>JAOXJM010000001.1:154823110-154872469 GCA_026413425.1 Tringa solitaria
TTGGGGGATATGGTGTAGGGGAGAACTTTGTAGAGTAGGGTAGGTGGTTGGACTCAATGATCCCAAGGGTCTCTTCTAACCTAAACGATTCTGTGATTTATGGACAAGCACTTTATTCGGACTTTTCGAGGGTGGGAGAAACCGGGATTGGGAGAAGACCTGGTTAAAGCTGTATTGATTTAATACTCCCCTTTTGTCTCTTTTCTGTCTCTGTGCTTGGAATAGGCAGTTCTCGAGACAAACCACCTGCTCTGGGCACCCGTTTCCAGTAAAGAGATGCTACAGTTTTACACTCCACCAATAAAATGGTCCTATTAAGAAACACTCTCCCAAAAAACTAGGGACTGTGCAGTAGCAAACTTCCCGAGTACAAGTGCGTGGCCTTCAGATATTCAATGGTATCGTCTCCATCTACTGGCCAGAAGAAACTTTAGCTGGAGCATGGAACTGGTGAAATATACCCACCGCATCCACAGACTTCTTTATGCTCATTGCTGATAAGGCCCTATTGTAGCAATTTTGGGGGAGTTTAGTGTTTTGGGGGTTTGTTTTTTGGGCATTTTTGTTTAGGTTTTTTGTTCCCTTACCCTCCCCAGGAATACCAACTCCTAAACAGACAAAACTCTGGACTGAAAAAGTTTCTTGGCATTTTATTCTCAGATATTTAAAAATAGTGAAGTTGCACAATTTTACTTCAAGTAATTCAGGCAAGGTCAGCTCCCCTGATTCAAGACTTTGTGTTGCGATCATGTTTTTCACTGCTCTGAATCCAAAATGTGAGTTTTATTCCAAGCTTATTTTTGGTTGGAAGATTAGCATGCGTCCTTAAGCTAGTATATGAATGGAATATTAAATCTTTTAATTAATTTACATCCAATCCTATCACCTCAAGATAGGACTGTGAAGTTATTAGAGAATAATGCTTTGTTAACGGCACATATTACATGAAAAAACATACTTGATATGTATTTAAAATACAACTTTCTGTTGCTACTTAGGAAAAAAGCAGTCACACATTTAATGCAGAAATACTAAGTTGAAGAAATATCCCCTTTCTTTTTTCCTCCTTGCCCCCCCTCAAAAGACACCAGCCATGCCCAAAAGGTAGCACCCAGTCGTAATGGTGTTGGCAAAATGAGACACAAGTAATGACCCTTCTGAGCAAAACTGACTGAGGTTAAACTTGGAATTCCTGTCAGTCACTGATAACTCGGGAATACTTCAGTATTTACCCCTGGGTTACAGTCCCCTGGGGAGACTCTGCCAACATGCATCCTCCCCACTTTTTTTGGAAGAAAATTCCAAAATTCCAGTTCAGCAAGCAGTATGGCTCATCTGGTGCCACAGGGGAGCTTTGAACCTCCGCTGCTAGGAGCAACGCATGGCACCACCACAAGAAAACAACCCTCAAGGCACTCACTGCTCACTGTTAAATTTTCAGTATCTGTTGCTAAATAAGTGAAACTCCACTACAAACACTTGCAGTGCATCTACTGTTACATTAACTCAAGTTATTCTTAAACCAAGAGTGGTACCAATACTAAACTCCAAAGACATTTTGTCATGGTTTAAGGAGCTGCCCCTGAAGTGAGGTCATGGAACGCCTCTTGAGTGAGAAAGCAAAGTCATAAAAATCAAAGCCCAGGTGAACATACCAGGTCCTACCTTACCTTCTTGAAAACACTGGGAGAATATTACATCACTGATCTGAACTGGAATGACAGGAGCAGATTTACCAGAGATTGTGGAAAGTCTCCTCAGAGCAGAAATCACCGTTTCTTGACTCCAAAGCGAAGAGGCGAATTTCCCACTAATTCCAGCCTTGCAAGAGTGCTTGGAGATCATCGTCCCAGGCTGTCATTCCCAGGCTGGTTCTCTAAATAGAGTCAGACTAACTGAGAGGCTATTTGGTTTCTTCTCTATCAGGTAATTAGAAAGATCACAGTCAATTCTGCAAGCAAAAATCTGTGAATGCATAACAAATATAAAGACCAAACATTTGGGCCTCCCGGGCTGTGAAGGAACAAGACACTGCCTTTGAAAAGCAAATACTCATACAGAAAAGTTCTAAAAACTCAAGAGACAAAACCTAGATTTCTAGTGGAATAATCATAATGTTACGGAGCTTGGCATTTTGTATTCAAAGATACAAACCACACAGCTTTCTAACATCCTGAATGTGTCTCCATTCCTCATCTCTCTTTTGTGTCAGAAAAGATGCTGTAGAAACCTTTTCTTCAGCAAAAAGCAAACCAAATTTCTGGCTTTCAGGGCTATAGCGCTGCGTAATGTCTCCTGGATGAGGCTCCTGCAAAAAAGGAAAATTAATTCAGTAGTGACAAAGAGGCACAAACTTGGTGTTAAACTTGTTAAAAGTTAGTGTGTTAATAGTACTTTAGTCTGAGTCTAACAAAAATCAGAGAAAGCTGACTAACTTAATGCCAACGAAAGATAGCGATGGAGGTAGCTTACACCCTCCTGAAATAAAAGCACCTTCTGAATCCCACCTTGGAATAGGGATTAAATAGCAGGTAATTTACCTGTCAATGTGAAAAAAAAAAACAACACCTCAAGAGTTAGTGAAATCTTCTTCAGAACTGACACCATGAGGCAGCAGGGAGGCCGTCTGACTTTTAGAGAAAGGTTATTTTCTTTTATTGGCTCGTTCCAGGAGTTGGAAAAAAAAAAAAAAGAGGCTCCAGGAAATCAAAGTGTTTCCAAGTAGCTGCCTTACAGCACAGTTATGGAGGTTGCTGACACACAATCCCAAAGTATCCCAAGATACTAACAATTTCTCACCTATCAGCGCCAACTCAGATGGTAGCCTCCTTTGGTGGCAAACACTGCCTTATGACAAAAATCTATCGTCATCTAGACGCATCCATTTTCCTTCACTGAATTTGGCTGCAGACAGTTATTGACCTACAAACTTTGTTACAGGTACCAGCATCAGGTGAGACGGGATTCTTCTCCAATATTGAGCCCATTCCTCTGCGTTCTCAGGAGATGTTGAACTGTCCTGGAAGACCTCCTTTCTTGAAGCAATACAAACATCTGCAGGATAATCAAAAACAGAGAAAAGGACCTCTAGTAGGCAGAAGCTGAGATCCTGTTTCCTGTTTCTCGGAAGACAATAAATGCATTTCTTAGAATTTAAGAGACCATCAAGCCCCACAGGAGTTAAGTACAATTGGCTAAGTTAGCAAATAAGAGCAAACTGAACGATTAAACAGGAAAGGCTAAGGCTGCTCTGATAAACAGCAAAATACTTCAAAGTTGAAAAAAATGTAGAGTGGTGAATACCTGACTTTGGCATTGTTTTTAATACCACTCCCATTGTATTCAGAAGACTCGAGGGGTGTATGCACCCCTAAGGCACAAATAAGGCTCCGGTTCAAGAGCCCGAGGCAGCTGCACACCCAGCACCTACGTGCGTGTGCAGAGTCATCAGGAAACTCACCTTCCTCGAGTTTTTATCCCAGCAAAAAATTCCAACTGTGCAACACGCCTATATGCTCACGCATGTACTCCATACATGAGACTGAGAGATCCAGACAGGCAAAAAAAGACAAACATTTGGCATAAGAACGACTGCTCCGTGCTGGGGAACATCAGCCCTCGGCGTTGCTTTGAAGTCTCTGGGGAGAAAAGGCAGTGACAGAACCCCATGGTGGCACACAAACGCCGTGTTGGAAACATGAGGGCTGCAAGTCACTTTCTCACACGGGTTTTGCAGAGGACTCTCAGGGAGATCTCACAGACGAAGCCAGGCAAAGGAGACTGGACGGTTTATCTGTGTTTATACCTTTCATGAACAACCTAGAGCTGCAAACAAAAAGCAAGTGGTTTCACAGATGAGAGTATAGGTCACAGAATTGTCCAGGTTGGAAGGGACCTGGACAATTGGTCCAGGTTGGAATTGGACCATCTAGTCCAATCATCAACCTAACTCTTGATAAAAACCATCACTAAACCACGTCCCCCAGCACCACATCAACCCGTCTTTTGAACACCTCCAGGGATGGTGCCTCAACCACCTCCCTGGGCAGCCCATTCCAATGCTTGATAACCCTTTCAGTGTAAAAATTTTCCCTAGTGTCCAATCTGAACCTCTCCTGGTGCAACTTGAAGCCGTTTCCTCTTGTCCTATGGCCTGTGACTTGGGAGATGGGAACTCACCTAAACTCCAGCAGATGAGCTGCTTTTGAAAGCAATGGTCTTGAATGCTACTTACTAGGATATGCTTAAATAAGGTAATTAAAATGGAACACTGTGTTTTCCTGCTGGGTTTTTTTATTGTTACCGAGTACAACTTTGAAGACTTCTGCTTGGATGTCTGGGCCGTTGTTCTGCCAAAACAGGGCACTGCTATTGTTTGCAGCCGTCTTTACACCACGTTAGGTGCATCTCTTGCCAAATGCAATGGCTGAACATTTTGATAAAGCAAGATCGGAGTCATACTCAAGAAAAACGGTTGAGATAAAACTATGGCCCTTCCCCGACCAGTACCACAGTTAGATGATTGTTCCAATGGCTCCCCAAGAACTTTTTACTTTTCGATAGCTGCAGGTAAAGCTACTGTTCTAATATATCTTGGGCAAGAGTGAAGTATCAAGAATGGTCGGGCTGCTTAAAAATTCTGTGCTCCTGGCAAGTATCGATTAAGGAACCTGAAAAGCTAAGATTAGCGATTAAGACAGCGTTTAAATGGGCGGAAAGGGAGCATAGTGTGTGAAGCTTGCACAAGTTGAGAGAACACTACAGAAACTTTTGGATTAACCCCAACAGGCAAGAGGAGACCTCTGTGTACTCCCTGGAACCGACCTAAGCGTCAGACCAGCAGTGACCAGTGCTTAACTCAGCGCCTCTTTTCTTTGATAAAATGATAATTTAACAAGGTAGAAGCAACTGCACAAAATTGCTCCGTGCTGGCTGTGGCACACGGAGCAACCCCATCTCCTGGTTCTGTTTGTTCTCATTTACTTGGAGGGAAAGGAAGAAAAGAAGACTCACGCTGGTCCATTAGGAGAGCAGCCGGAATGGTGCTCTCTTACATTACAGGTATTCTACATTGATGCTGTTTCAGGGAAATACCAAACGCGCTACTATTTTCTCCACATGGTGGTGAAGCAAAGAAGGGAAAAGAAAAAAATTCTAAAGGCTGAAACTTTTGAGAAAAAGTGCAAAAAGAAAGCTGCAGGGGAAAACTTAAATGTTGTAGAGTGATGGGAAAATCAAATAAAGAATACTTAAAAAAAACCCAAAAAACACACAAACACAAAAAACCAGTGGGAAAGATGTAAGACATGAAATACCCCAATTTTTGTTGTCAGGACCAGTGCTTGAGGTAATTGCTCTGAATTGCTAGTTCTCTCATAGTACTGGTGTCTAATCCTTAACAGTTCATTTTTTCAGATGTACAAATGTTTGAATTTCTGCAAAAACAAAATTAACAGTGTTTAACAAAAAGGAAACTGGACCAGAAATACTTCCTTACACTGTTTCAGCTGCCTCTAAGCAAACTACAGTGTCAACCCGCCTGTTTAATGCAGTCTCTCACAAACTTTTGGATATAATGGTCTTAGGCAGCTTTGATACACCTCATTCTGTATTGTTGTTTTGGTTTTTGAAACATTTTAAAAGGCAAAACTAAGTTTCTTTAGTAAGAGGGGAATGTCTTAAATAAAATTCTACCTTTTCTTGTAACAAAAGAATAAAACTTACACCCTCTTTGAAAAGATTTGGATGTTTTAAGAGACTATTGCAATTGACTTGAAGAACACTTCAGTGAACAACTGAAGTTTTTAAAGATCAACGCACATATTGACATCTTCAAAGTGACAGAGTGCAAAACCTTCACTCACCTTTGTTAGAAATCAGATACTCTAAGCTTACATTTCCTGGTAAATGATGTATTGCTCTTGCAGTACCAAAAAGACCTGAAAAGTTTTTTTGATTCTTTCTGGTCTGGCTAACAACGCTCCCATCATTTTAAACAAAACACAGACCACCATAACGGTATCGCTGGCTGCCAGATCACGTGGCACATTCGCAGCTGGAACACCACTTTGTTTTTATAAGTTATGAAATGCAATTGAATCTGAACATGAAAAACATTTTTAAGTCAAGATATGTAAGTTTACTGTCATAAAAGGAATGCCATTTTCATTCTACACACTTGGGTGAAAAATTCGTTAAAAAGTCAAGAAACAAAAATGCATAAAATCCGTAATAGGCAACAACATACAAAGTTTCAAATATAAAATCATGACTTGTATAGCTTGTTACTTGCATCTTTTCACAAGAGGAAATTAAAAGAACCACACATCACTGAACTTCTACACAAGCTTCTTGTGTTTCAACGTCATTTATTGAGGAGTGAATGAGATACTGTCAGACATGCCAAAGAGACTTCACATTCAAGGGCTGGAAGCTGAACAGCTTTCCTCATTGAGTCACTGTACAAGTTGTTTTTCGGAATCTCAAAGTGCGATCAATGAGGTCTTCATGCTCGATGTTTGTCTTCAGTTTTTCATCTTTTGATCTACTAAACTTGTTGGGCAGAAGGACACTTTCTACCCTACAAAGACTCACACTCCAATTAATACAATTAACACTAGATGTAGAGAAACGTTTATCTGTTATAACGTACATCTACTGCTGAATACAAGGTCTTAAAGCTGTTTCTTAATTCATTATGTCTAATGAGAAAATTCAACTTGTTTCCCTTTCGCCATCGTATGGATGGCTTATACCGTTAGAAAAATACTCTTCAGTGCTATTGTAGGGTTTACAGGAAACTTCTTCTGTGTCGTGGGGTAGAAACTGATTTAAACACCGTTCTGAAAGAATGCTTCTTCCTGCTGCCGCTGCCTGTAGGTTGCAGAAGAATGGCCTACACGCACTACAGTTCTGGTTTTACTCAAAAAAGAAACAAAAGAAACCTAAACAATAGGGTAAACGTTTATTTGGAGTTAGTTTTCTTGCAGATGATAGTTAAGGCCCTTCAAGCAGAGTTCAGGAGCTCCTGTATGGCTGCCTGTTGATCTGCATTGAGCTGTGATATGCATTCTGTCCACAGTCCTCCAGATGTCTAGAAAATAAATGAGAAGTTGTCTTTACGCAGGCTGACAAGCTTTAAAGGCACACACTAGATCTTATGTTTACAAAGCTCAACATTCATTTTTTCCCCCCACAGTCTGAAGGTAAATCATTTAACCAATGCAGAAGTCTTGTTTCCATCTTAGTGTTCCTATCATTCCCGGCCAAAACAAGACTTCACTATACACAACTGATCTATACACGTATGCAACACTGTATTGTTAAAAAAATAAAATTAAAAAAATCAACTAAACTTGAGGTAAACCAAACAAATCACAGAATGGTTTGGGTTGGAAGGGACCTTAAAGATCGCCTAGTTCCAACCCCCCTTTCATGGGCAGGGACACCTCCCACTAGACCAGGTTGCTCAAAGCCCCATCCTGCCTGCTCTTGAACACTTCCAGGGATGGGGCATCCACAACTTCTCTGGGCAACCTGTTCCAGTGACTGACCACCCTCACAGATTAGTTATCAGGAAGAAATTTTTCACAAGTCTCCCCTCTTTCAGTTTAAAACCATTACCCCTCCTCCTATCGCTCCGCTCCCTGATAAAGAGTCCCTCTCCATCTCTCCTGTAGGCCCCTTTTAGGTCCTGAAAGGCTGCTCTAAGGTCTCCCTGGAGCCTTCTCTTCTTCAGGCTGAACAATCCTAACTCTCTCAGCCTGTCTTAGCAGTAGCATACCCTAACATAAAGTTCCAAACCCAGACTTCAAGTACTAACTGCAAAGATTCATATTTGTCAGCCAGAATCTAGAGCAGCCATTTATTCCACTTTAACTTTGAAACTTCATTTTCATTCATTTTACGCCTTCAGAGTTTTAACAAGTCATTTTCTATCAGAATTAATGGATCTTACAAGCTGATACACTCGTCCAAGTGAATGCTTTCCAAAATCATGTATTCCTAAAAATTCTTGACCCTGAGTTTTACCAAAGCATGCCAAGTGGAATGGAAAATAATTAAACAGCTGCTGCTCCAGATCCTCTATACATTTTTATAAGCTATATGCTCGCCAGGCACACTACAGTCTATCATTAGGTGCTGCAACTGTCAAGTAAGTCCACCTGATAACATCTGCCCCTGGATCAGATCTGTCCTACGAGCACTATCACTTACAACAGCGCAGGGAGGTGCAGCTGAAATACTTGGCCACCCTCCTCACCCGGAACTGTAAGTGCTCATTATGGCATAAAAGAAGTGAACCTTGAGGCAGTTCCCCAAGGTATGGAAAACACTGAGCAGCCACCTGTGTTTGCACTGCATTAAATAGGGTATTAGTAAAATTACTTGTGGTTTGCAATCATTCTCTAGCAAAGATCCCAAGCCTCTGCTACATTAGCAAGTCATTAGTAAGGTGCTGGGGCCTCTTACAGTGAACACATGTTGGATCAAATCCTGCAATACAGTTCACCGATACAAAGATAGTCAGATTTCTCTCCAGATTTTAATTTCTGGATTTTAAATTTTTTTTTAATTATTTAATTTTCTCAGAAAAAAAAAATCAGACAAACCCACAAACAGCTAATACTGGCTAGCATGTTAACCATCTAGCTGTAAATATCTGAAAATTTCTTTTTAAAAAATTAACAAGCTTCTGAAGTTTAGCAAAAGAGACAAGTTTTGTTTGAATGCAAATGTTACCAAGTTTTATCATTAATGGTTCAAGGAATGTCCAAGGATCTTCAAGTTCACTGGTTGAAGCACTATTCTCTAAGGAAACAAGGCTCTCAAAATTGGTTTAAAAGTTTGGTTCTACTTCTGAAAGTATATTTTAAATATTCCCTTTATACCTAAACAAGCATTTATTTACCTGCACTTGGCGAACAACATTAGCCAACCGCTTGGTACATGGATCTTCATGTTTAATAGCTTCATGGATTTCGCCATCCGCAATTATACCAAATATTCTGGGAAGGTTAGAGTTGTTGGGACCAAGGACAACTGGGTTGTTGCTGTTTCAAACAAAATACATATTAAAAATAAATCTATGTTTAACTAGAAACATTATTGTAAGCATTTTACATGTCACAAGTGATTTTGAAATATATTGTTCTAAACCTGCTTATTTACATCTAAGTTTCTCTCAGCAGAGAAAGCATGCATAGCTTTGTTGCCTGCTGACAGAACATTCCCTCTCCTGTTAATATTTAACCAGCCTATTCTTTAATTGGCCTACACTTTATCAGGAAGAAGTTCTGAACTTTACAGAACTGCTGAGTTCCAAGCAGATGGGACTGTAAATAGTGTGACAGAAATACTCTGCCTAAAAGGGCTTGCTTACTCTCTCTCTCTCTCTCAGTGCTGCAAGGGGGAGGAGATTATGTCACTGGCGTCGGGAGCACCAGTGACTTCAGCTCTCCGTCAGCGCTCACTGACACAGCAAATAAGCAGTTCTGCTCCCTCTTTCCCAGCCAAATGTTGGAGTGGAGGAGTGTTGGCAACCAGGGATCTGAGTGGAAAACATGATCTGCTTCCAGCCCTGCCACCTACCACTGCAGGAACGAAGAGACCATAAATGTAGGACTGACAGAGCACCAGAAAAGGACATAGCGAGGCTGAGCCACCTGCAGAGAGCTGGGTACAAAAGTGTGCTAGTACTACAATTCCTGATGTCTATATAAATCTCTATACACACACGTCAGCTTTCTTATGGTGTCTCTGCACAACTGTACTATCATCGGTACAGAGACCTCAGTTGTCACCACCCATTTTGAGACCTTGCCTTGGTAAAACAGCACAGAGATACAGGGTACACACACGGTAAAAAAGACTGTAGGAAAGCTGTTATTTCCTTTCTACTTAAATATAATACAGTGTTAGCCAGAACATGGCTACTACATAATGATTCAGAAGCTGACATTCCTCCACTCAATTATGAAGTGCAACTTGCACTAGCATATTTTTTTCCCCTCTACTGACCTGTAAGAGGGAGCACAAATCTAAAGAACAAGCTCTGGGTCAAGGTGCTTTCAATAATAACTGAAATTATTATTACAAACCTAGTTACAAATTATTACAAACCTAGTAAGGGAGATAGCACCGTACCGTGAACTTATCTGTATTATTTCTCTGCTTCATACTTTGTTTTGTTGATACTCAAGCTTTTGGAAAGCAAAAAGGTGCAAAGCTACTTTAAAAAGTTATGAAAAGAAGACTGCAAGGGCACTTGTGCTGCTCTTAAGTAAAAAGATTGATATGTAAAAGCAGAGTATCAAACATTTTCCTGAATTTTTCTGTAAAAAATCTGGCAGTTTCTCAGTTTTGGAAAACAAATGCAAGGAAAGAACCTGCAAAGTGGCTTACTTTCTGCATTAACATCAAGACTTTGCCTTACCTCTCAATTAAGTCACACAGATAATTGAAAGTATGAACAGCTTCTTCTTTATCTTCATGAAGCGGAAGCCATGATAACCAGTGTGGCAGGACTTCTTCAACATTTACACAGTCAGGTTTGAACTTCATTATCTTTCCTACAGCTGAAATGCAGTTCTCTGTTGCATTGACATTCTCTTTGGTTTTGGCATCTGGTGACTGAATGACTCTCACCAGCAATGGAAGCGCCTCTAATTGTTAAACAACACAAGAATAAAGTTTAATGCACAATCAACTTATATTTTATTAACGTCAGAAATTCTACGAGACAACTGCACGTATTAAAAATGGGATTTTTTTGTGACCTAAGCACCAAAATCCAGTCATCCCAATGTCCCATTACTTCCAGGTTCTTCCCTGCTCAATAATCATGATATGAAAACCAAACAGATCGACAAAGCTATGCAAGGAAACACAAGAAAACCTTTACTACAAAAGTTTGGATTTGTTTTCTAAGTTCAGAAGAAAAAAAAATATCTTCCCGTGTCTCTCAATTGGAGTTCTGCAATCTATAATATACAAGACATTGTAATTTATAGTAAAAGCAGATAACAAGTACCATCTTTTTAATCTAACAGGTTCTATAAACATGGGAGGATAAAAAGCACAAATACAGCGATATTCATATTAATTTGGTCTGTAGTGCATGTTTACAGTGTATGCCTGCTGTATATCTATTGCTTGTGCGCGCATATATATACACACACACGTACACACCTCCCACCACTAAAAGGTGCAGTAGGAAAAGCTCACAGGAGTAATCTCAACTGGAAAATACACCTGGAATGATTTAGATTGGCATTTTTCCTTTGTGTTTGATTTTTACAGTTTCCTTGATAGGTTAATAGTAATTATATGTGGTTTTTGTTTGTTTGTTTTTTTAAATAGTCATGCAAGTAACCACATGCACTCTTACAAATAAATATTAATGTAATGTTTTTAGTTACTAGTGCCCATGCAAACTTCAGAGCTCTCCACATGCATGCAGGAACAATTGTTCTTGTGCTAAAAATATAATGCTAAAGCTGCGCATTTCTGTATCAGCACAGAAACAGGTTGTGGAATTGTGCAGAAAGCACACTTCAAAATAACTTCAATTACTAAGGAAGAGTGAAATCTCACACTACTTCATTTTGATGAGTAAGTAGCAGCTTTGCAGTTAAGGGATACTCAATGACATTTGCTATATTAACTTCACCAAATTAGATTTTTGAAGAATTTACCAGCTATGGAAAAATGCTATTAGCCCTAAACTAGATGAGGACACTTTTATGGGGCTGATAAACATGTCAGAACTGCAGAAATGCTGGTCATCAGACCCACTAGCTTGTGTACTGAATGCAGGATAACAATGCTGGACTTTCCTGCAAAGCAGAATTTGTTTCATAGGAGTCTACAATGTCCAGGCAAACTGAGGCTGCAATTTTTACCTCAGGTTTTTATGACTGCTGAAGCTAAATCTCATCCCTGTTTTCTCATACTCCTTAATACTAATGGCTGACTCTGTAGGTAGGTGTGTCCTTGCAGCTGTAAGGTTAGGAGGGCATCAAGAATTCAATCAGCATAGCCTCCTCCCTACAGCTTGGCAGACAAGTTTTCTTCTCGTCTAGAAAACAGATCTATTCTCATATTAATGTTGTGGTAGATAATCCCCCAAAACCTCTTTTGACTATAGAAGCCAATCTTCTACAACAATAATCATTTTTTTCCCCAAGGACTGACTGCTCTGACATCTTGCACCACCAAAGTTTCAAGGCCACTGATATGATTAAGGAAGAAACACATGCAGTTGATTAACACAATATTCACAGAGAATAGCTGACTATATTCTTCCACCAACATAAGAAATAGAAACAATGTTGACAGTCACATAAATTGTAACTTTGTAACTCCATTTAGAAAGTAACTTGATTTGCTGTACTTTTTCTGCAATCTTATTTCTTTGTTCTTTACTATTTTTAACTCTTTGTTTCATCATAATGTAGCTCTTGCGCCATTTACAAGTTCTCCCTACATTCCCCTATTTTTTCAACTGACTGCCAAAACCACTCATGTTAATACATCTGCTTTTTCTGAATAGTCTCGAGTCTTTATAGACTGCTACAAACTTGCAATAGAACAATATGCCAGTGCTACATATTAATCAGTAAAGAAGTTAAATTATAAATAAAAGCTCACAAACGTGATGATTTCAGAGAAGAGAGTAAAACCTATGGGGTAGAAAGCTTCTCATGGCATGGATTTACGTTGTTTCTAATCGCAGCACATCATCTATTGAAATAAATCACAAAGTTCTTTCATGTACATACAAAAGTATTTAAAATACTTTTGAGGTGCCTGCTAATAAGCTGTATAGTAAACAGGTTATTTTATCTAAACATCCAACTAAAGGAGAAGCCAAGTGTCTGGGTTTAATCAAGGATTATTTGTTCAAATACAAAGAAAAGGATCAAAGCCGTTATAAAGTTTAAGCGGGCCAAGGTAATGAATTAAAAAAATAAAGTTAGACTTCAACAGATGCTAAAAAAACCCCAAAACTCCAAAATCAGATCTAGCTTGACCTCAGTCTCTACTCCTTTAGTCTTGGGACAAGACAAAAAGCTGATGGAACAATTTGCAAAAAGACGCCAACCTTTCAGGAAGTATTTTTCTAGACAAATTTAAATTTTTATGCTCTTAATGTTTCTCTGCAAGGCTTCCCTCTTTTTCTTTTTTTCCTTAAAAAAAAAGCCACCTCATCTTGATGATCACCACATGACACTTACATTTACATTAGTAGTGAAAATTACAAGGTCTACTGATGTAAGAAAGACTTGTGTTAAAGCCCTAATTTATCCCTATCACATGCTTCTTATTTTCTTACATCACTTAATTCAGCTTTCATTTAAGATTCATGTGAAATACATAATTGATGCAGCTGACTATATCTTTTCTTTTAAAAGGGAAAAAACCCCCTCTGATAAGGGGTGTTATTTAGGGTGCAAAATTAATTTTGTTGACTGGCAAGAAGAGTGCCAGCAGACAACTATTTCTTTAAATTCAATACAAATTTGAAGTTTTAGAGAAACTCGAGACATTCAGGAAAAAAAGCAGACAAAGTATTTCTGATAGGCATTATCATACTCATTTAATTTCTTAGTCACAGAAATCAGGCTCCTTTTTATATAATGAGAAAGCAGAGAGCTTCAGTAGTTGTATTTTAGGCAAGTCCTTAATAGAGGTTACTTGTGCAACTTTTCTAGACATCCAAAGGGTTTTGCATTAACACGTAACCACATCAGTATTAGTAAAAAGCGACTATGAGGCAGGTGTGTACCGGAAACCTATTTTTTATGAAATGAACCAGACTTTTTTTTTTTTAAAATATAAATCAAGTTTGCTAAGAGGTACATCCTGCAACAGAAATGCTACTAAGCAGAACATCATTAAAAGCCCAAGGAATTCAGGTACTTTACTAATCAGTACCAGTCTGCCACATAGGTTAGACTGGCAATCTATTTCACTGCCAAAGGGAAGAGACCTCATTAACCAAAAGGTGAGCAATCTTTAAATTTCCTGATTTTTTTTTTCCCCCCAGAACAACACATTCAAATAGTTTTATCAGATGCAGGTACGTACCTGTGCAAAAAGGACGATAGCTGTCTCCACCAAATTGTGCCATAACTCCAACACCATAGGCAGCTGCTTGCCTGACCTCTGGGCTGTTGTCACATATTGACTGTAGCATTGGCCTCAGGAAGTATTCGGCGTACTTGAATGAGGAGGGGCTGCAGTGCTCTACGATGTCATCAAAAATGCAGAGCCCCCACTGCCTGTCTGGCCACGGCCTATGTGGACACTGCACCAAAAACAGGCCACATTTAAGCCACCTTAAAGCTGGTAATTTTTGTAGAGTCAATAAATACATCAACAGAATAATTACAGTAACAGTAGTCTGGTATTTTTTCTAAAGTCTTCCTAGACTAAATTTAATCCTACAACCATATAATTTTCTGTAGTGATACTTGCAGCAATACCATAAACGAAACAAAATCCAGGTGAACATCTGAGCTAACTAGAAGAATAATGATTTTAGGCTAAATCCTTTACCTCTAGTTCACACTCTGTTACCTAGTTCAGTCTCAGTTTTCCGCACTAGCCTGTAACGCTTTTTTGGCCCTCTTCTTGAAATCCGTTTTACGGAGTATTGGACACTCCCAGGCAAATTACATTTCTCAAAATAGTTGTGTGGGTCGACAATCCTGGGTCTTGCAACACAGGAATTAGAAGTGGCACAGCAGCACAGCTGTTCAAAAAGCATAGGGTAATACTTGATCCAGTTTTGTAAAACAATAATTGCTCTATCAACCACGTCCTCAAAGATTCCAGCATAGAAGGCCTCTTAACACATCAGAAAAAAATAATAATCAAAGTCAAATTAAAAGAAAGCAAGGTACTTACAATTAGGTTGACAATTAGTGGAAGTAGCCTTTCAAACCACGGCAGTACCTTCTCCTTATAACTGCTGAATATTGAGTGCAAAATGTCTGATACTTTAGTCAAAATATAAACGTCACTGTCGTCCTGATAGAAAAAGGATACAACTCACATTAAGACTAACAGTCTTTAAAGTAGTAGAAGTCACATGAAATGCTAAGGTCTAAACTAATAAAGTTGTTCAATGACTTGGTTTCATAAACCCAATCCTTTAAACTCCACTACTTCTCAGCTCTTGATCTAATCACAGAATGAAAGAACCATAGAATGGTTTGGGTTGGAAGGGAGCTTGAAATATTCAAGTAATAACTCTGGAACATACACACAAAAATAGAGGTAGAGAACTGCTGCATCACACCACAAGGTCCACCCGGGCTGGTATTGCCTATTTACTAACAGCTGATAACAGATGCTCAAAGGGAGAGCATAACACTTGCGTAGCATATGCCTTCTCCTACCCTCTATCAAATGAGTTCAGTTATTGCTTAAGCTAGGGCTGTATTTGAATATCTTACTGAAACTACTGTTTTAATAGCTTTCATGACTTCTGTACTCCCTTATATTTCTGCTGCCTTGAGGTAAAGCTACATAAACATATTCTGGGACCAAAAGGTGTATATCCAAATGTTACTCATTACCATATGTTAATTTTGTCCATATGGCAAGTGCAATTCTGGTCCCACTCCTGCTTTCACAGAGTAATGCAAGAAGTCTTCCTTGCAGTCTTTAAAAATAATCAGCAAGGTCAAATATAAATTAAAGCATTTTTTTAAATGCCTTGGAACTGTGTTGCAGAACATGGACTCAACTTTTCTTAAACTGCCCCTTGCTAGCATTTTCTCTCATTATCACTACAGAGCGACACGTAAGAAAAAAAGGTAAGAAACCACCCGACTCACTGCCTACAAGGAATGAACAGTAAACATTGCAAGTAAGAAAGGGACTAAAATCAGGAAAGGCTCTTGGCTCAGAACTGGAGCTTTGTTAATTTTTGATCCCAAACAGTATGTAGGTGCCAGAAATCTATCTTTCTGAGTATTGGCCCTAATGTTTCCAAAGGAAAGAGGCTCAAAAACTGCATTGTTATTTAAGAAAGTATTTACATATGGGTGCATGATCTGTTAAGATACATTCTGGAGTCTGTATACAGGTTAAACTCATGCTTCACAGTTCAACTTCACAAGCTTCACACCTGCATTGTGTGGCAAAAAATTTCCTAGTTAAGTTTACTGAGTATCCTTGATGTCTCATGTTAAAAGCAGCAGTGATTTATTATTCTATATTACTCCCTTCATACCAATAACGATTTAACAGAACGATCATCTCTCTTCTACAGTCACCTTCACTTCAAACCAAAAAGTTAATTTGGTATCTCAGTGACTTTGGTATTCTCTCATAAGCAAACACATTATGCCAGCTATTCATCCTGCTGTCCTCCTTTGACACTATTTCAGGTCTACTCTTTTTGAGACAGGCTCCTGACCTGACATGTCAGAGGTCTAGGTATCAGAGGTGTACTCAAGGTTAAGATGCACCTAGGTCATAGGGCACAAAAAGAAAACAAGTCAGCAGGGCTAGGCCTTAGATTATCACTGATACAGCATTTGACAAGAGACTATGTAAGGTCATCTAAGACTTGTTTGAGAGGATGAAGAAAATGAAGAGCTATATCCTGAGCTGCTTCCTTCAGAATACTGGACAAGAAAATCTTTCATATTTTCTAATTCAAGCGTGACCCATTTCTTACTGGAAGTGTTGAAGGAATATGGTAACAGAACATTCTTCCAGGAAGAAGTAATTCTGAGGATGCACTATGCTTTAATTGAGTAGCATAGCACATCCATGTAATGTATTTCCATCTTAGTGCTTTGCAAGTGGAAAAACTCCCCAAACCAACTTACTTCATCTTGTAATGACTCTTCAACTTGTTCATCATAGTCTTCATCTTGTCTTTTCACTACATTAAAAAACAAATATTAAACCATTACTTTTCTACAAGTGCATAAGAAGCCTGTGAAAGGGAAAAAACGATGCAGAAATAAATTTAGAAAACAGGAAACAGTAGCTGAAGATTGCAATGGGAATTTTGTCTTTAAGAAGCATCAAAGAGCTTTCACAGAAAAACAAGTAGTATAATGAGACAGCTTAGTTTAAGAACGTGTAAAAATGCATGAGATAGAAATAAACACACCAGCTTATCCACAAGGACAAGAAAAGTGCATAGAAATAAAAAACTATCATTGCTTTAAGAAAACTGCAGACTTGAGATAAAAAAAACCCACAGAAATGATACCACCATAGACATGTGGACTGTCTTCAAGTAAATGTGTCCATCAACTTTTGACTAAACTACAGTATTTCTGCAGATGATGCCATCTTCATCCTCCCAGAGTTTACAAATAGAACTCATGCATTCTGCTGTTTCAAAGCCCAATTACCTTACATAAATATGCAAATTAAAGAAATGTGAACTAAGCTTCTTTTTGTGTGTTCAGAAATTACTAGGAATTCTGCTTTCAAGAAAAGCCATTATCACGTTAACAAGAACTCACCCTGTCTTAATTCTTGATTTTTAAAGTGCTCTTCTAGCTTTCCTTTCAATATTCCTCCAAGTTCTTCAAAATGTTCATTGTTAAGGCATCCATCTCCCATTACCTCAATGCACTAGTGAAATAAAGGGATCAGTTTTTCAGCTTTAAGTTACACGAGCAGTCTCAATGAAATCTAAGCACACAGAGAATATTAATACATGCTCCACTTTAAGTGATCACCAGCAGAAATAATACTAATATAAAATAAATACTGTAATCAACATTCAAATTATACAAGTAAGTCATGGTACCACTATGCATTTTGAGCACATAGCTTCAGTGGTTTGCAGTTAAAATGAACAATTGTGGTAATTATTTTAGGTTAATACTTTAGGTACTTTGGCTCTTGCAAAAAAAGCCCAACTAAGGTTTTCAATCAGCTATAAAAACATTTGTAGTTAAACCAAAATTGATGTAGAGGAAGCCCTGCCTGTCTTCCAGCCATTTAAATGAACATCAAACACATGTCCTTTCTTGCCATAAAAAGCCACAAACAATAACGCCACAAAATTCAGTCAGGTATTTCATAAAATACAAAATTCATAAGGAACAATGTTACCTTTGCAAAAGAATGCATTATTTCTGAGAGAACATCTGAATCTGGTTCTGTCCCAATGGCTTTGATGAGCGCATCACACATGAAGTGCCACATCTGCGTGAGGTACTCTGGCCCACGAACTCTAGCACATTCAAGAAGGAGGGGCATCGACTCTGCTGCTGCCACTCGAACACGTTTCATGATTAAGGAAATAAAACATTGAAGGCCAACATGCAGTGCTTAGAATTTAAGCACCCATCCCCATAATGAACTTACTAATTTTCTACCTGACAAATTTTTTTGAATTACATTCTAGTGCATTTGATTTCTTAATTAGACACAGATTAAAATAATAGGAAAATTAAACCGTTTGCTATCTAAAAGCTGTTTCAAGCTTGTTTCAGGCCATGACAGAAAAAGCTACTCAAGTTTTCCTTCACTGCATCAGCACAAACATCACTTTCTCTACCTCTTGCTTTTAACATTATAGACATGCTTATTTAAAAAGAACCTAGGGGGAAAAGTAGGATACCTAGCCAAAAATAGTGTGTAAAACAATGTTCTCAGAAACAATTTCTGCTATAAAGCAACAGAGTATGTTAACAGTAACACTTTCAACTCATTTAGGAAAACAGTAAGCACCACTGATTCCTTCAAACTAAGTTTGCATTTGCACAGTAGAATTCATTAATAGGATATCATCATGGAAATAGAACTTCAACAAGGGAACCATCAGCTTTACCACTTGCTCTGTGTACTCAACGAATCCTTCTTTTAGCTCTTTTGCATAGCAAACCTGAAACACAAAGCATGGAAATGCCACTTTAAGGGAAACTACTGTTACTAATATTTTTCAACTATGCAATGGTGAGAAAAACTGTTAAAAGTTTAAGTTGGTATTTTTTTTTGGTAAATAATCCATTTATCTACCCCTCCACTGTGGTATTTTAAGAAATCCTGATAGTAATACAAGTCTCACTCTTAGTACATGCATGTTTTTTTTAAACAGAACTCAGAAACAGTAGTATTTGCAAAAAGGAACTTCTCTTCAATGTCTTGAATTTCTTCAAATTTTTGCTAACAAAGGAAAACTATCTGTTCATCTTAAAAACTGAAGCTCCAAACCAAAGAAACCATTTTTAATCAGATAAGCCACATGCAACGAAGTGTGTGAAATCCAAACTTTGAACTATTCAAAGTTTCAAACAGAACTATTTCATTTGATACTATAAAGAATATTTTCACTACAAATTTTGGCTTCAAACTTGATAGTCCAGCAATACATAGATCACCAGAACTGTCCTATTACTCACCAGCATCTGGCATGCAGTTGCTTTTTCTTCAAGGCCTGCAGTTTTAATTCCAAAACTTTGCTGATCTCCTAGGTTTACAAATTCCCAACCATCATCATCACTCATATTCTCCATATCTTGTGCTGTTATACAGAGGGGGGAGAAAAAGAAATATAAAAAAAATAAATCTAGAAGTCCTACAAAATCATATATTTCAGTATTTTTTCAAGCAAAATATTATGCTAAACCTACTGTCTAAAAGAGCTACTTCAGGTTTAATGGATGCAGTCTTCATTAAAGGTCCCATGACAACAGGAAGGTACTGCTGAAATTCCTTTCCAAGAATTTTACACATTCTGGCCCATGCCGAGATCATGTAAGAAATCTGTAAAAGCGAAGAGTCAGAATTTTCATGTCCTGCATTTTATTTTAATCCATACTTAAAGGGAAAGCATAACAGAAGAACATTATACAATATGACTTTTTAAAAATAATGTCAGTAGTGCATAAAACCTATTTCAAAGAGAACTCATCCAATATGCAATCCATATAAAAAGACCTGTCCCAAGTCTTTATTTGTAGTGCTGCGTTGACAGTACTTCTGATCAAAGTTGCTATACATGTAAAAATGTGACAGTATAAGATGTACTTGTAATGCTATCATGACTGTCCTGAAAAGTAAATTTCCTTCTGAAATAAATGGTTTCCTGAATTTAAATGGCACTACTGAGCTGCATTTGTGAAAATAGCAATGAGAGCAAAAAAGAGTGCAGTACTGTTTTTACAGGAGTATTTGTTTCAGATACACAAGTCAAAATAGCTCTCCACTCATTAGAACAGCTGTCTAACAAGTCTTGTTGAACTATTTATAAAAAGGTGACAGCAAGGGAATAGGTCATACAGTGCCAAACAGAGAAGTTAGTAATACACAAGGCACGATTACCCACATGCTGAAATTTCTTCAGCAAATATAGGACCCGGAAGTCTCATTTCCTAAACACACTTCTGTGGAAGATTCCAAGACCATCTTATGGCAATCAATCTCAATTTTTTTAAAACATGCTGAACTATTAGTCTGAAGGTGTGATTACATGGGGGGGGGGGGGCAACACAGAACAGACACATACGTACAAAGAATGTTTTTAATACTAAGAGCTACGCACTATGAAGACAATTTTAACATACCTGTGGATCATCATCTTCTAGATCACTAAAGTCTGTTTGTGTCTTCAGTAACAGCTGCATTACATCTGATGCATCCTGCATAAACTAGATATAGGAAGCAACTATGTTTTTAAAAGCAAATTAAAAGGGTACTTCTCAGACACTTAAATGCTTACTTAAATTGGTCCTCAGTCCAAGACGCTACCCAAGTTATAAGCTATAGCTGGAAATAGACTGAAATGCGGATAAAAGTGAAACCACAAGTTCTTTTTCCAGAAGCATCACTGAGTCATTCTCGTCTTAAGCTTCACTGTACCCTCTGTTCATATACTTGAAAGCAGAGGACGATTTAAATAAAACACTACATGAATAAATACCAATATGCACAAAAAAATCTGAAAATTGTAATTTCCCCAGATATCCTTCTTCATATTTTGACTCCTTTATAGAACTGGGATAAAAGCTGAGAGAAGCTACTTACTGAACCTAGTAACATTTTAGGTAACACCACTGGGGCATCTCATGTAACCTCTTTTCACCCGCCATGTTACCAGTAGCCCTCTAAGAATAATTTATTAAACATTACTTGTGTTTAAAATCTGTTTATAAATTTAATTGCACAAATTGTTAAGTTTACCAGTGATTCTTCAAAGTGAAAGTAAAGGGCCGGTAATTTTAAGTGAGAGGCTATTAGTATTTTTGCACTGCGTACATCACATTATTTTACTCTGAAGTGTGATTTTGTGTTTTCTTCACTCAATAAAATGAAAATCTCTAAACCATAATGCAAACTTGCTATGAGAACTTCCCTTAGACTCTTATATAGTCATTCACAGTTGTATCTCGGTACTGTTAGAGACATATTTCAATCAACTCATAAATCAACCCTGCCAAATACATCAAGCCTCATGACAAACAAGTACTTAAAGTTCTATTACAAGCACATTTAAACTTTTTCAGGCATCCGCATCCAAAAACTACGCTAAGTTTCCTTTGAACTACATACATTTCACCCACCATTCTGACATTGCCTAAATGAGATGCTCCAGAATTTCTTTTAAGGCAAAAAAAACCCCTCAAATGAAGATAAAAATGCTTGATTTCAGTATTGTTCAGCGTGACAATAATTTAGGTTGTAATAATCTCTTAAAGTTCTATTGTGAATTTGTGAATCTAAACAGCAAGACAGTCACCTCAAATGAAAACAAGAAGACAAGCATAGAAATCAGCAACCACATAGCTATATGTTTAAAAAGTCAATATATTAATTCAATGAGAACATGGCAAAACCCAAAGGCATTTAAAAATATGCCTTTGGGCATTATTTGGACCATTAGATAAGATCTAAGCTTACCTTTTCTTTACCAACGGCAAGACCAATCAGGCTGATGCACTCAATAGTTTTTCCTCGTAAGAGTCTTAATTCCTTCTGAACAGCATTCTCAACAATGTGTTTTAAAGAGGGCATAAATAAGTCATAGTAGGGAACAAATTTCTCCTCTGCTGTATCTGCAACTGATGCAATTGAAGTCACAACTTGCTCCAAAACTAGCTTAGTGCCTTTCTGTATCAACTTGGAAAGAGGAAGAATAAAGTGTTATATTTCTAAAGCATATATTTTACTTAAAAACATGTCAAATGTAAAAATCAGCTCTTCTACACATCCTAATTCTTGTCAGTTTAGACCAACATCAGCAGATATAGATATTAGTTTTTTTTCAGGGGTCTCAGTTCAGCTACACTTACTCTGCCTATGTAACAAGGTTACTCTCACTGAAACAATTTGTTCAGTATATTATACCTCTTGTAATTTTATCACCATAGTGGAATGAAGATGCTTCACTAGATTATCCAAATACGGAATAAGCAGTGACTTAGGACAATCTTCAGTGAAGTTTATGAGTGCTGCAGCTGCATGGGCTTGAACACGCTGGTTGCCTTGATCCTCCATGGTTTGCAGAAGAGCTGCTATCACCTGAAAAAAAAAAAAGAAAAAGTTTATTTTTAGAGGAACAAGTTTCTGAAGGGGACATAATTTTACCATTGGGTTGGTTTGGGTTTTTTTTTTTTTTGCTGTTCTACTACTTGCCTTCTCATGAAATTTCTTTTGAAAACCAGGTGCGAAGTCAGTTGCCATTTGTCCGATAGCATTACAAGCAGCGTATCTTACTCTTGGATGCTGAAAAAGTATTTCCCTCAAATAGTTAACAAGTCATGAGAGCAAAAATGAAAACATTTTGAATTAATTTATAGAATTATACTTACAGGATCCTGAAGGAATAGTAAAACGAAATTAACTATCTCATTTAGAATTCCTTCCATCTGTTGGTGGCAACCTTCTCCAATGGCTGAGAGAGCCATCAAGCCAGCGTGCCTGTATTTCCAATCAGCTACAAAAGAGTAAAAATGAAAATAAATATGTTATTCATTTTGGAAACTAAAATTCACCATAAAGACGAATCACATTTTTTGAGGGGTGATGGACAGGAGGAGGAAGAGCGAAGAACAGGAGAGGGAAGGGAAATTGATGCATCTACTTCATTTGTTAATACTTTTCACTTTTCCTCATACATAAAATAATGAGCATCTCTGGAAGTATGTATCTAACCAAGATCAAATGCAGACCTAGAACAAAAAATTCTTATTTGCTGATACAAGTATGTACATAATACTAACACCTGGGAACTGTATTTTAATTAAATGAGCTTTTTTCCTCTCCCCCATTCTGTTAATGGTATCAGAACAGCCTATATCTTCCTCTTTTAGTCAGAGGGGGAAAAATGTCTCGTGAACCAAACAATATCTACATTCAAAACAAATAAATAATCAGTACTGAAGTTTTCAGCAGGCTCCCCAAGACTGTTTAAGAACAGTAATATTCCATTTAGGGATGTAAGGCCATCCCTGCCTGCAAGTTCTAACAGCCTATTCTCAGACTAGTGGATATTGTTGAAATGGATCTTTCACTTCCCTCTCCTTTTTCCTTTAGGCAAGGGAAACATATGAGTAACTCCAATTTTTTTTTTTTTATTTATTTCTTTTTTAACAGAATCTTCTTTGGTGCTAGAAACCATGTTGAGGGAATTGCATGCAACAGAACTTATCCCAAAATAATGCAAGATTTCGTTATTGCTGGTAATGTATTAAACTCCTGGAATGAAGAATACCACAGTTCAGAGCACTGGAATCCTGACACTCAAGCTCCTGTTTGATCAGCATAAGATGAAATATCATCTTGACAGAAGGTGCAGTGAAAAAGCAGTTCATTTTGTGCTATTTAAGTTCATTGGATGTTCCTAGTTAAGCCTGCACCTCTTGTTACTCTCATTGTATTACTATTAGCATGCATTCCAGACCTGAAATCAATGACACTACAAAATGAAATGCAAACATGTTTGGACCATCTGGCTACCTAATCCAAACACAAAAGTTTAAAATTATTATTACTGTCAACACTGGAATAGTCAGGTTAATCTGTTTCCTTAATAAAACTTTATTTACAAAAAAATTTCATTCCAAACAGACTTTACCAGTGTTCACGTTCTGCAGGTGGTACCTTGAGTAGCCCCATGTTTCCTTATCTAATATAGTAAGTCTGTTTTGCACTGGATTTTAAATAATAAAGGTAGGAAAAGTACCCAGAACTTTTTATCCTCTACTTCAAAGGCTCAAAGCACAGGTCAAGTGAAAGCACATGCAACAAATGCACAATATTTTTGAATGATTGCCTGAGCAAGCATTACAGGTATTTTAAGAGGAAAATAAGCATACATAGCAACTGATAAGAATATATGGAACCACCTCACGAAACATACTAAAATCAGCATACCAAAAGACTGCCAGCCTATCACAGACTTTTCTACTTTAGTCCACCAAATTGCAGGAATAATGAACAAAAAGAACACATTTTCCTATATGTAATGTATTAAAACTTCACTTAAATGCAGCACTTCTGAAGCAGCAAAAAAACTGAGCTACAGAATAACAGGTGGCAGTTTAGACACTTAAGGCACTGTGAGGAACTGTGTAGGGATTTACAAGGAATATTCTAAAGTAAAAAAATAAGTCCTCCCTTATTTACTTCACAGACTACAAGTTTAAAAAAAAAGTACTGTTTTGGTTTTGACATCTCTGTTCAGCCATCCATGTTCCAGAAAAATGTTGCAATGCACTGTATATAAGTTTATACCTTTTCTTAGACTGCGATTTAAACTTCCAAGTTCACAGCATTTAGAGTTTTTGCTGCTGAAATCAAAATTGGAAGTGTATGAAAATATATCAAGTAGCTAAACAAAGATTTAAGAGGTATCAAAGATCCTGGAAAGGATAGAATTAAAAAAAAAGAAATAAAAAAATGCAGTTACTTACGATTCTGAAGCATTTGCATAATATGTTCTTTAATCATAGGTAAAACAAGTTTTCCTCCAAGGCCACAGGCCATTCTGTCCAGTGCACTCTCACCAGCAACTGCATTGCTAAATAACAGTTACAGAAATATCAGTGGTTTGATATCTACAATAAAACAAACAGTCCAACAGGGCACAAGAGTGTCCTTTCCTGCAGTTCTACTCTTCAAATTTTTGCCATCTGAATACACATGAGCCTCCATAAGTAAATAAAGCACATCCAAACCTAAAAGCTCACACACCAGTCATAAAATAATTATTTACCCTCCACCTAAACATTTATTATCAGTAGCCCATTGATTAAGTCTAGTACCAAAGAAACTTGGGCCTTACTAGCACTGAAGGTAAAGAATAAATTTTCCAACAGTTACACACACCTAGAAAGCTGAAACTAAATTTGCACGGAATTAAGCAATAATACCAGCATTTATTTTTTTGTCATGACAACAGAAATGAGCCCAGACTTGCTATGAATCAGGTGAACCAGCAGAATTCAAGCTTTGGGGAACATAAGAGACCTTCCTTGCATGGCCGCAGTACCAGTACTCTAGCAGCATGTTCTCTTGACAATGACTCAGTCAGAAAGCATCCAGTCCAGGTGAGGAATTTGTTGAACTGAGAATAGCCAAACACTAGCTGTGTGAAGTCACTTGTTCTGCCCAATAGAATTATTCTCTACAGAAAAGTAAGAAAATTTCCATGACACAGATAACTACTGTTACAGTCTGGGTATGGCTAGCACTGTAATAACTCAAGTTTAGTCCATCCTAGACATCTACACTGATGGAAAAGCTGAGTAATGGTTCAGAAAAGGATGAATCTCCCTCTCCTTTCCAGTATCAGTCAGCTGGGTCAGAAATAGAAGTCTTGAATCCCCAAGTCTCATTACAAACAATAAACAGTCTAGAAACTCACATGCTGTGAACAAAGGTGTTTGTGCAAAGATATTGGCAATATTGTATTTGTTCTTCAGATTAGCCATGTTCAAATAAACAGCATCATCACCATGGACAACAGAGCATGGGAACACAGGTTTAGACTGGAGCAAATTCACTAAAGTTAATAGCAGCTTTCATCTGAAGTTATATTCTTTGAGTTGCTTCCTCCCACCTTGAATTCATACATTCAGTTTGAGGAAACAGACAGTCTACGTTAGAAAAATGACCAAGCACCTCCCTCCAATGTTTGCAAGGCTTTTGCCAGGAAAAGAGGAACTTGGATTAACCTTTTCCTCCTTTAGAATTTTACTGCTCTATGAAGTCAGAGCAACAAAAAACTGGAAATGCTAAAATACTTTGCTGCTTTTGTGTAGGCTGACTCACATCCCCCTGAGTCAGTTCCGAACACACCCTAACTAGGCTATAGCCTGATGATCATTAGCTGGTTTCTTGGACTCCACTGAAATTCCAGTCTTCTTATGAAGCTACGAAGACTCATGCACCCAGAGAGGTTAGCACACAACATCAGCTAATCAACAACTCTCCACAAAGGTCAACTTCAGTGGTAGGAAATACATAGTAACATGAGTGAACCTGCTAAAAGAAACAAACTAACATCACACACACAATCACCATAGACGACCTGATGTCCAGTATTTTGTTTCCAGGCCTCAAGCTCTTCTATTACGTTGAGGGCCAAAGGAGCTTTGTTTCTCCTTTAGACTAAGGTTGTGAGCACAACTTGTTTTCTGATCTTTGATCACTCTACTTGCAACTTTTAACAAAAAAAGGAAAATGTTCACTCTAAAATCCACAGGCAGCTAACTTGTGTTCAGGAGAACAAAGTTGCTCTGCTGCCAATACAGAGAAATTGGCATGCCTCAGGTGGATGATTCAGAGTGCTTACTAAGCTGCCTAAAGCAGGCCATCTGAACAAACTCCACACTCTGAAAGGCTTCACGATGTTTTGAACTTTAATATTTTATTTCCCCATGAAATTTAGTTGACTAAAAAGATTCAAGTACTTGACACACCTGAATGCTGTGCTGTCTGACAGTTCTACCTTTATGGCAAAATTTCAAAGCTGAGAAAACGGAACAGGATAAAAGCGCCTGGTGTACCATGTGAGACAGGGAAGAAAGGACAGTTACTTTCAATTCCATAATCAAGGGGAACAAAAAAAAAAAGTATTCCAAGTCAAGCAGAGATTAAACAGATTCTTCCATAAATTCCTATACATCCATTTTTGCAAGTGTCTCTATATTCCTGATATTTACTAGAGGTCACTACACAGTTCAGTGGTAAATCAACATCTCTTCTGTTATCTGTCTTCCTATAAAGATCTCAAAGTCTTCTGTGACAAGTTGTTTTGAAACGCTAATTACATCTGAGTCTTGAAGAAGACGCCAGATGTGGGAAAAAAATGTGTCCAGACTAGTAAATAAACATCCGTATCTTTACAGAAATGTGGAGATAGTCATCTCCTACACATATTTTTTGCTTTCTTCTACTTCATTCTAATTGTATTTGGACAAAAGCACATGTAACAAGATACTGCAGAGAAACCATGTCATTCTTTTGGAAAGCTGGAGCAAGCTACAAAGCATGCAGAAATAAGCAAATCAAAAAGACTGGACATCTTTATTAGATCTTTCTCACCCAAGACAAACAATACAAGCTACTGCTGCCATAGCAAGGGATTTAAAATAGCAGCAAAATCATATTTTTTTGAGTTAGATGAAATCCAGCAAGGAATTCCACTATGCATTCTGATGTCCTTTCAAAGGTTGGCAGCTTTTTTCTTTAACACCACCTTTTCAAGGGCATAGATACAGAAAAACATTAAGAGATTGGTTGTAGATGATTAAACAAGACAGTAGCCTTCAGCTTTAGTTCCAGCTAACTCCGGGATAAGCCCTCAATTTAAAAGTTTAGGAAACACTGACTTCTGAACTGAATAACATAACAGAAGAAACAAAAGTTTGAAAAGTTAAAACAGTGCAAAATAGCAGACAAGAGAACATGCAACTTGTAGAACTGAATTACACCAATGTACAAACACTGAAATAATTTACTTACTTGCTGAACAGTACCTATGTAACATACATGTAAACTGAGAACAGTCATATATACCGCTCATGACCAAGGGAACAAAATCAGGAAAGTTATTTGAGTAAAGAAAAAAGTAATGCACTGCAGTCATTCACATCCTGCATTTAAAATCTGCCTTTGGCCACACAGTCTTGATAATATATTGAAGCAACTAGTTTCATAATTACCTGTCAAAGTCATCATCTTCAAGCTCATCTGCATTTGCCCAATCTTCATCTTCTTCCAAGTCAACCATCATTGCTAGCATTTGAGGAACTGAAAGAAAAAAAGTTTTAAACTTAGGTTGCTTTCTTAAAATAGATTCTAAAATAACAAGCATAAATTTTAAGTTCCCATCTTTCAAAAAAATGATTGAAGAAACATAGCTCTTCTTCCAGCAGCAGAAAGCCAAGTCTATCAAACTGCATCAGCCAGTAATTCAGAATAGATTTTTCAGAAAAATAATTTAAATTGAGAGCAAACTACAGTTAAGTGTATCTTACCAAGAATGACAGTACAATGCAAGATTTTTTAAAATTATGAAGGCTGTAAAAAGCAAATTCCTTAATAAAGTCTAAGTCCCTTGAAAGAGTTAAAAATAGTACTATATGCTTTAAGAACTCACATATGCTTCATTCATTTTGCCGAAACTCTGATAACTTTGAAAATGCACTGATGAAAAAGACTACATTCATTATGGAAGAATAATACTCAACCCTTGATTTTAATAACATTTATAAATTTTGTTAACTATATATACAGTGGTCACTTAGCATAAAATTTTACTTTTACAATAACGTAATGGTTTAGAACTTGAGATTTTTTCCCCACAACGTAAATTTTTGTTCTGTATCATGAAAATATCTTGCACATAATAGCCTACCAAGTTTTCTACTTCTGCTTCTGTAGATTGATTCTGTCTGCTCTTCTCAGTATAAGTCTTTACAGAAGCTATTACACAATCTTTATCATAACATTCCACTACTATGGAATAAGCAACACATTCTTCTGAGTTGTTCTCATGGGAGGAAGGAGTGCAGTCATTTTTCTGTTATAAGCTGATGTTCTGATGTACTTCAGAAGCCCAAAGGCTGAAAAATACCTTGCACTTTCAGAGCAAAGTAAGGTGCTCTTAAGTATCCTGTACTTCATATTACACTAACCACTCAGAGCAGCCATTTGAATTAGACATCATTAATGCAACAAAGCTTCACTTTGCTTTGGAAACAGAAGTTTTCAGTCAAATACTCAACCTTTGAGCTTTAAGAATCTTTTTAGGACAGTCTAGCACATATCTTGAAGACAGGCATCATAGTTAACTGTCCTTTACAGCAACCTGCCTCAAAAATTAGTAGGCAGACAGTAGACCATGCTGTTGCTGAGATTTACTGCAACTGATTAGGTATCCTGCAACTTTTAAATTTCATCATATACTTACACTACTGTAATCTATGACAGAGGCATAACCCTAGGCAAACCCACCTCACCATACATGTGGACAGATGAGAAACTTATAGTCAACTGATGACAGAAGAAAATATTGCTCACTGACAGCACTATCAAGCAAGTATCAAGAAAAGATCAAATTATGGATTTATTTGCTTGATAATGTTACGTGTCTTCAGCCAGAGATGACACTATGGCTGCAAAAACCTTTAGAGAGCTTTTATATATATATCAAGATAACCTAAAGGACACTATGAACTTTCTAGAATGATGCCCACGTTCCAGAATTCTATATACTTACTAGTCACTGAAAAGCATTTCCTGGAAAAAAATCCCAGTATTATAGCCCAGAAGCTTTTCAGACACACACTCATAAGCACACAGGTGAAAATGATGTATTGTCACATCTCTGAAATACGCAAGTCAACCATCATCTATCACAAATGCTACAGGGTTCCAAAAACTGATATCAGTGTTCATTGCTACAAACAAGCAAGGCTGAGAACAAACTCATCCAAAGCTGTCTGGCCAGGATTATACCCCAAACTTGCAAAAGCTTGTACACATGTTGTTTCTTCTTGATGTTTAGTACAAAGGTAGTTACCAGTAAGTTTAGTTTCACAAAGGCTATTTTTGTAAATATAGAGTTGTGCATTAGTTTCAACATTGTCCGGACAAGCCCTCAGAATTTAATTTGCCAATATATTGACTGTTTACAAACAAGTTAAGAATGAGCCCACTAAGCCTGCTCCTTTTCAGAGCATGCCATGACTCCATTTTCTGAAGACTGAACAAAAACTACAGCCAAAGACAGGCTGCAGCTCTAATATCTAGGGAAAGAGCAATAAAACACTCTGCTATCTTGACTACTGAGCTCCAGGAGGCAAGTCTGAACCCAAATGGAATTCCTGAGCAGAAGACTGTTATACAGGACACAGCCTTACTCCTAAATTAGCATTGTGTTCAGTAAAACCAGCATAACACAACAGTTTTGCCTAAGACCCAGTCCTAGTTGTGAGAATCAAGTTATGCAGCAACTTGAATGCAAACAGAAAGCCTTTTAAACCAAGGCACAAAACCAAGACAAAAGCAATCCTTCTGGGCTTTCTCTAAACATAACTAGGTCTGCAAAATAAACATCCTTCACCTTAGTGACTCATTAAGAGCAATTTTACAGTGGGTTGCAAACCAAAGGCACTTCATTTACACATGGTGCATTAGTGCATTATCTTAGTACAAATATTTCATTCCATTCCTAAACAGCAACTAGCAACCCAATATAAAAGTAATACATTCTAAAGAGATATGAGGTACTTCTCTACTATGCTGCCACACCAGATAAGAAGCTTGTAATGATTTGGGGACAGCAAGTGTCAAGCATTAATATTCAGATTTCAAAATATATTCTGAAAGAATCTATTTAAAAAACCCCTGTCTTACAAGTAAACAAAACTTCTAGACAATAGTTTAGACACTTAGGCCAAGCAGATCCAGTTTATAACATTTTCCAAAAGTTTTATGATTATTTTAGTGGTATGTATATGCACAACTTTCCCCAGCCTAAGCACATGAGTAAAAAAGTTGCCTTTTAACAGATTGTCTTTATGCAAGTTTCAGAAATCAAGCAAGAATTTAGACTGATACAAGTGTGACAGGGAGGGAAAAGAATTCTTCAAAAAGCAGCCTACACTGCCGCGTCAGTGCCCTGATCTACTCACAAAAAGGATTTAAAAGGCAGAGAAATACCACTGTGTACAGCATTGCTGCTGGGGCTGTCCAGAAGACAGTTATTTTTAGTATATCAAATAATAACACATGATTAAAAAGTGCCTTTCCAAAGAATTTACAATCTGCATTAGACTTTCTCTAAGCATTTATATAAGCATCTGATTTTTAATTTACATCTTCAATTCAACACTGAAGCTCAACATGCATGCTGAACTCCTTCAGTTGCCAGCACCACAGAGTATCTGGCCTACATATCAAACTTCAAAAGAAGAACTTGAGAACTAAATACATCAATTTATTTTTATTTTTTTTACAGTGCAAATTTCCAAAGCCAGCAGAATATGCATGAAAGTAGTATTTTCCTTGGAAACACCTAATGAAGAATCTACTGTATTTTTAGTCAAATTATTGGTGTCTGCATAAGCACAGATTAATTTGCGAAGAGTCACAATAAGAAGTATTCCTCCATAAGAAAACCCAATTTGGTGTCACCTAAATTACCAGCACCAGCAAACTGAGTTAGAGGTGCTTAGTTTTGCCACTAAGCACCTGCAAAGTCAGTTTAAGGCTAAAGGAAGACAAATTGTTTCAACTAAGAAAAGGAGTAAAATACTTACTGGCTTGTGCAACAATGTTTGTATGCCTCCTCAGCATAGCAGCAGCAGTTTCTGACAAGGTCACAATTACTTCAAGCGCCAACTGACGCTGCATGTTACTGAGACTGGCATCTGCACACAACTACAATCCAGAAGATTAGAGCAAATGGTTAGAACAGATGCTTTGGGGAGGAAACACCAATTAAAAAAAAAAATTTAAAAATTCCTAGCTTTACCTTCAGACTTAGTTGCAATGTAGGTTCTAAATGTGGTCGTAAATACTTCGGAACAGAATCTGCGATTTCTACAAGGGATTTCAGGACAGAATCATCGTTTTGGTAGCAGGAGTCATTTACAGCCTATCAAGAGATAAGATGAAAATAAGATTAAATAAATCCAAATAATACTATGAATGGAACCACTGTTACAGAAGAAATTTGATTAACTGTATTCTTGTCTCTCTGAATAGTCTAGTTTAGCATTAGTGTGTTGTTAAGACAAAGAGTAAACTTCCTGATAAAACTAATGCTGCTAACAAAGAACTAGCTGAATCCAGTAGATACAAGCAGAATGAAGAAGATAAGGACCAAGGAGACAATTTTAAGAGAATGAAGTCATTTCAGAAGGCCAGCCTAACAACACTGAAAATCAGTAAAACCACCGGAATTGGACTTGTGGACCAAGTGATGGGTGATATGGGTATAGTTGAGAGGCGTGAATTGGGGTAGGTCCTTCTCCAGAGGGCATCCAGCTCAAGCTGTAACCTGAGAACTAATAAAAGGCTAATTGGAAGCCTTCACTTCATATTTTCAGCAGCATCCTAGGGCCCTGCTACGGTGGCCAGCGTGCTTAAATCTGTAACAACCACAAAGAAATAATATCCGAGGTCCAAAACTACAAGTTTTCTACAAGTTAGTTGTGGCTCACAATGTTATATGCCATCAATTCTAACCATTATTAGTTTAAATCTAATACAGTAGCAGACACTCGTAAAAAAAAAAAAAGGTCACACAGAGGCACTAAAATGCAAAAACTCACACTTATGTTTTGACAAACACAACTTCAAAATGCATTTTAAATAAAGAAAAAAATCCTCAGAGTAATTCTGCCCAAAAGAAGGAAAATGAGCCTAACTCCTTTTCCCCCCCATTACGCGAGAACCGCTTTGCATAGCTTACACGTACAAACAGCAGGAATCTCAAGATTAAATAATTTATTTTTTTCCAGACAACTCTGGAGAGCCACCGAATTAAAGCAGGCCTTTCAGCTTTCAGTAACAGGACACAGGAAAAAGAAATCAAGCATTTTGCAAGTACCTTTCCTAACCCATAGCTACATTCTGAAAACTTACTTTTAACTGACCAGCTTGATACCCTAGTACCAAAACGGCAGTTACTCAATTCTGTTAAAACTCTTCTAGAAATACGACACTAAAACCCAAACCTCCAAAGAAAAAGAGAGCCTTTAGATATGCTTTTGGGGTTTTGAAAAGAATTTTCATTAGTGAAGTAATTGATGTCTTCCTACTGTAGAAACATTTTTAAAAAGTGAATAGTTAAATGTTTTTTTAATACTTAAATCTAGAATCCAACACTTTTAATGCCACTCAAACAGCCCACACTTTCAACATAAAACAGCATCTTAGTATCATAAATGTTCTGGGGAAAAAAAAATATAAAATCATATCTATCTTGGATAAGGCCTTTTGGACTAATAGTTGCCCCTCATCCTCTAATTCCAGCAAAGGATAATGAAATATGTAGTGGAAGTTCCTGTAAAACTCTATTTCATACCCATTGCAGCTTTGACAGTTTTTTAAAGCAAGACTTGGTTTCTTAAGAAAGTTCAAAATGCACAGAAAGCCCTAAAAAGCAGAGGCTTATTTCTGTAGAATAGCCACAGAAGCCAGCTTATCTTGCAGCTTTTATCTCCACTGCAAGATAAATCTCTTGGATACAAGTTTCAACTATTAGTTCTGAAAGTTCAACTTCCAGCATAACCACTACAGAAATTGCAGTGAGAAGACTGAAATGCTATGTTAGAATTTTATTTTTAACTTTTTTACCACACCAATATTTCAACAAAATGAATTTCAGCAGCAACAAAAAAAAACCATCCAACTGTCTCCAAAGGTCACTCACCACTATTCTAACACATCCCATTTCCTATTTATAAACTCAGATCTTCATATCCATCTTGCGTTACCACAGCCAGAAAATCTAGTCCTTCTTGCAACAAGTATTTTAAAAAGACAGATTTCATAGCATAGTTCTGTGCTCTGTATTTGCAAAATAAAGCTTGAAAATGCAAGCCAAGTGCATATGCTTTTACAGCCTAAAATAGTAGCATTGAAACTTATATCACACAAAGTGGGCTACTAGTCTGAAGTCTAAAAACAGCATACTATTTAATTGCCAAACATCAATATGAACAGCATGCCCACCCTGAATTCTGCCTCACTCCCACTCATACAGTACTCAGTAGCCAAGGGCCTCTCAGCCAGTTACAATTTTTGAACTATGCAACTGTCATTATCAAAGTCACAGACAGGGACTAACCACCAAATAGTGACCTCAATATCAAAATATTTAATCTTGTACACACCAGAGCCTATTTTCAAGTTCAGTTGATTTTAATAAATTCCTCTCAGTTTCCATTTAAAATCAAGCAGAATTCCATTGGTTGCAGAAGCCAGTAAGCTTGGCACAATTATTCTTCAGCTTGCCACAAAGCACGCAGACAAGGTTTAGAGCTTACACTGTCAATAGGAATGTGCTCTACTGCCTGTAGCAATAAGACAGTCTTTAACCTAAATTTAGCCTAATTTAAAATTCCGAGAAGTTCTCTACCACTGTTATCACAGCTATTTAGTTATTTTCACTTTTTTCTTTAATATAGGAAGGGAACTGTACTGTGAAATCGTTGCCCTTCAGAGCTCAAAACCTTTCTGTCTGGTTTCCCCCTAAAAGTAAACAATGATATAGTAGAAATCCAAGCTTTCACTCAAATTCATCCATTGTAAAAAGAGATCTAATCCAGCCTCAGAAGTTATGTGAAGCTTAAAAAGGCATTTTGTTTGCAAATTCCTAATTTATCAAACAATAAAGACTGTTTGTCCATATTATTGATTTTACTCTGAGAATCTTTGTTCAGAGTAAGTCTATGCTTTCCTCTAAACGGAACAGATACAGGTTATCATGGGTCAATGAATTTCCCAATTACTGATTACCTGAAATCTCACGGTAGCCCATATTTAAAATACCTTACAAAGAATTTTAACTCATTTATCTAGGTAACACTATAATCATCATTGAACTATTTTCCAAAAAACCTTACAATTAGCTTGTGTTTACAAAATTCCTTATCAGTTTCCACTGCATCTTGCTGGTGACTGATGTCAGGCTAACTAAAATATAGTTAATCCAGGTGTCAGTAAAAGTTCTCATGCTACACAAATTTGCAAACCAATAGTTTACATTTGGATAGATTCAATACAGACAGTAATGGCACATTAAGCTTTACTTGTGTGCTTTCTTACCTGCAAGATTCCAGGTAGCAAGTCTGCAAAATGTTTAAGAAGGGGAAGATTGTGCTCATTAGCAAGCACAAAAGCAGCTGCAGCTCTAGCAGACAGAGTCTTGATCTAGAAGATGGGCAGGATTGGAGAAAGAGAAATGTGAAGAACTGGTGATGAAATATGCCTTTATTTTTTTTTAACATTTTGTATTACAGACTACATTTTGTATTACCATTTCCCTTTTCCATTTTGCTAATAAATATGCCAATTAATTTTTAACATGGGCTTTTATATCTTACTTCAAATTAAGGTAAAGCAATGTTGAAGATATTCAGCATCTGTGTCCTTGATATAAAAAAAAGGTTTATCATATTAAGAGGTGGCAAGTATTCTCTAGTTTTGTTTTTGTTTGGTTTTTGTTTGTTTTTAGGGGCTTTTTAGCAAAAGAAAAAAACCTATTGTTTTCAACCTCCATCCCAGATTCAAATGTGTACGCAAGTGTCAAAGTCCCATTTTTCAAAAAGTGTGATTTAAGTATTTAAAACATGCTTCTTTAAAGGCATGACTTGTGGTACTTTAGAAAATGTTACTCAGTTGACTTTCAAAGGTCAAAAAAAGTAATCCATAGGGGAGCAGCAAACTGAACCCATATTCCACAGCAGGGTTTCCTATTCTTTCCAGCATTTTCCACAACAAGAGGAACATTTTTAAAGTACAATCCTCTGCACAAATCAATAAATCTGAAGCCTTCCAGAAGAGCAAGGCTTGCTAACATGCCCTTGCAGCAAAGCATGCACAAACGGTTCAAGGAACTGTCATATATTCAGAGTTTCAAGACGTGCTGTGTACAGATACTACATGTAGAGATATTATGTATCTATACTATTAAACACAAGGGCCAGAAAAATTTCTTAATAAGGAGTTTCCAACCCCTCATACTGTTGGGCTAAAACCCTTGGCTCTGCTTTGGGCCACTACAACTAGGTTTCTCCAAGCATAACTACTAGGGAAGAGTCCAGGCCAAGGCAGTGCTGGTATGAGCCAGCCAGTCAGCTTTAGGACCATCAAAAGGTTTGACCTTTTTGTTTTGCAGTAGCCACAGTCAAAACTCTGGATGTTCATCAGTTTCAGGAAATGCCAATTCTCTGGTTGGAATCTATGGTTTAACCTTTATATTTGAGATTACTACATTAAATTTCTAATACAACCAAAACATAAAGGTCTTACTGATGGATGCTCTTGATCTTGCATACACTGAACCAGCATTCTCTTAATGACCTCCAAATAGTGTTGCTGCTGATTCCCAAAAATCCCAGGAAAATTCCTATGGATAGGAATAAAAATTCACACAGTTTAACCTTGGCTATTATTTTAAACTTATCCATTGCTCAAGCTACAGATTGTAATTGTACACTTAAGAGTTAAGAAAAATCACAATACAACAGAATAAATTAAATATATACGACTGCTTGTTAATTAAGATGTGACAGTTTTTCTTACATTTTTACAGACATGATTTGACTAACCTGCAAAAATCTAGCAAAGCGTGAAAGCTTACCAGAAAATATGTAAAGCAGCCTCCCGCAGTCCCACATTCTGAGAGCTGACAGAGTCAAACAAGAATTTCAGAACTTCCGGCCACTGGTTGTTGCCATCTTCATCTAGATTAAACACCAAAACGTTTTAGGATAAGCAAACTTAAAGGTGGTTAGATCTCAGTTGTGCAGAGCAACCAGCCATCGCTACTAAGTTTTTAATTAAAAAGAAAAAAAGGATCTGAAGCTGTGCCTGAATTGCAGTGTAAAATATGACTGAAATCTTCAATCTAAAGGCACTCAGGAACAGAAGATAATCTCTATTTACTGTTATATAAGAGCACTCCAAATAGAAACTGATGTTCAGCATAATGTTCATGAGAATCTAAACAAAATTGGAGTCCTAAACGTTAATACTATCTCACCTAAACTCAAGCAATTTAAAAAAGTAGAGTTGGGGAATCTTATTTTTATCTGATCAAGGATAATATAAAAAAATATTAGGGTTTATTTTAAATCATGAAATCAGTTTGCACATGATGTACTAACGTCTACACAAGACTAGAAGAGATAAAAATACAACTACTATCAACCTATAAACATTTTACCACAGTTATCAGCTTATATAAAGTACCTATTAAGTTCCTCGCCAGTTCAGCAACGATGTCACAGATTTTTTTCCTCATACTGGACTGCGATTCCAACTGAATAATCAACAGCAACCCACTTTTGATAGAGGCCTGATCATCGGGTGAAAGAGCTGGATAAACTTCTTCAAACGCAGAAGACAAAAGTCGTCGTAGAAGGACAGCTGCCATTTGTCTAGCCTATTGAATAAGAAAGTATGTATGGTAAATGTTGTGATATGATAATCACACTTATGAGGAAAGATTACTGACATCATGCTTCCAAATGATCAGTTTTCACTGTGTAGACTTGCTTGGTGAATGAAACACCTCTCCAGCAACAGATGATGATTATGACAGTAACTAAAAACACAGTAAAGAAACATCAGTTTACAACCATGTTTCTGACAATTACAGTTCTTCAAAGAAATAGTCATGAAATCCACTGAAGTAATTAGGGTTTTCCAGAGCTGAACCCTTTGACATATTTTGTGGCAAGCTAAGGACTTAGTTGCATTACTGAAAGACTTTTAAAGCATGTTGTCTTTCTATTTTCAATGGGCTGCTGAGATAATTATAATCTAGATGAACTTTTTTTGATTACCAAGTGACCTAATGGGACAACTTCGTCAGACAATTAACCTGTAAACCCTCCTTCACTTTCTCAGACAACCAAATTTCACACTAAAGATTCATGAACCTAGAGTTAGATTTTGGCAAATAAAACTCTTACTCTTAACCAAAAAAAACCAAAACCAACTAAAGCTTTCAGCCTGTTGCAAACCTATGATGAAATGTTTTTCTTTAAACTTGAATTTGAGCATAGGAACCTCAGTACCACATATTACAATCTTCTATGCTTCCTACTTGCGTACAGCAATTCTACAACAGTGTCATCTACATATCTGTATTTATTTATAATTATACAAGAACTAGAAGCAAAACACATGGCTGAATAATTCAAAATGAATAGAGCAAAACATGCAGTAAAGGCAAAAAGACACAAGAAGCACTCTGAATAACTTCATAAATAGTATGTTTGCTAACCACTGTTTCTAGAAGGGCAAACAGTAATTAAAAAACACCTCCAAAATTTATGAAGTTTACCATGTGTAACAAAACCTTACATGTGTTAAATCCTCACAAAAAAAAACAATCCAAGGCAATGTGCAGTTTTTTCCCCCAAGATTTTTTTTTTTAATGTGTACGTTAATGAAAAACATTTTCATTTAAAACAGCCTTTGGAATCCAAAAATGCTCAATGAGCAGCGGAACTAATGAGGTCTGATTTCCAAAAGATCTCTCAACCGATAGATGAGAAACACAAACTGCTAAGAAGTCTCAACTTCTAGCATACCCTGTAAAAAACAAGTATTTCTAGAACATCACCCAAGACACTATTCTCGTTGCATCCTGCAGTCTCCAGACTCACCTTGCCTTTTTCCCATCTACCCAGCTCTCTTCTATACAGCTAAAGAGTAGTGCACACAAAGTGTCTCTTTATTAACAGAAGGGAAGCAACACTTAGAATTGGACCTTACTCTAGATCATCCCTTTTCTCCTCCTACTCAGCAGCTCCAGTATGGATCAAAGCCAACACATACGTAGGATGAGAACTTCCCAAGTAGATCGAAGACAGCAGATGAGCAAAGAGTCACGCTGCCCACCTATGCTGTAACTCCCACCATAAGCCAAGGTTCTCTAGCAACAGGTCATCACACGGGGAACATGAGTTAGGAAGATTCTTTCTCCACTGCCTCTGGGAATCCCACTAACAATGTGTCCAAAAACTTTAATGGTATCACAATTTAATGGTCTCTTCCCTTCTCCCATCCCTAGAAGCACCAATATTGTGACAGATTAAATTTCTCCTCATTAGCATGGTGAGCTTACATAGGAGAAGCATTGACTGGGAAGCAGATTTACTGGGACTAAACAGCCACAAACTCCAATTCAATGTCATACCTTACTCAGGGCATAGTGTTTCTGTGCATATTCTGACATTTGACTCACATTATGTTCATTCCTTTCCTGAAGTAATAATAGGTGGCCAGATAGGGAATAGAGCATCTTTTCATAAAGAATGCAGTCCAAAGATAAGAATTTTCACCTCTGAAGAACTTAATTTAAACACAGACTGATTGCAAAGTGAAAACACAAGTAACGAGGTATAAAGAAAGATACAAGACCAACACTACATGAATTAGCTTCTCTTTACTGTTATTAGCTTAGAAAAAAATTCCCTGAAGCAAATTCAAATGTTTGAAGGAGTGACAAAGCAGCAATTGACTTCTAATAATAAATGGCATATTTTCCTCAGCAGATACCCACCTATATATGAAAATTGCCATTGTCAATTTAATAATGACAAACATGGCTGGATTAATGGCAGCTCCAGGGTTGTTTCTTCTGCTTTTAGGAAGGATGAATTTTTCACATACACCAAAGGCTCTTTTACATTTAAGTGTTACAAGGTATATACCCAAACAAGCATTTTAAAATCCTGCAACTTACAGCTATAGCTTTTAATCAGAACAGGAACAATATAAAGTGTACATTCCCGAAGAACTTCCATTTACCAATGAAGCATAAAAAAGTAGAATTTTCTCCTAGTACAGGATTCCTCTGCAAGTCTAAATTACTGAGGTGCTCACAGACAATTGGAATGCCAAAGGTATTAACATAAAAAGTAGTCATAATACTAGAATTTCAACATACCACTTCTTATTTACAGCATTTACAGAGCTTTAAAAGTTTTCCAGGATTTTACTGACGATGGAACCAAGGCACAAGACAAAAACCGAATTGCTGTGCAGGCCAGCAGAAGAATTCTGAATGGCAATCTGGGATACAGCATTCTCCAATGACTTTCAAAATGCCCAGGTAATCCTACATATTTTCTAAGAAAAACCAACCATCTTGTGTGGCACAGTCACAGGGTTTTTTTTCTTTTGTTTTACTGTTCCTTCTAAGTCCTCAAGGATGAAAACATGCGTGGATGGAAACAATCAATATTTAGGATACAGTCCAAAAGATGGACTTGCACAACCTCATTTGGGGATCCAGCCTCATGTGGAATTCAATGTGCCTAAGCACCACATACAACTCAAAGGCAAAACCTGCAGGCCACCAGAAGTCCATGGGCTGCCTTCCTTCCCCTCCAAATGCTGAAGAGGAAGCTGCCCACAGCAGCAGTTTTTGGACTAAGAAATGCAACCCCTTGACATGACAATATGGAGAGGGGGAAGGGAAGGGTCAGAGCCCTTCAAGAGGGCTGTGAGTACAGCAGAAACAGTTTTAGACAGCATTTGTTCTTGTATTTCACAGGGCTTGAAATTAGTCAACTGTAAATTCAGACCAAATTGAAAACTGCCAATCTAGAGCTAACCAGGAAGAAAAACAATGCAGGAGAAAATGCAGAACTTATGTTCCCCTCTGAGATTTAAGTGGGAAATCAAAACTGCAAAGACACAGCCTCTAACACCTCAGAATAAAAATAATCAAATAGTCTGTGAATCTATGCCACCTTTCTGTCAAACCCTTTAAAATGCAGTTGCATAGGAAGAAGGAGAGTACTAACTTCTTAACAGTAAGACTACACATTTAGGAAGTTGAGAGCTGGGTTCAAGCCCCTCTTCAGCCTGAGGTGTACACACACACTTATCACCTGGCACAGAAGTGTTCTAACTGCTAAATCAGACACTTCACTTCTGCGAACAGTGTTACTCTGCTATCAGGAAAGTATGAAATGAGAACAGAGGGAAAAGGTGATTATTTCCACAGCTTAGGCATTTGGTTAGGAAAAAACCTGCTACACAGTTACTTTTAAAAAGAGTCATTTCTGATGTAACTTAATGGTTTTTTTCCATGTCAAATGCAAGGGGTACTGGGAGCAGGATATGAATCCCTGTTTCTCCATTTAAATGCAAAAAGTAATAGGTTGCAGAATGAAGATTCCCTCAACAGCTGTTCAAGTAGCCCTACGAATCTTGTATTTTCTACAACACGGAAGCCAAGCTCCTGCAAACAGGATGGAGTATTTTCTTCAGCCTAGTTTTCTTGGGAGGGGGTAAAGCAGTATCAAGGCTTCAGGACGAAGAGGGATCTGAACCTAGCTTTCCCATAGCCTGGGCAAAGGATCTTTGAAGTTCTAAGGCTTCTTCCAGCAGCCTGTATTCAGTGCTAGTACATTCAGTGTGCTCAGAGGACACATACGAGGCCCAAAGCCCTATCCACTGGTGACATATGCACTATTCTGCCTAACATTTGGATCTACATAAAACATGTGCAGATACAAAACACCTAGCTCTTGATGCCAAAGCCGTACTGAACACACACAGAATGCTTCCCTACCTGTTTATATGCAATGTTTAGATTAAACACGGGAATGACTTCCCTTAGACTCTAATTAGGTTACTATGTATTTGGATTTACAGGGAAGAGAGGTTGTTCACAGCTTATATTAATCAGAATTGTTTAAGCCCAGCACCTAATGCCTACTTAAGTTACAAGCTAGATTTTAAAGCTTTTTTTGATTTATCCATTGGTGGAGTTAAGTGACAAGTTATTCTACAAACGTTATCTTCTAATGTCTTCAGTAAGAGTAACTTCTACAGGTGAAAAGTTTCTTTGCACTTGAGTTAGTTGGAAGCCAAGTCATTGGCAAGATTCTGAACAAGTCTCAGGCTGGGCTATTTCCTTAGTTGATATAAATGCAATAAAAATCAGTAAATACACAGACCAAGTATTTATTTACACAAGCATGACTGTAGTTGTCAACTCAGACTTATCAAATGTATTCAAAACAGAAGCACGTGCAATGCAGTTACGATTTCTAGGGCATAGTATTATCTCTAGGGCATAGTATTATCTGATTACTACATATGACATTATTATGATAAAAAATGTGCAGTGATAGATCTTATTTTTCATGGACATTTAAATACAGGAGAGACTTCTCTACAGCTTTCTATCATTTGAAACATCTCAGAGGGGCAAGAGGGAAAACTACAGATCTTATGCAACCAGTTGCTGGCATAATACTGAAGGATTCTGTCAGAAGAACACTGCTTTGTAGGTAGATAAGCATCAGTTTTAGTAAGCTGATACCTAGCGTTAAAAAGCACAAATGGCATCTAACTCTAAATTGAATACAATCTACCAGAAGAGATCTTTATCCAGAGAGAAAAAGCACACTTATACTCTCCTTATAATATTGTTCAGAAATTCTACATGCTACATCCTTCTGTTCAATAAAACTCTAGATTTGAAAAAAAAAGTCAAATGTTTTTACTTTTAAGTAAAAGTAGATCTTAGTAGATCTTCACTTTGCATATCCAAGTGAATAGTAGTTTTACCAGTAAGTACTATATCCGATTGCTACGGTGTGAGAGCCTTTACAAAATTAAGGAATAACTAAAAGGCACGCTTACTGTATGCCCAAAGAAAAATTTTATATAGTGCTTAGACTACTCTGCATTTGCTCTGTAACACTACCACATGACTTAATGAGCATATCCCACCTAAATAGGACAAAATACAAAAGCCATCTGAACAAAACATGCAAAACAACTCCTAACTTATCTCCCCCCAATTCCCATTTGAGAAGCACAAGAAGTTTCAGATTATATTTAAGTTTAACATATTGAGGCACAGGACCCCAAAATGGAAAGCATTTCTCAACTGTAACTTGAGGGAACATCACAGTAACACTCATATATTAGTTACACATTTTAAGGAAAGAACGCATTCATTAAGCAAAACACACAACCAGAAAACAATGGAGATCTAAGCAGTCACTTACGAAAGACTACTTTTGAAACTAAATATCCTGCATCAAAAAGTCTCAGCTAGCGAAGCTGACATACAACAAACTAGATGAGTTGTCTCTCTACAAATGTGCAAAAAATTAAGATGATTCAGTTAATACTCAATATTTTCATTTATTCCAAAATGACCAGCACTGATTTCTTCCCCTCATCTCCAAGTTCCCTTAAAATCTGCAGAATTCAAAGATTATTGAGGCTTACCTCCTCAGCAGCAGCAGTATTCCTGATAGCTTGTAGGAGGAACGTGATCTTAGATTGACCTGGAATATTTTCATACGTTTCCTGCATAAAGAGGGATGCAGCTTATTGTAAACAATTACCAGAATACGTGTTAAGCATTAATACGAATTGACTTTCCTTTTAAAACAATTTCAGTAGCCATTCAGTTAATAGAAAATAACATAGCAAAAAAAATAAACCTATCAAAATAAAAATTTCTGACCTGCTTTAAAATAATGAGGGAAGTCTTAGGTACCTACTAAGACCTGCCATATTGGAATTATCTACATATGCAGTACTGGCCACTCATCAGATGAGTTAAGAAATATAACATAAACATAACACCTATCCTACTGTAAATACAACATATACAGAACATGTATCTTCCTGGTAATCGATCATAGTTTCTATCGCATCAAAGGATTAAGAACTTTGGAAGCTTGAGACTGAACTGTGACCAACAGGTTAATAAGCATTGACAAATGTCTAGTCCAAAAATATTTTTTTTTAACCTTTTTATAGCTTTTCCAGTGTCATGTGGCAGTCACACATAACAAATGAGAATGAATAACAAATTTTCATTTTTAAACTCCTGTCTGAATTTCAAAAAAGAGACACTACTTAGTCTCCCCCTTAAGGAAACCCTCTTAATAAAATGGAAAGTTTAATGAGAAGTTCAGTTACGTTGTCTACACACTTCTGGCATGCAGTTCATTCACTATGGCTTCGTAAACTAAATTGGTACATAGAAACTAGTAAGCTCACAGCAAAATAACTTCACTATCCAAAACATGGCACACATGAGCATTTTAAAACCATAAACACTTGTTTCTAGTATACTAAGCCTGTGTACATGAGAACAGATGAATTACAAGCTGAAGAGCAACCACTTAAAACATTCAGAAATAGTTCTATACTTGCTAACTCTGAAAGAGTTATTTTTTGTGGACACAATCATGAAGATAACTTACTCCACCCTTTCCAAATATTCACTGTCCCATCCTGAACTTAAGGAATAAGCCTACCACACAAAGCCTGGGTTCATCTCAATCAGTTCCCTGACTGAGTACTTCCCATTCTTACCATTGCAGCAGCTCTTTCCAATACTCTAGCAAATTTACACACCTTAACAGTATACCTGCTATATTCAATAAAGTAGTCTCCACGTTACAGATTTATTGTTAGAGATCATCTTCTTCTACCTTCTGTACCTGTTTCCTAGTAGGCCTCATTCACAGAGTCAATTCTTACTTCATATTCTCTCTAGTTGCTAAACTACGCTCACAGTCAATAAGACTCTGAATCCCCAAAGAATCCTTGCATTTAATCTAATCATTTCATGGGAACTGCAAAATTAAATGAGGTTTAGGGTCAGAATAGAAAGTCTTCTCAGATTAACAACTTCCATGAAGATATATACTTATACTGCACTATCATCTACAAATATAAAGAAAATACTGAAACAAGAAGGTTCCCTAAACAGAGGCCCAGAAATTGAAGCTATGCTTTCATGGAGAGCTAAAGCACTGTAAAAGCTGTCTGCCCTCATAAAAATTCTGATAATAATGACATTCTATTTTGAGTTGTTTAAACTCACCAGAAATGGCACCAAACTATCCAGTTGTTCATTGTCATAATTCTGTCAAGTCAGTAAATGAGACTCAGAGGACTCTAAAGAGCATCAGGGCAAGGTAGGCAAGAGGAACATACGGCCCAAACCAGAACCTTCCCTCTGTGCTGGTGGAGGACTACTTTGCTGGCTCCACCCATCTTACTACCAACCTTGACTATGCCCAAACTATGCACCTGGATCCTGCTACATCTTCCCTGTATTCTTTTAGCTCATCATTAGTCCCCCAGCTACCTTATCCAGAGCTACAAATTTCTCACACAGCAAGACTAGCTTTCAGAATACATGCAATCAAATAGCTATTATCTACACTTAGTGCTCACATTCTTCCAAACCTGGGAAATATATTTTTAAAAAAGAGATTAAAAAAAGCAAGACAAAGTAAATAAAAGTTTCTCTATCAGAGGACACACACAAAAATAAGAGAAAGACAGGCTTTTATAGTCAACAGGCAACATTCCAGTAATTGTTAGTGGGAGATAAACGGAATGAACCAGGTTTCAGCAGACTGGTCAGAACAAGTTATGAGTGTGCTAGCACATATGAAGATCCATATACAGAAATGCTTAAATAAAATCAGGTTTTAGGTGATTAGACTTTCTTCCTCCCCTGTTTTTTACAGCTTTTACTATGCCCCCACCCAAACAGGGTACGACTCCACATCTCCATCAAGCCTAGTCTTCAACATAACAGCCTTCATCCTAATTTAAATAACCAGACCTATTACAAATAACCTAAATCTGTATCCTCCTGTTCTCTATCCATTTCTCATTCTCACTGGTTTTAATTGTACACAAATGAAAACCTGCTATTCAATTTACATGCAGTTATTTGAATCCCCACAGTATTCAACATTGCCTTCCAACAGCAAGTACAGTTTAAAAAATTGATTGGACTATGCAGATGTTTAAGATCAAATATGAGTCCTGTATGACTTTAGTAAGTAAATATTCTAAAGGCTATGCAATACTTTCATCCAAAAAAATATTGCTTCAAGAAACAACTTAAAAAAAAAGTCAACCTAGCTACACTAGAGAGAGGTAGATTTGTGTTTGTGTTTCTAGGTACAAGTTTGTTAATCCACCATGAAGACGACCAAGCTGGGTTCTTCACAGCCATGCATGGTAAAAGAATGAGAAACAACAGGCATATTGAAAAAAGGAGGTTCAGACTTCTTTGCTCTAATGAGGACAGTCAAGCAGGAGCGGGTTGCTCAGAGAGCTTGTGCAGTCTCCATTCTTGTAGTTTTCAAGACTCAACAGGACAAAGCCCCAAATGACCTGGTCTGACCTAGTAGCTGGCACTTCTTTGAGCAGGAGATTGCATTACAGACCTCCCAAGGACCCTTCCACTCTGAATGATCTTAAAGCATAAAAATACTTGCAATACATCTTGGAAATATGCAGAAATCAATGCCAGCTTCAGTGCAATTAAATAAGTAAAAATTATATTACTTGCCTATATTTGTATACGAAACTAATGGAATTGAAAAGCAATTAAGGTTTCTTTCTGATAGACCACAGTGCTTATGTATCTATGAAATTAAAAAAAAACCTCCAACTCAATTCCAAGGAAGTTTCTGACAGAACATGCCAGTTGTAAGAATCTAAGTTTTAGACTTCTTTTCCAAGAACGTTTTATTTCACAAGCGTTATGACACAGCCGTCTAACAAATCTGCTTTGTTACAATTATAATAAAGTTCAAAAAGTTGTGAGAAATGTTCTTATGTTACATGCAGGCAATATAGTTGAGAAGAGAAAGAAATTCAGCTCCCTGGGAATGGCCTCCATTCCATCTTTGTATTCGGGAATGTGGGAATAATTCTTGCTGCTTCTCTAGAAAGCGTTTGTGGTAATCAATACTGAACTTTGCTAGCTTTCTAAAACTGTTTATCTCCTTATCATTCCCAATTTATATTCTAGGAATTTTTCACTGCAGCATCAGGAACAATAATACTTTTTATTCTTCACCAAACAATGCGCTGAACTCTGCTGACCGCTGAAGTGATGAGAGCGATAAAAGACCCAATGCAGCCATGCAGTGGGAATTCATGCTAGACCTAGACGCTAGTATTTAATTCAATGGGAGAGATTCCCCACTAGGCTTGACAATGGAGTCTTAAGCATGACAGAGAGAAAGAATTAACGTGGCTTAGCCACCACAAAGAATTTCAGCTGAAATAACACATCTGAAAAGTTTCTGCTGATAACAGAGAAACTCAGCATATTGAAAACGCTTCTTTTAGTGAAATATTTCTTAGCTGACGAAACACTTGAATACACGGCCCAGCCCGAAGTTAAAACCAAACTACTGTATGGAAGGAAAAGAGGTCCTCGGCTGGCGGGGGGCTGGGGCTATGGCTCCACTCCTGCTCCAGCACCAGGCCCGGGGGACACGGACCCTCTGCCCGTTCCACTTGGGGAGAACAGAGACGAGGCTACAAGTGCAACCACCCTCCCCACCCCCTCCGGTGCCCAGCGGGAGCCTTTCAATTCAATCACGCCCCTCCGAGCCCCGCACCCACCCGGGACCGACACCCGCCCTGACCTCGTTTGGGGCCCCTCACCCCAGCGCGGACCGGCTTCACCACCCGCCGCCGGCCTGGCTTCCCCTCCCCGGCGGAGCCGCGCTCCCTTCGGGCCGGGCCAGCCCGGGCGGAGCCAGCTCAGGCCCCGTCTCCTCGTGGGCTCCACACGGGCCCCGGGGCGGCGAGCAGACAGGAGGCGGCCGAGGGGGAACCGAGCAGTGCCGGACAGGCAGGGCCGCCAGAGGAGGAGGGGGGACCGGACTCCTCGCGCCCTCACGCGCGCGCCACCGGCCGGAGCCCCCGCCAACGGCCGGCGGCAACCGCCGTAACCGCCACAACCGCCCCGCTGCGCCGCGCAGCAGGGATGAGGGATGGGGCGGGGAGGGGGGGAGAAAGGCCCGGGCCGCCCCGGCAGCAGCTGGTGCCGCTGCTCACACGTGGGACTCGGCCGGCCCCGCCGCCACCCTGCCCCCCCCGCCGCCTTCCCTCCGGCAAGGTCTGTGAGGTCTGACAGGCCGGCTCGGCGGCTAGGGCCGGGGCGAGGACGGACCCGTTACCTCGGCCTGCTTGCGGACCGCATTGTCTGGGCTGAGCAGGTTGCCCAGGAGAAGGTAGAACTGCTGCTGCTCCTGCTCCGCCGCCGTCGCCGCCATTGCTGCGAAAGGGAAAGGGAGGGAGGGAGGCCGGGCGGGGACAGGGAGGCGGGGGAGGCGGAGAGGGGGAACGCCGGCCTCGCCGCCGCCAGCGAAGGGAGAGGGGGCGGAGCCGTCGCCGCGCTCTGCTCCCGGCTCCCCCCTGGGGCCGGCCGCGCCAGCCCTGCTCTCGAACGCTCCCATTGGCTGCGACGCGCGGCGCCTCGCCCCCGATTGGCCTGCCCTTCCCTATGACGTCCAGGTGACCCGAGGCGGCGGGGTGGGAAGGGGGAGGGAAGGCGCGGAGGAGAGACTGAGCACCCGTCCCTGAATGGGGTTTGTCTCCTCGTGTCTGATTGGTGCGCCTCCCGCCTGGAGGCGGAGAAACGCCGCGAGGAGAGATCTTATTGGCGGGCGGCTCCGACAGTTCTCGGCGGCATTGGTCAAAGGCGCGGTCGGGCGGTGCGCGTGGGGGGCGGGGCGGGGCGGGGCGGGGCTGCCTCGCGCCGGCATGCTGAGTCCTGGCAGCGCCTGGAGAGGGGGAAGGGAGGGCGAGCGAGCAAAGCGCGGGAGTTTGCGAGGCGTCTCCTTCGCCTCCTCGGTGACGTCGTCCTCTACGTCACCGCCCCCTATCCCGTGTGTTGTATACGTGTGTGTACGGACCCTCCCGAGCACAGATCCTGGTTGGGCAAGGAATGGCTTGATGGATAAACCCTGAGGGGTTGCATCCACCTACTTGAGGATGTTGGTGGATGAGAATCATGGAGATGCCTAGGTAGGAAGGGACCTTTAAAATCATCTAGTCCAAACGTCAACCAAACACTGGCAAAAACCATCACCCAACCATATCTCTAAGGACCACGTCTACCTGTCTTTTAAATGCCACCAGGGATGGTTACTCAGCCACTTCCCTGGGCAGCCTCTTCCAATGCTTAATAACCCTTTCACTGTAAATTTTTTTCCTAATATCCAATCTAAATCTTCCCTGACACAACTTGAGGCCGTTTCCTCTTGTCCTGTTCCTGGGAGAAGAGATGAACCCCTGCCTTGCTACACCCTCCTTTCAGGCAGTTGTAGAGAGCAATAAGGTCTCCCCTCAGCCTCC
>JAOXJM010000001.1:154874109-154885014 GCA_026413425.1 Tringa solitaria
GGGGGGAGGAGGGAGGGCGGAGGGGCAGAAACAACCCAAGGCAATTTGTTAGAGGAAGCCTAGCAATAGACTCTCTAGGTGTGTGTGTTTCTGTTCCAGTGCATATAATGGTCATTAAACTCAGGTAATACAATGTTCTAGGAATTAATTTGAATACATTTTGCCCTGGTATTCAAAGCAGAGAAGGGAGCATCTGTGCTGGGTTGAGAAGAACCTGCAGATCAATGTTGTTCTGCTTTAAGTCCTACCAGAATTTGGTGAAACAGGTTTAAAATTTATTTAGGTAAAAAGAAGTTATGAAAGTTATGAAAGAGAATCAAAAGGAATTCAAAACGTCCCTAACACAATGTGATCAGAGAGTCTGCCATGTCAGGTGCTCATTCTCACCTGGGACAAGTTTGAAACCAGTGTGGGAAGCAGCCAGAAACTATGCTGAAGAAGCAGGTATCGGCACCAAAGATGGTTTGAACAAGTACCTGAGGAGAGCTCAAATAGATACAGCCATAAAACAGTCAGCAGCAATGTTGGTGTTGCTGGATATTGCCCAACCTCTGCAGTCTGTCTCAGTTTAAAAAAAAAGAAGACAGTATAAAGTACTGAAAACTATTCCATGTGTTCTGAAAAAAAGGAAGACATCATTAAATAGCAGAAATCAAAATGACTACCTTGACCTCTTCTAACAGTCTAGATCCAAGCAGTGTGTTAAACTGTAGTTTATCCAAAGAAACTACTGACATTTTAAAACTCATACAGATTGAGAAATTGGAAATTCGGGTCTTTGAAAAGCAGAAGCTTTCTTGAAGTATCTGTTAAACCGGACAAGTCTGCTAATGAATGGATTATAAAGAAAGGGTGAGCTGGGAAACAATGATGTGATTATACCTGAGGAACACTATAAGGTTTCTGCTAGAGTAATAGGAGATGTGGGATAACGGACAAAATGAGGAAAGGCATCTCAGACTCTTGTAAAATACTTTCTGATGCTGACTTACAGGTGAAGGGTTTGACATGTATGTATTGCAACCTTCAGACACAAAGGATAAGATGAAGGGAGAGCAGAAAGAAGAAAGACAAAGAAAAGAAGACAAAGCAAAATAAACCCAGACCTAGCTACTAAGCATAGTAACAGGCCTACTGTGTCCAGGGTCCCTAAGATGTCAGCTCCACCATATGAGGAGATCTACTATACGTTTAAAGAGCCTGTTGATGGTCCATATGGATTCCATATCCTCTACATATCCAAAAAATGCAGCCATGATAGCCTGAGGGTCCAAAGAGTTTAAAAAGTGCATAAAGGCAGATTTCCAGCAAAAGTCAACAAAATCGAGTGCGTTGATGTCAGTGGCAAGCTATGCTCTAGCAGGGGCTGTCCAAAGCTATCTTGGCAGAGCAAACTATCTGCTAAGAGGACGCAGTGTCTGAGAATTGTTCTGGCCAAAATTTGGGGTAAGGCAAAGAAGTGCAGGCCTGTGAAAACTGGATTACAGTTTTCACAAAGTCTTTGTTCATCTCTTGTACTCAGAGCTCAGGAAAGGCATATTGGTCAGTTCCCGTGCCCAAAGCGCCAGTGGTGGGATGCCTGTAGCTAAAACGGGTGCTGATGGAGATGCTGCTCCTTCAACTCTACTCCAAGAAGCCCTGACCAGTGGCTTTCTGCTATTTTTCTGCATTGAGAAGGCACAGCTGGGCTAGATGGAGGTGATACAACTGTGCCTAGCCAAAAGATGAGAAGAGTACTAGGCTGGTAAGCATGCTGGGGGTCTGGAGAATTGCCATCAACCACAAATGAGATCCAAAATTCTTGGATGGGAACTTTCTGAAGTCATTTAAGTGGTTAATGAGCTTATGACAAGACAGGGAAGCTTCACAGAGTTTATACAGCAGACCCTACACGCTACAGATTTGAAAAGCTTCTGTATCTCTGAAGATGCGTTGAAATTTATGTGGAGCTGGGAAGAGGATCCCTGCTGCCAGATTTACGCAGTGAAAGTCAAGTATCCATTAGAGGATATCAGACTGAGGGAATTTTGCTCCTCCTAGAAAGAAGAACTTATAGGGACTTCTATATATGTCTGGGAATATTTTCTGACAGACCAGATATATCTGATAAAAGAGGTAACCTAACCAGAGACCACCAGGCAGCGTAGAATGAAGTGTACGGGGCTGGGATAACCTGTGAAGATAAGTGACTACTCAAGTAGGGATCTTTCCAGTGGTCATCTTGCTGAAGAGTGATAAAGTGGAAGAAGTAGGAGGCAAGGTTTTTGTGTGGATTACAGAAATACTACTGAGGCTGTGCCTGCTGTATGATAAGACAAGGTGGATGATTTACTGGGCAGCCTGAGCAGTATTAAGTGCTACAACCTGCCAAACTTCACTATGCTGCACGTGCAAATCCCACTGGAAAAATAATAGTTTGTATTCATCATTAACGTAGGCCTTTGAGTTCCAGACAAGACTGTGTGATTTTGTTAATTTAGGAAGCACCTTTCCAACAGTCATGAACCAAAAGTTTGTAGGGCTGCATGACTTGATGCATTGACAACACAGTGGTTGGGAAGAATGCAAAACCATGGGGTTTGTATTGAAAAAAAATGCATAAAGCATGAAATATAAATCAGTTTTTGTTGATAACAGCAAGAGGTGGTAGAGACATGAAACTACTCTCTAAGAGGCCAAGATAAATACACAGGGGATTAGCTTGTACCAAAAAACAAACAAAAAGTTGATCATTCATAGAATTCCTTTTTTAGAACTGAACTCAATATTACAGAATTCAATTATTATTGAAGATTTATATATGGCTTCAGTGCTATTGTTGCTTTTATTAGGGCAGTTTATCAAACGCATCAGCCTGACAAGTTGGTCTGAACAGAGCCTTGTCACAGAGGCTTTGAGCAAGGTAAGGAAACTTTCTGACCCTCCCTGTGTTAGCCTAGACTACAGTAAAATGCTTAAATGACTTGCTGGTGTTTCAGATGCAGGTCTATGGGTGACGCTTTTCTCGGCATGGAAAGGGAACATTGCTTTTAAAAGCAAGATATGAACATGAACAGAATTACTCCAAAATGAGTACATTGCCATTGTGTGGGCTGTTAGATGAAACACCATTTCCTCAATCGCAAATTCAAGGTCCCCAGGGAATGAGTAGCCATGAGATTTTTGTCAATGTCTCATAATACCTATGGTAAATGTCCTTTATCCCTAGAGGGCAAAACTTGACAGCCTCAAAATGAATTCAGTATGAAAGAATGTAGTTTTGAATGAGTGAATGTTGGCAGGTCTGAATACAGATTTATTTCTTTGGCAAGCCTCTGTGCTCAAAGCGTCTTGCCAGGCTGTGCGGGAATAGGCAGAAACACAACCATTTTCATATGTTCCTATTAGTTACTCACTATCCTTTTTATTGTATGGCATATTTTATAAGTACACAGAATCAAAGTAAAGCGATATTTTTTTCTGAGGCAGTGAACAAGATAGTGTGGAATACCTGCTGAGCTCCTGCCAAAGATTTTGCTTTTCCTACTGAAAAAGTTGAAAGCTGCTTGCTGTATCCAGACGGTAACTTAACAGCCTCCTTGCTGTCAGCTGTACTTTAGGTTTCACATTTCACCAGGTATTATTCAGAAATAATGTAAAATCATGAAAACCATTGTGGAAATGCACTACTACTACATCTAGGTTGGCTTGCCAGAATTCAAGATTCAGCTGTAGTTCCTGCTCCCCCCAGTACTGATTCTGCCTTACTGTTGCACAACTTAATTTCTCCTTCCAGCTTCCCTATGCATGGGAGAAAAGAAATTGCTAAATAGTCAAAATTCAACCCATTTTGCTAAATTAATAGAAAAATAGACCTTTCAGCAGGAGTAAAATTTGCAATTGTTTGTGCATTAGAGCATTCATCGGTTTGGCACATTAGTTGGCTTGTAATTGGGAAATCTATTGGAAGGAAGCATATTCTGTAAGTACATAATTATAACATAGTGCATTTCCAAATTACTAAGATTTGCGTGCCCAAAACATGTGTTGAATGTCAAATTTCATTTATTCTATGGTTTATGTCATAAATCATGTGCTAATTTTTTGCATGTAATACATTGCATTTGTCACACCGTTAGAAAGTTTAGCTGCTGTTAACCTGTTTCAATACATCTCTGAAAGAACATTTTCAGGTCTTTAGATTAAAGAAAATTTAACTGCAAATTTTAAAGGGCCAGTATTAATAAGGGATTAAGAAAAACATGAAAAAGTGACTCATTGCAAAGAAGCATTTAAATAATCTGTAGGGAAAAAAAATAGACCTGAAATTCAGTGAGTTATAATCTTTGGTAAGCAGAGGGAAGTACACAGGGACACAGGACAGGTAGAAAATTAGGTATGATTTGGTCAGGGGATAGAGTGGCAAAAGCACCGATGTACTTTTGGGTTGCTCTGAAAAAAGCATGGCTTCCTGGAGGGGAGAGATGATCCTTGCTGTGGAAGCATCACCTCGTGTGATCAGAGGAAAGCAGCAAACACAAGTGCAGATTACAAGCTGTGTATGCGACATTTCCATTCCCTTTGATGAAAACTGAATGTGCTTATCACAGGAAAGACTCTAACCTAGAATTAGGGGACTGGGAGGATGCATTTAAAAGGAAAAGCTAGAAGAGATAATCAGCAACTACCATGATAGATATTCCAAACACAAATTAGTGTGTTGAGAGTTATATGAAATATTACGTATCTTTACCTATGGGCTAAATGAAAGCAAAAAGAAAAATCCTTTGGCTATAAATTCCCCTTGAACTTCCCTGATCATATGAGGTCATGTATGCAATTAGCTATGCTGTAAAGTTGATAAAAGGGTCTGAAATATGTTTGCACAGGAAAATTTAATTTCACTGTTTTCCAAATCCCGAGTACTTAGCTTTGTAAACTTAAATATTTTTCTAGACTATTATTAAAAAAAAGTAAAGAGTCTATCATATGAGTTTAAGACAGACCATCATAAAGGTATGGTCTTCCCTCTGACCTGGCTTCCCAGTGAGTATTTGAACCTGTCTCTCTGTACCCTCTAGGTCCTACAGCTGTTAACCTCAGAAAAGCCATCTCAGATGTGCTCTTGATGTGTAAAAATCCAGCTCCACGGTGGCCTATAGGATTCTCACTCTAGTCAACATTTTGGAGAAATTTTCTTGAAAAAGTCATATCAAGTCTCTATTATTTTTTTCAAGGTTGAGCAATATTTTGAAAATGTGCTAAGTTAAAACCACCTTTGCCAGAGACTCTTTGTGTTATATAATTGCATTAGAAAACTTCCCCAGTGCAAATTTCAAGGTCTCCCAAGCAGGCATGTCTCAAAGAAAAACTTGTAAGAATTTTTTAGTGTGGGCAAACCAAAATACTGTCCTTTTGTCCCATTCTTGGAAATGCCTCACTGTTCTGCATGAAATCAAAATTAAAGTGGTTGATACAAACATGAAAAATTTTACTACAGGTTGTAGAATTTGATAAAAATTAAAAAGTAGTGGGGTACCAGGTGAGTTGGTATCATGCTTTAATTACCTTTTTATTTCTAAGATATGTAGTTGTGTCATCTTATATAATTCTGACATCTTCCAGCCATTAAATTCCATTCTTGCCTGTGGCTCCTGGGGTCTGTTAGACATGGAGTATGAAGTGGCATTGGTTCCACTCACTTGTTTTTCATTATCCCTTAGAAACAGAAAGTTGTTCCCGAAGAAGAATGAAGGTCAAATTGTTTAATTAAAAGAAGATTTGATTTTTTTTTTAAATAGGGATGGAGACCGAGAACAGTCTGCAAGACATATTGAGCTCCAAAGAGTTTCAGTTTAATCTAGTTTAGATTTAATTTAGTTTTAATTGCCCTGGATACCAAACTTATCTTAGAAGTCTAGAAAGTACTTTATTTTTCTTCTTGCCTCTTTTAGCTTCCTAACATTACATTTCTCTAGTTCTCTTTCATCAAATAAATCTCACATAAGCTATCTGTAGTTCATGTATCTGTATTCTTTGTACTCTTATTGAATTTATTTGTTCAGAGTCTGTGATTCTTTTTTATGCCAAAGACAGGGCACAGTATTAGTCATTTCAGTCAAACCAAAAAGATAATATCAGAATTTGAACAATATATTGTTGTATCATGCATGCTATTTGGGAAGAAATGTACAGTATCTCTTCCCTCTATGCTAATGGTTGTTTCTGTCTTTTATAGTTTATAACAACTTCTCCTCCTTCAGCTCTTCCTGAAAACATTTTTTTTGTATTTTTTAAGAAAAAGCATTTCAAATATCTCTGTTGTGCCTTACACCTTAATTAGCCTAAAATGTCAAGGTGCCACGATGCTAGTTTGCATGTGAATTGCTTCTTACTAGTGTGGCAGAAAAAATCAAGCTCAGTTTCTACAGCAACAGGAATATGTTTTTAGGAGTATTCTCTTGTTCTGGTCTAACATTTATGTATTTTAATATAATATGTAAATAAGTGTAAATAGCACAAAGACTTCTTTTTATCCAATGTGTTGAAGGGCTGGGTGCCTGAAAATGCATGTTGGGCCTTTTTTCGTATGGTTCAGTAAAACATACTACCTTTTGCTTGCCTTCTTTCTGCGGGGGAGATTGAAAAAGATAATGCAAACCATAAAAAACTCGCACAATATCATCCATGGCAAGGGGCAATGTGTCAATGATAGTTTGCTGTGGAGGTTTTTGTGTAAGAAGACAGACAGACAGATGTTTGATGAAGCAGTTAATGAAAAAGAATGATGCTTGGAAGAGTTGATAAAACTACTGCCAAAGGGACATGTCCTATTGATGGATGGTTTATCTCTTTCAAGTAAGCTATATTGCAGGTAATAAATACTGGCAAACAGTAATGGCCATCTAAACAAAAAATTTGGAAATCACCATACCTCTGCTTAACCTTAACAGAGCAATATTTGTGTGATTTTGACAGAATCTCATTATGGGTAGATAAAGATCTTTCAAGAAAGATCACATTTACCTAATGAAATTAATGAAAGATTTTTGTAGGACAGGGTATTTAATTTTTGATACTTTTGGTAAATAAAGTCTAATTAAATCTTTCCCCCCAGCATTTCTATTATTCCTAAAATCCAACCATGGCAATGATCAAATAAAATAATTGGAAAAAATTGAATGAACATGTTTTTTCTTTAAGACTGATGTAGGAAAATGAAATAAAAATGATTTGCAGGAAAGCATGATAAATTTGCAGAAAAGTCTGTTGCAGGGTTTTTCCTTGTTTCTCTTCTTTTTCTTAAGATGACCTTTCTCTTTTTCTCTTTTTTTTTTTTTTTACTCGCTGATACAAATACTTCAAAAATGGAGGGACAGACACATTCTGTTCTTAAAAATTCTCGAAGGAAATCAATGACACGCTGGGCCAGCAAAAACTCTGCCCCACATTTTTCCCCGTAGGCATATAATGCAATATAAAGATAAAATCTATTGAAAAAGTGGTTGTGTGATATTTAACCTCTGTTTTCTGTGCTTGTTATTTGGATGCTGGGCACGTTCCACTCACTGTTTTTGTCTGCTACAGTCCAAGTTTCAGGTCCTAGATGTGTTACAATTGTAGAAGTCTTCCTAGGCAACCCATCCATAGCTTGGAAAGTAGGTTGTTTGGAAAAAGGGACAGAAAGACTCTTGCTATATTTGGCCTCCTTTGGTGCCATAGTCATAAATAAATGTGCTTTCCTTGGGAGGATATAATTCTGGTTTAGAAAATAATAAAAAAGATCCAGAAGAAAAAAGTAATAATGAGCCCCTGAGAAAATTCAGTGGTGGACGTGGCAGGATGCGTTCAAAACTTAGAATTGTATTAGGGTTCCCTCTGTGAATCTGAAGGCCCTCACTCCCGTCTTCTCCCCTGCATGCTTTGCTCCTAGGTGGTAAGGCATGTCTCCTTATGCTGAGCACATCATCCTCTAATATCAAGCATCTGCCACGTGCCCATCTGGCATATCTATCCATGGGGGATGACAAAGCATCTGCAACATTCAGCTGGAGGCATTAGGGCAGATGCCTTTCTCCAGCCATTAAAAATAGAAGTTTGATTGTTAACTTCCAACCTTCTGATTTCCCATGAAATGTGCCTGGGTTTGCTTCCCGTTACAGACAAGGTGCCAGGTTAGAAGGATTATAAACTGGACTCAGTATGACCATTTTTGTTCTTAATGGGAAATTTTTTAACATAATGGCTTGGTTGTTTATCAGTTACAGAAAATATCACCTGGAGGGTATCCTGAAGTTATATTCCAGAAGGAAACACTCTTTTCCCCAAAATATATTATGGATTCACATAGGCACCTGCTTATCCTCAGCAATGTTAGGCAAGGAACCAGCACACTGATGCAACAGCATCCTGCTTAATATGTAGCATTCTCCAGGCAACCAGCAGCTCTGCCTTGGTTATACTGAGTAGTGCTCCCGCGTGTCTCAAAAGTCATTTACACGCCACAGTGCAAGCGAGTTGTCCGATGAAAGCATCTGCTTGTGAAATGTACGTTTCAAGAACTTTTTAAATGGTTAGGTCTAGAAAAGTGTGAGGAACCAGCAAGGAGAAAATCAAGGACTGCAATAGTAATAGTAATAGTGCAATTTCCCATGTAAAACACGGTCTAATTTCTGTGCTAGCAACAAGCAGCTTTGAAGACACAACAGCAAGACGGGGTTGCTTTGACTAAGAGCACAGGTCTTCATATTTTAGTCAAGAAAATGCTTGCCCAAGATCTTGAGTATTAGCCCATTTTAAGAAAAATCCACAGCCTCTGAGACCACCACTCATCTGGATTCAAATGATCAGGCTCTGAGGGCCATCAGCGTTGCCTCTCATATACATGCAGCAGAAGCAGCCTCCATGCTATGGCTTGGTTCCCCTCATCTTCTAGACTTCTTATGCTGTGTGAGGTTTATTTCCATGCCAAAGCTACTCTGAGCCCGTACAGCCAGCTCTCTCTTCCCTCCAGCAATGTCGCCAACCTTCCTCAAAGTGCCTGTGATTGTCAGCAGTCTGCCCGCTTGTTTGCACTGCATGGCTGATGTGATGACAACTAGCCTCCTTCAGGGTTGGCAGCAGGCTTTGGGAGGTCACACAGAGAAATTCTGCGTCATCCCGCAGAGGGTCCATGTTCTCATGTTAGCTGTGGGGTGATGCTGTACCTTGCACAGCTAGAGCAGCAGGTTGCTGTTGTCCGACTGCCTTTGTGATGGGAAGGAACAAATTTCCTACTAAGAGGAGAAAGATGTAACATCAAGGATCAGGAAAAAGAGGCCTTCAATGAGGAGGAAGTTTCCTCAGGAAGCTATAGAGAGCGATGAGGTCACCCCTCAGCTTCCTTTTCTCCAAACTATATAAGACCAGTGTCTGTAGCTGCTCCTCATAGGACATGCCTTCCAGCCCTTTCACCAGCTTTGTTGCTGTCCTCTGGACACATTCAAGGACCTTCATATACCTGCTGCCTGCAGTGCCCATCTTGTCTTCCGTCCTTTTTAATCCCTTTCTATATAGTGGCAGATCTCCCCATGAGGCATCTGTTTGGTATTTAGTTACTGCAGGCTCCCTGTTTATTCAAAGAAGAGCAGTAGCTGCTGCCCAAGGGCAGTTCAGTTTACCTGGCTCTGGGATTATCCCAGGGAGTTCCTCTCTTCCTCTTCCTGTTGATGAAGCCCAGGATGACAGGATTTCCAGCATAGGTATGCCATTTAAGTGGGACATGTCTAGATCCTCCGTCACATTGCGTGGGAGCTGAAAGAAGGAGAGCTGCTTTCCTCCCTGCTTGCTGGTGCTACCAACAACTCCATGTCTTGAAGAGTTGGTGGACTGGGAAACCCTGAGTGCAAGGGATTTGGCAAGGTCCTTACTCTGGCTGGGCAGCTGGAGGAGTTGCCAACTGAAGTAATGTACACTTGTCTCTGTGCTGGAAAGTACAGAAATCCCGCAAAGGGGTGCAGTGCTGCAGAAATCAATGCATAGACTCCACACAGAGCATGCAGAGTCCATTGCTGGTTCATGTTTCTCTATGAAATATTGCAGAGGAGCCTGTTTGGACATCAGTTTGACAAGTAGCCTGGTAAATTTAGCTCTATTGAAATAACCACAATAGTTTTCAGAGTCAGTTCCTAGAAAGGGAGAAAGAAGAGCCTGCTGAACAGGCTCTTCTGTATTCTCTGTGGACTGGGACGCAGTAATTGTGGTTGCATGCTAAGGACCTTTTGCAAGAGTCTGCTCTCCCTTCTTCTTCCAGTGAAGCCAGTCTTCTTCCTGTGAAACAGGTCTCCTGGAAGAAGCACATCATGGAAGCAAATGAATTTGGTGTCTAGTGCATGGCTGGGCAAAGGACAAGAGGAAGAGAGGTCTTAAATAAATCAATTCTGTCCTTACCCTTTTTATGTATCTGCATGAAATGAAAGAATATGAGTCATAAAGATACTTCCCTCTCTGGCAACTAACCCATGAAAATGGAGAAAAGATACTTTCTCAGTTTTCAGGAACAAGTAAGGCTTGTTCATGGTGGGGTGTGCTTATCTTTGCTATTTACTCTGTTCAGGCAGATCCCACAGATGAATGAATATGGCCAGACTACGTTTACTTATGACAGAAAGATACGTGTCTTTTACATACATCAGCCACGCCAAGCTCTCTTGTTCTGCCAATGTCTTATTATTGTATGAGAGGTAGATTTCCCTCTTCTTTCTTTTGCCTTCACCTAACTCTTGTTTGTAATGCTGCAGATGTGTACATCCATTCTTTCAGGTCTCTGATTTGTGAGAATTTCACTTTTCTATTTAGAAGAATAGTACTAACTCAAGACTGCTTTCCTGTTGGCAACTTCGAAAAATACCTTATTATAAGACTTTTTTTGGCCCATGCAGAACGTAG
>JAOXJM010000001.1:154885024-154897075 GCA_026413425.1 Tringa solitaria
AGAAAAGATATTACTCTATGAAACACATTGTATCCCATCATATTCCTTCTAATTTTATAATTATTCTCAAATATAAAAATCTAAATAAAATAATTTTTTCTTTAGTGTCACTTTGCCATCTTTCATAACTGTAACACCAGTAAAGTTTGTGAGAAACTGTGATATTAAATTATATGTTCTAAAGAATTCCTATTAGAAATATTAGGAACTTTTAACTTCACAAACATTTGTAATTGGGTTTGCATGGCAAGGTTTTGGTAGCCTGGGGTCTGCAGGAGTGGCTTCTGTGAGAAGCTGCTAGAAGCTTCCCCCGTGTCCTATAGAGCCAATGCCAGCCAGCTCCAAGATGGACGTACCACTGGCCAAAGCTGAGCCCATCAGTGATGGTTGTAGCACCTCTGTTAACAAGAGGGGAAAACCCCCTGCATGGCAGCATCCAGAAGAGTGAAAATATGTGAAAGCAACAACTCTGTGGGCACCAAGGTCAGTGAAGAAGGAGGGGGAGGAGATGCTCTAGGTGTTTAGAGCAGAGATTCCCCTGTAGTCTGTGGTGAAGACCAAGGTGAGGCAGGCTGTCCCTTTGCAGCCCATGGAGGGTAACAGTGGCACAGATATCCAACTGCAGCCCATGGAGGACCCCACACTGGAGCAGGTGGATGCCCAAAGGAAGCTGTGACCCCATGGGAAATCCACACTGGAGCAGGCTTCTGTCAGGACCTGTGGCTCTGTGGAGAGAGGAACCCACACCACAGCAGGTTTGCTGGCAGGACTTGTGACCCCTTGGGGGGTCCCATGCTGGATCAGTTGGTTCCTGAAGGACTGTGCCTGATGGAAGAGACCCACACTGGAGTGGTTCATGAAGAACTGCATCCCATGGAAAGGACCCACATTGGAGAAGCTTGTGGAGGATTGCTTCCCATGGGAGGGGACCCCTGGAGCAGAGGAAGAGTGTGAGGAGTCCTCCCCCTGAGGAGGAAGGAGCAGCAGAAACAATATGTGATGAAGTGACCACAACCCCCATTCCCCATCTCCCTACGCTGCTTGGAAGGAGGAGGTAGAGAAGTTGTGAGTGAAGTTGAGCCCAGGAAGAAGGCAGAGTGGTGGGGGGAGGTGTTTTAAAATTTGGTTTTATTTCTCATTATCCTACTCTGATTTGATTGGTCATAAATTAAGCTAATTACCCCAAGCCAAGTCTGGTTTGCCTGTGGTGGTAATTGCTGAGTGATCTCCCTTCCTTATCTCCACCCATGAGCCTTTTTTTATATTTTCTGTCTCCCAGTCCAGCTGAAGACGGGTGTGATAGAGCAGCTTTGGTGGGCACCTGGTGTCCAGCCAGGGTCAACCCACCACAACATTTAGTGGGAATTTTTTAAGTGTTTTAAGTTAAATTGTTATTTAGTTAGTGTGTCATGCTCCTTGCTGGTTTTCACCCTGTAGGGCAGGAGTCCCACTGAAGTAGCAGGAGATCAGAGAAGGTGCTGTCTGATGCAGGATTAGTTGCACTTTGTTTCCACTCTGAAAAAAGATGTAAAGAGCTCCTCTCATCAATGCTTGAAAGGTAATACAAAGATATTGTGAAATTAGCAGGTCCTTCTAGCAGGTTTTCAGATCAGCCATTTCCCTTGAGTTTTACATTATTCTGCTCAGTACCAAGGAAAGTTTTCTTTTGCTGTGTTCTTTTGTGAAAACCTCTTCTGTAACATAAAAATGAAACGTGTATGTTGACAAAGTTCATGTAAACCCGTTTGATCTGCTTATTCTCGTTTGGTTCTTGTGTAGACTTATTTCATGGCTAAAAAGGTAATTTAAAGTGTTCTTTGTCTTTGCTTATTGTCAGAACTGAAATTCTCAAAGTGGCTGGTCACCAGAAGCACCTCTGTTCTGAATACATTTTAAATAATAAGTCTTTGAAGCTTTCCTCTCCAGAGCTCTCTCAAAATGTCAAGAGAAAAGTTATTCTATCACTTCAGCTGTAGCAGTCACTATCTCAGATAAAATATATGGTTCCATTTCCCTCTCATTTGGATAATTTGATTGGATATATTTTGCAATTTTCCTTTTAATTGGAATTTCTGCTTATTCTTCATGAGAATTATCGTGCGCCTCACCCTATAATTTCCAAACTAATGTGTATTAGTGTTTTGCTGGCTGGCATTATGATACTGAAAATCCTTTGAATTCTTCCTTTAACAGTAGTTGAATCACCAGAGGCATTTCTTCCAAGTGCAAAAATAGAATTACTAACCAAATTGGGTAAAGTTTAAAAAATGTAAATAGCATTAAAAATGAATGATGTCTCACTGCATAAAAGTCATACCCGTAAATAGAATGTTTTAGCTGTTCATTAAGATTCTTTTCTTCTTTGCCTGCTGTTTGTTTGAAGCAGCTGAGGGTAAGTATCTGTGAGATGAAACACAGTTCAGGTTACTCTCAGCTGTTAAAATAGGAAGATAGGTCAAACGAGAGGCAGGCGTCATCCCTCTGGAGATGACAGCCCCTGATCCTGCCCTTTGCCCTGATTAGACAAAGACCCAGCTGGGATAACTGCTGGGGAGGGATCTGGGATGTCAAAGCCTAAGGGCTGGTGAAATGCCTGAAGCGAGCTTTGGGACTGCCTGGAGTTATGTTTGTTAAGTGCAGGGAGGCACTGCGAGTACAAAATGAATGTTAAAAGCAAACTGGTTGGATATGATAGTACTCCCTAACTATTTAAAATGTCAAATGACAAAATGATTCAGCTGGGAAGGGGTCTTTGAAGACCATCTAGTCCAACAGCCTGCTCAAATCAAGACTGACTTCCAGATTAGATCAAGTGGCTGATATGTGGGTAAACATGTATAAACACAGATTAGGGGAGAATTAGCCTTAGCTGGGTTGAGGCAGGCATGGACTAGGGAAAAAAAAAGTTTTTATAAACTAACATGAGCATTTAAAGCTTTTCTGGTAAAACTTGCCTTTTCTTCGTGAAGGTCTGTGTGCCTGCTCCACGCCTGGTCTTTTTGATACCACTGTAAGGCTACCTCCCCTAATGAAACACATCCTCGGTGAAGAAGCTTCCTCTGGGATGGTGCCAGCATACGCTACATTCTCCGTCCTACTAACTGTCCTCCACTGTCCCCGAGCGTGCTGTGTCTCTGTCAATCACCCTGATTATAATTTTGAACTCCGCTGCACTGAAGTCACAGTGTCCCAGAAGCAGTCGCTCCTGCTCTTAAGAATTGCTAATTATGGAAGTGTCCCTTTTCCCATTAGCTCACAGCTGCAAGCAGAAAGCACAAAAATTAGGCTAGAATGTAAAGCAGGGGAGGGGATGCTGGATCCTTCCTTGGAAAAAGGATGGGAGGGAGAGAAGGAAAAGAGATCAGGAAAGTCCCGCATAACTTGACGGGACAGGGGGACATGGTGCGGAGGGTCTCAGGTCACCTGTGTGGCTTGGGGCCTGTGGGTGGAGGGTCCCAGGTCACTGGGGCTGACTGATGAGGCATGGGCTTGCTAGTGCACCCAACGTATCACTCGAGGGCATGCTTTGAAACTCTTCTTCTTCTGATTTCATTGAAATTAGCTGTGGTTTTGGCCCAAATTTTTAATAGTCAAAATGTTATGCAGGGGACAGGATGTTGTCAGAGCTCAGAGGAGGTATTCAAGCAGCTTCACTACAGACTGTATCCTGAACTCAGAGTAAACAATTTTCTAATGTAAATAAAGTCTTTATTTTAAGGGCTCAAACTGTTACAATGACTTCTGGTCAAAAAAGAAGCTGCTTTTGTGCTGTGGGCAATTCTGCGGCACCAAATTTTGGGCAGAAGTACAGCCTGATGGCAGTGAAAACAAAGAGACTTGGACTTTTGACTTGGAGTTGGCAGAGCAGCTCTATATTGCCTTGTCACAGGTCGGCTGTCATGGGTGTGCAGTCAGGGAGGCGAGGAGCAGCAGCAGGCTGTGCGTCATCCCTACTATTTTTGGCTGCAGAAGTACCCACTAGTGACCCAAGGTGGCTAAATTTATGTCAGGACCGCCTGGTGATGGCATGTGGTGTAACCCCTGCATTTTTTACCTTGCTTTGAGCCCCTTCCCCGGGACTCGGCCATCCAGGACCTGGCTTGGATACGGCCCAGCTGGGCAGCCTTGGCTTGGGCTCCCACCAAAATCACTGACCTGCAAGTAAAACCGTGCGAGGTGAGGAAGGCAAAAGTACGAACAGGGTAGATGGGTTGTTGAGAGCGATTCAGGAGGGAAAAAGAGCGACATGGAAAGGTATAAAATCCTAAAGGAGAAGTATAGTGAGGAGGTGGTAGGTCGGCTTGAACCGGTAGCACAGAGCTTGTGGGGCTGACCCTTTCCCCACCTGCCTGATGCCTGCCCATCCAGCAAAAGCTCATTAGGGGTCTTATCAGGGTGTGGAGCATACTAATGCTTGGTAACTCATTAAAGCCCAGCTATCTTTTGTGCGTGTTAACCAAGAAATGGCTGCTGGGTGGGTACCCGAACTAAGCTGTGTGTACCTTGCTGGCAGAGCCTGTTGGCGCATGGTAAGAGCTGGCTGGGTAAGGGGACCCAGAGAGAGCTGGCTGTACCCTGGAGAAGGACCAAGAGTCCAAAATACATGTGACACCAGATATGCTTTGGCATGCCTGCAGCTCTCTCTAAAGGCTAATGTATAGTGAGACATAGGCCTGTCATGGCCAGACTTGGTCAGCCTTACAGGAAAGCACTGATGGCATTTTCTGAAGTGGCTCCTTCATGGCACTGGAGAGCTGTTCCCAAAGCAGGGTTGGACTTTCAAGGCTCAAGCGAGAACTGAGATGCTCTTAAGTCCAAGGGAAGGAAGCATAAGAAATGGAGCAAATACACTCTTTCGTCTTGCACTAGTTCCACATCTAGATGCTGCAGGTTTTTTTCCTTCTTAACCATTACTTTTAATACTGATGAACATTTTTAAAAAAAAGGCCCCAAAACCTGAGACATTTATCCTGCCAGAATTTGTTTTGAGTAGTTATTAATTTTTTAATACATTTTATTTTGACTTCATTGCAATCCTAAGCGCTGTGTACCATGGCTTAACTACATGATGTCTGAAAAATTGCTTCCTGTTGTTTAAATCAGCTCTTTACTAACTTCACTGGAAACTCTTGCATCAAGAGAGGCACTGCAAAATCACTCCATCTTCACCTCCCTTACACCATTCATGATCTTGGAAACTTCCAGTGTATTCTTTCTAACATATGCCTCCTAACTTTCTGTTTTTTTCCAAGAAATACTAAAAATATCTTTAATTTTTTTTCATGTTATGCTTTCTAAAGGAGGAAGAAAGGACTTGAGCCTATGATTGTGGTTCTTTCTTTCTTTCTTTGATGATCCATCTGTAGTTTACTATGATAACTACTAATGAGACACTGAGATACTGCACTTAAAAAAAATAGACACAGACACATGCAGAAAGATTGATGGATGGGATGTTTTACTATAAAAACCACCCTTTTTATTTACAACATGGAGGCTTTCAAAAGTGATCCTAAATGTCATTGGTCATGAAAAGACTTCTGTGAACCCCGTGTGATAAAAAGAAGTGCATGATTTCTAGGTGTATACAAATTGTTGTGAAATGTATCTGAAGAATATTTCTATAGATATGTAGTGTTCTCAATGCTGACAAAAGATGTAGCATTAACAACAGGTGATACCGCTGAGCATTATTATATTATTCAAGGCATCTCCTTGAAAATGCATGAGCTAGGTATATAAGTTTCAGAAATAGAAGTAAGTCTTCCAATTCTTAATGTGGACTGAAAAACAAGTGAAAAAGATTGCATTCTGAGTAGGAATCAAAGCGTTTCCTTATGAAGTACCAGTACTTCATAGAAGGTTTAAATGAAAATGCAATGTTGCTCGCATAGCTTATAGCTGTAGACACCTATGATTTGCTAAAGTAATTCTCTGTTGACAGAATGATTCTTCTTTAGTGACCAGCTGAGAGAATATGCTTATATACTTTGTTATTCACTTTCTCTATTGATACTACATAAAGATTAAGTAGAAGATTATGTTCCACTCCCACCTAGTGGCAAATAAAACATGCATGGTGTAATTTTTTTTTCTTTAGGGCTACAGGAATTTGTGTTATCCTTCCTAGAAATGACTGCTTGGAGACAGTGGTTTTGCTGTGGTTTTGCTGCAGCTTTGCTTGTGGCAGAGATTAACTTTGAGGTGCTTAAAAGTTACATACAAACAACTTCTAAATTAAAGTAAACCTACTTGAGTTGGCACAAATGAAAAAAAACCCCATATTTCTGTGCCTGTAACTAGGAAGTTTTTGTACAAAAGAAAATTAAGACAAATTTAGGCCAGGATTTTATGACTTAGCATTATTTTTTAATTTTAATGTATGTAGTTAATAATAGGATGAGACTGTAAGATGAGAGCTCGTGTATGTGTAAAAAAAAAGTGAGTAGCAATTTGTTTGGCTTTAAAATAGTCCACATAGAGTCTGTCCCATCAGCAGCACTTAGCAGGACCCCAAGCTGAATGGAGCTGCCAGTAGCTGCTTGGGTCCTTGCTTGGTGGTCAAGTCCCGCCCAGACAGTGGATCTTAGGATAGGGTTTACCAAATACCATGGGACCAATTAATCCACTGGGGTTTGCACAGCCCTGAAGACATCATGGATGGCATTTTAGCTCTGGATTGAAACCTCAACATAGCAGTCTATAATTTTGCCATTTGCCCATAGAGTTGGTGTATACTAGTGCCGCAGAGTCAGCTTTCATTAAAGACCATTTCATTAAAGACAATTCTTAGCATTGTGGTTGCAAGGCAAATCCACTGGAGATGTTTTTCTAGAAGTAGACTGATGCAACCCTGAGACTAGAATTAAGATGTATAAATTCATGTTAACTAGCTTGTTTGATTAGTTACATCATCTTGGAAGATAAAATTATATGGTTGGAAGAGGTTCCAAGAGGTCATAAAGTCTATTCCTGTGCCAAAAAGCAGTACTTCCTCTAGCAGCAACATTCTGTGATAAGTAATAATACAACCTAGTCTTTAGTATTTCAAAAGTTGGATCTTCTACATTCCTGCAACAGCTTATTCCATGCTTCTGTATCCTCAGAGTTAGAAGGTTATTTTTCTAATACCCAATCTGAATCTTTTTTGTTGCAGTTGAAGCTCAGTCTTTCCTGTATTCCCTGTAGACAGCCCTGTCCGCAGTTTGGGATTTTCTTGAATGGATGTTGTCTTCTCTCCAGACAGAACAAACTTTGTTCCTTCAGTCTCTCCTCGTAGGTTATGTTTTCTAGATATCTGGTCATCCTGGTTGCTGCCCTCTGAACTTTTTCAGAACTAACTAGTGTGGGTAGGCCAGATAGATCATTTAATATTTATATGGATTATATTCCTGTTGTTACGACCTAGTGGGATATATAAGTTTGACATCAGCATGGCATCATTGACTTCTGTTCTGCTTACGATCCACTGAAACGGTAGATATTTCTTTGCAGATCTTTCTCTGCTGTCTTGTCCAGTCATGCAACTCATTATTCCTGCTTAGGTGTAGACTTTTGCATTTTTCTTAGCATCTTTCTTTTAGCTGAACCATATGCTATTTTAGAAAAAAACTCTTCAGTTTAAAAATTACTTTGAGTTCTAACCCTGTCAGAAAGCTTATTTGCTTCTTTTTTTTTTTTTTCATTTGCAGATTTAATAGGAATATGCTCTTTTCCATCAGCCAGCAATTGATAGTGTTATGTCTAAGACAGCCCTGCAGAAACATATTGTCATTCAATTTCACTGTGGGTCCATGATAGTTTCTTTTAAAACAGTTTTTCAATTACTTTTGCTCTTTTCCTACAGTAATTTCATCTGTAGTTTACTTATGAGAATTCCCTTTTCTGAGTCCAGCTACATGACATCTGCTATTTCTCCTCTACCAGCAGAAGGAAACTGATTTAGATTAATATTTGTCCTTGACAAATCCACATTGACTGTTATCTCCTTGTTTTATAGACTGTACTGGGTTTGCGTGGCAAGGTTTTGGTAGTGGAGGGGGTCTAGGGGTGGTTTGTGTGGGAAGCTGCTAGAAGCTTCTACCATCTCCAATAGAGCCAACACCAGCCAGCTCCAAGATAGGCCTGTTGCTCATCAAGGCCGAGCCCATCAGCAACAGTGGTAGTGCCTCTGGAATAACATATTTAAGACAAGGAAAAAATGCTGTGCAACAGCAGCCAGAGAGACGAGTGGGAATATGTGAGAGCAACAGCCCTGCAGACACCAAAGACAGTGAAGAAGGAGAGGGAGGAGGTGCTCCAGGTGTCAGAGCAGAGATGTGCCTGCAGCCTGTGGTGAAGACCAAGGTGAGGCAGGCTGTCCCTCTGCAGACAATGGAGGGTAACAGTGGCACAAATATCCAACTGCAGCCCATGGAGGACCCCACACTGGAGCAGGTGGATGCCTGAAGGAGGCTGTGACCCCATGGAGAGCTCAGGACCTGTGGCCCTGTGGAGAAAGGGCCCCACACCAGAGCAGATTTGCTGACAGGACTCCACAGGTGACCCAAGCTGGATCAGTTGGTTCCTGAAGGACTGCACCCTGTGAAGGGGACCCACACTGGAGAAACTTGTGGAGGATTGCCTCCCATGGGAGGGGCCCCCCTGGAGCAGAGGAAGAGTGTGAGGAGTCCTCCCCCTGAGGAGGAAGGAGCAGCAGAGACAATATGTGATGAACTAACCACAACCTGCATTCCTCATCCCCCGATGCCACTGGGGGAGGAGGTAGAGAAATCAGGAGTAAAGTTGAGCCCAGGAAGAAGGGAGGGGTGGGGGGGAAGGAGTTTTAAGAGTTGGCTTTATTTCTCATTGTCCTACTCTAATTTGATTTGTAATAAATTAATTTTCCCCTATGATGGCAATTGCTCAGTGATCTCCCCGTCCTTATCTTTCGCTGTATTTTCTCTCTGCTTAGATACTGGATTGTTTGTCTCAGTGGTTTGGGGGAACTGCAGACAATTAGCTATTCTTCTGTATTTATTCTTAGTTTTGTCTCCTTTTAAAGCTAAGTGCCACAGTCACCCTTTTCAGTTTTACGATAACCCCTCAGTCCTCCAAGTGTGCTCCAAGTTTGCCAATGTCAGTTTGTTTAATCTACTAGCATAGTATTCATGAGGCCTGACTGATTTGAAAAAACACTTTTCTTATTTAAATGCTTTCTAACCTGTCTTTTCTCTATTCTAAGCAGTGATTACTCACTATTTTTAGTTCATTAGCGAATTGATTTCTGGTTTTGTGTGAAGACAAATACAGAAAGGCATTTGGTCTTTCCTGGTGTCATCTGCCAATACATTGTCTTTCCAATTGAGCAACAGATCGATATTTTTCTTGGTCATCGTCTTGCTACTTGATATCCCTACAAATGGAGTTTGTTACCTTTGAAATCCCTCATCTGCTTGCATCTCCTCTTGGTTTTGGTTTTCTTTTTTTGTGTGTGTGGTTTTTTTTCTTTTTTTCTCCTGGGCATGTCTCATTTTCCCCCTAGTTGCTTATGCTATTATTTTGTATACACTCCTATAAATCTGACTTATTTTTCATGGCTGTGTGCTTATTTCCTGCATTTGATACTGTTGGAAAGAACATAAGATAGCTAAACTGATTTCTCATTGCAGCTCTTGTCTTCTCTCTGTATTAGGAAAACCGTCACTTGCCAACTAGCTTTTGTAGCCTTACGAGGTTTCCAAGAGCCCTTTTTCTCTTTATATTTCAGACCTGTGAGATCTTACTTGTGGATTCTCTGTGATTATTGAAGTCTGCCTTCCTGAAATCCCTGTTTTATTACCCTCTTCTGTCTCTTCCCTTCTTAGGGATTGTGAGTGTTATCTTTACACAAATAGTCTTGCATCCTCAATCACTTTCTGCCTCTGCTAAGGATAAAAACTACAAAAGCCTTCTCTAGCTGCTTCTTGTGCCCTCTTAAAAAAGGAAGCATCTCAAGAGCTATGTGCGGCTGTCTTCTTTTTCCAACAATTTTGGGTTAATTGAACACCTTCACTGTGCTGACTCTTGAATAGTTGCAAACAATTCTGGCTTGCATTGGCCTCATCTACATTGGTGACCAAGAGTCACCCAACTCCTGATGTTATCAAACACACCCTTCCACCCTCCCATCTGTTTTCATCATAGTTTATTAAGTTTATTATATTTGTTTCATCAAAGTTTATTATAAAAAGCCTTTCTCCCCCAGTGGTTTGGATTTATGAGTACCACTGATAAACACAGCAATGCTTTCTCTCTTTTTTTCCAGAACAAACTACACCTTATACTAACATCTGATTTCTTCCATAAACGTAATCACGGATGACGATATTGGCATAACCCATGATAGGGGATAATTGCAGTGATATAAAAGTTTCTTTGACTGATGGAATTTATTTCCTTCCCTTGCGGGAAGCATTTTGTAGTGGTGTGACTCTAAGTTTGTGGTTGTGACTAAAGGTATGCAAAATTGTGCGTTTATGAGGCCTATGCTTCCTTCTATGTTTTTAAAGCATCAAAGTGCAACTTAACCAATTCCCCCATGCTATGGTTTAGTTTTATATCCAGGATTCTGCAGCACAGTGATTGAAATTTTAAAGACATCATCTCATTAATTGAAACTAATATTAAGGATAAATTAAATGAAATTAAGAGGGCTGTAGCAATATTTTTGATTGATGTCTTGCATTCACTAAAAATGTCTATTATTCTCTTCGTTGAACTCAGAAGAATCTCAGATCTACTCCATCCCACTTCTGAGAGTCCAGGTGCTTTGATGTACAGCTCACAGGGATTTTGCCACAGTGTACACAGGCATTGATTGTAACTTATTTCATCCAGCTTATGTTCCCAATGTATACTTCATCAAGGCATTGCAATACAGATAGAACAATTCAGATAATCAATATACTTGAAGATAAGATACTCACCTTTTAAAATTATATACCATTCCTTTTCAAAAATGTTACACTGAAGTTTTACTTTGAAGTGTTTTGTTAGTTCAGTGAGAGGGAAACACACTCCTAGATGGATGGATAGTAATTCTTGGCTTTCGTGAAATTAAAATATTTTATTTTCTCAGATGATTCTTTGTATTATTCAGAATATTTGAAGATTAAGTTCAATTCAGATATAGGCTCTCAAAAAAGACAACACGAGGAATTTCTAAATCCTCGTTTGGGTATGCAGATAGATGTGGAGTCAGTGCAATTGAGGAGAACATCTAAGTTTTGGCTTGAAGGCATTGGCTTTCTAGTATTTTAATAGGCAAGCTGTTCAGTAAACAGAAGGGAGTTCTATAATTCCTCAAGAAGTCTTTGGAGGGATTTAAGCCCTGTATATTCTGTTTACAAATAGTTCTCATCATGCAGATGGGTAGTGATGTTGTTGCTTTTTACAGTGTTGAAAATATGAAAGCCAGCTATTTGATGCTTAAAATGCATTCGCTTCCCAGAGTGTATTCCTCCTGTGAAGTTTTATTCTTCTTGACATCATGCTTATCTACAGCGAGTAATGATATCATGTATAATGGATTAAAGTCTATTTCATCAAGAAAAAAAGAAAAAGCAGGTGAATTTTTGAGCCTAAATATCCAATTTTCTCCAACTAGCCAAAGAAAAGGAGAAAGAAAAAACACAAAAACCAGAAAAGCTTTCCTCAAAGGATTCACTATGTTGTGTCAATAGGACTTTTTTCCACTTGTCCATCGAGTGAAATTATCAGTAAGATGAAAAGAAAAGCCAATCCACTAAAGAAAAGTGAGATTTCAGAAGCTACCAGTACTCCTCTAGAAATTAACTTCATACAGCAGAATCTTCAAGGGCAAACCTTTTCTCTACATCCTTTCTTAAGCTTAGATATTTGATCTAGCATCAGGTATTGTAGGATGAAGGGATTGAGAGCAGCCCTGCTGAGAAGGACTTGGTGTACTGGTGGATGAAAAGCTGGCCATGAGCTGACAATGTGCCCTGGCAGCCCAGAAGCCAACTGTATCCTGGGCTGCATCAAAAGAAGCATGGCCAGCAGGTCGAGGAA
>JAOXJM010000001.1:154906726-154925367 GCA_026413425.1 Tringa solitaria
ATGATCTTTAAGGTTTCTTCCAACTCTAACCATTCTATGATTCTGTGATTCTATGCTTTGTAGGTCTGAACCACGTGCTAATCATTACAGGGAGTATCATTGCAATACGAGGGCAACTGGTAGGATTTCTCAAGCCAGGTGTAGAAATGTTTATACAAGCATTTGTAAAACCCAGTGAGACTGATATAAATGCTTAATAGTTGTTTGCCTCACTGAAGCAGGAATCCATACATCCTCTGTTGCAGATAGGACTTCAAATCTACTGTTGTGCACAGAAGATGTGGAACAAGTGACACTTCAATCGCTGTATTTTGGATTGTAACTTTGATTATACAGGAACGAAATGACTGCCTTCGTGTCTTGTGATCCCGTCTCACTTCACAGAACCTTTTAAATCTCTCCATTCACACATCCATACATCACATTTTATGCTTTTCTCTATCTTTTAATCTTTTGCTACTTGTTTTAGTATATACAAACAGAGGACATGGAGCAAAATGTGCTGCTGCTGCATAGAGAAGTTAACATGCAGAGGGCTTGCACCAGGTCTCTTTTCATTCCCATCTGTTAAAAAAGTAATCAAGTTTACTGCCTCCAGACACCCAGAAACCCCCCGTTATGGTTTGGTAGCTGAGGAGAAGTAACTAAGTACAGAAGACCATGCTCAGGGGATGTATCCCCTGATACAGCCCAGCCTAACCAGTGGTTTTAGTGCAGGAAAGCCTGTACGTGATGGGAGCAGCGGGCAGGGAGACCCTCACATGGGACACAGGGGCTCCTTTGCTAGTGGCAAGTTGGAATAGCTCAGTTTTAACCCTGGACATCTTCACAGACACCTCTTAACTGCTTGGACTAACCTGATTGTGGCCTTCTGGGCTGTGCTCAGGGTAGCCCACTCCCCATGATGAACTTACAAGAGGCTGCACAGTGCAAGAGCTGTAGGAGGTGCCTTCATCCACTCAGGTGCAAATTTAGTCAAGCAGTGAAACCATGATAAAATCTTTCATTTAGGACAACAAGGTGTGGGTGCAAGGCATTTTTATGGTGAAAACTTGGTGTCAAGGGACACATTTCTTGTACAGGGGACAGCTGTTAAATTATTTTATTACGATATTTTCTGAGGAACCTTTCACTAGCACCCTACCATTAATTGCTGGGTGGCTGATCTTTCATTTCTCCTTGATCCCAGACATTTGTACATAGATAAGCAAATAACCCAGATTATTTTTTTTCCCCAAACAAGGCACAGTTGCAACAGTTGACTGCAATGAAGTAAGAAACACAGTGTTTTTGTGGCTTGAGCATGATAATTTCAGAGCACAAGGCAAGTTGTTAATTATTTCTTAATCAGCTGTAGCCTAAAACAAGTAGCTTTAACTATAGCAAATAAATTTCATCAAGCTAAAAAGGTGAAATTTTACTGTTGTTCTTTTCTGCTAAAGGAAGACAAATACATCCATATTTCATTTTTTATTCCATACAAGTGCATAAGGTAGAATCAGCCTTTGGCCACAGCCCCCCTACCTGCTCTGCTCTGCAGACACACTGAGCAAGCCCTTGATTTCTCCATCACTTGAACCACAATACTTGAAACACAGGTCACTTGGCATCCTCTCTTTAGTAAGTTGTCGTGGTTTTGACCAAATTGACCAACCAGAACGACAGATGGCCCCACGAAGAGACTGGAGATGAATGTGGCTGAAGAGCATACTGAATAATTTATTGTCTTTTCAGAACCTCGCTGGTCAGGCCAATTAATATTTAGTGAAAAACATATTCCTGACTTTGAAAGGCAGGATATTGGCAGGGAATGAATGGCTGCGGTCAGCCAGGGCCATAGGTCTCTTACAGGTTCTTAACTGAGGGGTCAGCAGGAGGAGGCTGGTCTCTCCTGGGGCTCGTATGGATGAGGACCTGCTTCTGGCAGACATTAAGACAAGCACTAAAGTTCAGACCCCTGTGGCACACTTCAGTGGGTCTCCAGTATGAGTGACCGAGACCCAAGCTATGTATGCTGCAGGACATTTGCACAGCAAAGGTGGGATAAATGGAATGTCTGTCTCCAGCAAGATGATCTGCTGTATCTTACACACCTGTTTTCCTTTTCTTTGGTGAAGAAAAGCAAAAAGGGGTGAAATATGAGTGAGGAATTTACACCTGGAAAGGAAGACGGTGGATGTGAATGCATCTGCAGTGCTCGCTTCGGCCTCCGGGTTCTCGAACCCTTCTTGCTTACAATGGTGATACTTTGTTTCAGCATCTTATTTCTCTCCTTGCTTTGCATTTTGCATTTTATGTTGAAAATATGTTGTACCTGTGTACTTGTGTGAGGAACTAAAATCTGTGTTTTGAGTAGATGATAAATTAGCAGAATTGGGTTGCATTGCAGTTTAATATTTTAAGAATTTGATTAATCAACTTGCAGTCAGAAGATGAACCCAGCAAAGAGCACCAGAGTAATATCTTGGTGAGAAATCAAAGGCTGTCCTGGAATTGTCTGTTCTTTTCCTAATACTCTCAGGCTTCCACTGTTGAAAATTATTATAATAGCTTTTGCAATCATGTCTCATACCTCTAGAAAAAGAAACATTAAGAAAAATATATTAAAAAAGAGGTATTAAGGGAAAAAGGCAATCCACTCATTTCTGCAATGGGAAATTGTGTCTCACTAATCTGTTGGAATTTTTTGAATCTTTCAGTAATGCAATGTAAAAATGTAAAGCAGTGTAAAGAAAAGTAAAAACAATGTATTTTAATTTTCAAAAGGTGAGCGAAAATGTTTCTTAGAATAAGCTGTGAAAACATCACTTGTTTCTGTTTGGAGAAGCAACATGTTGTCTGGGAGCAAAAGGCAAAAAATAGGAAATAAAGAATCAGGTGAATCAATTTCCCACAAAACAAAAGATTGAGTAGAGTACTCAAGTACTAATCTCTTGAGAAATATTCTTGGAGTCTGTCATGAACTGGAAAGGTTGGTTGGAGCTTCAGAGAACAGAACAAGGGTGAACAACATAACAGGTGGAGCTCAGTGTCAACAAATGCAAAATAGTATTAATTGGAGAGGAAAACATGATGTACTCATTAACCTTACACTGTTCTGCCTGTGTCAGGTTAGGAAGGGGACTTGGATATGGTGGTGGACAGCTGTGCAAAGCCACAGTCCAAAGAACAAAATAAGTCTATTGGTGGTGAAGGTATGGAAAAAGAAGGCAGTATTTTTATGTGGTTGGTGATGTGATGCTGTGGGGACGACCATGTGCAGGACTGGATGCTCACAGTCTCAAGCGACAATGCAGATCTATGTCAGCTTCAGCACAGGGTGATGGGAATGATTGGGAGCGTGTAAAAATATTCAGCAGAAACCATGTTTTAAAAGATTGAGATAATTTGTCTTTGAAACAGGGAGAAGAGGGAGTATGATAGCAATACATGAAACAGCAGATGATCTGGAGAAGTGAGCTTGGGAACACAAGAATAAGGAAAAATCAGTGGTTTAGACAAAGGCAAATGCAGTTAATTGCAATTCACTTCTAATTTGGATAATACATACAATATACAGATACAGTATGTATCTGGCTTTCACTGCCCCAACCTGGGACACCAAACATCTGGGCTTACCCACTCTTTCAGTCAATGAGTCTCACAGAGAGAAAATTACAAAGTGATAGAAGGAAATCTTGTTGCCACAGAAAAAATAATTAGACCGTAAAAATCATTAACCCAGAGTTGTGTTTACCATTAATACTCTATCAAATGTTGATTGTGTGACTGAACTGCAAAGGAAAAGAGCAGCCATAACCACTACCCAACAATATAAACAAGGTCATCATTGCTGTGACAGAAAAAATGAGATGGATGAAAACAGTCCAAAAGGTACTTTCATCTATAAGTGATGACAGTGAACAGGTTTTTAGATACAAATCATTGAATAGTTTTTCCTAATTTTCTGGTACAAAAATTATTAAAAAAAAACTAGTGTCTGTTAAAATTTTTATGCACAGAGACACATTCCAAAGATTCAGAAACTGCTTGTGCACATTTAATTTGAACTCACCTTCAAACATTTTGGAAACAGCAGCATTTTGCTTGGTATGAACATGCCTGCCAAGCACATCCACATGAAATATCTGCTTTCTGCTATCCACTAGTCCCCATTCAACTTTCTTCATTGTTGTCATGGCAATAAGACTGTTTTTGACACTGTCACTAATGAACTCTGAGGGTGAGAAAGTTCCTTCTCCAACAAAGAGTGACACCACCACAAAGCAAATTAAATTGCTCTGACAACGTATCTATTGAGAGTGAGTTCACATGTCACCGGAGCTTTTAGGATCTTATTGATGACTTTGTGGCTGCCAAAAGTCATAAAGTACTGCTGTTGTAACAGGTTTATGTTTATAGATGGTATTTGCCTGCATTGTTTGATCACCCTAATGCTGATGTATTCCGTCATTTTACCTTGACAGTTGTATTCGCTATTACTCCTCTGTCAGTGAATTAATGAAGGTGTGTGTGTCAGTAATCATTTCTTATCTCCAAAATGGTATAATGTATATGCCATAAACACATAACTAAGTGACAACAGATTACCCTACAGTTAAGTAATAAGAGCAGTTGACAGGAGTAGTTGCAGATCACAAAATAGACATAGGCCAGCACATTCTTCTGGGTGATAAATAGAAGTGGCCCAACTACATGTGGGTAGGGCCTTTTACAGGCACTTTTTGTCCCTGTTCAAAAAAGGACCTACCACCTGCAGAAGTTATAAAAGATATCGAGAGGACTTCTTTTAAATGCTATACTTCAATGTGCGTGGCACTTTACATCAAAAGGAGATCACCACCCTGGCGCGAGTGGCTCACCGATTCGACAGAAACCTGGAGATGCTGTCTCTAAACCTGTAGCACTGTCAGCTCAGAGCTTCTCAGCTGCATAGAAATACATGAACTTTACTTCCCCTGAAGTAAGCTACTGAAATGAGTCTGTAGCTTTATTATTTCTGGAAAACAGGGACAGGGGGATGAGGTGAGCTGTAACAGACAGCCTGACTTGCCATGGTCACTGCTGGAATTGGCACAGGGGGATGGAGGTACTGGATGCTGTAGTTTTGGATGAGGGGGTCCTTCTCCCATCCCAGCCTCCCTACAGAAGGCTTCAGGAGAGTGTCCTTTCCAGGACACTACATAGTTTTTCTTATACTCTGTAGGCAGCTGGATCTATCTGTTTTGACACACGTGGCTCTCTTCTCTCTTAAGCGACCGTGTACCTCTGCTGGCTGTCACCATCCCAACAGATGACTCTCCTGTACCTACAAGCTGAAAAGGGAAACCTCATCCTGTCCTGGAAAAGCACACCAGGACTGGCTGTGCATTAACTACTGCACAAAGATACAAGAGCTTCAGTGCCTATGGATCCTGTCTGGTATAACCTAGCTTGATCAAAAACATCACCATGCAAATTTTTTTCTTTCCCAGTCAGGGAAAAATGAGTAAAACTTCAGGAAAATTTAATCCTGGGGGTATTTCTGAGGAGATTACTGAATAGTAGAGTACATGGAGCCGTGCATAACTTCTGGAAGCAGCAAAGTCATCATAAGATTCTAAAAGCTCCACAGACATGTGGACTCAGTCTCAACAGATACACTGTCATAGCAAGTCCTGAAGTCCCCGTTACTTGGTGGCTCACAGGTGCTCTGACAGACAAACAGCTGATTTGGGTTTGCCATGGCACAGCCTGGCACAGGCTTTCTTCCATGGGAGGAAACTGAACGCGAGAACTAAACTAAAGTGCACTCTTGTATCTTGACAGTTTTGAGGGACCCTGATGGGGCAGAAAGGAGAAGCTTCTACTACTGCTGTCCAGGCTTCATCTACTGCAGACCAGCATGGGCAGTAGAGTCATGGGCGAGGTATATATTGAGGTGTTAGGGTAGACAAGAGGGCTGAGGAGGCATGTGGGGGGCACGTGACTGATTTGGATAGTTGTCTGTAATAAATCATGTGAACTGCTTGGCTACTTAACTGCCTGCCCACTGCTGGGCAGCATAGACAAGAGGCATCCACCATGGATTAACCTGAGAGATGTCACAAATATTACATCCTCCTTCACCAGCAACCAAACTTTTCCATTTTCTTTACAAGCACATTCCTGCTGTTCCACCATCTGCTTCCACAGAATAAAGACCCACTCAGAGTCCTCACTATTCTGATGTGAACCATCTCACCCAGATCTGCCAAGGGTTGTCGAAGAAGGGTCAGATGAGTTGATGTCCTACTGTTTCGTCCCTCTTCAGTCATATTGTGCAGAGCCTCCAAAAGCTTCCATGTTCTGCCTTAAAGCAGCTTCATGATATTGTGACTGGTGCTGGAAAAAAATTAAAAACAGTTGAGCCATGGATTCAAGGTGCTATGTAATCAAGAGCAAACCACCCAGCCTTACTGAGCTTCACTCAGCTTAGCTAAAAATCTGCATAGAAAGCAACACTGCATTGATGATTAGATACTGCACCTGAAAATTCCTTTTATTAGAATATCTAATGCAGTGTACCTTATGTGGGTTTATGGATGGATCTCAGATTAAAGGGATTTAAATACCCTTTGGTGCATTTCTGTAACTTTATCTTTACAAAAATGATGTAGATAAAATCTGCACAGTATCTAACTATATAATGTCATTGCAGGGATCAAGAATAAATTCTTGCTGTTAAAGAAATATCATGACTCATAACTAGAGTTGCTTTTCATTATTTGCTTAAGGGCTAGAGAGTACAAAAGATATATTCATGACACACTTCAAATTCGCGTTGCTTAATCATTTTATTTTTGATTGAACATACCAACCTCAGGAAAACTATGCTAATCTTTTCCACTGGAACTGATCTGCCCTCAGTCTTTGTGTGTGTCTGACACTGCTGGTAACCCCCATTTCAAAAAATAAATACATTATCAATACACACGGGAGGAGGCATCTGAAAGCTCATCTTTGTCTTTATATTTGGTCTTCCAGTCAGATTGCTTTACTCACACAGAGACTCACTCCTTTTAACGTGCTTGCAGGAACTGTTGGAATGCTCTGCCACATGCTTCTTATGTAAGCAAGGCTCCATTTAATAACTTGGTTCTACCCTGAGTGCAAGTGGTAAAATTCAGCACGAAAAATAGTGAGAGAAGACAAAACGCATTCTGTAGTTCTGGTAGCAACACTTGGATTTACTCTCTGGGTCCATTATATCAGCAAGCCCACCCTTATGCTAATTTGCTGTTTTCTTTGGCATTTGAAAAAGAATTTGAACTGAAAAGTAAACAATAAAACCCAGAGCTTGTTTTCTATTTCCTTCATGGGGACAATGTTTGTTCTTTATGACAGGAACAGCTTTTTGTAGACCAAATTTATACTTCTGAATTGAAATTCAGAAGAATGGAGAAAAAATAAAAAGATCATGCAAGAAAACATGAAATTGTCTCATGAAGCCTCAAATATTATGCAAGCTTATATTTTGATAGAATGATGAAATAAAATCAAATGAGACAGGATGCTCTGTGTATTAGCTATCATTAGGACTTCAGCAGTGAAGGTGCAAGTGACCAGATAATAGAGGTTAACAATCCTACAGGAAAAGATTTGGGTCTGCTGGAGATAACTAGCTGGACATGAGGCGACAATGTACTGCTGCTAAAGGGTAAATATCCTATTCAAATACATAAACAGGAGCATAGCCTGAAATATATGTGAAATAATTCTCTCCTCAGGACTGGAAAGGCCTCAGAGGTGCTCAGCTTAGGGGATAGATGTCACGTCTGGGAATCACATATCTAGAAGGATCATGGTCTCACAATGACCCAGTGTAGGCAGTGCAGAGGAGAGGAATAGGCACGGTCAGCATTTCAGAAAACATGAAACGGTCTCATTCAGCCCAGAGCCAAAAAGGCTGTGGAGACATGTGATAGACCCTTAAGCTATCTCAAAAGAGATAGCACAAAGACGAAGGCATTCATGACTTAAGATAGGTTTAGAGCACAACTTCTTCCTAGAGCTGAAGGAGCCAAAGGAGAATCCTCTGTGGCCTGCTGCCCGCTCTGTCTGGGGGAATTGCTTTGTTTTGTGTCAGACAGACATCAGGGCATGTAAGCTCAGTGCAGACATGTTCCCACTTGGATACCAATTTTTCTAGCTTTTATCCATCATCATGAGAAACTTGTTTGGTCCAATTTATTTCTGAGGTTTTTTTGTTGTGGTGAGTTTTTTGTTTATTTGTTTCTTTTTTAATTGGAGGTAATCAGGATTCACACCTATCTCTGGTTAAGACCTCAAGTGACCAGTTTCATGATTTGGAAACTCTCTATCCAGTCCCCAGGTGCTGTATCCTGCATGCTTTATTTAAGGAGTTCTCGCACCAACTTCAATCCGAATGATTCCAACCATCGACTCGGCAAATAGGACAGTCATGAGCCCAAATTCATTCTTATTCAATGGAAGTCTCACCCTACACTAAGCTCCTATGCTTGAGAGCTTTGTTGAATAAGAAGAAATTTTGGAACTGACACCTTTCCAGAAACAGCCCACTGGATGCAGAGAAGCAAATTGCTTTGTATGTTGACTGTATTTTTGTCTCCCTCATTTAAACTTCAGTTTATTTCTTTGCCTGCCCTTAGGTTTGAGCCTTTCAGAGTCGAAATTGTCTTTAATGGAAGGTGCATGGCACAGAGCTACTAAAGGTGCACAACAGTGCAAGTGCAACAGCAGCAGTAGCTTTAACCAAAGGCAATGAAAGGACTTTTTATCCTGCTTTAAAAACATGTAAAAATAGGAAAGAATGAGAGACTGACCGATTAATGAGAAAGGGCAAACCATTAACCATATCTTTAAAATTATTTTAATACTTTAAGAAAAACCTGTCTTGAATAAGAAAATTCAAGTATGTGCAATTAGGAAGTAATGTAAATCTCCTAAGTAAAGACCTAGGTTGAAAGAAACAGGTATGATATGAGTCAGAAAGATTTAATTTATGCAAATCAGCAAGACCAGATTATAGCATCTTAAATTGTAAATGGAAGTACTTAATGAGTTTATTGAATCCTTATATTATTTCTGAGCTGTTCTGGTGAGTCAAGAAGGTAATGAACACTGGGCAAGAACGTGGGAGTTGTCTGTGTTCATATATGTCTGCAAGATGGAAGCTGTTGTGTTGATGGTAGTCAGACAGGTAATGGATTTGCTAATTTCTTTGAAGTTTGTCTTCTTTAAGTGATGTCTCATTTTTGCAGACACAGGGATAAAGTCAGTGAGGGACACTGAGATAGGAGAGAAGAAGAGAGCCTGAGGCTCTGAAAATCTGAACTTCTAAGGAGAAGTGAGGAAGTTGGTTATAGCCATGCCCCTGCAAGGCCCCAGAGGGGCTGGTGCATGTGAAATAAAGGCACAACTGGGCCACTGAGAGAAGTGAAAAATCCCCCTTGGGCTCCTTCCACAAGCCAACGTCTTGGTTTCTGACAGAAGGTTGGTTGGGTCAGTTTGCAAGGCACCTCTTGTTCCCATGTACTATCTGCCACCAGCACAGGCTTTGTGAGGTGGAGGGGATACATGTGGCAGGCCGCGGGCACGATTTGCATTGAAAGAAAATCTTTTGTGGCAAGTTTTAAGGGCAGAAGCTCTTGGGGGATGCCAGTTGCCTTGAGAAAAGTATCCTACAGGCAGGACAGTAAGAAAGAGGGCAAAACTCTCATCTCTTCCCCACCACAGCAGTCAAGGTCCCTTTATTTAGACTGGCTTGTTGTTCTTTACTGCTGGAGTCTGTGCTCATGGAGGCTGAGGTCTATAATGATATGTTTGTGATTCATTATATAAGTGATAGTGACTAATGTCATTTTGCATATCATCAGGGGATTAAACACAATCCACTTACTGCACACAAGAAACTCCGCTATAAAATTGTATTTGTGATTGTTGCTGATGACAAATGTTGGCTTCTAGTGTCAGACAAATTTGAGGGCTTCCTGGAGGCCTGCCTATTCCCTTGAAATACCCAATTAATTAACATTTTGCCTACAATAAGCAGTTCACAAAAGTAAGCCTCAGACAGGCATTAGTGTCCATGTTAAATAAATTACTGTTCCTCCTTTGTACCTCACTATGTTATGAAAATAAATCTGCACGTGCCTCTTTTCAGCGTGGTAGTCTTTCTAAACTCTATTAGTGCGGAAGTTCAGTTCTTAAAATCAAGGAGAAAGATAGTCGGAAATGTTGGTGACGAGCACAGCAAAATTCACCAGCAGTGTCTGAGTGCTCTGTTCGTTCCGGTATTGATCGGTGTCAAAGGACTGAAGCCCTCAGGCAGATTTGTTGTTCTTTGGGATTACACAAGTGTTTGTTTTTTTCCCTGAAATATTGGCTTTTCCCTCTCCTTGATAGTTACAGAATTACTATGTGATTTTTGCTCCATTGCAGCACAAATAAGTTTTGGGGTACGTATAGAGTGGTTCCTGGGGTCCGGCATGGAGCCCTTCCTTATCTGCTGCTCTTGTGCCACTGAAGAAGTAGTAGCTATCTCCGAATCTCATGCAGATGTTCACTCAAAATAGAGGACTTATTTTCCCACCATATTAGAGTTGATCTGAAGGAACATATTCCACTCAAGAGGGGATCAGACCAAAAGTCTTTTGGGAAGAAATGGGGCTTTTCTGCTCTTACTAAAATGGGACCTGCTGTGGAAGGATTGGAAGAAGAGGCCTCAGCTGCAACTGGGAGCTCACTGATCAAATACCAGATAGTATCTGATAAATTTGTTTCCTGTCAAAGAAAATGCCTCTTTACTCAGGACTTTTAATATTATCGACAAGTCACACAAAAAAAAAAAAAAAAGAAAAAAAAAGAGAAGAGCATACTCAACATTCAGCAACATATACCAGGTTTGGAAAAGCCTAACAGAAATATCTGAGGAGTGCTCACTCTTACCTGGGTTTTCTGATAGAAACATTTACTTCTCACAGGAGCATATGGCAGAGAGAGGTGTCCCCTGTCCCAGCTCCTGCCATCCTCCCTTGGAGCATGGGGAAGAGTCCCGGAGAGCTCCTTGGATCCCATCCTGCTTTTGAGCCAACCAGCACTGAGTTACAGGGTTTGTGCAAACAGTGATTTGGATTCAGAAAATAATGTGATTCACAAAGCAAGCACTCTCTGGACTGCGTTTCTTGGGAAAATGTTGTATTCTGTTTCCAGCTACTGGGTCCCTTAGGAAAAGGGCTTTTTCAAGATGTGCACTACAAGACATCTAGGAGTCAGACACCTCAATCCTCGAGCTAATGATCTGCTCTACTCCCAACAAGGATAAATAGACTGTGTTAAATGGGAAATCAGATCAGAAAACTATGTTCAAGCTGTTCTTCTTTTCATTCTTCTTCTTATTCATTATTTTGAATGAATGAATGATTGTATATGATTTGTATATTCATTTACTCATCATAAGTCATTTAAGCCAAGGCATTAAATCTATCTACTTCTTTAATGAAAACAAACTCAATGTAGAAATTAATATTTTGCATTTCAGAATCCCAATGCAGTCTGCTCCTTTGATTTATTAAAAATGTATTTTCTCCCGATATTTGTAAATGTTCTTTTTATTTCCCTTGACTCCTTTGGACAGAGCTAACTGGGCCTTTTTTGGCTCTCTATACCCTGGCATACTGACTCTGCACATTCTAGATGTGTTGTTTTCCCTCCCCGCCCCCCAGCCCCTTCGTTTCCAGTACAGCTTTTTCCTTTAGGCTGGCAGTTAAAGGTAACCTCTGGGTAGCTACCTGCACTGCACATTAACGAATTTCTGTCCTTTAGCGGGGCTACTGTAGGGCCAAGATTGAGTGTGGCTCCTCATTTTAAAACCCCTATTTTACATTCTCATTCTGTTCTTCTCTATCGCTCGGAGTGTTAGTTGCAAGGAGGCTTTTGTTCAAGCCTGGGCAGCTGCCTCCTGGCAGGGGGAGTTCTGAGAGGCTGACCTGCTTGTGCTCGTTGCTTGGTTAAAAACCTCCATTTTCCTATGGGTGGAACCAGAGGGAAAACAACTTTGGCTCCAAAAGCCAAGTTCCTCAAAGAGTTCAGGATTGTTCTTCACCCAGGTCAGAAAAATACAGCAAAATAACAACGAAAAAGCTTTCTCAGATGTGAATCCTGTGCTACTCCGTATCCAGATACAGCCAGAGTGTTGTTCTTGCTCAAATAAAATGCACTCACAGTGCACTTACTGAGTGCAACCGATGGGACTGTGGAGAAGGGGATGTGTGTCTGTGTGTGTGTCTTCCCCTGGGTCCTGCAGACGAGGGGACCCCCCCAGCCATCTGCGCGGTGAACCTGCCCCCCCAGCCCCACGCCCTGGCATCTCCTCTGCCAGGTGATCATGGAACCATGACGTGGTACCTTACCTGCCCAGGGAGAATTTTGGAAACGGGGTTAATGTATTTATTTTTTTTTTCTGAGGGTTTAAGCAGCAGCACATTTTTGTGTGAATGGCAGGGGACCAGAAGCTCTCTGTTGAACGTGGGGCTGCTGAGTGCTGCAGTGTTCCCCACGCTTCCTTGAGCAGGTTCGCAGGGCTCTTCCATTCTGAACCTCCTCCTATGATGGCCTGTGGCAACCAGAAGGAGATGCCTGCCACAAGTTTCCCTCCCTTGAAAGCAGCATAATGATTTTCCTAACATTAGACCAGCATGAAGATATTGCCACCAGCAGGTATCTCAAAATGGTATCCAACAGACAAGAACAGATAAAGGAGCGTCGCTGTGGTGCAATAAAAAAAACCCTCACCTTGTCCTCTGTAGTTCTGTATATTGTGTGTATGCTTGGTTTCCTTGGAGCCCAGAAATCTGATGTTAAAAAGACGTCACACAGGCACGCGTGTGCTTCTGTTTCAAACCACTTGTTCACATCAGAAAGGAAATGTGCTTCGGAAAGATTTATTCTCATTAAAAGAAATAAGTTTTATTGGGGGAAAAAATTGTGTTTGGCAGCCCGCAACACTTGATTGCCGTAATGGTAGTGACGGCAGTAATCTATTTTTTTGCCTTGCTGGTAAATGGAAGTATCCAGCAAAGATAAAAGGTTACCAGCTGGGATAACTATCCTCTAATTAGTACTGCAGATTTTTTGGGGAATTTAGAAATAACGTGATGCAGCCTCTTAAGTTTGTTGTAAATAAGACCAAATAGGAACAAGCAAAGTACTCAATGTATGAACTGCAGCACCTAACCTGAGAGGGCTGATCAGCCTCTCACAGCAAAATACTGTTAGACTTCATTGCGCTGGGAAGAGAAGCAGCTTGTTCTGAGAGCCACCGTTCACAAAAATCAATCCGGTCTTGAGCTTCTTACTCGCATCAGATGCTCCTGAACTGGTTGTTCAGGGTACACGGCCAGTATAGTCATAGAGTGCAGAGGTACCAAAGCTAATTTTCACTTAGGTGACTCAGGAACTGGTAACAGATTAGGTATAGGAGTACAGAGAGCCAACGTTCCTGGTTGATTCTCCCAAGTACTGCTTAATTTTGTTAAGAATTTTACTTAGAAACTATGAATTATGAAGTATGAAGAAGAAAAATTCCCACAGGGGAGCATCACTACTCTGGGACAGACGTTTAAAAAAAATGAAGCAGTTAAACTTAACTGTGAACGGAAAACTATGACAGCTCAGGAGCTGCGCATAAGCAGATCAGATGCCTGTGCCTTGGGGGAGCAAAGACCGGGAATGGGTCAGCGAAGGCTTCAATCGTCTGATTTCAATGCCTGTGAGAGCCCACCCTAGCTATTGGAGCTAATAAATCACAAAGTCGCCTCCGCCCATGTCCCCCATGAACTGCTGCCAATATTTTGTTAGTGAACGCCTGCAGCTTTCCCAATGCAATCAGCTGGTGACAAAAGCTGAAAGCCCAAGGGTAACTGTTCCCAGAAAGGAGACATAGGGCAATGGGGGCAGTTTTTGCACTGTCATCAAACAGCTTGTCTGGGCAAATGTCTCGGAAAACTAACAGCCGTGTTCCTGAAACCACCTGGACTAGCAGAGATGCAGCGCAGACAAGGAGGAGCAGGGTTCTGGAAGTGTCTGTACTAATTTCTTCCTTTACTCATCTCTTCATTTGTCTCCGCTGGATTTTTTTTTTTAATTGGTGTCCTTGCAGCTGAGGGCAGTTTGGCCCATTTACCATCAGCAAAAACTTCCAGAGGAGTAGATAAAAGTCACTACTGGGCAGGGCAGTTGAGTGACATTCAGGGTAGGGTCAACTGCCAAAGCACTACTTCTAGCCTCAACAGCTTCCTCATACTTTTTGGGATCAAAGGGTGTGATTTAGGTGTTTGGAGCACAGCTGCAGCCCAAAAAGCTTGTGACTGCCCTCCCATTTTATCATCTCAAAGCCAGCAAAGGTTCTCAGGGTGACAGACCTTGGAGGCCACGAAGAGGCTGCAGCAAGTGGCAGCCATGGCTTAGTTGCCTCCCTGCATGCTGGTAAAGCCATGGAGAACAAGACTTGTGGCTGCTTGAAAATTATTATTCTTCACACATGTTTGGGGAGCAAAGATCAGTCTGGGCTGTGCTGCAAAATATCCTTGAGCCTGCTTGTCGTCAGACCATATCTCTGAGTGCTAATCAGAGCATCCTCTTTTAAGTCCCTCGGTCTGGTATTTTTAGGCTGTAAGTAAGGTGAAATAGATTTTGTCTTTGGTCAGACAGGAAAAACACCTCTGAAAAACCAACACAGCAGAAAGGGGGGTTCTTGGCCCCACATTTAGGCTAGCAGTTCTCAAAGTTTTGTCCAATGTGAGCCCCTTAGCAAGTGGTACAGCAGGTTGGGACCTGTATTATTGCATATGCTCGGCCTAGGAGGACAAAGAGGGCTTGAAACATTTTCTATTTATGGGAGTCCTGCAGTGGTCCTAACAGTGGGACTGTCTACTAAGCAGAAAAATACCACCCACACTTTAAAGTTCATGTCACTCATCCCCAGATAGGCCAGCAACTTCACCTGCCTTCTCCTGTTTGTCACCTCCCCTCTTCAGGGAGTGACAAACACTGGTGTAGATGTGACATAAACACACAGAGCTATCCAACCAGCCATTCTTATGCAGCCAAAGTCCACTCTGCCCCTTGTGAAATGCTATTTAAACAAGCCAAAATGAAATGCTCAGGAAGCCCAGAAGTTCCAAACCTGCCAAGGGACAAGGGGAGGCCAAGGCAGAGAAAATGTGGTGGAGCATTTCAAAGCCTGTGAGCAATCTCCATGCAGAGTGCTAGGCCAGCCCACCTCATTAGGAGACCTGGTTTGGGTTTATTTTTGTGCCAGTGGTGTTACAGAAAGCTGAGCAGATTAGAAACTCCAAACTCTTCAGGATTATATGGGTAGAGTGATTCTGTGATCGACATCTGTAAATCAATCCAGGCATTTACTGGCATTAAGACCATTCTGCATACAACAGGTTCTGCCCACTGTGCTATTTACTGAGGAGGCATTGGCTTTTTGCACGTTTCTGGAACAGTGTCAGCATGAATATGGCCCCTATGGAGAATGCATTACTGTCCCAGAGTGAATGGTTGTCTTTGTCTGAAACTGGCCCCGATATCCACTGGGAAATTAGAATCCTTGGCTATTCCTCTGGCAGAAACAGTCAGGCCCATGTTGTGCTGATAAGTAATATCACTTGCTATATAAGAATCTGCTACAGCGGTACTTTTTTTTCCCAGACAGTGATATTGCACGGGAAGGCTGTGCTCAGCTCCTGGACTTCAACTACTCCAAACCATACCTGCCTCATGCACCCCAGACTGTCCTGCTGCGGTAGAAAACACTTGCTGCTTTTCCCTTTTTACCATCCCAGGCAGGAGTGTAATTTTGTTCCTTTTTGACACTAGAGGAGTCAAAAAAAAAAGAAAAAAAAAAGAATACACTATCTATGACCCAAAACAGGACAACCTGGCAGTCACCATTGACATGATTTAGTGGTTTAGACTGGGCTGGCCACTAAACAAGTGGCAGATGCTCTCTTTAATGTAATAAATAACAGAATAAATTTAACAGAATAAATGCAGTGAAGGATCTGATCTTATTTTTGAAAAGGACTTTCTCAGTCTAAACTATGGGCTAGCCAAGGCTTTATTTTTGACACATTTAAAATAATAAATCAATCATAATAAGTAGTTTTTGTGACTTCTTACCTCAAAATAATATTGACAAACACAGAAGACCTACCCACCACGGCATATTTGTTTCTTATTTGGACCCTCAGAAATAAGCTCAGCTTGACAGGCAAACCCCTGCCATTGGTGTCTCTGGCAAGCGGGACCTTCAGGTACTGAGTTGAACAAAACAGAAGCTATCTGTCATCAAGACGTTCTGTACTACAAGATTTGTAAGTTCAGCCTTATATTAGAGGACCATACTCCATCCAGTGCTTAGCGTCTTATCTGTAGAAGAACATACGTGCTATGGAAAAAAAAAAAAGTATTTGGGGATTTATGACATTCCTGTGTTCTTCCCAGTGAAGTGTAGTTTTGCTGGGATGGTGGGCATTAACATCGCCACAAAAAAGGATGTGTCTCTGCATGCATAAATCAAACCCCTGCATTGCAGTCCCATGCCCAGTCTGTGTTCTGTCCCTGATACGGGTCAGGTTACTGCCATGGTTCTAAACATGCTGCCCTCATGTAAAGTTATATGTATATGTGTAATTTTAATCATATATTGCTACATTTATTTATGCAATTTATAGGAACAATAGTTTGACTGACATGGAGGGTATTTTGGAACTTGGTATTTATAACTGAAAATAAACAAGTGAGAGCAGTCATCAAAATAGGGTAGTGTTTTTCTTTTAAAAAAAGGAAAGTCAGTTTTAACCTGGGCTTCTTGTCCTATTAGCCATTCCAGAAAAGTCGAAGTGTACTCCCTCCTTTACGACTACCTGCATGAAATACATTATTAAAATATTTATGGCTTCTCAGTTACAACATCACCATTAAAAGCTACTTCATATAAACACATCACCTGCAAAAAATAAAAATTCTAAGTAAAAGGAGTACCATCACTACCATAACTTAACCGAAGTGTAAATTTCGTGCCCAAGGTAGAAAATTAAATCTCACTTGTCTATATTTAGGAAAATAAAAATGGAATTCTAGCCACTTCTATCTTGATTTCTTCTCATCTTTTGCTATTAATTGGAACAAATTTGAAAACTGGTGCTTTGAAGTAGACTTCAAGCAAACATACTGTTCAAATTCCTAGGGTTTGGGGATACTTTTGGTAGTTTTCCGACAAGTTATCCACAATCATTTTTTATTTATGAGTCTGCCCTTCTAACTGCAAACTGAGGAAATAATTTCCTAATTTACACAACTTCATTTACACACACATCTATTTTGCATGTGCCTCTGTACTGTCAATTATTGTATATTGTCCTTCCTTATATCCTCATCTCTTTCTTGTTTTGTCTTTTGTCATGTACACTAGAATGTCTCACAAGCTACCCATTTTATTCTCTTCATGTAATGTGTTTCTCATTCACTGCAAATATGGACTTGCTTGTCCAGTCATAATCAATTCTCACCTGATCGATAGGAGATTAACCAACGTTAAATGTTTGTTTCACCATTGGAAGAGACATCTGTGATCTAATCTCTTACCATAATTCTTTGAATTGACATGATTATTTTAAAATGACACGTAGGTGATTCTCCTTTCCAGGATTTTCAGCATAAACACTGATGTTTGTTTCCCAGATTTAGTTAGAGATTTAGCAGAGCGCAAGAAGCTTTATTTCTTGCTAAGGTTCCCTTAGGAGGAAATGGCATAAAGAAGGCTAAAATACAGGTTTTCAAAAAGGTGCAAGATTTGTATGAGAGAGGGGGGAATTGCAGGACTATATGCAACGGTGCCCTCCAATGGTCTGTCCTTTAACACACGGGCGTGTATGCAGGTGGGTGTTTCCACGCACATACAAACCGATGCCCAAATCTTCTTTACGCAGCCTGCTGCAACACAGCTTCTGCGTCACAAACAAATGGGAAGCACGGTGTGACTGCCAGGTTGCTGCACGTATTTTTGGCACGTCGTCTTTCTGTGATTTGCTCTATTTGGCGGCTATTTTTAATGGTGGGGTGGGGACACACTCCTGACACGCTTGGGTACAGTAGCACCTTTCACGCAGTGAAGCCCCACGGTTCATCGCATTGTCATATGGAAAGGAGAGATGTGCATTGCTGGCATGCAGCCAGCTCTCGAGTCAAGATTAGCATCCTGGAAACAGCAAACATGGGTAGCTGTGTGCTCCTGAATCCAGTGGCTCTGTGCAAAGCCGGTGGTACGCTCTCAGGCTTCGCTGACACCACTGAATAGGACAGAGCAGGGTCCGTGTCCCAGCCCTGAAGTCAAAGAGTATGGCAACCTGCGTGCCTCTGCTGCTGATGGGTAGCCTCCACAACACGCACTCTCTCTTGAGCCCTGCCTGGGCATCATCTGGGATGGTTTGCACAGGCTGAAGATGGGGAGGGACTCTTTATTAGGGAGTATAGTGGTAGGACGAGGGGTAAGGGTTTTAAACTGAAAGAGGGAAGATTTAGATTAGATATCAGGAAGAAATTCTTTACTGTGAGGGTGGTGAGGCACT
>JAOXJM010000001.1:154927593-154955687 GCA_026413425.1 Tringa solitaria
CTTTGGCAGGGAGGTTGGACTAGATGATCTCCAGAGGTCCCTTCCAACCCCATATGATTCTACGATTCTATGATTAGTATGTCTAGATTACTCTAAATTTTGGTTATGGTTCACTAATAATACTAAATTACTCTTTTCCAGAATTGGAAGATATTTTCTGAACTAAAAGGCAACAGCACAGACAACTATGACTCAGAGTCTCATTGAAAAATATCAAGTCATTTATGCTTACTCCTTTGCTTCAAATCTGATTTAAATTGATAGCAAAGCCCTTTGCTCCTGATTATTACGGCAACTCAGGTGAAAGGTTTCAGCTTCTATCTCCCATCCAGTCAGCACGAAGGGAACGAGGTGACTAGCAGCTACCTTCCATCGCAGGAGTCACAGTGGCCACCTCTGTCTCCCGATGAGCAAGTGCTCTGCATTTGCCACAAACTAATGTGTCAACCGGTGGTTTTGCAAAGTTTCAGAGGAGATCTTTCCCTCAACAAAGTACTGGCAAAATCCCACAGGCACTTAAGAAAAAGACAAAAGGGAGGTGTCACTGATTCATATGCTAGGAAAATCAGCATAATGTAAATTTGAAAACTAGATACACTGCTATCAAAGACTATAATTTAAAACATTATTAAATTCACTGATGTGACTTTTTCAATAGAAAATTGCAGTCTGGTTTATATCAGATTGGAAATTTAATACATCTGCTGTTAAGTATCTAGAAAGCATTGCATAACTTTCATCCATGAAGAACAGAGCCAGAGTAAAAGCACTAGAAGATGAAGGGAAACCTGCGACAGGGGTGTTGCATGGCAACTGAAAGCTTGGCTCTGCCAGTCGGTGGCAGTTCTTTGTACTTTAAACTCTATGGTAGGGAAATTAGTCATTAAAGCGGATCTCAGATGGATGACTCTTAATTTCTGAAATACAGCTGAAGCGTGGCCGTACACAAAAGCTTGCTTATGAAAACATCTCTTTTTGAACACAAGTGCGCTTTGTGAAGAGCTGGAGATTAAAAAAAACACAACAAAACAACAAAAAAGAAATGTCTGGTGCACCTTAGTCAAAGAAGGCCCAATGCTCTTTTTCCCTAACCACAAATGATTGAACATGTAGTCCTGTTTAGACCTCACACAACATTCAATCTGTCCTTAATTTTAGAGAAACAATACTTTTTCTGTTTGGAAAACAAAATATACCAAATAAAATTGCTTGGCTCCAAAATTATGTTGGTTGTTTTGTTTTTTTTTTAACTTGTTCTGGTAATCAGACAGTCCCATGGAAGATGAAAGATTATTACATATGTATTTACTCATTTTTTCCACAAACGTTCCATAAATTGCAATGGGCTAAGGCTTGCTTGTAAACATCTTTTCCAGCGGTTCATCTGTTTTCACAAAAAGCATAGATAAGCAAGAGAGGAAGATCTTTAAAATGACTTGCTACTCACTTCTTTTGCTACTAAGGATCAAAAGCTGGGAGCTGCATTATATTTTCCATGTACCCCCTTGGCCAGGGGTCATGTTTGTAGAAGTGTTGGGACCTGCTTGGCTGGGAAGGTCCTCCTATGCCAGGTTACTGGGTGGCCGTGTTTCTCCTATATGGGGTGAATTTGGGCAAATTCCTCACTGGGAGGAAATTGTGTAGAGAATGGCTGGATCTCAGGTCCTTCTTCTAAGACTTGAAAATGAAACAGTGAAGACAGCTAGAAGGACGACTAAGGCATGGTAATTATTGTGCAGAAGACAAGATCAGTTGTGTCCTTTCTCCAGCCTTTATCATGGGTTTCATGGTGTTTGCTGTTTGATTTCAGCACTAAGTTTCTGAAGTCTGGTGATTTCTGCAAATTGTATTTATGTTAACAATGTATGGGTCACAACAACCCCGTGAAGTGCTACAGGCTTGGGGAAGAGTGGCTGGAGAGCTGCCTGGAAGAAAAGGACCCAGGGGTGTTGGTCAACTGTCGGCTGAACATGAGCCAGCAGTGTGCCCAGGTGTCCAAGAAGGCCAACAGCACCTTGGCCTGTTTCAGGAACAGTGTGGTGAGTAGGACTCGGGAGGTGATCATCCCCCTGCACTCGGCACTGGTGAGGTCCCACCTTGAGTACTCTGTCCAGTTTTGGGTCCCTCAGTACAAGAAAGACATTGAGGTGCTGGAGTGGGTCCAGAGAAGGGCAATGAAGCTGGTGATGGATCTGGAGAATAAGTCTCATGAGGAGAGGCTGAGGGACCTGGGGTTGTTCAGCCTGAAGAAAAGGAGGCTGAGGGGACCTGGAGAAAAAGAGGCTATAGAGACCTTATCACTCTCTGCAACTAGCTGAAAGGAGGCTTTAGAGAGGTGGGGGTTGGTCTCTTCTCCTGAATCACAGGCGATAGGACAAGAGAAAATGACCTCAAGTTGTGCCAGGGGAGGTTCAGATCAGATTTTTACACTGGAAGGGTTATCAAACATTGGAATGGGCTGCCCAAGGAAGTGGTTGAGGCACCATCCCTGGAGATATTTAAAAGACATAGTGCTTAGTGACATGGTTTAGTGACAGTTTTTATCAGAGTTAGGTTGATGGTCAGACTAGATGATCTTAAGGGTCCCTTCCAACCTAGACAATTCTATGATTCTATGATTTTTGGACACAGCACATGTCCAGAGGCAAACCTGTGTGTACCTGGAGAATGCAGGTGGCAGTGAATGGCAAGTGTAGAGCTCTGCTTTAGTCACAGACACTACACAGATGCTGTTGCAGACTTGTGGTCTTTTATATTTTAATTCCAAAAGCTTTAATCTGCTGAACTCCCAAAGCTGAAGTTGTTAGCAGGAGCTAAAGATGAAGCAACATGTTCAGAGAGAGGCCTGGGGAGCTGATGTGGGGAGCTTTGCCAAGAGTAGGCAGGGAGGTGGTGACAGAGAGCTCAGAAGAACCTGGGACATTTAGGTATGAATACAGTGAAAGCAGAAAAAAGATGCGTGAAAGACTTAAATTTGATTTACTGATTAAGCCATTTGTAAGTTGAAATGTTTATAAACGTTCACACTTAACCATCTTAAATTTCAAATGTGGCAGACCTGTGTCTGCCTTCTCAGTTTATTTCCTAACACCTCCTAAAATTTCACATTTCACAGAGAAACGACTTTGTTCCCAGAGATCTCCAGTTGAAACTGTTCACCCATGATGTAGAAAGAGAGAGCCTGGGTCCATGCCAGTGTTTCACTGACATCCTTACCATGAGGAAGCCATGCGTTTATGCAAAGATATGGAATTTGTGGAAGGCAAGTGGATGCAAGAAGGGACAGCTGTAAGTGGGCTGTATGTCCTTCACCTGGGAAGGCTGACAATTTAAGCCCAGCAGTGCAGGGGCTGCTCTGGTAGATGTGACTGTGTCCATGGGGCTTGGACACTGAAGTCACTGAGATGCCTGCAAGACTCCTTCCTTAGGATGCTTAGATCGGAGTGTAGGAAACCAGCTTGGTTTGGATCCTGGCTGCCTTTTTGAAATAAAACAATCTGTATTGATTTAGTAGGTTGAAATTAGTCTAAGCAGGTTTTGTTTCCTGTCATTTCACAGCAAAGCTGCATTCTTGTTAAGTTTGTGCCACTAAAAGTTGTTTTAAAATAAAACAGTTTCAGGTGCCACGTAGTGCTGTGCGCTCTCGTGGTGCGTGTGTTTAACTTTAGTGCCAAATGTAGTACCACTGAACTCAGATAGCATATTCTCCAGGTAAAGATATGTGTGTATTGCTCAAACGTGCTTTTGCCTGTAGCTATTTTCTCATATAAAAAAAAGGACCTTATCAGCAATGGTGCTGTTTTAAATTATTTTAAGTTTAACTTCAATTATATATATATATTTAAAATTACTCTGCTATTAATTTAAAACAGCGTAAGTTTGATTTTAATCACAAATCTGATTTTAAGTAAATAGTTCCAGCCTGGCATTTGTAAAACCCTGAGAATGCTTTACCAGTGGGAGTATTCATGTGATTTTTTTTTTTTGGCAGCTTTTCATGGATTTTAAACAACAAGTAATTCCCTGAGCAGAAGAATTCTCTACAGACTTATGTCCCTTCTTATTTAAGCTATCCCTCTTCAATTCTCTGGCTCTCCCTCATGTCTCCTACGGTGCTCCTGCTCGGCAAGAACCAGCAAGCACTGTCACCAGCCGGGAGCAGTGTGCCTGTGGCTTGGGCTGCCAGCTGTTCCCAGGTGATATATAAATACGAGGATTTGGATTGCTTTTCTGCTAGTGGGAGCACTAATTTGGGTCCCTCTTTCACTTGGCTGCGTGCATCCTCAGAACCTGCAAGAACTTTGCTGTCCTCATCTCCTTCACATTTGGCTGAAAAGCCAAATGGGTTCAAGAAGTATTGTGGAAAACTGGCAGACGTGTGATGTGACTGCCTAAAGCTCACTTTCTTGAGACAGCTAACAAAAATCCAGTGCTATCCCTTTGGAAGCACGGAGTATTAACTGTAGCAGACAAGAGGATGAAAAAGGGTTACATGTTATAACTTGCACTGACATTTAATTTACCTACAAATAGGAGGAGAAAAATGAGGTGACAAGTGGAAAATCAAGTGAACTTGAAGGACTGAGGATATGGTGGAGTGGAGTAGGGGCAGCTGAAAGGGTAGAAAGTTGGTGATAACAAATAGTAAAGTGGAAAGAAAGGAGTCCTGCGCCTGGAGAGGAGTATGTTGGAGAGGTTTGGTTGGTCTTACATCCCCTTTGGGACTTCCCCTTGCTGACATTCAGAGAAACATTCACCGTCTCACTGAACACAGAGGCAAGTTGGGGATATGGTATGGACAGAAAACCAGGATTGTTTTCACCCTCTGCACAGTGTCGATCCAGGTGAGGCTGCTCTGATGGGCACCTGTGGGCTTCCCAGTCATACCACTGGGTTTACCTTTTTCCCTCTTTTTTCCCCTTCCGAAATAAACAACCCACTCTTGTTCACTTTTTACCCACTGGCCTTGGTTTTGGTGATTTTAGGTCATTATTTAGTAATTCTGGCTTTAGTGACCCTGGTAAGCCTGGGAATCTTCTCTGTTCCCACAGTCTTCTGATGTCCTTCATCCAAGAGGAGTTCCCAATATATCCCTTTCCCTGTGTGTGATATCTAGCAGTTTCTCCTGTTGTTTTATTAGTTGATCCCCAACTTGGGGTTGTCCAGCCACTTTTCCCCTTCCATTGCTCCCAGCATCTGGCAGTTTCTCATTCTGCTATTATATTGTCATATTTCTGGGGCACTTGGCGTACAAGAGAAGGGTGAGGGGGATCTAGCTGCTGCCCCCTGCTACTGGATGGGGAACTGTGGAGAAGATGGAGCCCAGCTTCTCTGAGAGGGGCACAGTGAAAGGTGAATAGTTGAGTTGCACCAGAGGAAATGCTGGCTGGACATGGGGAAAGAAATCTTCCAAAAAGGATGGTTAAGCATGGAAACAGGCTTCCAGGAGCAGTGGTGGATCAAACCTCCATAGAGGTGTTCAATACTTGAAGGGACAAGGCCCTGAGCAACCTGATTAAATTTTTAAGTGGCTTTTGCTGCCCTTTTTAGCTGGTCAGGTAGCCAGGCTAGTCAGGCGCCCTAAGTATCCTCCTCCGGATTTGCAATAAGCAGATTTATTTGTCTTCTGTAATTAAGATTTGAAAAGCAGTTTTATCTCCGGCAGTACGATAGCAGTCAGTTGTCATCTAGACAAGCGTGCTGTCGAAAAAAAAGCATCCATATAAATAGAGAATCATTGACTTTTTACCGCCCCTGTATTGTGACTTTTCATAGCTCCGGTTCACTATCAGAACACAAAAAAGCAGATCACTGCCAATTTACGATGCAGTTACTCATCGGGCACACGTAGAATAAATGTCAAATCTCCTAACGTCTGAATCCTCAAACAGAACCCCTAGTCTGAACCCCGAGGGGCCCCACAACTTGTCACACATGACAAGAAGATCAGGCAGGTGAAGGCTTGGGATTCAGCCGAGCAGTGAACTGGGTGAGAAACAGGCTCGTCAGTGAATGAGAGAGTTGATTAGGGAATGAATCACTTAGGGAGAAAGTTGTGCAATTAAACTGATAAATTTGGCAGCAAAACAAAAAGCAGAAAGAGAGAATGAATGCAACAATCAATCAATAAAGTAGTGAATCAATTGTCTAGTTAATAAGATAGTTAATTATGCAGAACAAAGCAGGCAAGGCAGTGTACTTGGTCAGTTCTCTGCAACAAATCTCCCCAGCATATTTCAGTCACTGCATCATTTACTTTGGCTAATTTTTGTTAATGTAAGTCCCAATTGTTTCACCTCCAAATTAGTATTCTCCTTCCTGTAGTAATCTTTAAAGACAGTAGCTGTTTCTAGACCGCTACGTTCTGCTTCTTATATTGTTTCAGAAAGGCAACAATCAGCTTATGATCTGGGATAATTAGTATTCTGCTCCATCTGAAAAAGCAGTACTCTACTATCAGCATATCCTTATTGCTATTATTTCAGTATGTTATATTCAATTTTATTATTTCATGTTAGGAAAGGTGTATATCCTCTTTTATGTTACTATGGTATTTATCTGTCTTTTCACTGTCAATACAAATGTGCTAAGTACTTTCCAAACTAAAATACTCAAACTTTTCCTCAAAATAGTTCCTATTCTGAAAGTATCCACTTTCAGAACATGTTGTTATGTTGTTGAAACAACCCTCTCTGTTTTCTCCCCATTGTACAATATAACAAATTAGGTAAAGAACTGTCAACTCAGTGTCCTTCCATCCTAAAGTGATACAATACAGTGTAATGCAGGAGGCAAAGAAATACACAAGTCTGTTGCCTTGTAGAAGAAGATAGAGGTGGTGGATTTTCAGAAACTGTCTGAAGTTGGGACCACACCTACCTGGGTAAGATCTTTGTCTAGGGTCTGTCTGCATTATTTGTCAAGAGCACTTCTACTGTGCTGTTATGATCAGCTTCCACATACTGCAAGACTGGGCAATTTTGGACAAGATCCATTAACTGTCTCCATGCCTTGGTTGTGAGTTTGATTTAGCCTTTACTGTTGGAGCTGGGCATCAGTAAGCCTTGAAGGTGCCTGAACTCTATGAGCACTTAAGTTTTTTTCTCCTGAAGTTCTCAAGGCCTCTTAAGTTGTGCCTCTGGCCATCTCTGAGTCTGCCCACCACTAGAAAGAGCTAAGCTACTTAATACCTATCTCACACCTGAGCCTGAAATAGGTCCTAATTAAGCATTCCTTGTCAAAGTCCACAGAGACCCTGGTCCCAGGCCAGTTGCTCACCCCAGAATCCAGGTCTACAGAAAATGCAGTTCAGGTGGTTGCTCCCTCTGTTCAGATCAGCAGTTGTGGTCTGATGTCCATCTGCATCCAACAACTCTGCAATGTAAAATACAGAAATAATCCTACCAGCAATCTTTTGTGGAAGGATTAATCAGAATTTGAAGTGTTATAAAACCAGTATTGTCCTTGAATCTATGACTATTAACACTCAGTTGAGTTATGAATAGTAGTTTCCAGGGCTGGTTTTTGACTGAGTTTTGGAAGATGTTCCTCAAGAGTGAAGATGGAGAGGTTGAAGATGGGATGGCTGCTTTGTGAAACATTGCTATTGGCAACTGGATAGTCCTGTTCCTGTGTATGTAAATTAAATATGGTTTGTAGGGCTAGTTTGGCTTGTCCCTGTTTGGCTTCCCAGGGGCATTAGGGGGCATAAGTTTATGTTCTGACATACAGATCCTAAAGGACCTTTACTCACTGGTGTTTCTGAAATTGTTTTGGAGGGTTTTACATTTACTGCACTGGCCTGATATTTGTCCATCCAGGAAAGATAAGTCTATTTGTCTCTTGCCCTGCTAATATCACAAACACAAAACAATATTGTTTCAAACTTCCTGCTGACTTCTTGTCTGTTGGGGGGGTAAATATGATCATCTCTTCCTGAAATTTGAGACAGCTGTTAATGCTTATTAATCTTCTAATTACTTCTAGTTGTCCGTCAGCTGTGGACTAAAATAATTTTGAGCAACTCATCTTGTGGTTTCACTAAAGATTTCCCTTTGCCTTTTTACATAATTTGATATTGCTTTGATGGAAATACCTTATGTAGAGGCAGTAACTTTTGGGAGGAAGTTGGGACAAAACACAGTTCAGAAACCCAAATAAAGCTCTCTGCTGCTCTAATTCTTGTTAACTAACTCAGTTGGCTCCTGTGCGAGAGGCCTCTTTGCTGAAGTGTCAAACACTTTGAAATTATTAAGCAGATGTTAAGACTTCCTTAAAAATTCTGGTGACTGTCCTTGAATCCTTAAAATATTGTATGTGACAGGTTGGAGCCTGCCTACACCATGGTTGTCAGATGCTTACACATGTGGAACACGCTGGGTAATTGTTTCGTATCTCCTTCTGTGAGCTGATCTACCTAAAGGGAAAAGCGTATTTACTATTAGCAGACAGGGCATTCATTTTTCTAGCTCAGGAAGTCAGTGTTTGGGGCTTTAAGCTTTCATTGTGGTTAATTCCTCCGAGTCATATTTTGAGGACTGAAAGACTTGTAAGACTTGCAAGCACAGCCAGTAAGCCTGATTTGTTATGCATAGTAGAAACACTGTAAAGAGAAGCTTGAAAAAGCCAACAAATATATTGTGTGGAACAGTGAGGAGCATTATGGGCTTTATCTGGGCTGTATACAATATCCTCTTCAGTCATTGTCAATTTTTAGAAGCACGTAAGAACACACAGAAATATAAAATAGTGCAAAAGCACATCGACAGCTTAATCAGAAGAAGGCTTATTACACTAGAGTGCCAATCTATAAAGAACTGCTTGGTAATATCAGCTTCCTGTTAATCCCATAACAATCAGATAATGGTGAAATGTTGATTTATTCACTGATTTACTCTTAGCTAGATAGAAATAATGGAGTAAAATGAGCCCATTTAGACTAGTTCTTAAATTGAATGCTCCTAATTGCATTTGAAAGAATAGACCCTAATGCTTTTGAGTATCCCAATGACCCTGCTAATCTATGCAATTAGTTAACTATTTTGGAAAGGAGACTACCTTATATGTAGTTTTGTCTTATAAATTAGAATATATTTTTCATATATTCTACACATGATTCTGTCATAAAGTCATTGCCCATGTAAAATCTTCAATTTTACTCCAATACAAGTAGGTCGCTGTGTAATCTTGCGAATGAACAGCTCAATTACTTTATTATATTTCCATTTAATTATTGAACTAGAATTTTGAAATTTGCACATATTCATTCTGGGTCACAGAGTTCAGCATGGGAGGGAATCCCAGATTACACATTCCATTAGAAATTATCAAAAGGCGATTTTAGAGAGTTTCAATCATTCAAGAGCCTGAAGATATTTAGGCAGGAAAGGAGACGTAAGAGAGAAAAGCTCTCGCAGTAAACATCTGAGCAGGTCACTTGCAAGTTTTGGACATTTCTAGGGGGTAGAAGCTGATTGTAATTTTCAGGAATCTCCCACTCAATGTTTTTCACCCTCATATTTTTGGAGAATCACCTTTAAAGAGATGGCTCAGCAAAGACTTGGCGAGCTCCTGGCTATGGAAGCTCCTGGCTATTGAAATAAAGCTAATGAAAGAGAAAGGCTGCTGCTGGGGATTTGAGCACCGCTTCCAGTCAGCAGATCCTCACTTGGCCTTCCTTCCAAGATGCCCATACTGCCATGCAGGCACGATTTAAAATTCGATATCTGTGTTAAACTCTTCTGTGTATATTTACATCATGGTCCATTTTCGCATACAGCTGGACATTACCATATTGATAATGCATGCAGCTGCAACTGAGAGTAATTGAGAGCATGAGCCTGTGCATCTCAACAGCCCCAAGCTGTACCCACCAGTTTTATCTGTTGGATGTCCCCGAAGCTAAAAGACACAAATCATCCCAGTGCTTTCAACAGGATGGAATTGAACCATTACTGCCTTTCTGTGATTAAACATCAAATTTCTAGGATTTTCAGAGTTGACTTAGCTTATGGTTGTTTCTATGCTTGGCCTCATATTTCTGCAGCACTCTTGTCCTGATGCATGCATGAAACAAGTCCCAGAAAACACCTCAATCTCTCAAGGTACAATGTAATGCTTAACACCCGTGCAATTAAAAGAGCTTTTAAAATGTGCTATATGGGCTTTGTATGTTGATAGTTTTGGATTCTTTCCCAAATAATGCATACGTTATATATAATGCATAAGGCATGAGGCAACTGTTATAATAACAGAACCTGACACTCTGCTTAACAGTGTCAGAGCCTTTTAAGAGAATCTCCTGGGAGAGGAGCAATAAATGGTTTATCAGATTCTTTGCAGGAAATACTTTGGGAAGAAACTATAGGACAACAAAGAGGTCTGTAAAGCTGGTGGCACCTTAACTGCTGCTAGTTTTCCTTCTGTGGAAATCTGTGGAAAAATAGTGTTCAAGGCCAGGTTGGATGGGGCTTTGAGGAACTTATTCTGGTTGAAGGTGTCCTGGCCTATGGCAGGGGATTAGAACTAGGTAATCTTTAGGGTCCCTTCCAACTTTAACTATTTTATGATTCTATGAAGTGCAAGACCAGATGTTGTGTGTGTGAGTAAAGGATATGAGTGAGTAAAGGTGAGTGAGTAAAGGATGCATGTCCCCAGCTCTAGGTTAGGCTGAGAAACATGCAGATTCATCAGATATTGTCAGTAGAAATATCCATGGACAAAAAAAAGAACAATTACTAAGGTCTGCAGCACCATCAGCACTGGAGGAGAAACCATCTACCCCACAGGAACCACCTTCCTGATGAGCTGCACGAGGGACAGAGGGTACTCTGTTCCCTTTAGATCAAGCGCTATGAGCTCTCTTAGGAGGATATGAATGATGATAATGGCTGGCTGTACCCCCTTTGAGGATCTTATGACCCAACTTGATGTCCTGTGAAGTATGCTGTTTGTCAGGAGTGGAAACCCAGGGTGCTTCTTGCTAAATCTTTAACTATTTACTGTGAATTGATATAAAAAATTATTAATATCAGGGTGGTTGAGGTTCGAAGGGACCCCTGGAGGTCATCTGGTCCAACCCACCTGCTCCAGCAGGGCTGCCTAGAGCTGGTAGCCCAAGGGCCATGTCCAGATGGCTATTGAATATCTACAAGGATGGAGAATTCAGATCCTCCCTGGGCAACCTCTGCCAGTGCTTCGCCACCTTCACTATGAAAAAGCATTATCTGATGTTCAGATGGCAACTCCTGTGTTTCAGTTTGTACCCATTGCCTCTGGTCCTGTCACTGGGCACCACTGAGCAGAGCCTGGCTCCATCCACTCTGCACCCCCCCGTCAGGTATTTATATACATTGATGAGATTCCCCCAAGACTTCTCTTTTCTGGGCTGAACAGTCTGAGCTCTCTCAGCCTCTTCTCATAGGAGAGATGCTCAAGTCCCCTAATTGTCTTAGTGGCCTTTCACTGAACTCTCTCTAATACGTCTGTGTCTCTCCTGTACTGGGGAGATCAGAACTGGGCACAATACTTCAGATGTGGCTCCACGAGTGCTGAGTAGAAAGGAAGGTTCACCTCCCTTCATCTACTGGAAACACTCCTAATGCAGCCCAGGATACCATTTGCCTTCTTTGCCACAAGGGCATATCTCTGCCTCATGTTCAATTTAGTGTTCAGCAGGACTCCTAGATCCTTTTCTGCAAGGCTGCTTTCCTAATCTCTTTCTTGTCCTTCATGTGCCTGGAAATAATTTCCAGGATTACTTATTCCATCACTTTACCCGGGAGTGAGATGATGTCCATTGGCCTGTAGTTCCCTGGGTCCTCCTTTTGCCCTTTTTGAGGATAGGAGGGATAACAACAAAGGGACGGAGAACTTGTGCGTAAGATAGATGGTTCCAAGTTCCTGGTGTCTGATGAAGTTCACTATAGTGTATTTAGAGACTACCAGCAGTTCAGGAGGTGTTGGTGGTATAGTTGAGAGCTTCTGGAAAATGTATGAGGTCATAGAAAACCAGGAATGGGCAAATTTTGTACTTAATTTTCAAAAGAGAAACATGGAACCACTCAGCTTAACTGCAACTCCTAAAAACTACTGGAAGAAATACTAAAGCTGTTGTCAGGCTCCTGGAAGGTACAACTAAGGCAAAATTGTCAAGAACAACTCATGTGGAACCAATCTAATCTTTTCTGACAGGGTTGGCTGATAGGAGAGAACCGGTACCTGTCATCTCTTGACTTTTGTGGAGCTATTACACTTGACATCCTCATACGGAAGTTAGATTACTCAGATCTGGATAAAACTGTAGCAGAGAAATGTACAAAAATGCTTTTTTGCTTTAAGAACAAATACAAATAGTTTGCTGTAAAGATGGGTGATTATGGCCAGCTGAACTACCTCCTCTACAAAAACACAGAACGACCTCAGAACCTCCTTCCCATTGCAGACTTTCTTTCCCTGTCCAAAATAACATCTCAGGCTGTTTCTTTCTGTCATACCCATGGATGTCTAGGTATTTGACCAAGGTAAAGAAGGCAAGACCTCCTTATATTCTTCAATACTGTGGAAACTGCAAATTAATTGCTTGCAGGTCAGGCTCTTATCCTGGACAACAGTTCTGAGTTCAGCCACATTCCAGATCTTTCTGAGTAAGATGCCTGCAATCTAGTCATTCTGTTTAGCTACTTATTTAAAACATTTGGCAACACGCTTCTTGGAATCAGAGCATGTCTTCACTCCTGAATCACCAGTTTTCCAGCTTTGACAAATGCAAATGTCTTATCCTCCAGGTATTCATCTAAAATGGTGTTGCAAAGATAATTTCATAGAATCCCAGAATGGATGAGGGTGGAAGGAATCTCTGGAGGTCATCTGATCCAACCCCTCTGCTCCTATAGCCAGTTGCCAAGAAACACATCCAGACCACTTTTGAGTATGTCCAAGGAGGAAATCTGGTTTCCTAGTTTGATGCTTTGATGTTGGCAATATCTGTGTCATTGGCTTTGTGTTTTGTTTGTGTCACATAATGAAGACAGTCTATTTTTTTTAGGGCCCTTCAAATTGTATCCCCACTTGGCATATCTCTCATATGCTATCACCTCCTATTTGCCTACAATGCAAGCCTCAACCTTCAACATTTAACATTTTCAAGAAACACATCTTTGTGGAGTTTGTGGGTAGATATCCCTCAGATTAGAAAAAATTCCCTGCAGATATATGCTAAGTCACTGGGACTTCCTGTTGGTCAAAGCAAAGGAAATAATTAGGCAACATTGCTGATAGGCTGAAAAGTATGTCAGAAAGGAAGGCTTCTGTGGGATAAGAGTGAATTTTCTGGAATGTGGGTCTACAGGGGCAGGAGCAGGAAACAGGAGTGGAGGCTCAGCTGAAAGTATGATCTGAGGAGCCCTGTGGTTCATGTGAGCCACTGAATCCTTCTTTGCCAGTTTACTTTTTAACTTGCTTTTTTTTTTTTTGCCTCAGAATTGAAGTCTGCTCTCCAAATGTACATGGAAAACTGAAATTCAGAACAAGCTTTAGAGCCACGTGCCACAGCTTCCCAGTTTGCTATCGTCTCCCCTCTCCAAATGCTATCTCCTGCCACTGTTGAAAATATTATTTATAGTGAGCTTGCTTATGTGATGAAACCACTGCCTGTCAGGCACATCAATATCCACTGCACTGAAAAGCAGATGTGAGCTAAATTTTTGGACAATAGTCTTGAGATTTCATAGAGGCATAGTTAAATATATCTTGTCACATGGCCTATTTGAGCCAAGGGTGAGAGTGTGGAAGGGATTATGACTTTTATATGGGAAGGTAAGGACTGGGAATAATAGTGCTACTGCATATTGTCAAAACCTTCCCTTCCAAAAAGAAGAACCTTTTGAATAACATATAGCTAGGTGAAGGTTGTGCCAGGAAATTCACACCAGGTGCTAACCGGCAAGGGCATGGGGACTGTCTCGCCTTAGCAGCCTCCAGAGAAACCTCTCTCCCAGCCCTCTCCAATGCCTGAGCCCCCATCCCAGGCTTAGGCGTGGATGACTAAGACCCATGGGAACACCTTGGTCTCGTTTTCTCCATGGGAAAACTTCTAGCAATCAAGCTAAGCTTCCCCTGGGGTCAGCTTTCCAAGGATATATAAGCCACCCTCCACAGCTTCTGTTTCCTAAGACCAAGGTGGTCCCTTGGATTGCCCTCAGCTCCCTGGTATACAATGACATGGCACTTCTACAGTTCCCTCAGCATCCCAGTGCCTGCAGTCCAGGACTGCCTTGCTGACCCCTTATTATCACTGTGTCCCACTATGCTCAGTGGCTTTTCCTAAACCCAGACCAGCACTCAGCTTAGTTGTATCAAATTTCTCACTGGGAAGCAGAATGTCTCTTCACTTAATGTTGGCATCAGTTTTCCAGTGGCCCTCTTCCAGTCCCCAACACCCCAGGAACATGTACAGAGTGACCCTTTACTCTCTAGACAAAGGCCCCAAAATTAATGCAGTCTCTGATTCTCCACTCATGAGACCAAAGCTGGCGTGAGACCACAGACTTTGATAAGGGACAGCGATTGCATACGGTGGCACATAATGACTTTGTCCATGGGACTGCGTATTCCTAAAAGTGAGTCTGGAGTCAATTTCCCTCCTTGCTGAGCCTTAACTCAAAGTCCTAAGCTCCTAAGTCTTTGCAACTCAGCCCTATCTCACTCCTCCTCAAGAAACACCTTCTGAATCATATATGTAGAAACCTTATGGCTTTTCTTGCTTCCTTTGGGATGTGGCTCCTTGGGATACTCTTCCAGCCCTCAAGAACTTTTCTGTTCCTCAAGCCTCGATCTGAGCGTAGCCAGTCTTGTCCTCATCACCCCTATGAGAACTATAGACGTCCTGGCTTTCTCCCCAGAAACCATGTAGCCACTCTGCAGAAGGTCTCTGGATACTACAGAACTTGAATGGGGACATTGGAAAGTGGATCACAATGACTGGGAAGAAGTATAGCCATTTGTTATCACAGGGAGGGTTTTGGGAGGGTCTTTCTCAATGTGACGGCTGAGCCAAGTGAAATACCTCTCCTCTTCTGCATGAAAGAGTCCTGTATCTCCTGGCTGACACTGATTTGGGCCTCTTCTTATCTAATCCAGTTATGAACATGAAGCACAAGTTAGGAACAAAGTTAAAGGGCACCACTGAGAAACTAAAACAGGGTTAGCACAGCGGTCACTCAGTGTCTCAGTGAGGAAACGGGGAACAACATGGAAAAGGCTCATAGAACATAACCCAACCGTAGAGTTTGCTCAACGATCAAGTGGATGGTGAGAGTAATCGTGCTTTCGGGAAGGATTTCCCAAAATCCAGCTTTCTGCAGTGAAGATAGAACTCTTCCCTGTGTCTTTTTCTGCCTTAAACTTATCGCTCTCACAGCCTGGATCTGGGTGAAACCTACCCATTTGACTTACTCCACACACTAGCCAGCAGTGTTCGGTTCCCTAGCCCTTGCTGAGCTAGTCCCCTTTAGTTTAACAATAAATAACAGTGTTTATTGGAGCAAGATGTGGCTGGCTGCTGGTGATGTCGTATCCAGTTTGTACAAATCTGCTAGAGAAGCGTGGAAGCTGCTAGGAGCTCTCCTCATGTAAATTCATTGTCTGTACTTCCACAGCTGCATGCCAGATAGGGACGTCTTGGTTAAAAGAAAAGGAGATGAGTGAGCCTTACATCTGGTAATGCAGGAAAGAGACACGAGGCTTCCAAATAATTTATTCCCTGTAAAGGCCCTCTTGTCCAAAGTAAGAGGCTTCCAAATAGTTTATTACCTGTAAAAGTCCCCTTGTCCTTCCTGTCTTTGGTCTCCTGTTTTTTTTGTTTGTTTTGATGTTACCAAAATAAAATTTTCCTCTTGGATTCCCACGTGGTGCTGCAGGATTCCTGCAGGACTCCCGTAGAAGTGGTGTTTGTCCAGAGGACATAGGGATTCCTGTTCTGTGGCACAGAAGAGACCAGGATACTGCACTGCAGCAAGCATGAGTTACACAGCAGGAACCTTAAATTGCAGATATGGGGTGAGCTGACAGTTATGTATGTCATATGTCACAGGAGATGCATAGGCTGCCTTTGGGAATCACTATTCTGCAGCATCCTGCTCCTCCCATGTCTTATGGTCTTTCTTGTCCTTATCTGTTCTTAAAGACAGTCTCTTCTCTAGGGCTGGAGGACCCTTCGGGGATGAGGAAAAATGTTCATTTCTTTTTTAGAACAAACATCTCCATAAAGCTTTCTGCAGATCATCACTGCCTGTCTAGTGCCAATTAATTATTAATCCGTTTAGAGCTGTAGGTATGTGTGAGTAACATATTTAGGCATGGAGATTTGGACAGGCTCTAATTTTAAGCAGATCTGGACAGACCAAATGCCTGGCAGTCCCCAGAGTCTTCACCCTTGGTGCTCCCTTGGGTTCCGGGAGCTGGTCACTGCCTGCTGCAAACACAGCTCAGGTTCTTATGAAGCCTTAAGGAGTTTTTCAGTCCAGCATCCTTGCTGAATACTTAACCTAACATGAATTATTCAGACTGAGCTGGCCCCCGCAGGAAGGAGGTTGGAGAGGGTAAGGATGACTTTCCTGGAGAGGTGCTGCTGAAACCCCAGCTCAGGGACGAGGAGGGTGAGAACGGGTTTAGCAGAAGGAGCCAGGGGACAACTGGAGGAATAAAGAGCAGGCACAGAGGAGGAGGGAAAACAAGGGAAGGTTTTAGACGGCCCAAACTCCTGCTCTTCACTTACCTGAGTGGCTCCTGTGTGTGGTTATTTTAACCAGGACCTTTGGGCAGCAAATGCCAAGTCCAAATCCTTTTTCTTACGTGCTTAATTGAATTGAAAATTAAAAATGCCATCTCTGGCACTTGACTGGACTTTTATTGCCAATGCTCAAAAAGGAAACAGATAGCAGCTTAAGGACAAAGAGGTTTCTCAGCTCTTTGATATTTCTCAGAGCCGTGTCACCAGATGGGAGAAGTGATGGCACTGTATGGTGCAAAATGTTGAGAAAGCCTCAAAGAATCACAGGCTTGATATAGATCCAATTATGCTCAGGACGGTCTCTAGAGTCTAGGACTAGGACGTGTTATTCTAGCGTACCACAGCAAACTATGAGCTCGCCTGAGAATCAAATACCAATGGAAAAAAAATAAAAAACACATTTCCATGATACCAAGGCAATCTGGGAGGAGAGAGAGTGCCTGGGAACAGCATGTTATAGGGAGTTCATGTCTGTAAGGGAGCTGTGCTAATGATTTCCCAGTGGGTGGAACTGGAGAGGAAGTCTTATCTCTAGACTCCTCAGAGATAGTCAGTGGGAAACCACCGGCTCCAAAGCTAATTTTTCTGACTGACTAATAGAAGTGCAGAAGTCACAGATATGGTATGTGTTATGTGTCAAAGTTAAAACAGTTTTCACCAAGCCTGAATCATAACTGCATTAATTCAGGCAGAAAACCTTATAGGCAATGCAAGGATAATGACAAAAATAATAGGAAGAGAAATAAAAGATGCGATCCAAGGAGTCACCCAACCATCTGAAATCCTACTATATTTAATTTGCTTCTGAGAGAAGTGTTCTGTTATGGCAGACGAACAAGGATACATCATTGGTTGAAGTAAATCAGCATGGCTCTTCTGAAGCCAGCAAAGCCATATTGATTTACATTACTTGATAGTCTCTGCTTGAAAATTCATCATTATAACAAATACTATAAAACTCCAGGTTTGTCACCAGAGGAGAGCCTGTAGGGATGACAGAAAGGAATCATCCTTTCTGCTTGAACAAAAAGATTACTCAAATGGGAAACTGTCTTGCACCAGTCTTCCTTCCAGATGTGATGCTACAGTGTTATGAGGAACAGCAATATGGGCTACAATCCTGGAAACCAGCCGAGTGGCCAAAACCCAGGAATGCCTGGCAGCTGGGAATGTCAAACAGGAAGGAATGGCAAAAAAAAAGAGGACTTGTAAACAGGACAAGTGTATAAGTGTTTTACTGGCTGTATGCTCACTGCCAAAGAACTGCATGGGTGGATTTCTACCACAGGGCTAGCAAAAGGAGGTTGGACAGTCTTCATGGAGTCTGTATGAGGAACATGGTGAAGCCCCAAACTCACCTGGAGAAGGGACTGAAGGGCCAAATGCTTTCTTTAAGGTCTGTTCTAGGCTGGAAGGGGAAGGTTGATTGAAGGTTTGGGCTTCGTAGGCATGCAGAGATGACTTTCATTCATGGCCTGTTTCTGGAGGTAGCACATCTCCAGGGAATGGGCTATGTTTGGATTTGGAAATGATATGTGCTTGGCCTCAGCAGAGGCTTGCCACGCTCCAGAATCCTGCAAGTTATCAACAATCTAGTGAACAAATCCTGATACACACCCTGTTTCTGTTAATAGTGCCTTTCTTTTTGCAAACAGGGTTCAATTCTTCCTTCCTCATTGTCTGAGTGGGGGCTGTTAGTAAATGTCATCTTTATACATTTATTACATGCCACAGGATGTTGCTTTATACTATAGTACGATTATATACAATGGAGGGAATACAGAAGATAAATGAGCAAAATCATATAGGAATCCACAGAGCTTGTCTTTGCTGTGGTAAACACACACTAAAACCAGCAAGCTTATAATCAACTTTATTTGTTATTCAAAAGGTCTCCCAAGCCACTTCCATCAGGTATACAATGTTGGGGGAGGAGAATCTGCTCTTATTTTCCAAGACATATAGCAGATGGCTCATGTTTTATGAATGAAGAAGACACCACATGTACCTATACATATACACACACAGCAACACATGGACACATGCCCAAGCTTAATCAGTGCATGTCTTAGTCCAAAGTACTATTTGATAGATTCAATTTACTATTTAATAGATACTATTGTATCATGTGCTTTTTGGTAGGGAATTTGCTGTGGTTGCTCTTCTCAAATTTGGCAAGCTGGGTTTTCCATCTCTTTTCTCTTGATGTTTTCACAGTAGCATTCTCACATTATTTACCTAGAAATCTGCCTTCTGAAATACATTTGTTGATCCCTGTTCAGTCTAAACTCCCCACCTCCTAGCCTCTTTTTGTGTGCCTGTAGGAATTTGTTTCTGTTTTTAAAAACAGAGAAGAAATTATAGCTTGTGATCTAATAATGAGACTCTACAGAACTCTTGACTTTTGACACAGATGGCCTTTATTTTTGCACCTGTAAAATTCAGATTCAAAATTTCCTTTGCTCTGCTGCAAGGCCTGATTTCCCAACTTTGATTAAGTCCTTGGAATGGGAAAAGAATCATGAAGTGCACAGAGAGGTAAAATAGCCTGGGCAAAAGAAATATGCTTTAATGTGGCAAGACTGAGTGAAGTAGCTGAGGTTGCACAAGTATTTTGAGACAGTGCTAGGCTTTGCAGCCAGACCCTTTGTGCTACAGGATTTCCCCTGAAAGTGTGGAACATCAGGAGATTATCTGCCCAGCTGGCTGACTACCAGATTTAACTGAATGCACGCTTCAGCTTAATTGTCTTTGGTGCAACAACCACCTTACTAAATGCAGAAATATAATGATATTAGAAAGTTATGAACCCCCAAAGGTAGAATTCTCACTGGTGGTTAACTAAACAAACATACAGACTTCTTACATATATTGTTTTGAACAGCATTGTTATAATATGGATTGTATATTCAAGACTGAAAACAGAGCTGGAATCCTCGGAGAGCCTCAGAGTGACTCAGCCAGCGTAAAGGATTTGTCACGTTGTCCTGAGGATATGACAGTAATTTATACTGATATGGGCGCGATGACAATGAGCCACATCCCGCAGACCCTCCTGGGACAATACAGCCCTTTTGCCAGGGGAGGTCTGCGAGAGAGATAATGATAGTCCTAGCATCTGAATCTGTAGCAAGTTGGCACAAGCCCAAAACAAATCCATAGACGCTTCCTTTAAAAACCCTGGTATCAAATTGGATCTGTGGTTGGAAGAGAGCAGGAGGCTGGATTGTTATCCAAAAGGTATGACCACGTCTAGTCGCAGGAACCATATTGAATGCTGGTTTCCCCAGGATCACAGGGTAACCATGTTGGAAGTCATCTCCCTGCCCCTGGGGTCCTTCCCATGGGATGTCCCACAGACCCCTGCCTTTAGCTGAAAGTGCCTCTCGTGACTGCTGCTCTGTAGCATGGCTGATTGTCAGCCTCTTCAAAGGCTCAGCCTGGCAGCCAGCTCACATTTTGTCTCAGTTTTCCTTGGTTTCAACATCCTTATCCTTCCCCACAAATATCTGAAACAGTGAGGAGATTTTCTCCCCACCAGCTAACTTTTCAATTTTTTTTTCTTATTGTAGGGGCTTCTCCCTGGAGCTCCCCAGCAAGACTGCAGAAAACTCCCAAATAAACAACTTATTTAAATGGTATCCTACCTCAAACCTGCATGCTGGGCACTCACTTATAGAGCAGTACGGCCATGGCCTTGGTTACCTAATGGAAGGGCTTGATAGTCAGCCATAAGGGTTAAAATAATGTCTGGTAACCCCATTCCTGCCACTGAGTTATTCATAACATATACATACATGTGTACATATATTTGTGCATGTGTTTGGATATTTATACAATCAGGGTATACAGAACGCATGGAGAGGTTCTAAACATAGGGAGAACAATTTGTAGCCCAAAATTGCTTTCTTGTCTTAAGGGTTTGCCATTTAATTTCGGGTGCAAGTTCATCCTGAATGACTCAGTGGTCTGACGACAGGATGCACTCAGCTGTAGGCTTTTGAGTATGAAAAGCCTCAAGAGACGTCAATCAAGCTTTCCTAGTGAATTTCCACTTACATCAAACTTCCATATTTTTGCACGTGTTCGAGATGCACTGGGTTTGTAAACAGAAAAATTGCAGAGCCAGAGCTATACAATGGTATAGCAAATAAAAGTATGCCTCCAGTTGTAATTAGCAACTAAAGAATTTACGCAAACTTCGTACCAATGTACATGGAGGATTTAAACCCAGAGTATACAGCAAAAATTTGGGCCTCAGCAGAAGGAAATTAAAAGGAGGGCATGCACAGTTCCAGAGTCCTCATCGAGCAGTACAGGTGGAAAAGAAAGTGGGATTCGGTCCAATTGTGGTGAAGACGCTGATGTTCATTATCTAGAAAACTGACATATCACCTCTTTCTCTGTGTTTTTAATTCTAGCAGAGAGTTTCTGTCCTGTACATTACTAAATGCCTGAGTCCTGCTGTGTGAGTGAGGCCTCTGCCATCCCTTCTTGATCAGCTACTCTTAAGGAGTGCCTGCTTCCCAGAATTTCTGTAATTTGGGTTCCTATCTGAGGCTTGGGTAGCCCTGTCGAGAGTTAACCCCCTCCACTGGCATAGCTTTCAGGGTCACCGCAATACATAAGCTTTCCCACCACCTCCAGATGCTCTCCCCTGGGAAGTATCATCCTACATATATATGTATATATAGTATATACATATAAAACTTGGGAACTCTGGGAAGGCAACAGCCTCCATGACCTTACAGGCACAGAGAGCTTGTGATGTAAATGGGAACTTTCCCTGAAAGATCGCTGCAAGATTTGTCCCATGTGGATTACATGCCATGATTATATACATTAAAGTGTTCAGAGTTTAAAATACACTCCAGATGCTTTTTTCCTGCCCTTTCCTCCCACTCAGTTTGACTTTTCCCCAGTTGATTGATGCTCATAGTTTATATTCAGAGATTCGGTATTTTGCTTACTTACCACATCAGCCGTTTTCCACATGGCAAAAACTGCCCTGTAAGGCTGGGGAAATGCAATATCATACACTGAGAGGCTGCCGTGTATCAGAGTGAGATGAGCAATCAGAGTGTGAGTGTTCAGCTGTACTCAGCACCAGACAAGCTCTGGGTTTTGTGAAGTCAGCAGGAGTTTTCCCAACAACCCTAGAAGTACAGAATCAGGCCGCTGGTGGGAAGCACTGACAAATGTAATCTATCAAAGAACAGGAAATTATCCCTTCCACTATGATTTTGACTTCTTTTTATTTTTTTTTTCTTTTCTTTTTTGCATGTTTCCTAACCCATGAAAGTTTTAGGCTGATTTTGGTCCCAAGTCACCTGCTTGGTTGGCATTTTAACTCTATGTTTCTTTGACTGCTTAGTGATAGATAAACTCCACAAAGATCCAAAGATATCCCCATCAGTTTTTTGCTGTCTGCCTTTGCACTGCAGCTCACACCTTTCCTGCTCCCCAGAGGAGGAGGCAACATGGTCCTTTTCTATTGAGAAGGGCTCACAAAGATGGCTCTTTATGTGCCAATTCTATGTATAACATATAAACACAAAAGGAAGAAACAAACGCACCTGGGATGTGACTCAAAGAGGGGCAAAAGTTAAGAACAGCCTTTGACGCAGAACAAACTGTGATCCCATGAATTCCAGCATTTCAGTTTCCTCCCATGCCATCTTTCAGTACCGGTGAGATCCCAAGGAAGTTTTGAGATCTCTGGGCTCCCTTTAGCTCTGGGACCTAAAAACTCTGGGCAATTTTATGGGATCTGCTTCACACACGCGGGATGGAAGAAAAAAGCAATACATCAACATATTCAAGAGGGCATGCAGGGAATGCTGATATGAGGAAGGAGGAGGGCTGACAGGCAGCTCCCTTTTCAGGGTTACTGCAAAAAACCTCCACAGCCCCCACTTTTGTCTGATTCATTCAAATAGTTCTTCCTATATCTAGTTATTTACATATTAAGAGGAATAATATTATTCATGCTAGGGATGTGCATGGTTACTCAACAGAGGTACTAAGATAAAGGAGTATTTCTTCTGATGCATTAAAATAAGTAATATATATATATTCCCAGCCTTAAACATAGTTGGTTGTAGACACCACATATAAAGAGTCATTCGTCAAGAACTGGAGCACATTAGAGAGCTGGATTTCCCTGCCTTGTCCTGTCATTCCTGGCCTCTCATCAGCCAGCAGTGAACATTCCTCTAAGCTCTGCTGCAACATCTGCCCCTGAAATTGATTCTCCACAGCTCTGTAAGGAAAGAAATCTGTTTATTGCTCTACAGGATCACTGGTGATATTGCAACTCAAGATCCCTTGAGTTCTGCCCAGGATCTCTTGGCTGGTATCTCATGCTGGCTCTTATGAGATTTGACAGACCCCATCCCATCTACAAGGAAGTCACTCGTTCCCCGACTCCTCTCCAGAGACCAGTCACATCTATTTGTCCATATATTCCCTAAAACCGTGAACCACATGAGCTAATGCTGTTCTTAGTTTTTCGAGGGTTTTTTTGTGTGTGTGTGTGAAAGAACTTTTTTGACTGCTTAGGGGCCAGAAGAAGCAACACAACTGCACTGAACATATACAACTCACTGGCACATTAGGCCAAATACAACCTACAGAGCATAAGACAAAGGGAACTCCAAAATGATCAGGCCCAGTCTTCACCTATCATAGGTCCCATACTATTCCTTGCTACTTTAGCCCCACTTTTTATTTCAGCAACATTATTTTTCTACTGTCTCCATCTCAGTTTTTTGCTCCTGCACAGACAGAGTATTCCCCCCACCCCAGACTTCCAGGTTGAGAAAAACATGGTATTAACAACTCCACTTATAATATATTCTTCATATATTCTTAATATATTCTTTATGTATAACCTTTCTAATAGTCTTTCTCTCTTTCAGCTCACATTCATCTTTCTTGAACTTGTATCTCCTACTGCACACGGTGGTACAGATGATATCTCATTGATGCCTAATGCGGTGGCATTAATACTTCTCCATTTCTGCTAGACGTACTAATGTTTAAGGATTGCATTTGCATTTTTCACGGGCTCATCAAATTGGTAACCTATCATAATCACAATGATAACTAATACTACCATGTCCTTTTCTTCCTTTGTCCTTTCTACAGTCCCCCTGGTTTATAGCAGAAAATTTTGTTATTTGTCTGGAAGTACAAATTTATTCCTGCCTTTCATGCTTTTGCGTGTAATTTCATTTCTATTATGGGAGTCTGCAAAGTCATTAATTTTTTCCCCTTATGATATTTAAACCCTTGTACCAAAGTGTCTTTAGCACATTTCAACAGCACACTCTCACGGCGCACCAAATTTATTTGTGAAAACATTAAAAAGAGTAGTTTCCAGACTGAACCTTGAAAAATTCTGCTCATAATATCCTTCCAGCCAACAGTTCTCTTTTCACTAGCTTCATCTCCTGTTTATCTGCTGCCTTCTACCTTACATTTCCTGTCCCAATACTGATCTTTACTGATTGTTTCCAATGCAACACCATACCATAGGCTTTAAAGAACAATAGATATATCTCCTTTGCCTGGAAAATCAATCCCATCAAGAAAAGATATCACATATAATACACTTTTGATAAACATGTGGGGTTCTAAATCTTTTTCTTCATTCTTCTCCATATTTTTATTTTTCTTACCTTTAAAGCCTATTCTAAAGCTTTATCTGACAGAGACCACAGCAATTATCCACCAGAGTTACTGAGACCAGACTGATGATCCACCATAACACAGACTATATTCTCCTTTTCTTAGAAAAGGTGGCACAAAGGGCCCTATTTTCTGCTTTCCGTTCTGATAGCACCACCTCTGAATGTGAAAATGTCCTGAAGACCCTTGCCACAGGGCCTGCTTTCTGGACAATTGACACTAGCCCAGGTGCTCTTTTGACCCGAGCCCCTTCAGTTCTCTGAATTTGGCTTTTCTTGTCCTTGTTGCAGCACTTTCAGTTTAATTGGTGTTGCTGCCTTTACCTCCTTGTTTTGTATTGACCTTACTACTGAAGGCAGACTGAAAACAGTCACTGAGTTTGTGCATGGTGTCGACAGTGTTGTAGACTCATGCTCATTGCCTTCCCCTCCAACTGAACAGCAGTGATTCACATCCCCCTGATCAACTCTCTTCATGGAACATGGGTGCCTGGTCCGCCAGGCCACATTACTGGAGAGCTCACTAAGTCTTGAGGTTTTTTTCCCATGCTTTGGAAATTTTCATAATCTTGCACTGAGCTGTGCATTTCTATGGTTCTGGTAGAAATACCCCAGCCCACAGATAAAGAGTTACGTTTCTCAGATAGGCCCAGGCATGATTCTTAATATGTTTCATCTCTTCTCTGATAAACCATATATCTTTCCCTATGTTTAATACTTCTATTCAGGAGTGGCCATCTTCGGACACCTCAATTTAGGTGGCAAAGTGTTGGTGCCTGCACCTCATTGTAAGCAATGGACATATAGCTATATAGCCAATGAAGTCCAGAGGTCCCTTCAACTCCTCTGATAATACATAGAGCTCAACTGAATTGCCTTGAAACAGGTCTCTAGTGACATTTGAGATGCCCAAACTGTTTCACATGGCCTCAAACTACCAGTCCAGCAGTAAACAGTACTGAACTATGACAGATGTTGTACAATTCAAAGGAAAATAAGTGGGAGAAAAGAGTAAACAGGGAGTAAGTATCTAAACATTGGAATTTACAGAATATTTTTCTACTAACAGGTAAAATGAACTTTACACTTTTTTTTCTCAATATTGTTTTGTCTGTTCATGTTTTTTTTTTGAAAGCCCTCAAGTGATTATTCCTGTAGGTGATCTGCTCCCTTGTGACATGTCAGGGAATATGGATGGTTTGTGATGCTTCCACACAACTGCATGTTGTGCTGCAATATGCTTATGTGCTCACTTCTCTTACCGAGACGTAACTGTCCAGAACATTATAAATTTTATCTTGAGATGCTTACAGTCACTACTTCATATGTACGTCTATCTCCCACCCACACTGAATCAGGCAACGACGAAATAAAGGTCCTGAAACGCAGCTAGTAGAGCTTAACTGTATTTCCTTATCTTCCACAATTTGCAATTAACTTCATTTCTTTGTCTTTGCAATTTGTTTCTGTCCTGGATTTTTACACAGGCCTGTGCATCTTTCTCTTTGGCCACATCAGAACAAGCGAGATTTGTAGAAGTAAGATGATATACTGCTGACTAAAAAGCTGTCAAGTTTTGACAAATACGTATTCTGGTCCAAAGAGCAAGGATCTGCTGTACCAGAACTCTTGTAATAAGCTGTGGTAGCACATCTTACTGCCTTCCCAAGGAAAGCAGGGGCTCTTTTAGCCTGCTGGCAGGTGTGTTTATGCACATTTGCACTGGCCATTCTCTGCTGGGGCTGGAGGTTAGAAGAGCTGCTCGGGAAGGGTTTCTTGACCACAGAAGAAATAGTAGGATGCGGGGAAAGTAGTAAGGTCTATAGGTCTACAGTGCCATAAAGAGAGTTTCTGCTTTCTTTTTTTGGCTTCAGAGCAGGTCCCGTGCTGGCTGGAGGCCAGACCAGAGTGATTTTTGTGTACCTGAAACCAATCTGTTCCGGATCTCTGCAGTAAATGTGGAAGATTCAGTAACTGAAAATGCAAAGGGCTGCTTCTCTCCACCAGTTGTGAAGACAGCCAAGTGCTAACTCTGCTCTCACAGCACTTAATATGTTAATTAAAGATTATTACAGCATGAGGACAGATCTGAGGAAATATAGTAGGCCTATCTAGTTACAAAACCGGGATAGGCTTACAGTACTCTTGCATTTTACCCAGAAAATAGCAAGATTTCTTTTCAGATGACACACACCTTTTTACTCTAGAGACAAATATGTGTTAAAGTCAGTGATGAAGAGAAACAGAAAACAATATCAAGGTAACCTTTTGTAGATAGATGTCACACTTTATATTAGGGTATTGAGTATTCATTCTACCTGCCAGCCTTGCCTTCCCTATATCCTCAGACCATCACCGCTACAGGAACATTGCTAATACAGTAATACTAATATATTCATCTACACAGTCTTTAAGGATTTCTTTTCTGTTTATTTTCTAGGTGGAGAAAAAGGGGCTTCTTCTTCAGCTTTAGTTTGGAGGAAATTTGCAACAACTCAAATCCCATACAAGAATTCTGATTTCTTTTTTTTTTTTTTTTTTTTTTTATGACTAAAACAGACTAAATATTATTAATAGTATTTTGGTATATTTTCAAGTTGGAAAACATTCTACTTATGATTAATTCATACTGCCATGTGAGTCCTAGAGCTATGCAGATAAGCTGAATGCACCACACTACAATATCTGTGTTGTAAACCTAAGGGTATTCAGGGGCTTTTCAAGTGAATGCACATTCATACGTGAAGTAGGCAACACAGAGTGAATGAGCTACATTATGTGAATGTGCTCAACAGCTGAAAAATGAACTATGTCATGGATTTCAGCTCCACGGAGTGAGCAGCTGAATTTGATGGTGACACTGAAAGATTGTTGTTCTGTGTGACTCAGTTTGATTCACTGGCCTGACAATGCCCTCTTCTTTGTGAATCCTTCGCACCTGTAGATGCACAGCAGTAACAAAGGTCTAATTCTCGCAGTTAGCAAAATCCAAACTATTAGCCTGCAGAAGTAAGTGCAGCAATTTTTCTGACATTGATGCTGTTTGCAACACTCATTATATGTTGAAGAATAGCATTACACTGATGTGGTTTTTGAAAGCTCAGTTCCAAGATTTTATGTCAGAAAAATATTCATGTTGAGTTCAACGGACTCCCAAGAAAATTATAGAAAATATAAAATTCCTAGACAGTAAAACTGCAAACTTGAAGACAAATAGAATGGTAACTGGTTTTGCCCTCAGGCCACTTTGTAATAAATTCTTTGCAAGATAAATAACAGCAAGCCACTAAATAAATACTTCAGATTTCTCAGGAAATCTAAGATGACATTCCCAAGTAAAACCACAGGAAATCCCTGTGGACTTCAACTATAGATTTTCTAATTGATAGACCCTCAAATAAATATTAAAACAAAACCCACAAATTACATTCTCCTTGCGGCTTGAGATCTGTACTGAGCTGTCAGGATATTAAAGCAGTCGTTGTACCCAGGTCATTAATAAAAAGAATAGTCGCTGTCACTGAGGTAAAGGAAAAAGGGAAATAACGCTTTGTTGAATAACTTCAATAAAGGCAAGTGTAGGGTGCTGCACCTGGGGAGAAATAACCCCATGC
>JAOXJM010000001.1:154965451-154978770 GCA_026413425.1 Tringa solitaria
ACAAGATGATCTTGAAGGTCCCTTCCAACCTAGAGGATTCTGTGATTCTGTGAAAGTTTCCTACCAAATGTCCACTTTTCAGGAAAGACAGTAAAATTGAATACATGAAATAGAGTAGCTGAACATGCCACATTTTTCTTGGTCTTTCTAAAAAATCCCTGCGATTTCCTGTAGGAACACAGAATGGTTCATTTGTGGAACAAATTACTATGCAATTGCAGCTACACACACACAAAAAAAATATTAAAAATTGCCTATTGCTCGCCTATAATGGACAAAATTGCTCTTTGCAGCAAGTAAAAACAAATTTGGCACATCACTCACTCGTACAATGTTTTTCTGCTGCTCGCCTACCCCACGCACTAGATACATGTGTGTCAGTTGTGCTTCCGTCATCTTTAAAAGCCTTAATGACTGACTCATTTTTGCACGGCATGCGGCAAATGTAGGCTGGACCTCTGCAGAGCCAGGGAACAGGAGGAGGCTGTGGTGAAGGAATGGCTGGAGGGAAGCAGGCACCAGGAGGGCGACAGGATGGGTAAGATTTGCCCCATCCAGCTCTGCTTCTTGTTTCCCCATCTCGTTTTGGCTGTTCTGCGTGACTCGCTCGCAGCCAAGCATCCCTTTCGCCAACAGACAAGCTGTGGGAAAACCAGGCTGCCTCCCGCTGAATGCCATGACTTCTCCAAGGGAAGTTACCACCTCCCCCCTCATTCTTCTGCTTAGCAAAAGGTAGGGCAAAAGCACATCTTCAGGGACTTCAGGAGAGCTCTGTAGTTGCCTGGTCCCGTCTGGTTGCACCAACCCAACTCGCTTCAGTCGAGGCAGAGGAGGGAGCATGCTCAGAGGAGGTAACCACAGCTGGCAAAGACACATCTGCAGGACAACATTGGTCCATATCATCATTCTCTAGTAACTCCTTACATGGAAAGTCACTGGATCATTTTGGGGAGTGTGGTGTCAGCCATCACACAGTTTCCCAAGGGGAGCGGAGTCCTGTTTCCTGTCCCAGGCTTGCCTAGTATCATCATCACTTCAACAGCTGATTGTGGTAAAGACAATCATTCTTTTCACTCAGAAGCCCTCATCAATTGGACAAGTTGGGCCAGAGTCAATACCTCCCAAAGCCAACCTCTGATTATGACAAAATGGGGTACTTGGAGGGACCGGCAGCCACTGCAGCAATACCTCGCCATGGGTGTATAGTCAGAGAAGCCAAACCTCTTCATTTACACAGGTTTGAGGTAGCAACAGAGACTTGTTGTCTTACCCCAAATGGGTTTTAATGAAATCAACATGAGATACCAACTTTCTGACTCTTCCACACATCTGTCTGGCACCTGCTGTGGCACTTCTTCATGGTTAGCTTGCTCTAGTGGCCAGAAGGCAATGAGCCCCCAAGCATCCTCCCCTCATTGGACTGGCATCCTTCATGGGACTGGCATCCTCCACACAGCAGGCACCATCCAGGCAGAGGTTGAGCGCAGCTTCTTCCCACCTTTTTGTTGACACACCTCAGCCCGTGTTGCAAGAAGCTCATTTTCAGGAAGAGTAGACAGACATCCCTGCTTGGTTTCTGGCTCCTCTCCTGCAGCAGCAACGGTATCAATTAATATCAGCAAAGATGCCAGTTAATTAGTGGTGGTAGGCTGGAGGACACTGACACCTTTCCTTTGTACGTCCTCTCGAGAAGAGATTAATCCCAGGCGGGTCAACCAACTGTGTGGCAGATGGCCACAGCTTTCACTGCTGCTCACCTTGGCTAGGGCTGACCTGGCCTCCTTGCTGCAGAGGAGCTCAGCACTGCCCACCTTGGTATCCAACACCACCTTCCTAGTCCATCACTCAGCTGCACAGAATTTAGGGTGAGACATTCATTTATCAGCTTATTTTTAGAGATGGAGAAAGCAACCACAAACATTCCTGCTGCAGCTATATTTTGCCAAAAAAATAATCTCCCAGGGAGTGAATTCTTTCAAGTGAAATTTCTAAACAGTTGAATAGATCAATTTGAAGTCTTTATATACTGGTGCTGCTGCTGCAATAACCGGTGCACCATCCTGCTTTATGATACCCAAATATTATTTCAAATACAGCTAGCACCTAGCACCTCATTTGTCTGTATTGATTACACAATTAAGGCACTAAATGCAGTCTGGGAACACCTGCAGTCAGCTCCAAGCTTCACCACGGACTTTGCCATGCCAATCTCTTCATACATTCACCTTATCTCTAGACTTAGATGTCATCTAGACAAAGTTAGTTGTGTTGGTTCCTCCTAAGCTGTTGAGCAGATACATACAAGAAGATGAATTGGTCTGTGATGGCCCCGAGAGAGGTCCCTCTAACTGGTGTTCTTCTCTTCTCCCAGGATTTGTTCCTTTTATCTTTTTAGACTACACATTCTTGAGGGTGACATATGGGGTGTGGACAGATGCTTGTACAGCAGAGCTCTGCTCCTCTTGAGCCACTCTGTGCATCTTTCTGGCAGAAGCAAGGATCAAGCTGTTTTGAAGTATGCCACACAACTGTTGGTGAAATATTAGGTCTGAAATTATCTAGCTACAGCTTCTTTCCATAACTTTTTGCTATAGATTACAAGAAGCCAGTTACAGAGAAAAACATCTGCCCTTCACCAGAGGTAGCATTGTCCACAGCAGACAACCAGGCTGCTCTGGTCCCAGTGCAGGTACCACCACTGATGGGTCAATGGGCTTAATGGGAGCTGAGCAAAGCCTGGCACCAGTTGCACCTTCCTACCACATCGTGCCCAAACACAGCTGTTGGAAGAATGGAGATCTCACCCTTCACCTGCTTTGACACTTCTAGAGCCTAACAAGCTTTAACTGCTGCAACTCTACTTCTCAGAGCAAGAAATCATGAAAGTTCTTTTATTTGTGTCTCCAAGAGCAAGGATTTATTATAATGCAGAACTTTTACATTTTCGTAATAGCTCTCCGCCCATCTTTCCCACAGAAGAGGGTTGCATTTCTGTGGGGTTTTTTTTCTACATTTTGCTTGAAAAGAAGCTTGACTGTTGGGGCACAGGTGGGTGCTGTGGGGGCACAACATTTTCCAGCTGGGACTGGCATGCAGATCTCACTAGGGTGGTGGCTTTTATGGCTTTAAAAAATCTAAAAGCAGGAGAAAACCAGCTAATCGCATGCTAGAAGCACAGGCTTATGATCAGGCACCAGTTATAACTTGCTTGTTAATTCACGTTCTCAGAGGAAAGTCCTTTTATCTGGATAAGCTATACTTAACTGCTCCACTTCATAGAACTGGGAGTCAAAAAGCTCTCCCCGCTGGCAAGGCACCGACGTAGGCTCACCAGCTTTCATGTGCTTCACACAGACCATCTTTCACTTATTCGCACTTTGTAGCTCTCTGAGCTACCTGCTCCAGGTGAGGGCCGAGTAATGCAAGCATCTGACAGTCTGCTTCCCACACGGTGAGGCTACACCTCTTTCTGCAGGCTTGCTTCTTCAAAGGTGTAAAGAGCTCAGAGCAGTAAAGCTGACACGAAATAGTCACTGCTGAAAGTTTGACTTTCCAATGTGCCTAGATCTTCCACTTTCGAATAACCACTTGAAATAGTGGTCCAGCCCTCAAAGATTAATGTTGGCAGCGCTGATTAGCTCCCTTGACAGGTAGAGCAGCAAAAAAAAAAAAAAGCCCCTATGGTCTTACTACAGTCATCCAGGCATCATTGCATCGTTCATTTGGGTGGAGCATCCCCAGGGTCTTGTGGCCATCAGCCAGGGAGGGTGCAAGCTCCAGAAGAAACTAAACACAAGCCAATACAGAAGAAGTCCTCCACTTGCTGCAGTGATTAACCAACCGTAAAGGATGTTTCTGTGGCGATAACATCACACAAAATTAGGAGCAGGACCTTGAGATAGGTTTAAAATGATGAAGAAGAAATTGTCCAAACAGAGCTGTTCTTCCCCAGCGCAGGAGGTGGGAGAGCTTTGCTCTTCTCTCTTTTTTGAGTGAGATGAAAGCAGGAATAACATACTGAGAATAAACAGCAAATATGTGTCTGAAACTGCCTGACTGAGTCTGCATCCAACCACTTCTCTCTGTCCCAAGGCCTCCTAATTACAAAAATTTTTCTGTGGCTGGAAAGCTGATAGAGGGGCACTACTTCTGAGTGGATAATGGCAGATGTATTTGCCTCTGAGCTATTGGCAGCCAAATTATCACTTGACCCAAAGTACCTGAAAAGAGCACGCCAAGTTTTCTCCTTACTTGCATATGGATGCAACTACTCAGATGCAGAAGAATTTAATCAATGAAGGCAGCAGCAGCACAAAATGTGCCATGTGAGATCAGATTCAGTTGTTGTCAGGAAGGGAGAGGCTGTGGGAATCACTGCTTTCACAATATTGTGACTACACCAAATGCAAAATTTCATTTTGGATCCACCCCAAATCAAAGTCTTTCTGAATTCTGGACAAATATAAAGGATTTCAGGACTTCTTGAATCAAATTACATTTTGTAATCAACCCCCAAGTGGTTTTTTAAAGGCTTTTTTTTCATCAGAGTAATGGGTTGAGCTTGGAACACTAGGATGGGGTGATGGAGTGTTGTATTCAGCCATGTGGTGGAAATGGCAGGGGGATGTAGAAAGACTGAAGTTCTGAGGTAAAAAATAAAAAAAAAGAAGGAAATTTAAGTCTTGTCACATCTCAAAGAAACGTCCTGACGGCTGGGAGTGCATCCCCATTCTGCATGGTTTTCTGACTGGCAGTTACACAAATTTTCTCAAGTTTTCTCTCAAGCAGCAAGTATTTCCCAGAATTCACAGATAGTGCAGTCTGGCTGAAACAGAATTTTTCATTGCCAGAATCTTGTTCCAGGCAAAGACATAATTCAGAAGTGATGCTGGGTAGGAAGCAGAAGTCTGCCTGACTGTGCCACACAGAGGTAATAGAGCCCGTAAAATGACCCCAGGGGGATGCAATTTCTGCCTTCCCCCAGCCTTTGGATGTGATTAGCCATTGTCAGCCCCATAGTGCATTCATCTCAGAACTGCAGAACCTCTTTGTAACAAAGACAAATGTATATTGTATTTCTCCAACTAAAAAGAGATGAAGTTGGCAATTTATAATGTTGAATTGCAGCTTCAGCCGAGTTTGGTGGTTTGCAGAGCTTAATCCTCTTTATTTAAAGTTTCATTCGGTGTGGCTGCCTTATTCTGCACAAATTTTTTAAATGACCCTCACAAGATGGGGAATCATTTTCAGATTTGATTTCTTATCGTTTTTGAACTGGGGCTTTGGACATGTAATTATTTTAGTGCTTTTTAAATTTGAAAATTAAACTTGTGTTTATTTTATCAATAGAAGGACTAACGAGTTTCTCAGAGGGAAAGCTGTGCAATGAAGTAACAGAAACGTACAGTAAGAACACAGCCTCAGATCTGGTTTGGGAGGAGCTGTCTTTGAGCCAACTCTGAGATCAAGATTGTTGCCGTGTTCATTTTTGGAAGCCTCCTCCATTGATTTTTCATTTGTGTATTCATTAGACTGAAAGCCCACAAAGTGCAGTTGTTAATTACCATCAATAGTCTGATTTTGAATTCTTTTCTTTTTCAGACTAAGTTGATAATTCAGCTAAGTATCTGAATGGCTGAGGCTGGTTAATATCAGCCTGCTGCATTGCCTTTCATTTCTTCTCTTGAAGGCCTTTGTGAACTGAAGCAAGGGCACATGCACAGATTATCTTCAGCTTTTCTTGGTGGATGAGATCCCCATTGATGTCTATCGTATTTTTGCTGTGGGACATTTGGGCACAACAAAGCTCTTTTAACAGAAATTAACAATCTTACATTTTAAGGCAAAATAGATTTAAAATAGTTAATTCAGACAGCACTTTAAAATAGCCTTTCCTGCCTGTGATTCGGGTAACATTTCTACTGTTTTGTGTTCAGGAAAAGTGATGAGACACATATGGCTCTGTTATGAGGGTTCCCGTTCTTCAAACGATGTACTGTGACAAGAAGCCTCCCCCTACAAAAAGAAGGTAAAAGCTGATATAAATTTATTTTAATGTCACAGCTTGCAGGTTTTTAGTCACTGTTGAACAGCTGTAATAGCTTGTTCTCCAAGTTATCTTTTCTCTCTCTCTTTTTTTTTTTTTGAAGATAGGGATCCCCAAATGTGGAACAAAACATTTCATGACAGTGACGTGAACACAACCTGGTCTTCTCCGCCAGACCCTAAGACAAAACTTCAAGAAGAAGGACTGGGAGTGAACAAGATTGAACCTGGTGCTCAACTCAGACACATCTCAAAGACAACTGACCTTTGATTTCCATCAAAATAAAGACCTCAGGGGCTGCAGACTCTCTCCAGGCTCCACGATTCCAGCACATCCAAAAGTGGACCTCCAGCTGCTGGAAATGCCCCATGTCCATGACTCATGGTGGCTGCAGCCACCTTACAGGGAAAAGTGACATAACACCTTCATTTCCCAAGCATGCTCCAATTCAAATGCTCATGTTTTGGCTGGAGGTCACTATTCTTCCCTTCCCCCCCCAAAAAATGCTCCATATGCAGCTTCCAGACTGTTACTGGGCTCTCATCTTCTCCCTGCCATGGTGGCTGCTTTGTGGGGGCAGAAGAAACAGTTTCTGAATGCGCAGAGCACTGAAGGATGCTCCTGGCTGAGACATCTGATGCTAGTGTTCTCTGCCATGTAATGACCCGTATCCTGTATTTTTTAAATGACTAGTTGAAAGTTTCACAAAATTAAAATAAAATTGGCTTGCTAATGAAAATCAGAAAGATGCGAGAACTGTGACCTTGATAAAATTTTCCATTTTTAAATGTATCTGGTACAGTATATTTATGCCTAGTTGCAAGGAGTGCCTAGGGAAGGGTGCTACAAAACTGCCAGGCATCAGCAACCAGATACACCAACATTTTGATATTTTGGGCTTGTGTAGCCCGCAGCATCCAGAGATCACGGACAACCTCAAACTTCAAACTACTCCTGTTACCTGGATTTGAAGAGAAAGGGGATGGCTCTAGATCCTCCGGTAATACACTAAAAATTACTGAAAGCATTTCTTTTGCATTATTTTATCACGCTTTAAATCTGCATGGTGGTTTTCTCCCCAAACAATATGATAATTTAGGTAGATTTCTGTGTTGGCAGCCACAACAAAAAAAAAAAAAAAAAAAAAAAAAGAAGGTATGGAGGAATTAAAGATACTGCTTTTGTATAAGAGGTACCGTGCCTGAACACGTCAATGGTTATTTTTAATGTCTCAGCTCTGACACAGCACTTGTCAAAAGAAACTCCCGCAGCGCGCTAAGCACCCACACTCCCCGCCCTGGCTGCGGGTGCCGACCGATGGAGGTGCGGGGGCCGATGGAGGTGTGGGTACCATGGCATCTGGTCTCAGGTCGCCCCCTGGTCCTTGCAGTTCCCCAGCTGCACCAGCCCCAGTGCTGTAGCCCCAGGCACCACCTGGAGCAGGGAGAGTTTGGGACAGTCTGTCAGAGCGGGTTATATTGGGGTCAGTCACTGCAGGCGACGAGAGTGTGCCTTTAGACTTACAGTATTGTCCAAGTTTGTTAATAGATAATTACAAGAGTTTCACACTTGTGTTGATAGGCGCCTTATAAACAGCTTTTATTTTATTTTATTTTCTGAAGAGAAATGAAATCTCATAAAGCATTGTATTTTGCTAGCGTGGTTATTCATTATCAAATCACTGCATCGCTGTTGACATGCCTGAAATATTTTGCTTGCTTCAGTTGTGTTTCACTCGAGCCCTGACTGGCTGTGTATGCCAGATAACCAAAGATGCGCCTGGAGCTTTGCTTTAAGAGCAGAGTTAAGTCATATTGTGTAGGCTGAGGTGTTCTAGCTTCTGCATACTATTGCTCATGCCTTACAGTCCTTGGAGTCACCTTGCTGCCTTACTCTACAGATTTTTTTAAGTGCTGCAGTGCCGTTTGTTACTAAGTGGAGAACAAGACTGAAGACTGCTTTAAGGAGGAGGTTGTTTCAGCTCTGGAGTGGCAGCATCCAGACCCTATTCAGATTTTTCTTCTGGTCTCTTGTCTTTGATTTTAGTTATGCAAAGAGGAGCTGTTTATTTATTTTGCATGGCTCCCAAATGTCATTTAAGCATTATTAACAGGAGGGTTACTACCTCCCAAATTTCTAATTAAGGTCTTCCCTTTGGTCTATTAGCAGTGCTTTTGTGGACATATTCTTTAATTAGGTCTGACTTTCTGACTCCAGTGCAAAGTAGTTTTTAACTACTGTCTGCAATGCCCATGAGTGGTGAGTCAACCTATTAAAAATTAAAAATCAATTTTAGTTTCATCATATAGAAGTTCACCAAATGAACCGGGTGCTATTTCATCTTATTTTCATTATCACAGCGTCTGAGAGTCCGGGTGGTGACAAGAGCTTTACAAGCAGAGAGCAAAGACAGCTTGTCAGGCCCTGGGTGAGGGAGGGCTCGTGCTTCCTGCTGGAGACTTGTCCCAAGCCAAGGAGGGGATGTGCAGCAGGAGATGCAAGATGGGGCAACACACACTTGGCAGGATGGGGATGTTGAAGGTCCTGGGTTTTGCTGCCTATCCTGACATGGGTGCTGACCTGGGCCCACCAGAGAGTGTCTCTAAGGGAGGGACGCCCCACAGATGCTCCCCCCACCAGTTATGCTGCCCTGCAAAAACATCCCTTTTTTTGACAGCCCTGGGAAAAACATGTCTTAGAGACTTTAGGGAGCAAAACCCTTGAGATAACAGCTCGCTCTAAGCTCAAGCCATGTTTATCTGGGTCCCTATTTATTTTTTGAGATTGCACCTATGCCCTCAGAGCCTGGATATCCAGCCTGGGTCCATTGCATGCTGTGGCTTCCATGCTGGGTGAGAAAGGAATATCGGGTCATACTACATCAAATCCAAGCTACTGACTGCCAACCACCAAAAACCATCCCCATTCTCCATGCCATCTCCTGCTTATGCCCTTGCACCCCTCCTGGGAGATAAACTGGCACAACACTCCCCTTGTGCTGGCTGGGGACTGGGGCAGGGACAAGGCTGAATCTGGGCCAGGGCAAGAGGAGAAAGCTGGGGCTAGGGAGGACCATCATCATCCCTTGGTATCCCTTGCTGGTATTTCATCAGCTGTGATGTGGAGTGATTTGTGTACACTGGTGAGTACACGGGTACTGGAGAGGAAAGGCCACCCACCTGGAACAAGGAAGAGGATGGCTCCCCTGGCACACGAGTGGAGGTTCACATCTAAATTTTCAGCCCTCAGATTAGGAAAATGTTGAGGCATGAAGCCATGGCTAAGCCCTTCATTCATGCTTCCACGACTGGCCACATGCTGGTTCAGGAATCTGCTCAAAGCCACTTGCAAGATCAAGGCCTTTCTTTGTAGCCTGTTTGGACCAAAGATAGTCTCTTTTTATAAAATGCTTCACATCCTTGTAGCTGTTGCAGACAGAGAAAGTTATCCCAGCCCACTGAAACGTTCATGTGGAAACTTTGTTGTCTCAGTCTTGGTGTTCACCTTTGTGTTCAGGCTTGATTTTGGAAGTGTGTGCATAATTATTAATGTACTCATTAAGAGTATTTCCCACGGTGTCAAACAACTCTAAATAGATATCAGAACAGAGGGTCAATCAAATCAATATGCATAAAAGTTGCAAAAAAACCTGTAAAGGACAAAATCAAGAGGAGTCTAATTACGGGGCATATTTTGAAAGAGATTCATTTATAATTTTGGGGATATATAAAAAAAAACACAGACATTGATTTTGTGTTAACTAGAACTAAGGGTAAGTTAAGGTTTCAAAGTTTAAAACACAAGGATTGTGTTGTGCATAACATTTAAAACATGCTAGAGCATGTCAGATGCTCTTTGAAAATGGTAAGTTATTCACAAATACTGATATTGTTTGTCAAAATTTTGTACTTGACTAGATAGTCTGCTGCAAAGTAGAACTTTTTTGTTTTGTGTGGTCTAAACTGTTTTCTGGACTATGGCAATATTCGCCAAGAATTTTTACTTTCAACAAGTAACATCCAAGTGGTAAAAATTATGCAGTACCAAATTATGAATTGCTGGGAAAGAAGGTTTAATTCTAGGGTCTTTACTGTAATTTTGGCTGAATGCTTTCAGCACTAGGATCAGGGCCAGCAAGGAAGGAGGACTCACAGAGCTCGATTAATGGATTAGAAGAGGGCATAAAGAGGAAACGTTTAAATGTATTTGACATTGGAGAATCTTTTGGGTGAAAGATCCTGAAGCTGGGACTGACTGAGCATAAGGAAAAAATACATACTGCAAAGATAATTGAACAATGGGACAAATTGCCCTGACAGGTTGTGCAGTCTCCATCTATGCAGACTTCCAAGACCCAAAGGACAAAGCAATCTCATCTGAAGTCAGTGCTGAGCTTGCTCTGAACAGGAGGCTGGGCTAAAGAACTCCTGAAGTCTCTTCCCACCTAAGCAACCTGATCCTTTGTGTGGATGAGTGTACCTGTGATACCCCTGATCCTAAACACCTCACAATGTCAGTTTGGATTTTGTCAAATCCTGTCTCCTTGGAACAACCCAGAGGTCATGACCAGGGCAAAATTCCTTCCTCCCTCACCAAGCCAGGATCTGTGCATGGCAAAAGTAGCACAATCTGCTCATCTGCACCAGTTGTGAACTCCACCACTCTCATCTCTCTCCATGGGCTGGATTCTAGAGGCGACCCCACAACCAAAGGGGCTACTCATGAGGGAGAACATTTCCCTCCTGACAGTGGCAGGGAAGAGCCTCCCGAAGAGGTACAGAAGTGGAGGAGAGGGCTGACAAGGCTGTGTTGGTGTCAACATATCCCTAGTATCCGCCTCCCTTGGATGGAGGTCCCAGCCCTAGCCTTGGGACCTCTCATCCTGGTTTTGGCTCTGCTCCTTCTGCCCATTTACTTTCATGGTCCAGCACCTGCACCTGCACTTATGCCTCCCCTAAGATTCATTGGCATGGAGGAGCCCACACAGTAGATGCCAGCTGGGGATCACCCTTGATGCCTGTGTCCTCAAGGCGCTCTGTCTTCCTCACCCCAAAGGGACAGTGTCTTCACACACTGGTGTGTGAATGTAATGACACATCCGTGGTCCGGAGGTGTCTGAAATCACAGTTCACTGGGAAGTCATTCAGGGACCACTGCCCACTGCCATTTTCTCAGCATCCTGAGGTGGCTGCTGGGGATGGGGCTGGACGGGGCTCAGGTCAGACCCCCATGCAGCTCTTCTGCTCTTTGATACCAGTGAAAAACTACCAGGCCTGTTGGGCATCCAGACCCAGAGGTGCTGTGCTGCCTGGTCCATGAGAAACATGACCACTGACAACCCAATGGGACACTGGCATGGCTGCAGCCAGGACTTGGCTCAGCACACATTAAACAACCCAAGAAAAGGAGGGGAAAAACCTACCTACCACCTCCCCTGCCACCCGCCAGGCGCTTGGCTGCAGCTGGTTACTCAAGCACAGGTCGTGGGGAGGGTTTTATTGCGTCTCAGAAAAGAAAGCCTAATTTCCTCATGTCTCCAGCAGAACATCCCACCCGTTTTGCAAATCCTTTGGTGGTATTAGTCATTTATGACTATCAGCAAAGCTTTTCCAGGCCTTCCTTCACAGCCAGTAACTAGGAGAAAAAAAAATTATGCCATAACGGAAATGGTTTGTGTTTCTAAATCACAAACATCAGTATTGTGTTATGCTAACAGCTATCATCTTTATTTTTAGGATATTTAATCAATTTGGATGCTTTCACATATATTTTAATCAGACCAGCTTGCTGCAACTTACCTCCCAATTCTGGTTGCCATGGCGTAACAATGATTTCTTTTTTGCTAAAAATAAACCTTCAGCAACAAATGTATGAACCACAAAAAAAAAAAAAAAAAAAGAAAAAAACAAATTACCATGAAAACAAAGCACCTCTCCGTGTACCAATTCATGTTACCCCACACTGCTGCTGCTTGGGCATCAGTTGTACTGGGCCCTGGACAAGACCTTTCCTTTCTACACACATTTTAATGTTCTGGCTAATGAAAGGCAGCCAAACGCCTAAAATGTTGCAAACAGTCTTTTAAAAGGCATTAAAAGTTAAGTGCCACAAGACAGATGGCCTGTCCTCAGTCAGGCAGAACTGCCTGTCCTCAGAGTCTCTGTAGGTCCTGGGCTCTGCCTGGAGATGTCTTTTATTTTTCTTGGTATGAACCAAAGCATGGGAGAAAAAACTCCTCAAAGAGGTGGAGAAAGTCTTCTCCAAGGTAGAGGCCAGCCCCATGTCTGCCCAGGAGCGTGCTGCCTTGGTGGGGTTGCAGGGGATGGGGGAAGTCCCATGGCAGTCAGGAGCAAGGCACTTCTTCCCTCCTGGCAAAAAATTGTCTCCTTTGCAACTATATGTTTTTCTCAAAAATAAAGTGGCATACTAGATGATCTTTAAGGTCCCTTCCAACTCTAACCATTCTATGATTCTATACCACATAACTAACAATAAAATTCAATTAATGGAAACCAAAAAGAGGAACGGAGTCATCTATGAGCATCTCCACATGATTTGTATGTGTTAATTTTGAGGTGCAGTAGGCCATGGCAATGCTCAGCCCATGAAAAATAATATTGGGCGGTTCAGGGAGGTGTTTTCTTGATTACAAAAAGCCTTTTCCTCTTCCTTACAGTCTTACTCCGGGCATTCTGCAACAGGAAGAGAGGACAAGTCTAGCTGCGTTTGTCCTGTCCTGTCCTGCCCTGGTGCCTCTCAGCCCAAATGAGTTGGTAACCTCCCTGCAGAGCCCTGGAAGGAAAATGCTTCAGCCACGTAAATCCTGGCACACCTGCACAAGGGCACGGAGAAGGGCACGCAGCCTGCTCTGCTCCTTGCTACCAAAAGGGCTGTCAGTCAGCCCCAGGTAACACAGGGCAAAGCAATAACACCCACATGTCTGAAGTTCTATGAGAGGGATGAGACCAAAGCAAAGAAATGACTTCTCTCCACGCGTTTGTGGAAGATGACTGAATTCTTACCCAAACTCTCCATGGTTGCTGAACCCCTACATTTGCTGGTTCTCATGTCCCTGTTTTTGACAGTCTTTTTTCAGCGGTGCCCAATAACAAGACAAGAAGAAATGGGCACAAACTTGTACATAAGAAGTTCCATCTAAACATAATCGTGCAAAGAGCAATTGAGGGAGCTGGGACTGTTTAGTTTGAGGAAGAGGATACTGAGGGGTGACCTCATCACTCTCTACAACTACTTGAAAGGACATTGTAGAGAG
>JAOXJM010000001.1:154996224-155006681 GCA_026413425.1 Tringa solitaria
AGGCAATTTTGATGGTGAGAACTGGTATTTCAGCTATCACTTTTGCTTTCCTGTTTAGGAAAGAAAGAGCATTTAGAGGGGTTTTTTTTGGTGTTTGGTATTTCATTGGATTGCCATCATTTCTGTGGGGGAAGTTCACACACTGACTTCTCTCTGTAGCTGTTTTCTTACTGCTCCCTCTCTGGCTCCAAATTCCCTCTATCAGTAAAAGTAGTTACTATTATTACAAACTTTTTTCCACATTTCTCCGGGTTTTTGCATGACAACTGAAGTCTGTCTGTGGAATCATTCTTTCCTCAGTCCATCTGGGCTACCCAGTGCACTCATAAGTTGGAGTGCACCAGGCTCGTCATTTAAATAATTGGCTGTAGGAAGATCTGCTGCCCCGGGTGAGGGCTGAGGAGTCCCCAAAGGGGCTCACTATTCATCACCATGCTGCCAAACAGACCAGCGAGCCTGCTTCGACGTATATAGCCTCAGAGATCAGGTTTACAAGGCATTGTTCCTTTTTTTTTTTTTTCCTTCTACCCCACCACTTAAGGATCAGGAAAAGCATTCAGCGTCTATAACCAAGATGTGTGCAAGGGACGAGTTCCCTCCTTCCTTCCTTCTTTCCCATCCACCAAACTAGAACATGAAGACTCTCCCTTCCCAAAAAGCATCTTATATTCCCTTTGACCAGTACAGTTGTGAGCAGAAATGTGCAGTTACGCACAAATGCAGTTTATAGCAGCCCTTTAAAAATAATTCTAGCCAATTTACTAAGCCTGACCTTCTGTTTCCCTGACATTGCGAAGGCCAGCTCTATTCAGGGTGTCCCTTTCCAGGAGGTTCCCCATTTGAGTGCTTGAAATGCTTTTTGTCTCTTTTGCCACATACAACACTAAAAGGACTGGAGTAGAGTTTATATTTACCCAGACTACTTTTACAGGTACCAGACTTATAGCACTGCTTCTTACTTCATTGGGATTTTTCAAACGAGGGAAGAAGAATGATTGAAGCTCTAAGTTTTTATATCAAGCAAAAATAAAACAAACTTCCTTTCCTCCTCTGTTTCCTTACACTCTGTATGTGTTGATGCACTTAGAAGCAGGGTGGTTCCAAACCCAATGGTTTTTCAAGTTGCTTTAGTTTCAGAGTTTAATTTTTTATTGTCATTCATTGTTACTACAGGAGGGAATTTCACTCAGAGTCATGAGCCTGGGGATCTGTTTTGCCATGGAGCGCTCCTTTGGGTGAATAACTGTCTCTATGACTTCCTTTCCATAAGCGTGAAATGAGAATGTAATGCATCCATTTTACTCAAGAGTTTAAAGATCATTGCCTGAGAACATGATACAAATATAGAGTACAAACTCAACAAAGAGAAGCCAAAAGAATCGTGTTTTTTTTAACAAATTTCACCACAAGAGATTGTTAGCCCATTAAAACAAGAGGCTGATGATGAAGGTTACGCATTGCCTGGATGAAGTACCAGTAAAGGATCTGTTTAGTATCAGCAAAAGAAAGGATTTCTTATTTTCAGACCTGAAGATGACACGTGTGCAAAGGTGTCTTCCTGCTGCAACAGAAAAAAAAACTGGGAAGGAGAAGTCATTTGAGATTCCTTGCTCCTGGGGTCCCGAGTTTAACCTTTAAGGCACTTGACTGATGAAAAAGCAAGTGCTCCCCTTTTCCAAAGTCCTTTTGCAATGGTTGTGCGGAAGAAGTCAGAAAAATCAGTTTTAGCTGGAAACTAACTTTGCTTTAGCTGAGGATCAACCATTACCTCTTTAGAAATGTTCAACAGGTATTACCAGGGTATTTTAAATTTTACAGATTTTTAAGATAGGCCTTCAAAATCATGCTTTTACCATCAGGAACTGACTGGTCCTGGCTCAACATTTTAAATGCTGGTGTACTGCAATCAGTAGATGAGGAGCCTTGCCAAGTTTCACTAGAGTTTAATTTGGCTTTTCTGTAGGAGCCTCAGAAACCCTCTGGTCTCCATGACTGTTCAGTTAACTACAGGAAAAATTCCTGCCCTGCACTCTCGGCTTAGAATAGCCAATATTGAGTGTTATGCCAGTGACAGCAGTAAGTTGTGCTTATTGAGAGATGGGCAAGTAAAAAATACCCCATCCTTTGAAGAACCTCAGATGTCCCGGTTGAGAAACATTTAGAGAGAGGGAAAACATGGAAAACACCTTGCGGGCTACCCTCACGCAAGGTGTCCTATCACTTCCTGCGCCTTCAGTGACTTGCAGGTGGCAGGTGACCAAGTCCTCTTTGCACCCCCTGAACATCTCCGAGTAGAGAACTGACTCCTGCATCTCACTTGGAGAGGGTTCCCCGGGACTACGACACACTGATTCCAGCATCAGGACACTTCAGCTCTGGCTTGGGCACAGGGCAGGCACGCCAAAGACTATGTGAGGTGCCACCCTGTGAGGTGGCATGGTCTGCAGCTCGACCGCAGGTAGCAATGCAGGGGTTTTGTTAAGGCTGTTGTCAGGGTGGCGTGCAGGAGGCACATCCTGGAGAAAGCCAGCTAGAAATGCGCCCGCAGCGCAGCATTGCGGGCAGTTCGTAGGGCTAGAAACCAACACAAGCAGGACATGGCGCTCGCTGGGGCACCAAGACCCTTTGCTCTTTGTGCAACTCGGTGAAATGAATGCATCCAAACATCCTCACAAATCGGACAGCACGGATGCTGACTGACCCCACCGATACACCTTTGGCAGCGTGTTTGTCTCGGCCAGCACACAGTTGCTTCATCAATCAGGCAACGGCCAGAGCTTTCATAGAGCTTGTCTGCATGAAGCCAGGGGAATGGGAGTTCTGCTCCAAGGGGATTAGAAGGGATCTCTGCTTAATTAGTCTAAGAGGCCTGATCTCAAAGATTGTTTCTTACACAGAGCACAAAGAGCTACTGGGTGATCTTTGGGTCAGTCAATTACTGCACGTATCGGGCGACATGACAGAAAACAGCCTAGACTTTTGATTCAGAAGAAATCTGCTAGCAGACAGATTTTGGGACCGTACCGACTCGCAGCTGGTCGGGAGTTGGTACAGACCATACCCCTCTCACAAGGGTGGCAGAGCAGTGACCTCTGAAATCACGGCACCCTGATTAGCCCAGATTATCTGGAAACATCGTCCGTGGTGGCTTCTCAAGGCAGAGCAAGTATTCGGCATGCTCTGGTTGTGCAGCTCCTGACCAACACCTTGAAGTTGAGGATAGTACCTCATCTTTCCTCTGTGATGGACACCACCCGAAAGTTGGGGTTTTTTTTAAGAAAAATGCAGGTTTAGGAGCAACTACATGATCAATTAAAGTAGCTGTGTTTCTAAATGTGCTAAATCCCAGCTGTGGTCTGCAGGGAAGCTTTGCTAAAGAAGGTGAATCTCGCAGCTGCTGCAATGCTAATCCAGCACCATTGCTGGGGCACGCTGCTCATCACCCAGCACACGTATAATGTGGCAGATGCTGCACATTTTTTTCTGAACTTTTCTTATCACAACTACCACCGAGCCCAGAGTGATCACCTGCTTCCATCATCTTCTTTTTATACTTGATCAGAGATCTTTATGAATTATTTTGATACTGCCATCCAAGCTCAATCAGCAGTAAGAAGCCTTCTCTCCCCTCCCCCAAGTCTTCCCTTTTCTCTCCTTTTTATTTGCATTTATAGGTTGCTAGACACACAAAGGTGACAAATAGTAGCTGAGTTTTTGTGTTGGAGTTACAAAAATGAGGATACATGAATTGGTTTCTATCTTGTTTGCTTGGTTTTTACTGTTCAGTGTTTTTTTGGTTGGTTGGTTTTTTAGACAAACATGCCAAAATTGGGAACAAATGAAAAATCTTAATTAATGAGGAGGCAGCATTACAAACTTTTTAAAAGTGTCATCTTCATAATTTCTTGGAAAACTTTGCCATTTATAAACACGCAAACGAGGTTTATAGTTTTCGTGTTTCAGAGGCTCTGTACACTTCTGAGCCAGAGTGTCTCCCAAGAGCAAGGCATAAGCAGCTTCTGCCATGAACTATTGATTCAAGAACAGAGTGGCTGCTACGTGCAAAGCCAAGACAAGATTTAAAAAAAAAAAAAAAAAAAGGAAAATAAAGCAGGAAGAATCTCTCTTGTCCTATGTTAAACAAGTTGTTTTCCACGTAGAAAAAACAGCTGAACACGAGAACAGGATGCTCACCCAACGGCAAAGGTGACTTGCCTAAGGTGAGGAGCCATGTACCCCGATGAGCCGTAAATCTTCCCTGTCACTATCCTTCCTCCACACTGACAAACATGAAATTTTTACAAATGTATGTTTCCAGGCAAACCAAAGAGCTCTGAAACCAGGGCTGCCTTCTCCTGGTGCAGAGAAAACAACGTCTATTACTCTTCAGATTTCTCATAACTGTCAAAAGTGACACAAAAATGATCATTTTGCTTTAGATCTGAAGCAGAGATGAGAGCCCCCTCCCCACTGTCATCTCATCTAGCTTGTCTCCAGGTGGATGTTGTCTTCCTGGATTAAGAATGGCCACCTGATAGGTTAACTCTCACTTCAAAAGCAGAGATTAGGGATTATCCGAGTAAATATCAAGCGTGTCACACATAGCTTTCCCAGGTTGAAAAGCGGAACCGGTAGACAACAAGCTGTAAATGCACACCCAGACCGACTGTTTGAATATCCATGCTCGCAGAAATAACCACAAACACTACCTTCACCAGGAAAGCGTGCTTGTGTTCACCTAATAGACAGGTGCCAACTCCTATGAAGGCTTCTGGAAAGCTTTGAATCTTCACAGCTGTATCTTTCCCTGAAAATTAGGCAGAACTAATCAGAGTTTTTGGTTATCTCCCTCTATCTTAATACACAAAGCTAAATATGAAATCAATAGTGCATCTGAATCACTTTAAGGGTTGCCTTCCCCCAAACAAATTTACGATAGAGCCACATAGGAAAAATGTAAACTTTAGCTAAACCATAGCTAGAGAAATCCACAGGTCTGGAAAGGATCCTACCCTGTTACAGCAGCACCGGATACAACTCTTGAGGCTTCACAGAGAATTTGAGAAGTGCGTTAATTCATATTGCATTGAGAGTCCTCATTCATTTACTTTCTATCAATAGGACACTTACACGTCATCCGTTCTGCTTTGCAGAATCCCATCTTCTTTGGATTAATCAATTACTTGCGTTCCTGTAATTAAACTCTTACACAGCAAATACTGTAAAGGTTAAGTTATTATTGCCTTACTCAAAGAGAGACAGACTTCAAAGTAAAATTACGCTAAAGCTTTGGGAAAGCTTTTCTTGTGTCACCGCGTCGGTCACCGAGCCGTCAGGCAGGTTATGATGCTCATGCATCCAGGCCAGTCCTCCACCACCACTGCTAATGAAGTCCACCTCCAAATCGGCTCCTACGGCACTTCACTGTCAGCAAAGCCAATTTCTATTTCTTGAACAAGATACATTGAGATCCACAGTTAGAAATCCTCCCTGCTCAACAGTCTCATCCTACTCTTTCCCACTCTGTTTCTCAGCTCCTATCCAGTGTGTACAAGTATATATTTATATATTTTACACACATATATATATGCACAAAGAGTGTGCTGTGCATCCAGCAGTTACCATCTACAAACTACAATGGGCCGAAACCACGTCCAGTGGCAGCTGAAGAGTTTAGATGAAGATTTCTATCTCTCTTCATATGGGGTAAGCCATATTTTTCCAGAGGCTTATAACTTGGCCAAGCTTAGACTCATGTCCCGAGATAGTGTTTTTTCAGGGCAATTTCCCAGTGGTTCAAACCAGAAAGGTGCCAGGTCTTAACAGAATGTTTTCAAGACTTCAGCACATGCAGAATGATGCATCTTCCTCTGTTTTATCCTTAGAAACAGCTGAATCATTAAAATAAAAAAAAAAAAGGAGAGCAAACAAGCAGCCCCAAATCTGGGACAGATAGATCACCCTGAGAAAACTGGAGCTCTACTAGATAGTTTAGAAAGCAATATAAAAACCCCCACAAATCACTTTGCTTCATACTGGTAAGTGCCAGGGAACCTTTATTCAGTTCTACTATCTATTCCACCTGCAAGAACAGCGGGTGAACAGTAGAAAGAAGACTATGAAATAATCAAGAGACCTGTAATCTAGAGTGTATTCTCAGCATGTTTTGTTTTCCTAGACTGTGCTGCACACCTGGAAAGCTAAGGTGCCATGTCTCAAGTATTTGGGGATGACTTTTAGGGATAACATCTTTTGGTTATTAAACTCTGCAAGGATTCTAAAAGAAGAATTCAGAATCTTTCCCTTCTGCATCTCAAGAAGCAGCGTTGTAATTCTTTCAACTAAGAGAAATGCCTTGTAGAAGGCTACTCTTAAGAGCCAGTTATCCGATTGACCCACTAACTTTAGGTAATAAGTGGTTTTGTGTAGGAATACTTTTAACCTTGGTCTGTGTTTCTCCCATTCAACATAACACTCTATCAGTCTATGTATTTTTCCTGAACAATGTTTCAGTTTTATATTTTCACGTCTTTACCTAGATCCAACCCCATTCCCCTTCACTCCTACCAGTTAACCACCTCACTTTTCCGTTCTTCAGGGAGATTCCTACGTGGCCGTCTGACCTTGCAAGCACTCCCGAGAAGAGCAGGCAGGCATGTTATCAAGTTGCCTACGTATGCGGTCACTGCACCGTGAAAAGTTTGAAACAAATTCTCAGCGCTCCCCAAACTGTTTTGTATTCCAGTCAAACCCACAGGCGTGTGCTTGACAGTACACAGAAAAACAGTCCCAGCAGAGTGTGGGATGAAGATTTGCCGTTAGCGACTCCACTATCGCACGGTGCCTGGTTCACAGCAACACGGCTCTTCCTTCCACCCACTTTGAATCCAGCCTGTAGGTGCCACCCACCGCCTCAGAGACAGAGCTGGGGCAACACCAGTTCCCGCTTCCGAGCTGGGATGGTTTTGCTAGGCAAATAAACAGAAAATCTAGCCAAGCTCGCAGAGATACAGCTCTGTATGCAGTTAGGTCACCCAGCTATTGAGATAGTGTTTTTACGGTCACTTTTCCAGTAAAAGTGCCATTTGAAGATATTAAAAAACCACATGGTAAGTGTAATTATAGGCACCAACAGGCAAAAAAAACCCCAACCAAACAACAACAAACAAACCAAAATATTTTAAATGTTACACTAACTTGACACTTTTTATCTCCCATGGGAGAAGGTAAGAAAAACATGTTGTGTTGACCATCAGACAACCAAAGCCCAAATAAGTAACAACCGGACTCAAAATCCAGACATATTCACCCAGGCAGTAACTGACCTCCCTATGAAGAAAGATGAGAAACCTGCAGCTCAAAATGTCTGCAAATTCTGTGACTGCAATTAGCGCAGAAAACCAGAAAAGGTCTTTCTGCAGGTTTCATGGCAAAACAGAAATTATGTAGAAGATGGCCACCTTGAACATCAGTCCATCCAAACAGAGCCGACGGAAAGTGGAAATTTACGTTAAAAGAGAATGATCAAGTTGGAGCCTGCAAAAGGAAGACATGACTACATACCGAATACAGTTGTGTGAGCCACACAGAGCAATAAAACCAGTTCTCAGCAATTTCAGAACAGTTCTTCTTGCTCTCAGAAGAAAGGATGCTGTTTCGATGGAGAAGAAAGCCCAAGGCAGCAGGTAAGGAGCAAGGGAGAGAATGCTACTGGAAGTAATTTGAGATAGAAGATGTATTCCAGTGACTCCCCAGTCAAGCAACAAAAGAAGTGACCAAAGATTGCTAATCCAGTAAAACCGGTACCCATAGAGGATGGATAACAAGACATTTATTTCCAATCAAAATATTTTATGAGGCTTTCTCAGAGAGTTAACAAGTTTCCTGCAGCAGCCATCAAAAAAAAAAAAAAAGAATTAAATATTCGAAGTTTCCCAGCCATTCCATTATTCAAAAAGAGCACATCACACATTGCCTTTTTTTTTTTTTTTTTTTTTAAAGTCCTCAGAATAGCCCGTTGAATTCCTGTTGTCCCTTTATAGGTATCTTCTCAGGCCAAACAAAAGGATATTACTAAGTAAACGGGACTGCAAGAACCCATCAGCAAAAGTTTCCCCTGGAACTGGTTTACAGAATGAATGGGCAAATCAAAACCACAAAATTAGCAATATGTGTCAACCTCCTATATTACCCATAGAATCAGGAGCCTTTAAGATGTGTCAGCCTCAGGCTTATTGTTCTTCCTAGCATGCATGACATGAAAACAAGAGATGACCAAGCACCCATAATTACTGAAAACAGGGTATTTTAGCCCTACTGGCATGACTGAAGTGTAACTGCTGATCAGTGTCAATTGGCTAGAATAATCCTGTTAGCATTAGCTCAACTGTTCATTTATAAACCTCTGCCACGCTAATTGTATTTGAAGTTCTTTCTAACACAACTCCTTTTGTATAGTGCTGAAAGCCTCCAAAACATTCAATTGAACAGCTGATATAACAAACAATGCTTTTTTAACCCTTTGCAACCTCAATGTTATAAAAGTCATTCTGTGTATTAACTACATCATGTATTGACCAAATTAGTACACAATTTTATTTTACAGTAAGCATAGAGAGAGCGCAACTATAGTATTTAATAAGATATGGCTCTTGCTGAGTTTTACTGATTGATGTCAATGTATATCCCTCTAAGAAAAGAGGTAAAAAAAAAACCAACCCCACAACCCTTTGCTATGGTTCTTTATCAAACTCATGCCTTAAATCACAACCTGCATCCATCCAGAAAAATGAAAGTATATTTGTGTTTTACTTATTGCTATTTAATTTGTAAGATAAGAGCATTTTGGCAAGAAATGCTTAGCTGATTTGCAAGTAGTTGACAGCGTTGTTTGGAATGACTGGGTAGCCCTCATCAGCTTTGGATGAACTTGTTGATCAAATCAAAATAGACAATTCAGGAAATGCACAGGAGGTTTCATTAAATAAATTTATTTGTTAAAATAATTTAACTCCAAATACAACTGCTGAGTTTGCATTGAGTTCTATGTACAATTCTTGTTTTATTTGAAACATCAAGGTTTAAACAACTGACATTGTTACAAAACAAACTGTTGCCCCATTTTAAGTTGCCAGTTGTATTAGAGCTCAACAATTAACTGTGAAATACATTAATTCACCCCTAGGAAACTCCAAATCAACAGTGTTAAGCCTGATTCCAGAACCCACTTCAGTCTTCAAACCCTGATCAAGAATTAACAGATGCACAACAATGCAGATAAAAGCCTCCTGCAGTTGTCAAACATTTGCTTTTGTTGCGGAGTTTCACAATTAAAGCCTAACCAGTGCTTTGACGGCACACTGGTAAAAAAAAAAAATCAAAATAAAAACCAAACATGCACAAAACCCCCCAACCAAATGGCTGACATCTTTAGGCAACATTCTATACAGGAAAGCAAATACCAGTAGTTTTCCCACAGAAAAGTAATGGCAACTGTAGCACTGGGGTTAGGGAGAGGCTAGAACCAGAACAGAAAATGTCACCAAAATTTTTTTGATGCTCTGAGGGGGCGGGTGGAGCAACAGACACAACAGAAAAAAACAATCAAAACAAAAACCAATGCAAATCACGTTTAATACTCTTGATCTGATTCTGGTTTGTTTGCTTTGACTAGTTTTTGTGTATATTTTTAAGGGAAAGAGGAAACAGTTGCTCTCACTATCATAGCTTAAAAGAATAAAAGTTGCAACATTTAAAAAAAAAAACAAAACAAAAACAACAAAACTGGAGAAATGCTGTCTTTGTAGAAAAGTACAAAGCTCTACAAAAACAGCCAAAGGAATAGCGGGTCTTTGGAACAAATCATAATATTTTAAGGCATGTTATAAGAAACTTTCAAATACTATAATTGGTAATCCTACCAGGGTACAAATGAAACAGTGACCAATGACTCCCACAGGGTGGCCACGCAGCTGCCATGTGGCTCACGCACCTCCCTTTCTGCTACCCCTATAATTTGAAAAAAATCTCTGTCGAGTGCAACTGTCGTTGATTCAAGCTCCACTATCTTCACATTAGTGGAAATATAAATAGTGCATAACTACTTCCTCGGAACTATACAACGAAAAACAACACTTAATGCTTCCCCCCCCACCTCCACCCGCCACATTGTGTGGTAGTTTATATACGGCCTATGTTTTTGAAAATATAAAAGTGTAATGAAGAAACAAGACTGGGAGATATTTTCATTAATATTTTCTGTTAAAAATTTACTGTGCAATTTTTCCCATATTAAAAGCCCATCTGTTTTATATTATGAATTTCACATTAGGCTGTTCATATTGTACTTCATGCCATTTTCTTGGTTGATGAACAATCTGTGAGGTAAGATTTTAACATCTCTGTAAATAACATTGTATAACATGTGCTTCCAACTCAAGTTTCACATTTGGGGTTGG
>JAOXJM010000001.1:155049669-155067099 GCA_026413425.1 Tringa solitaria
CTCAGAGGTCCCTTCCAACCACCACAATTCTGTGATTCTGTGATTCTGTGATTCTCTTCCCCCATTCCAGCTAGGGGGGGCAGCGAGCAACTGTGTGGTTCTAGCTGCCAGCTGGGGTTGAACCGCAACGCATGGGCAACACTGTCTAGGCCTCTGATCGAATTTGCATCATCCCCGGAGTTTTTCTGACTAGAGCATCCTTTTCCTGAAGCAGAGCATCCCAGACTGGACACAGTACCTCAGCTGAGGCCTTCCCAGAGCCGAGTTGGTAGGAGTCACCTTCTTGGTAGGGTAGGCTTTTATTTGAACCTACCCGTATAACCTGGAACTTCTTTTTACAACAAAACCACGGTCGAGTTAATTTGTCTTAAACTTATGATCTCTAATTAGCCACTTCCATGCTGCTCCTTCATGAAGAATTTCTGCTCAGCTAGTTGTATCTCATCCTTCATTTGTCAAGCTGATTAATCTTATCTAAGTGCAGTACCTGTCTTCACTGGATTACATCATAGTTTTCATACTGTTTTTTCCCAATTTGTCAAGACAATTTTGAATTCTAATTTTGTCCTTCAGTGTACTTGCAGGTCCTTCTCAGCTTTGTATCATCCTCAGATCTAATAAGCATCATCTGTTCCAACGGATGTAATAAACCAATAAGTGACTGGTTGCTGGATTGTTCCCTAATCCAATATGTATTTGTTATCTTTATTGTTACTACATAAGAAACTAGATTTTAGCGTGTTCAGCAGCAGCATGTTATTGGATACAACTTAGGGGTATCTGCTCTGTGACTGCAAAAGCAACAGCAATGCAGACTAGAGAAATCTGAACCAGCTAGCATAGATAGCACATAAATACTTACTAAACTTGAAATAGTAATTAGAAGCATGATTTGCACTGCTCCATCTAATTCTCTAGGCAGTGGTTGGTTTGGTTTTTTTCCTAAGAATCTCATATCTGCAAAAACTTGCTGTCTAATTAGATATGGCTGTACCATTGATCATGCTACCACTGCAAAAAAAAAATATCATTTAGGTAAAAATTGTGATGGCTCAGCTTTTTCATGGAGTGTGATTCTCCTCAACATCCACATCCCATCTAGGCAGCTGTTAGTGAAATCTAATTGTTTAATAAAAAAGCCTAATTAATAATGCATGTTGCCATATAACTTGCTTATATTTACTTTTGCTTCCTAAAATTTGCATCACTGGGTCATCAAATGTACTCTTGCATCAAAGTTGTTGATTGCTTACAAATTAAATTCTTGATTTGCATCCACACAAAGGAAAGAAGACGCTGAAAAAGTCAAGAATTGTGTTTACCACTGTCTTCGGATGAAAATGCAAGACTCTTCTGTAAATACCCAGAGGTCGCAGAAACCTATGGGAGCCCTGTGGGAGACCCACCAAGAGTCTGAAGACCTGAAACCATGGGATTCAGACCCCTCAACTCACTCCAAAGCTGCTGTTTTGGAGCTGGAGTGCCCCGCTAAGGGAGTAAGCGGGTTTCTGGAGGTCCAGTGCCACACAGGCATGGTGTTCTTTGGTCTTCCTGCTGGTATGGGCACCCGTCAGTGCTCCTTCACCCTGGTGGGACACAAGGACACCTGAAGGCAGGAGCAAGTCCGCAGGCAGTATCTCCTGGAAGCTGCTCAGCTGGTAAATTACTTTATGTCAGTCATTCCTTTAAGTTAAAAAAACATTTTAATGGGCCATTCTCAGTAGTTTCAGCTGGGAAAGCATCAGATTATATGTAGGCGGCAGATAACCTGGAGAGCACATCAGTATCCAGGGAGGAATGGTGGAAAGTGGTGGTCCAGAGAGACCTCATCACGTGTGCAGCAAATGAGATCTGCTTGTTGGATGAGAGCTGGCAGTAAATCAATGCAAATTTGAGCCGTGAGAGCACAGGGTAAAGGCCATTTCTTTCCACAGAGTGCTGGTCTGGAGGGGTCTCCTGCACTACCACCCCATGGCTCTTGGCCCTCAGTGCCTAAATCACCTGCGAAGGTGGTTCAGGAGATCCTCAGTCATTCAGGTGCTTGAAAAACATCATCCTATAGATCTTTTCAGCTGCAGTCTCTAATGGAATGCAGCAGGGAATTTGTGTCCCTGAAGTAATTTAAAAGTTGTTTGGAACAAAAAACCAGAAAATAACCATTTAGGTCTCAAAAATAATTCCTTACAAGAAGAAATAGCTGCAGTTTAACGTGGGAGGAAGAGAAGCCAAGCCAGCTGTAGCTCCAAATCAGCCACGAACAAATGTGCTACGTGTCAGATGGTGATATATCCAGAACAGCAGCGTATCCATATGTCTCCACTGTGGTGTAGGTACGGCTGCAGTTTGTACTGGGGCCAACTGCACATGTGGGGACCGTGGCAAGGCAGCCTGGCATGTGTGCGTGTCCTGGGGGTGGGGGATAAATATGTGCCCCCCTGGTCGCCACAGCGCTATACTCGGTGGGTACTGGAACTCCGTCTCATTTGAAGGTGAGGTGTGTGTACACGTATGTACCTGTAACCCCTCTGCTGGCACGTTTCTATCAGATAACCTTGTGTTTTTCTCTATGCAGAAGGAGACGTGAGCAGCAAAAGTTACTGGGCACCGTGGCACTGAAATGTTCTCGTAACCGTAAAAACCAGCTACTGCACGTCTAGTTAAGGACCAGCTTTTCATAAAGTAAACTTACAGGCAAAGTTTTGAAATTTTTAAAAGCGTGCTGGGGAAGAAATCAGTGTTGTATTTTTAAAAGTGATAATTCAATTTGCATGTATTATCTAAGTACCTATGTGTGTATATATGTAAGTGTATTCTCTCCCTCTTTGTGTGTTTACATGGGCTTAAACCCCACTGAGTTTTATTTAAACCTGGACAAGAATTTTTTTAGAGTGGTAAATTCCTGCCTGTTTGAGCAGAAAATAATACTTTCTCATGTTCTAAATTAGATAGCTGTCCAGATAAAAATGATGGTAATATAGTTAAGACACACACACAAAACTCCTACATGATCTGAAAGACCCTCCATGATCTGAAAGGTCCCTTCCAACCTAGACGATTCTATGATTCTATGAAAAAAAAACCAACCTATTTACAAAGAAAAGACAAAGCAGAGTGTTTTGGTTAAACAGACTATTTACAACTTTCTTTGCGCTATTTTTATTTCCTTTATTTTGGTATTTTAGCTAGTGCCTAAGAAATGGGTTGTCTCTGATGCTGATATATTGTTATACAGAGCCGTTTGATTAGAGGAAGAAACCTCTATTTAACAACATGTAAAGGAAATTAAAGAGCAGGAACAGTCTTAGCTGCAGTATTTTCCATGGCCTTGAAAACCTTCAGCCAGAGTCTCAGCTGCTATCTCAAAGCCGCATTGGTTTTTGCGACCCGAAGAGATGACCTCTGGGATTTGTGGGACCACTGTATAAATACCAGAGCTTTCAACCTGCCAGGGTTGAAATAAATATTGCTTTTGGTCCAGTCCTGGCTCCATGCTTACTTATCACTCCTTAATTTAAGCAGTATTGCATGAAGCAGCAGAGGGGAGAAGGGGGTCCTCAGCAGCTCTGCACTTCTCCCCCACCAGGGTGTTGCCATTTTCGTCTTGCAGATGAGGAAACTGATGAAGAGAGAAGCTGTTTCCTCGCCGCTGTGCTAAAAAATGCACTTTTTTTTCGGAGCCAAAAGAGGCAGTGACGGAGCTTTCCAGTGCAAAGTGAAGGGCAAACCCTTCTCCTGGGGAGCTTCTGACAGGGCAAGAAAACTTTGTTCCTCCAGGCCCCTCACCACTGGAGTGGGAAGGGAAGTTGGTGGAGAAAAGAGAAATGACAGCAACAACGTTCATGTCCTCCAGAGGCTAAAACCAAAGGGGCAAGATGCTGCTCTTGCAGTGCTGGAGCACCCCCCCTTGCGCCCACACAGATGCTTCGTTCCTCTGAGGGGGAAACAAATTAAACAGTAGGTGACCTACCAGCTCCACCCATGCAATGGTGCCCATCTCTGCAGCGGGCGGGCAGATGGACCCACAAGGACAAGAGTGCTCAAACTAAACTCTTAAGAACATAAATGCCTGAGGAATGGGATTTAAAAAACTATTTTATTTTTCCCCTGAGATAAAAGAGGTAGTGATGAACCCAAACCTTGGGAGCTGAGGATTGGCAAAAGGTGCCAATCTGAGCTTTATCCAGAGGAAAAAGGCAGCAGTCTGTGAGGTGCCAGGGATGCTCCTGGCAGCAGAGCACAGAGCAATTCCTCCCCACGGCAGGCGCAGGAGGAGGTTTGCTGTACCGGCAGGCGTAGCTGCAGGCTGCTATCATCATAAACCTCCAGCTATTTTCATTTCACCAAAACAAATGCAAAGTTAGCTCCTAGGCGGGTACAAAATGCTCTAAAAGGGTCTTGGGCTTTTCCTAACACAGGAAAGACACAGCGATCCAAGCCCCATGTCTTGTGCCCACGCAGGGAAGCCGTGTGGAGTGATGCCAGGAAGGGCTGCGGAGCTTGGTTGGAGCTGGGTGAAAAGCAGAAGACATGAGCCTGTGTCACTAGCATTAAGTTAGCAAGGTGATTGCAGGATTGAGGGCCTAAGGCAGACAAATCCAGCCAGATCTCTCTTCTGAAGGAGCAGGAGCTTCAGCAGCACCGTGACTGCCAGTGACAGTAGCAGAGTAGATGCCATCAATGTCCGAGGGAAGTTCAGGGCAGGCCTGTTGTAAGTAAGCCTCATCTCACCTCAGCTGCCTCCAAGGTCTATGGGTGCCCCCTGGGAGCTAATCAACCTCCCAGGCCCCCAAACCTTCTCAATTTTACTGGTTTAAAAATAGCCTCAGGCTCCTTAAGGGACTGCAGCTGAGACTCCCTCATAAGCCAGCTGGCTGAATGGGCTCTGTAAAACCCACTTGCTACCCCGGGGTATACATTTTCCAAGTGTGGTACAAATAGACATTTCTACATTTCTGTCTTTGCATGTGCTCTGATTCAAGAAGAAAAGATGGCAGAAGGGGATGGCTCCAGAGCAGCCAGTGCTGGCAACCACCAGAGGTCTGGCAGAAGAAATCCCAACAAGGAGAAGCCAATAGAACTTATTGCAGAGGCCACTGACTTTCCTTCTTCCTACTTAATAGCTCTTCAGAGGGGTCCTGCTATTGCTGATGCCAAAGGTTAGGGAACTTTGGGCTTTATTTTGAAGGGTGATATTATTTTGCATGGGCAGAAACAGGGTAGCAGGTGAGGCCATTAGGATTCTGCCACAGGGATGTGCTGGACTGTTCAGGATGAAGATACATCCCCCAGCCTGTGCCTCCGAGTCCTCTCTTCTGCGCCAGCACCTTGCCTCCAGCTCTGTCAAGGAGGCTGTAGGACAGTAAAAACTGGTGGAAAAAGCTGCTCTCTTTTACTCAGGCAGCTGAGGAGGCTGCCTATGGCTCGTTCCCAGCCAACTTAGTTATCCATGTGCCAGACAGACACCTTGGGATCTTAAAAAAAAATTACGCTTAAAAGGATGAGATGCTTGCTTCCGCTTCCAACAGCCAGGGCGCTTTTCGCTGCAGAGCAGCTACCCGCAGCTTCTGAGCATACAGGTGGTTTCCATATATCCACATGCCAGCGTATCCTAATACCCTGCACAAGTAGCCCAGCCCAAGTTTGCTCCTCTCAGCTGCGCATCCAGCTCCAGTAATAATTTTCTAATCCCAGCGAAGCCCAGGTGCTCAGGTGCTGCAGGTCTTGCTGCTGAGGAGCCTCACCAGGAACTCCGGCTGGTTCAATGGGCGTCAGCCCTGTTACTGGGAGCTCCTGATAGCACAACGCTGCACATGTCTTCATAAAATTCACGTTGGGACATGTCTCTATTGCTGAGCAGGCTAAATCCAAGTTCTACAAATGCCACATTTTATCGGGGCCATTTTCTTTATCAGTTTTATTGCAAATTGGCTCAAGTGTGTGAACTCCTGGAGCATGAAGCCACATCCAGCTATGTCTGAGAAAGAAGCTAAAAAATAAAGGAGAGGCAGCTGTTTCTCTCTGCAGTATTCATGGGGTAATAATAGTAACAATAAAGGGAAGTAAAATAGAGCAGTTACATTGTGATATTTTTAAAAAGTAAGGATTCAATTGAATATAAAATGATCATTGATTTTAGGCACTTTGACAGACTTAACGTTTGATTCTAACAGAGTAGTTTTCTGAGAGGAACAGAAAGAAAGCTGTGTCAAGAGGAAACAACCCTCGCTTTGTATAGAGAGGTGCTGCTGAGTAGCGCTGCCGGAGTCCTTTATTTACATAGGAGTAATTATATTGCACAGGAAACTTGGATTTGAAAGCAGTTCCTCTGATAATTACTCCTGAAGAGGAATGTATCTGCTGCATTCACCAAAGCCTGAAGGCTGGTCTTGTATCACAGAGGATCATCTGCGTTACGGCTAAAATTAAAGTGGAGGGAGAAGAAACAAACAGGAAAGGACATCAAGTCACACATGAGAGATCCATGCAAAAAAAAAGTCCATTCCACCAAGAAGTGGTGAACATCTCTTGGAGTGAGGATCTGATATAGACAGAGGTGAGAGGCAAATGAGAGAATTATGCTGTGCCTGGATTCCTTTTCAAGGGGAAACCATACTGGTTTCTCAGTGTACAATGTCCCCTCACTGCTCTACATCTTCTGCTTTCCGTTGGGTTTCCACCAAACCTGTGAGCTCTCATCAAAACCTTTCCCATGAACAGCATTCACCATGAAAAAACTGGCAAATTTCTCTGGCTGACTAACAGTAAGCAGAGAGCTGCTTCTGCTGGAGAAGCGAGGTTTGTTTGCAGTCAGTCTGGATTGAAGCCTGCCCTCTCCATCTTCTCCCTGACCTTCAAATGTTGGATGGAGCAGGCAAGGCACAGCCTGCGTGAAAGTTGGATCCTCTCCAGGAAGGTTTTGACCACTCTACCTTCCACGCAAAGCAAATCCACAATTAAACAATGCTTTAAAGGCTCGGCCCGTTGTGCTTTCCTGCTTTGGTTATGAAAATGAAGGCTGGCTGGTCAGTCCCACTGGAAATGATTCTCAACACAGGCTTTTGTAAGCTTGCAAGGAACTTCTCCGTGTTGCCAAGAGCAGTGTGGCTCTTAACTTGCATCCAAAGGTCTTCTAAGGAAGGCCAGCAGAATCAAGTGGGTGAAGATAAAAGCGTCCACACACAGATTAAAACGGATCGGCTAATGCTTCTCCTAAGTAGCAAGAGGATATTTTCCCCTGAAGTTTCTTTAAGCAGTAAAGGATTTGTATTAATGTGCATGTGTAGCGGTGGGGAAAGGTATTTATTTGATTACTGCAGAGCAGGTCACTTACAAATCATCTCCTCACCTCTCAGGCAGCATGCTCAATCTGTGCTGGCAAGACAAACAAATTCATTGCAACTAATGGGCCTAAATGACCTGTTAAAGCACTGCGATGGTGCAAGGACGGAAACATGCTCCTCAACCACATGACAGTAAAAAAGCCTATGTCATTTCTAGATTAAAAGGAGGAACAGGAGGCTTTAAAAAACACAACCACCCTCAGACAAACATAAAGGCGCAGAAGCTGGCAGGCGACATGGTGTTCCTGTGGTGAAGGTGTGCTCAGAAAAGAAGTTCAGGTGAAAGCCAGAGGAAGGATCTGGCACTCTGGGGGCAGGAACGGGCTTGCACAGCACCTTGTCGTGTGCCCCAGCTCAACTTCGGCACGGGTCACCCTAGACATCTCCACAAGCAGCTGGGCTGGGCAGGCTCCAGAAAAGGCAATCCTGCCCAGAAGTTGAATGCTGTTGCCCTCTGGCAAAGCCTCAGTCACTCTCTCTCCATTTGCTCATACAGGAGGTCTGGGGCTGAATGCAAAAAGGCCTTAATTTTGCACGATAAAAACATACTTCTGCCTGCATACAGAAAAGGATGCTCAGAAGAAAACTACTGCCACTGTTCAAGCAATCCATATAAATTCTGTGCTACATCTGGGAAACAGAGTTGTTGCAAGTAAGAAAGTGCGGAGTTGTCTGAAAATTTTTTGTAATTTGGCCGCGTATGCCTTATAAGCTGTCTATATAGAATTATAGAATCATAGAATAGTTTGGGTTGGAAGGGAGATTTAAAGGTCTTCTAGTCCACATGTACACACACACACACACACACACCCCGGACAATAAGCAGGGATATCTTAAACTAGATCAACCTGCTCAGAGATTTCTCCAATTTAGAGATAAGGATGTGTTGGGGGACTATGTCAAAGGCTTTACAGAAGTCCAGATGGATGATATCTGTAGCTCTCCCCTTGTCCACTCATGTCATAATTCCACCATAGAAGGCCACTAGTTTGGCCAGGCAAGACTTGCCCTTGGTGAAGCCATGCTGGCTATCTCAAATCTCCTCCCTGTCCTCCATGTGCCTTAACATAACTTCTAGGAAGATCTGTATGTTGTTAAAAATTACTTCATAAAGTAGAATATCTGAAATACCTTGCTGCAGAGTAAGTTCTGTGAAGAGTAAGAGTAACTGATCTAGATATCAAATGAGCACAACTGAAATGTATATTTAAAGATGACTGAAACAAACTTGAAAATATAAGTAGCCTGGCCTTTAAATGCTAGGAAGGGTGTGTGATCAATCTAACAAGTTGGGGAGAAAAACACAAACCAAAAATCCCCATACTTACCTGCAACTCCAAATAATGGGACTTGAAGAAGTTCAGCTTCTCCCATCATCCAATTAGAAGGAAATGAGAAGTCCACAGGTCACAAGAGGAATTGCCAGTGTGCTTCTGCTGTTACCCATAAGCACTTACCATGGACTCCGAGACAACAGCTGAGGAATGGGCAGTGCCATCAGCCCAGGGACTTCGCCAGCAATTGGTCTGGATCAGAAAGTTAATGCTCATGCAGAAGGGCATGGATTCTCTATTAGAAGAGTTCAACCTCATTTATTTCCTCTAGAATGGGCATAAAGTAACCGCTTTTAAGGTCAATAGAAAAGGAAAATGCTTTCTATCACATCCTGCAGTTAGAAAGCCCACTGACATCTGATCAAGGCTGACCATTTTTCCACATCAGTCCTTGTTTACTCATACTTGATGATGTAGCTTTTCTTATGAGCACATTTGGCTTGAGGAAGAACACAAAACAGGACTCTTGCCTCTCACCACTTATCTTAAAACTGTAAAACTGTGTGGGTTCTACCAAATGCCTGTCAATGGACAGCTTGTTATTGAGCCTCACAGAAGTAGAAATCAAAGCAACGTAAGTGCATTGGATAGAGTGGAGTCCAATCACTCCACATGAAATGTTTAAGCAAAATGATTTATTTGTATCCATCCCATTGCAATTGCATTGAGACTAAGTTATATTGCTAACATCACACCTCCATTGGCATAATAATAATTGAATAAAGCCCATGTGAAGATTAAGCCTGAAGAAATGATATTACATGCCAAACAGTTACAATATTTCTTCATTTCTCCCTATGTCATGGTAAGAGATAGGAACATCTTGAATTCACCAACTTTGTAAAGTCCTTGTTGTCCATTTTCATTAGTTTCTCAAGAATTTTATAAGCTGCTCTTTAACTTTACCTCCATGAGCACATCGGCATGTTAGATGACATGAAAAACATTTCTAGGCATCATGGTAGGAGAGAAAAAGCTTAAACAGGCAAGCTGAATGTACTCCAAATACCTACAGAGAACAGGGGTTTTAACTATCAGGCCATTTAAGCCAATCTCATGATCTTGTGATTTCTTGTGCATCATGGTGTTTTAAAATCTATCAAAACTGTTGTTACGATTGACAGGCCCTTGTGAAAATGGGTGGGATTCATCAACTGAACTCATCTGAGGTGTCATGGAGCACCTCAGCCACCTGCATGGAGATGGCAGGCTTGAGCTAAGATACCCATCCAGACCTGTGCTCCTCAGTAGCGACAGCTTTAGTCCAAGTGGCTACCCTGCAGTATCTGAAATGATACTTGACAGCTACAGAGAGAAAGCTGGATCCCACCCTAACAGCTTCCCAAGTGTGAAAATCCTGCTTGCTCGCAGTCCTGAGCTGTGCTGTCAGCCACCAACTTTAGCGTCTCTGAATGTGCTCCGCTGGCATTCAGTGTGGTGACTACAACCATAAAACAAGGAAATAAAAACATTTCCTCCCTCTGCCCCTCCGTGAAAAGGAGGAGGCATTCATGGCAAATGTAAACACAGCTCTCTCCGTGGTTCAGCTCAGGTTTAGCGTAGGCACGCCAGCTCCGTGACCATCCCTGGGGGCTGTTCCTACAAGGTGAACCTCACACCATTGTGGTCGCCCTCATCGCCACCACATCCTGGCATCTGTTTGGTCCTGTCACCCTCTGAGGAGCCACCTAACATGCAGGCTACACCTTGACTGCTTTATGACAATTAGAAGTAAAGAGGACACCCACCAGAATTTGTTTTCCTTAAAAGCAGTATCCCAACCCAGCTCTTTGAAGATGAGAGGACCAGGGCGTCTTTCCTTTAGTGATTTTCCTAAACCATAAAGCTGAGTGTATTTTCCTGATTTGGTAAGAAGCTTTGGTGGAAATAATGCAACTGCAACACAACGTTGCATAAGCAGCTCGTGCCAATATCTTCCTTTCACATTTCCGAGTGTTTATTCCCTCCCATGGCAGAAGGTATTTTCATAAAACAATATGTCATTTATTTTCTACAATTTCAATGGTTTCTATAATTGCAGAATTAGCAGAATAAGAATTTTAAGGCTATTTCAATAATTCTTATGTTCACAGATAGTTTAGCTATATATTCTATACCTATCACTACTTGCTCAAATATATTACATGCCAGCAATAGTGACTGCTTGAATGCAATAGCTGGGATGGTGCTACACTCACCCCACCCCATCCCCCAAATAAAAATCATATTGACCCACTCAAAAAACCTCCAGAACTCTCAATTACATGACATTAAAAAGGAAGAAGGTTACTCAACAAAAGGCTTGGCTAGGGATGTGATTGCAGGCACAAAGAGCATGGTATGCATGTGATCAGATGCCAAGGAATGTTTCCAGCAATTCCAGGCAAGGCATTTTTTTGGGGTCCCATGAGTTCATGGAATAAATGCCACCAGTAGAAAACTCAATGTCCACACTGTCAAGCAGCCTTGCCCACGAGTCCTTTTTTTCCACCATCACCCACAGTACAGAAACATTGGGTTGTTCCTGGGCTCTCTTCTGGAGCGAAACAACTCTTCCTGAGACAAAACCCAGCTGCTGTTTCGGTAACTTGCTCAACTGACACTCCCAAAATGCAGCGTGGACAAGGCTGAACCGGTTTTGGCTTCTTTAGCTGTATACAAACATGCAAAGCCACCCCAGCAGGCTCCGACCCCTCAAATGTCACATCCCCTTTTGTTTCATGCTATTAATTCCAGTGTGCTGCAAAAAACAACCAATCCAGCCCTCAGAATACTTCAGATCTTTGAACTGAAACCCAAGCAAAACATACTGAAAATAATAATTATGCCTTATGGTCATGGCTACACCATGTGGGGCCAGAGGAGATACGCAGCCAAACACTGTTGAGTGTGGACCTGGCCGGTTTGCTCCAGAGAAGGCTGATGTTGGGCAACACGATGCTGTTGCAGAGCTCAGCCTGGGGCAAGGGACGGTTCCCTGCAGGGGAGCAGCCTTTGGCACCAAAGCTGTGGCCACCGCCTGTCTGTGAGGCCGTGCATGGCATGGTGTTAGGATTTGAGGAACCCACAAAAATTTGTCATTTAGATAATTATTCTATCACCCGATGACCCCTCCTCACCCAGGAAGGCGAACTGGGAAAAGCCAAGGAAACCCGAGGGTTGAAATATAAACAGATTTAATAATAAGACTAAATAATTAAAATTAATAACACTAAAGAACCAGTACTGATCCCAATACCAATATAAAATACACAGGGACTATACTCAGCCAGTGCTATCAGGGGGAAGCTGTGCGCTCCCAGCAGGGACAGCAAATGTGGGACACTGCCAGCCCTGCGGCTTGGGAGGAAGGGAAGGGCTCAGAAGTTCTCAGGATCACAGCTATCACAGAAGAGGAGAAACTCCTCAGGAAACTTTCTAATTTATATTGAATGTGATGTTCATGGTATGAAATAATCCCGTTGGCAGTTTGGGTCAAGTGCTCCTCCTCATCCTTGCACCTGGCAAGGCTCGAAAACACTGAGACCTTGAAACCCACATACCATAGCTGGCTATGAAGTAAATATTTTCACAAATTCAGACACTATAGTCTTCTACAAATGCAGTTTTCTCCAGCATTAGAAGAGACTCTACTAAAAAATACAATTACTGAAAGAGAAATTAATCCTGTGTCACTCGAACCAGGACACGAGGAGAATACCAAAGGTGTCCAAAGCCTCTTCTCTAGAAGTATCTCACTTCTTTTTGGAAGCACTGACATTATCCGATGGGAGTATGCCCCGCACGCAAAGGTGGACAAAGATCGCCGGTTTGGTGCAAATCCTGAAAGCTCAGGGCTCCCATGAGCCCTTCTCCACTGCCAAAAATGTGCCAAAAAGTTGACAAGAAACAAAGCAGCTTTCAGACAAGAAAACTGACATGTCCTGACCCTTCTTGGCAGCTGGCAACTGCCCAGGGTGGGGTTTAACATAAGAAAGTGTGAAGACAGGGCTTCTGCTCCTGAATCATTAACAGTTGAGTATGACTCGTTTGCTGCTTCTGCTTTACAACGCCCTTGCAGCCCTCTGATTGTCCCTCAGAGGTCCTCCTCCTCTGTCCCTGCAGCTCATCCCCACGTTTCCCTCTCCATCCCACATGCTTGTTCTCAGCGGGCTTCTGGCTTGGTAGGCTCGTCTACCAAGCCAATATAGATAAATATATCTATCCAAATCCACTGGTTAGCCTGGAGGTTTTCCACATCGCTTCTGACCCGGGGCTCCTTCCAAACCAGCCCCCGCGTTGATGCAATGTATGTGACTTTACGACACAAACTCTTCTTGATTCTGCAGGAATTGCATTTCTTATCTTTAAAAAAAAAAAAAATTTTAAAAAAAGAAGATCAGAGAAGATGGTGCGAAGAAACCACGGAGCTTCAAGCTAGAGGTTTTAATCCTTCCTCTGTCACTAACTTGCTGTGCGAGCTCTGCCCTTGGGCACGCAACACCTCTGCGGTGCCGCTCTCCCCAGGGGAACTCGTAGATAACGGGGATTATTTGTCGGTGTAATACTCTCCGAGATGTAGGCAAGAAAAGAGGATGCAGAGGATGTGCTGGCCAAAAAAGCCCCCACCAGTCAGGCATCTGCAAGCCGCTCCACTGAGATAACCACTGCCTGCCTGAACCCCAGCGGCACGGGCAGGCAGAAAGGGCACAACATGATTATCTGGGGCTAAAGATGTGCAGCGGGGCATCCTCGGCACACTGTCCCCAGCAGGAGAAGGGTACGTGCTTCCTCATAGAGCATCTGCGTGTGTCCTGAACCTGGGCATTGCACTTAAGGATTTCTACTTGAACATGCAATTAAGGAAAAAATAAAATTAAAAATAAAATAAAATAAAATAAAATAAAATAAAATAAAATAAAATAAAATAAAATAATTATAGACTTTTTAAAGAGACTCCTCCACCTCCTTTTGAGACTCTTTTTGTTCCCCCAGGCGCCTCTTCCCAGAGCCGTGCAGCAAGAAAGGATGGCCCCCAGTCGGCTCTCATTTTAAAATGCTTCTTTTTATTTCAGTGGTTGTACATTGGGTGAATGAATTTAACGTCACAACAGAAGTAGAATGGCTATTTAACAGACCACTAGTAGTTATATGCTGAAAAAGAGTGAATGGAGGGGTTTCTTTTAACTGTTACCGAAATATTCATTGTACGCGTCATCAATTATGCTGGATGAGAGAGGCAAACAAAAAGGTATTTTGGTGAGGTGCTGTATCCTTTGAAAAAAATAAACACTGAGACACCTCAAGTCACTTGAAACCGTGTCCCAGCTACAGTATTCACTGTCTCTGTGTTGGCCCATCTCATGGTTCTTTTAGGGGGTTTTATTTGTTGTTTTTTTTTTTTTAATTAAACAAAGCATTTAAAATTTAATCATTTTCATTAGACTTTTTTTTTAAAATATAAACAAAGTTTTGGCAAATAATATTTATACAGAAAAATAGTTTTAGATCTTCCCAAATTTTGAAATAGTCTATAAAATTACTTTATAAATAAATAAAATGCAGAATCTGTTGTACACGTATTTGCACATCTCTGTAATTGCCTCCTTACTGTTAGCGTAGGTTTGTACTTGTACAGTTTTCAGGAATATTACAAAGTCATAAAGTCGGAAAGTGGATCTCTTATTAAAAATACATTTTCTCTTTTTGTCTGTCAGTTTATCTGGATGAAAGACCTGATGTATCTGAAGCTTCGTCATCCATGGGCAAAAAATAGTAGTATTGGATTAATTGTAAAAAACATAGAATAACAGTTATTTCGAAACATAAAAAGTTCACACAAAACAATGTCTTGAAGAGTTATCTACATAAAATATTTAAACAACATGGATAATTTACCATTTAGTATTGTACAATAAGCTACCCAAATGCCTAAAATAAATATTATAAAAAAATAAAAACAACTTTGACAGATATAGGCAAGTTGCAGTGTCAACTACCTAGTTATAATGACTGAGAAAGTCTACAAATATTAGTGTTTTAATAGTATATAATGGTGATACCTTAACTGCTAAAGTAACAAGTTAAGATACATTATTTTTCCACAAATTAAAACTAACGCAACGTTACAAGCACTATGTTTTTACAATCGAATCGTGATTATTTTTTTCTTTCGGATGATCAAATCTCCAGCTTTATATATAAATAGATAGTAATTAGACATCGGACAAACAAGATTTAGCCCAGAAAATAATTTCCTAGACAAATAATTATATGGTTAGTGCCTTCAGTCGTCCAGAACAGGCAGTGCTGCCGAAGTTTAAAATAGTTTACAATCAATCTGAAGAGGTTAAGTTAAAATACTGCAATCACTAATAATGTCCACATAGAAAACTTATGCTGCAAACAATTATACATAATATCCACTTATAACAGCTGTCTTGTTTTTTTAAACAATAATTTAAAAACTATGTAATTTATGTGATACATGTGCAACATATAAAATGTGAAATATGAAATATTTGGTACAATAGTGCTTGAAACAAATCTCAAATCAAACAAATGAAATTTTAATTATACATATATAATTACCTTGTAAATCAACAAAGTATTTAAAAAAGTAAACAACATTAAAATCTGCTTCATCCATATATATGTATGTATGTATATATAATATGTATATAATTGTATTAAAGATATCTTCATACTTTTGTGACATAAAATATGTTTTTAAAGAAAAACAATTAAAAGAACTATTTTTTTCTCCACTCTAATCTGGTTACAATCGTATAATCCAATTAAAAAAATGCAAGTACAGTAACGATTTATTAAACTGAATCTCATTCTACATTCTTAGTGTTCAGTTAATAGTCTAGATTAAAGTCACCCCTGAAGTTTCAGTGACTCAACTGAATTTTAATTAAATTAGAATATCATACAAAGCTCTTCATCTACCACCTTCTTTTTCGCCTTTTCTTTTGTTAGTTTGGTCTTTGTGTGTGTGTGTGTGTGTGTGTCTGTGTGTCTATGTGTTTGATTTTACAGTTTTAGAAGTTACTTCTTAACAGCTTGGATCTTTTTGGTAACCTGACTATGAGTTTGAAAGATTATTCACTTCCGGTGAGATTTGACTGTTGGCATCAGGCTCACTTTCATCAAGTCTGATGTGACAAAATTTAGGCACTTCTGCAAAGTCTCTTTTAAAAACATTATAAATATACTCGTAAAATAATATTCTCAAGACTTTTTTCTTTTGGGGATTGAAGGGGGTACGACTGTGCAAAACTTTTAAATTTTCTTCTGCTACTCTGCTATGATTCAAATGCAACTTCTCCATACAAGTCAAACACCAACCATGTGCATCTAAAGAATTTGTGCTTTCCTTTGGACTTCTGGCTAAAAATATTCAGATTGGTGGGGTGGCATGCAGGACACTGGGCTGCGTTTCACTTCCTCTGTTTTGGAATCAACTCCCTAGGGGAGCAAAACCAAGATTTATTTTTTTTTTAACCGAGAAGGAAAACCCCAATCATAGTTCGAGTGAAAATTAAACCTGCAACTGGGATAAGTTTTTAGCCAATACAACTTAATTATTGCTGAGCTCGAAAGATTCAGAGACACTGAATCTCGCGAGGACCATTTAACTGGACCATTTCCGTTGGGTATAGTTATGGAGAAAAGACAATATTTGCAAGAATTAAACTATGCTTAGAAAAATCTTTAAAACTAAATGTTACCCTTTATGTCTTGAAACATCACAGCTGGTATCAGGTAGTTAACTATTTTAGGTTGGAGTATAGTAAGCATACCATATTTAATATTCATATATGACATAGCAGCACTAGCTTTTTCGAGTTTGTGATTTGTCCGTAAGAACAAATTCTTGACTTTTAGCATGCAGTTTGTGGCAACTCTAGAGAGGAGGAGACGGGGTAGTATGTACAGTAGCCGTGCTTGGCCGTCCGCAGGGAGGCTTCGTGACACTCCGTTCCGCTCCTGCCGGCTATTTCAGGATTATCTGTTAAGAGAAAGGAAAGCGTGATCGCCCTTTTAAGGTGACACGGGGAGAGCAGTTCGCCCGGACGGATGGCACTGGACTAACTAAGCTCGGGTACAGCTCGTAGAGGACAACATCCCGTGTGGGACAGCATCCCTCATGGGACAGCATCTTGTATAGGACAACATCCCATACAGGACAGCAACCCTCATGGGAGAGCAACCTGTACCCTCACGCTGCCTGAGAGGTCTTTGCACTTCACAAACCCGCTCATCCTCTTCCCGCATGCCCAGTCCTCCCTTGAGTGAGTGAGAACACGCAGAGGCGGGTGGAATTTGAGGTACCAAAATACTGGAGACCACGGTGAAGCCCCAAAGGGCCTGGCCGTCGGTGGGGTGCGCACCCTCAGCTCCCCCGCTGCCAGTGGAGGGGGAAGCAGCCCTGGCCTCCCGAGGAGGCTCACAAGTGCGTTGGTGCCCGGTGCGGTTCTCCAGCTCCCACCCAAAGTCAGGAATGACCAAGGGAAACGGTGGAGGCAGGGCCCCTCACCGCTAGCAAGCGAAAAAATGCACTGGGCTGGGTGTTTTCAAGGGGCTAAAGTGTGTTTTCGATGCCCTTTTTGCAGCTGCTTATTTCCTTTAAAAAAAAATAAAATATATATATTATCTGCAGGTCAGCAAACTTGAGAGTTTTTTCACGTTTTTTTCATCCCCCGCTGCCGGTGAAAGCGATGTCAGAAGCCAGGGGTGTGATGGTTTTATCACATCATTGCTCACCCCCT
>JAOXJM010000001.1:155074791-155085144 GCA_026413425.1 Tringa solitaria
AATGGCCTCAAGTTGCACCAGGGGAGGTTCAGATTGGATATTAGGAAACATTTCTTCACTGGAAGGGTTGTCAAGCATTCCAACAGGCTGCCTAGGGAAGCGGTTGAGTCACCATCCCTGGAGGTATTTAAAAGACATGTAGATGTGGCGCTGAGCGACATGGTTTAGGGGTGGACTTGGCAGTTCTAATTTAACAGTTAGGCTTGATGATCCTAGAAGTCTTTTCCAACCTAAACGATTCTATAATTTAGATTTAAAAGATAATATTACACCAAAAATGAAGTCAGTCAAAGCTAACTAATATCTGTCTCAAGCTGAAAGTCACGACAGGTACAAGAAACTAACAAATAAATAAATAGATGTTCCCAACTGCAGTTATGTGGGCAGCCTCCTGCACACTCAAAGCCAAAGAATGGCATTTCTGATAGGCAATAAATCATACACTGAGATAAAAATATGACATTCGTTTATTTCAAGGGAAAATAGTTGGAGCAGCTAGAGATGTCCAGATGCAATTATTTCATAGAGCAGAATCCCAAAGAAGTACATCTGGAGCTCTGCACTGCACTGTGTTGTTAAAATTTTATGATGGAAAAAACCAGACGCACATGAGCTGTGCATACATGCCAAGCACAACGAAACAAACTCATTTTCCCCTAAACGCCTACAAAATGAATTGACCTCAGAATTTTTTTCCTGTGTTTAAATAATAAATATATGCCCCAAGACTTTTACTCAACCTGTCAAAGTATAATTTGTTGAGTAATTCAAAGCAAGAGCACAAAAGGAAGCTATCATATCAAACATAAATACATTATTTTAATTGCAATGATACAAAAGCTAAACCAGTCTATAACAGGGACGGTAAATGTCTTGATTTTTTGTTATATAAAAGAATAGCATTTGCCTTTGCTTACTGCTCATGTTATGTGATACTGCCATCTAGCAGGCTATCAGAGGAAGTCAGGTTTCAGTCCTCTACAGGGGCAGAGGTATGTGAGGGGGGAATTTCTAAAAAAAAAAAAAAAAACAAACCAAACTAGAGATTTTCCATGTCTTCCCAGTGGTTTCTTGTATATGAGCATGTCATCTAAAACTATGTATTCAAGCCAGTCAGAAATATTCATCACCTACACAGAAACAACACCCTATCTTAAAAAACAAAAAAAATGTTATGAAAAAATAAAACAAAGACTTGGTTAAAGTTTGCATGAGACTTAAAACTCGTTTAAATTCTCCAGGGTAATCTTTTGCCTTTGCTTATTTGCTGCCTTACAGTGTAAGAAAACAAAGTTTTGCCACATATTTTGTAATGTCAGTTGTTTCAAGGCAAATTGAAAGGGGTCTTTTCTTGGCACAGCTTGAGATTTGCTGTGGGCTCTAAGATTGGAAACTCTCAAATCTTGCGTCTGCAAACTGTTAACTCTGAAAGTTACAGCTACGTACATTGTAACTCAGTGTCTTCGGACAAGATAACTTGATTGAATTGAGGCCTGTGACTCTTGGGTGTCTAGTATGCAAGAGGCAGCAAGCTGTTTAAGTTTGCCTTTCTTACTGTGACAAGCTATTGCTATTCAAATACCTTCTCTGAAGAAATGACTCTTCACCATCGAGGATCACTTAGGTTCATTTTTCCAGCCTGCTGCAGGTACAAGGCAAGATGTCCAGCTCTGCATCCCAGATGCCGAGGCTTGCCGGTATCTCTACTTGGAGCAGCATGGCACCATACGTGGGCTCACAAGATGCCCAACGCTGGACTCGCTCCCTGCAAGCACCCCCTCTGACAATGTGTCTGAGAAAGGAACCTGTTCCTCCATCTCCTTTTTTGGACTTTTTCATGTCAGATTCAAATCATCCTTTCTGCTGTTAGAACAGAGGAACATTTCACTTGGGACTTCATGGAACTTTTAGAGCAAAGCTTTCAGTTAAAAAAGGACAAAAAATGTTTCAATGGCTATTACTCACAGCAGAAGTGCTTTCTGACCTGTTCCCCCATTCCCTTAGAAACTGCAATTAAAGCTTTTCAAATCAGTAACAATAATTTTGCATAGGCTCTTATTTGTAAAGTTGTTGTATACAGGCACTAAATATGCAAATAACATGTCTTTCCCCTTGCCACCTTCCTTCTCAAAAGCTTGCTTTCAACCAACAAAAAAGGCCGTTTCCTACTACCTTCCAGATTTTTTAATTCATTTTCTGAGTATATTGCTATTCTTCTCCCTGTTTACGAGTCCAGCAGGTTTCCACAAGGACGAAAGGGAACTTGAGACAAAAAAACCCTTGTCAGCAGCACAGAGGACAGCCCTCTGCCAAGAAGGCTTCCTGGGGTTGGATGGGTAGACTGAAGAGGAAGCCCTTTTGAGGGACACCAGGGAATATTTGGAAGAGGGAGCAACTAGCACTTCTGCTTTATGAAGAAGGAGAAATTAGCTCGAGTAGGTGCCACGTGACATTTTGGTCTAAGAAAGATCTGCCTCATCTGGGAGTGGCGGCTGCCTTTGTGAGGACCTTGGCAAGGAGAGGTGCTCTGTTGCTGCACATCCCAGGTCCCCTCCCTCCTGAGGGAGCTGCCACATACACTGTCTCAAATCCCCACTAAACATTTGGCATGTTTGTATTTTACACAATCTTAACTACTTTTTGAATTCTGGGGCAAATATTTTAATTGTCCTTTTGTTTGTGGCACTTGAATGTAACATAACTATTTTTATTTCTGCTTCATTGTATTTTTACAGAATTTGACAAAACCAAAGGCTACTGAATGATTTCATAATTAATATCTGCATAATTGCCACCTAATTTAGTGTGAACGCTGATGCATAATTTAAAGCAGCTGTGCTAGATAATCACAAGCCTTAGCATGAAAAAGCCTGGTGATCTTACATTTCTTTTCAGACATGGCCTATGAGTATTTAATTTTTCTAATGGATCTGCCTTTTAATTTTTCCTTCTTGGTTAAAGGGCACAAAACCAATAGAATAATGTTGTCACTAAATAACATCTTTAGGCAGCATTCTCTGTAATGCTATTTTTATACTGCCAGTTTTTGGCCCATTTTCATCGCTACAGAAAATAAAGCTGTGTACTGTTCTGTACTGATGTGAGCAAGACTCTTCTCTCTAATTTGGAATCCGGTAATTGCCCTGTAATGACAAAGAACTAAGGAAGCATCCACGGAGCTTGAGGACACAGCTTAATACACAGAAATGCTGGTGTCTAACCTCCTGTCCCAGTCAATGGGGTGATACAATCTAGTCAATAAGCCAACGGAGCCTGGAGATCACTTCACATGATCAGCCACTGCAGGCTCAGGTCATTTGCTCAACAGGTTTTTGGTACCATTTGGGTTAAGGTCTCTGGGCCTGTTGTCCATCTGCCAGTTCAGAAGCCTGCAGATTTGTCTGTAGGTCTTGAATTGCATTTGCCAAGCTTGTCAAAATGTCCTGGATAACCTAGACACCCAAGGTTATCTTAGGACAATCACAAACATCAGCAGACACATGTTTAGGCAACTGAACCAAGCCCTGCGTGATTTTTGAAGGGTGAGCCAGACTATTCTTCAGACTCTGCTGATAACCTTCACAGTCTACAATGGGCACTTAAACTTCTAGCTTGCATGTAGACATCTGTACTCAGACACAAACACTTAGGTGTCTTAACTTCAGGTTGAGTCCTAACTTTTTAATTTTGGGAGGACTCACCCATGCAATACATAAATAAAGCAATAGCAAGGCTTTCTACTTAGAAATTTAAAGTTCCCCAAAACAGGTGTTGGCATTATTCAAAATTGAAATTCAGTCCCAGAATTCAGAATGACACCTCTCTCAAGTAATGTTAGGTTAGATCATCATCTGTGAAATCTTATGGCTACCTGTGAGTGAAGCTGAACAGGTTAACAGTTTCCTTGCTTGCTCGAGTACTGCTAGTCCACTACCTACAGAAGCAGTAATTAACATCTGTTAGAGATCTCTGAAGTATATATTTACACACAAATACTGTATTAATATTTTAAATAAGGTATTTGACATACCTCTGCCCACATGCATGCACTAGAGGGAGCTAGGACCAAACTCTCCATACACACACCCTAACACTGCTTCCCACGGTTTCACACTTTTTGGAACTTTGCTAGTTCCATCCTCCAAGCATCCTCCATGCTTGTCAGCATCCCCAAAAAACAACCGAACATAAGTTCATTAAGGATCTAACCCTGAAGCGAGGTTAGGCAGTGGCAGCTTCCAGCCCCACTCTGGTGGGAATGGCTGGAGCAGTTGTGAAGGAGGAACAAAGAAAAGGAGAAGGACCTCTCACCTCTGATGGGTCATGTTCCCAGATTCCTCACACACCTTTGGAAGTCCACCTGCCCTGCACTGGAAATCCCAAGCTGAAGTCCCTCCCTCCCATCCCCTCTCACCACAGCCTGGCAGCTACAGTAAGCAGAGACACCCCCTCACAAGATGTCCACATGCAGTGAAAAGCAATACCACCAGCTCTTGTATTGAGTGAGTCAGTTTTTAATCAGGATTTGTAAAACAGGGTTTGCTAAAGCACTTTTGCTCCAGCCTGTTTTCGTTGCGCTGAGCCAAAGCGATTCTCCTCCGCTCTGAAGTACATTTGTAAGAAAATTATTTGGGTTTTAAAATCTAACTTCCATTAAGTCAGGAAAAGCAAGAGACTTCCAATTTTCCATATATTCCTAACTGGTATCACCCTGCATGGATGTACTATGGTATAGCCTTTAACCCTACATAATCTTCTCACGTGCCTTGTGCCATACATTGAACACACAACGCCATGAGTTGCGGGCAAAGCACGACGGACTGTGCCTGTGTCAATGCAGGCACATTTTGAGCTGCTACTCACATTATTTTCAGAAAGCAAGCACAGACCGAAATCGTGAGGCACAGCTCATCTTTTTTCAAAATACAAGCTGACAGCACATACTAAATAATTTACCAGACTCAACAGAGTTGTTGGGTTTTTTTAGCTATCAGCTGAGACTCCGTAACTTTTGGGATGTTGACTTTTCCTTCTGCTGGTGCCTGTCCAGGACACCTGGATCATCACACTCAACCCAAGGAAGCCCAGCAATCTCTCCCCAGGCCAGAATACTAAGCCAAATGATATTGAGATCTATGATTAAGACCTGCTACGACTTTCTTTTCACGCCTGGCATTATGAGGAGAAGCTGTGGGAGCTGAAATGGGATGGGCTGAAGGCTGCAGGTTGATTAAAAAAGTGAGGGAGAAACACTGGGAAGAGGACACCGCATGCCACAGATATGTAAAGCAGCGCGGCACAGACCAGGAAAGGAAATTTTAACCAGATGGGAATAAAAAAGTCCTTTTCTGAAATACACAGAGGAGCTTAAATCCATACAAGAGGACACAAACAAAGGATGTTATGACCATGAACAGAGTCTTAACCCAAGTTAATTTCCTGCTGCTTCTGTGTTTCTTGGGCTAGACAAATACTGAGAGTTAGGAACACAGAATTACTATTGGGCCTTCCCCAGTGTTGTAGCTTAGTCTCTGACTCTTAGGAGATTGTAAATAAAGAGCAAACTTGGAGATTTGCCTCTTATAGAGAAGAGTTAACTACTACTACTTTCCCTACTTCAAAATACACTTTTTTTTTTTTTTTTACAGTAGCTTTTATAGATTTGCAACGACTAAAACAAAGACAGAAGCCAGAAGAAAAATGAAAGTGGTGGCACATGCTACAGAAGCCAACGAGAAAAGCTGCTGGGGTGGGACTCATCTCCTCCATGTGCGGTGGTGCAGAGCTTCGGTTATGCAGCACCCACGCTCCTTCCGCAGGCAAGAGAAAGAGGCAGGACCCTCCAGGGCAATTCACCTTTCCCTAACACGAACTTCTAGAAAAGCAGATGAATTGGATGCCAAACTTCCAAACGGCTGAAGTTAAACAAGTGGAAACCCATCCCCTGTGTTAAACCATCCTTTAATTTCAACACGGAGTTTTAGGTATACATATACACACAACAGATATATGCAACGAAATAAATACAGACAGACACTTTCTATGCCTCCTGTTAAATTTACAATGCTCTAACCCTCCGATGCAAACAAAATCTGCACTGGGAAAGGAGGGGCCCTGCCCACTAACCTGCCAAATGAGAAAGTGCACTAAGGCACACCTATGTCTCCCCAGTGGCACTAGTTACTCCTGTGAAACTATTCCCATTAACTGGAAAAAAATAATAAATAAAATACTGCTTTAAAACCAGACTCCTTTTGTAGGTGTACATGTATTTATTTATTCTACTTCAGCCACAGTCAGCTCCTCTGGCACTCAGAAGTGTGGGTGGCAGAGCTGCCCCGGCCGCACTCCTGCACCCCAGAGGGTCCCCAGCCGACCCCCTCCCCAAACCACCCTGTTTTCTCACAGTCCCTTGGCACCCTTGAAGTCCCTCTGTCACCACTTTGGGATCACAAAACCACACTGGATACCGCCAAACAGTTTTCTGCCTGCAGACGCTGTTCTGGGAAAGACAGCGGAATGCACCATTCGCCCGCTGCACTCTCCTCCTTGTCCCAAGCAGTTTTTCATTAAAACAAGCTAGTTCTCAGAAAAGAACACACAAAACAACAACTCTCTTTTGATTAAAATGCTAGCAGCACAAACACCACAATGCTGGCAAAGAAACCTTTGGAAAAAAAAATAATAAAGAAAACGGACTGGTTTGTGTTTCTTTAAGAAAGCAGGGTGTATTTCAGAGGTAGTATATTTTTCCTGAATTATTATAAATAAACTCTTGCGGATACTCTTATTTTTCCATGGGATACTTAAATAGTTTTGGGACCAACAGTAAAAAAAAATATAAATCTGCTTGTGTAACATTATTAAGCAAAATATTTTCACTGTATTTTTTGTAATTCCTTGACAGGTGGAGGGGAAGGAATCAATGGGCGAGCGTTTCTACTCGGTCTGCAGCAGCTTGTCGATCTGGTCACGAGCAACACAAGGAAAGGTGATGGGGACATAACAGCCCTTTGGCTTTCTCTTGGTGAGCAAATCTGCTTGCTTCCTCTTCAGTTTGACCTCTCAAAAGCTGAGAGGAAAACAGGTCTCAGGTGGAAGTGCCCGAGGACGGTCCCAAAGCAACAGAGAAGTCAGAGTGACCCAGCTGCTGTGGAAACCCCTCCCCGGGCAGATGCTGGGCACATCGGGGTGGGAATCTCTACGGCCCCAATGGAGGATTCAAAGCTACACACTTTGAGCTGCAATAGATATGTCTTCCTGGGGAATCAGGTCCTACAGGAGAAGAGGGAAACCCTACCAAAGTGAAAACTGCCATTAACATAACAAACTGCAGAAGAAAAGGAGAAAGTATCATCTTTCCTAGCCTGCCTCTCCCATAACCCTGGGGGTTGTCTGTAACAACGTCCTTCCTTAGGGAAATATAATTCCCAGGTTAAAAATATACTTTCAAACATAAAGCAGGCACAGTCATAAATATCTTGAGTGCTGTTTTAATCACCAGTATTTTCGGAAAACATTCAATTTCGTTTCTCTCATTTTTTTTTTCAGCTGCCTTGTCCAGCTTGTGATTTTAGACAGTTTCCATGCTTACAGATTAGTCACTTCCACACACTGCATGGAGAACACTACATTAACACACCTGAAGGTTTGAAACCTGTGATGATCTTCCTTTTGAACTTAGGAGTTAATAATTGACTTTTGTAAGTAGTCCAGTACTACGGTGATTCTAACTCCAGCTGGGTTAATTACACAGTAATTAGGTACAAACATCGCAACACAAAACACAGCTACATCATTATTTGCAACAAATGTTAACTCTAAATAAGTGCAACCTGTCCCACAAACACTTGCTATAAACGACTTAAAAATAAAAGTAAAATTTGATGGGGTAAACACAGAAAAAAAAAAAATTCTCCGGGAGAATTTTTTTTGTTAAAAAAAACAAATTAAAATAAAAATCTCAGCACTCATTTAGAGTTCGGGATCTTGTGAAAGAAAGCTTTAAAAGGAGCAAACCTGATTTGCTGTGGCTGTTGCGGCGAAGGGAACACTTGTTGCAGGAGTTGTTGCTGCAGAGACAGTGGCGGCCGTAGCGTTGTGCATCATGGGTACTTTCAGGAGGGGAACCATGGAAGCAATGAACAGGAGGGTGCAGCATTATGGTAAGAGAAGTGGTATTTTTGGCATGGTGAATATCAAGAGCGGCAAGCCATCGTCATGGGTTAAACCGGCAGATGGCATGCAATCACAGTGCAAAGCGAGAAAGCGTGGCGGAGAAATAAAAAAAAGGGAAAATAGCTTATTACAAGTACAATTAAAGGAAGGTTGTCAACACAATCGGCGATTCCCAGAAAAAAAAAAAGAAAAAAAAGAGCAAGGACCACTGAAAACGGAGGCGTTATCTCTAAGAAAAGCATTACTTGTGCAAACAAGGTCTCTACCAAAACAGCCCGTTACCTGAGAATTGTTACATGGGCAATTTGTTTTCCCTCAGTACTGATATACAGCACTCCAAAATAAAATTCTACTAAAAAAAAATATATACAGTGGTTTGTACTAGGAAGGAAACTGATAAATGTTTATGTTAATTTTTAAACGCAACTAAAAATGAATTATTTTCCTGTATCTTCATTTTGAAGTTAGCCAGATACTCGCTGTCTTCCTTTATAATCCAATTTACGCATTTCTTCTACTAGCACTGCATAACTGTTAGATTTTATCAGAGTTAAATTACCATCTGCTTTGAGGCAAAAATCAGGAGAAGGATGATAATAATTTTCCTGATTTAAATACTGCTTTGTTTGATCTTAAAAAGCCAGGTCAATTTAGTGAAAGTCGCTGCTTTTGCTCATTTGAAGAATGAATTTTAATCAGCATCTTCATGGGAGAATTATTAACTTGATGTTTTAAAGGCTTGATATTATAACTCCTTATCTAAATAGCCCCACAAAAAAATAATATCACTGGGATAGGGCTATAGAATAGAAGAGAGATTACTTTTCTGTCTTAGAGGCTGTTGCATTGGACTTTCATTTTGCATGCCCAAAATGTTAATTCCAAGCTGCAAACATATTTAAAGGAGGAGCGAGATTCAGATCACGGGTTTCAACAGAACCTCTGCGGATCAAAGAAGGCATTTCTGGGAAACGCTGATAAAACTTTCTAACACACAGCAAAAAGGAGAAATAGGCACACCACTATGAAACTTTAAAACACTGATGAAATTTGCTGGCTTTTTCCAGTATTTTATGATTTTATAGTACTAGACAATATAAAATATAAAGAGAAATAAAACTTTGAAAACTGAAAAGCAGACTGGAATTCATGGTATTATGCTTTTGCAGTGTAGTTGTTATAGCAGGTGATATCACATCTAAACTGCAGCTTTCATCTACAAATCTAAAACACTCTGCAAAGTCAACCAGAAAGAAGGACAAGCGAACCTTTAATTCTAGTCAGTGTCTAAATCTTGCCTAGGATTTTTGAAACAAGTGAATATACATCATATACAGTATAAAAAGAGATCAATAAAGAAATTTGGAACCTACCAATACTGGTAGCGGGTGTCATGCACAAAACTGACCCTGCGTGTCATGCAATGATAGGTGAAAAAAGTGGATAAAGGGAAGAAACAGGTTAGCTGTTTAGAGTTAACATTCAAAGTGAGATTCAAGCATAACCACAGAGAAGTAAGTTAGTTAAATGAAAACTGTAAGGTCATTCATAGTTTTGCTTTAACACAACAAAGGTGATTAAGTTCTTACTAAACTCCTACCTGAGTATACTGTGTGACTCTGGGTCTGTTTCTGTATATACGCAAGATACTTCATAAACTTTTTTATTTAGTACTTCTATCCTTTCACTTAGCACTTTTGCAGCAAAAGGTTTTTTGTTTATAGAAACATCTTTGGTTCAATATCACACATCTTTGGTTAAATATCACATTATTTGGGAATTTTAGAACTCATTGCATAATCCAGAGAGCTCAATGTTGCGCAGATCAACATTCACCGACTTTTTGATGTGCAGCAGAGAAAGAAGTCAAAACGGCATTAGTTGGTAATGTTCCACGGGGGCTTTGCCAGATTTAATGTACTTTCTTACCACAACACCTGAGGCAGAGAGGTGCTTCTGGCCAAAGAAAACACCACTGTGACAATTCCCCAAGCTAAACACCTCAAAGTTCCAGCAAGAGGCTCCCATCGCACCTCAGAGATGCTCTGGAAGGACTGCTTGCCTGCCACGCCATTTAATTTTGGTGCCTAGTCCACCTTTAACCTTTTTGGGAAAACCAAATGAAAAAACAAAACAAAACAACCCCCCCCACCCCCCCCCAAGAACAGTGTATTT
>JAOXJM010000001.1:155087641-155132272 GCA_026413425.1 Tringa solitaria
CCCTGCCCATGGCAGGGGGGTTGGAACTCAATGATCTTTAAGATCCCTTCCAACCTGAACCATTCCATGATTCTCACTCTGCTCATATGTGGCTGAGGCAATCCCCCACAGCTGCAAAACAGCCCCCAAGGAGCAGAAGGATATGCCTGGGGCACAGGACACTTCCTATGGCATCTCTGAAGCGTGATGCTTTTCCCAGCATTTTTGGTGGCAGAACTTTGCCCTCTCGTCTCCTAGGAGAGAGATGGCTGATCCAAGTCAAAATCCAGCCAATTTAAGTAGGAAAAAAAGGGGCAAACTGCGGCCAATGATGCAGGAGGCTATGAATGTGAAAAGCAGCCTGGCGGCACGTGGAAAATTCTGCTTGATTTCTCATACTTTGCAAGAGGAATTAAAATACCACGTAAATATCTGTGCAGACTCTACCATGAGCAGGGCAGGGAGCATAATAAATAAAACCTTCTGTTCAAGTGCAACTGCCTGACAGAGAGGTGCCACCTGAGGACCACAAAACTAGCTCAACGTGGGTACAACATACCTGTCGGGATAAACGCTGCGTGTTGCTGCAACTGAGCATTGGCAAGAGCCTGTTGATAGTGCAAGACACTGGGATTGAAAACGGCACTGGCACCATTGCTTTTTTCAAGTGCTTGTCTCTTTGGTAAAGGGTGAAGAACACCAGGAGGAAAGGCCTGTAAATGAGAAAGTTACTTAAAATGGCGCCATTTTGAAGACATTGTCCGTAACATATACATAAATAATAAAAAAAAACTTATTATTTTTTAAAGCGGCTAAAGATGCCTCGCCATGCATATTAACTCAAAGCACAGCAATGTAAAATGAGTGAAATTTTGTTATTGATAGCAAAAGCATGGTACTATTAACCTAAAACTGTAGCAGCACAACTACTGAAAAGAAAGGCCTTTAAAGCAACGAAAATGGCATTGCCTTTAAATAGGTTTTCAAATATTATAGGGAGAAAAAACCACTTGTGTTTCATTGCCAAGTATTTTCTTTTTTAAATTTAAATATTGTCTCCTATTATTACACAGATTAATGGATTACGTTAAGCGTTTTCAATTACAGAAGCAGTTTTATCTCAATTCGACTTTTCATGAGAGGATATTTAAAAAAATGAAACCGTGTTAGGAACCAAACTAAATCGTCTGCGTTTATTACGTATGAGAATGAGATGGATAAATAGAGTTTCTGGTAAATTAACGAGTATGTGAAATCATTTCCGGTTGATGTTCAAAAGTAAAGCGGATACAAATTTCATTAGTTGCTTCATCTGAAAAAAAAAAAAACCAACCAAAAAACCAAAACAAAACCAAAAAACCCAAAAAAAAGCTACATGCAAAGCAAAAGGTGAAAGGTCAAAGTACCAGGTCTACAGTTGCTTCGAGAGGTCGCTTCATTGCTTTGGCAGTCGACTGAGTCTTTTAATAACAGGCAGCGAGCACATGATGGCAGTGGGCCAATGGGATTCAAGCGAATTAACATACAGGTAAACAGCAAGCAGAGGTGCATCATGGGAACGGCATTGCATTTGTGGATAGGTGAGAAGGAAAAAAATATTCTGAATGCAATATACAACATACAAAAACACTAGGCATGCACAACAACAAAAATGTCTTCTAAAGAAATGGATATTACATTTCGAATTAGTACCGAAGCAAAAATGCATCTACTATACCTTAGTTAAAAGCATATAAGAGAGTAAAATATAGATGTTTGAAATTCAGGAAAGTTGAGTAAAACAGCAGCTTGCAGACACTATTAAGCATCGTATAAACACTTCACAGAGATGCAGAAAGTTTTAAGGATACGCCTATAAGAATTCCTGATAAGTTAGTTAAGTCACATTTTAAAGCGGAAAAATCAATTTGGATGGCTACATTTTCAAATACAAAGCACTAGTGAAAGTTGTAATGCATTACAAATGCTACTAATATCAGTGCTTGCAAGGTCGGGGTCTTTTAATCAAGAGAAATGTGTCACTCAATAGATTTGGGGTTCTAAATGAGAAAGGTTCTCCTTTTCCAATACAAAGCAGGGTAAGTAATATGTCTATTTACACTAACTTATCATTAATTCCTTTTTTTTTCCCCTTACAGCTGAGCCATTTTTGTAGATTTTTTTTTTTCCTCGTAACTTACCACGTTACATTGAGAGGGAAAAAAGTCTTTCAGAATTTAAAACATATTTTCTAAATTTTGCTACAACCTTCAGTACTAGCTTCAGGAGCAGGGAGTAAAAATATTGCTCTCAGTTCATAAGTGAACATCAACGTATGAGTTACGATACTAGTCCAGCATTATCAATTTTTTAAAAATAAAATATTTAAGCATAGTACAGAGGCATATACATTTGTGTATACATCCATAATAAGATCAAACTTATGGCTGATATGATGGCATTCTGTAAAAAAGTCTTCTCATACAAAATATTACACTCTAGTTTTATAGTGTAAATAATTCTTATAAACCTTTAGAAAGGAAATGAAGATTTACTTAGAAATTAGAATTTTTACTTTTTTTAAACACACGCTGATATTTAGCTCTTTTTTTTGGATGTGCAGATTATGTCTATCTTGACATCAGTTTGTGGAAATCGGGAACAAAAGTGAAAAAAAAATAAAAAGAGTACCAGGCACAAAATGCCTACAAACAGCTTATGGTCACAAGATTTGCTAGTGCCATCAGGGTATTTTGCAAGATAGCCCTCACTTGGCCTATTCCTTGTTCCTGGCTCTGTTGCATCTATGTTGCATGAGGCTTCCCAACGCCCCCTCCTTCAGCATATTTCTGGATTACACACCCTGATCTACAGGATCTGCTCACCTGCCTGGGTCCAAGATTTGGACATAAAAAGAAACACCTGCTGCAAAGTGAGGACCTGGAGAGCCTCCTTGTGTCTAAGCAGGGTGCTGTGCAGCCGACGTGTGGTACCCCCCATGGGCACCCCCACGGGGGACATCAGTCCGTCTGCATGGGGCACAGCCCCAGACCCACTCTGCATCCACCAGGGATGGAAGTGAAACATTAGGACTGAATTCAGTGTTATGTGATGATGAAATCCACAAATTCAAATCAACATCATTAAGAGTAAAGCGTTTCAGTTAAATAACTTTATTATCCAAATGCAAATTTTATCTGATCTCACTTGTTAACTTATTATCTCTGTGTTAATGATTGCCTTTCTCTACTTATCACCATGCTCCTCTCAACCTCACCTCCCCATTTTGAAGCTTTTTGCTGGCTTTCCCCTCATCTTCCACAGCAAATTCAGTCTTACAGTTTTCCCAGCCTGAAGGCTTTAACTTGATCTGTTTCCGCACCTCCTCAACAACCTTGTTTCCATGTAGACTCCCTCTTTTTTCAGGCTTTCAGACCACCTGTCCATTTTTCTCTCCTGTCTTCATATTTTCTTTCATTTTGTCCTGACAGTAAAACCTCCTTTACCTCTTTCTGTTCCATCGGGTTATCTCCTGCTCAACGTTTGATCTCCTACATAACAACCAAACAAATCAATAACTACAGACTGGAGAGGAAAAGGCTATGGAAAGGAAATAAAGACAACAATAAAAATGATCAAACATACTCAGGCATAGTATTTGCCTGTCATGTGTCACATTGGTATGCTATAATGTCTCCTGGAATAAGAGCAGAGGCCTGTGTGGATGTTCAAGTAGCTCTTGACTAACTCTAATGCAAGAAGGGAGGTGGAAGCAGGGATGGATGGGAGGAGGAATAGCGACACAGCCTGAGAACGTAGGGATGGGTTAGGAGAGCCAAAGACCACCTGCAGTTGAATCTGCCAAGGTATGTGAAAGACAACAAGAAGGGTTTCTCCAAGTATATCAGCAACAAAAGGAAGACTAGGGAAAATGTGGGCCTACTGGTGAATGGGGCAGACAACCTAGTGATGCAGGACATGGAGAAGGCTGAGGTATTGAACATCTTCTCCACCTCAGTCTTTACTGGTGAGACTGCCCTTCAGGCGAGGGAGAGACCAGTGGGAAAATCTGAAGTGAAGAAAATTTACCCTTGGAGGACGAGGATCGAGCTAGGGAACATTTAAACAAACTGGATGTACACAAATCCATCTTGTCATACCTGACAAGATACAATGACCGGTGCTGAAGGAACTGGCCAATTTCACTGCAAAGCCACTACTAATTAGCCTTGAAAGGTCACTGTGACTGGAGGAAGTTTCCAATGACTGTAAGAAAGTAAATGACACTCCTGTATTCAAAATAGGCAGGAAGGTCTGAGGAATGGCAGGTTGGTCAACCTCACCTCAGTCCCTTGGAAAGTGAGTGAGCAAATCCTCCTGAAAACCATCTCCAAACACATGAAAACCAAGAAGGTGATGGGGAGTAGTCAGTATATATCTATGAAGGGCAAATTGTGCTTAACCACTCTTACAGCCTTCTACGATGAAACTGGCTTGGTGGGTGAGGAAGAGCCACAGATGTTGTTTCTCTTGACTTCAGAAAGATTTTCAACACTGTCTCCCACTTAGTCCTCATGGACAAACTTACTCAGTATGGGCTAAATGGGAAACAGTGAGGTGGACTGAAAATCGGCTCAACCGCCAGGCTCAAATGGTTGTGTTCCACAACATGAAGTCCAGCTGGAGGCCACTCACTAGTGGTGTAAAACTGGGAGGTTGATACACAAGACAGATGGGCTGCAACTCAGAGGGATCTGGAAAGTCTGTAGAAGTGGGCACAGAGGAATCTCACTAAGTTCAACAAAGGGAAATACCAAGCCTTGCGCCTGGGGAGGAACAACTCCAGGCAGTAGTACATGCTGGGGGCCACCCAGATGGAAAGCAGCTTAGCAGAAAAGGCCCTCAAGGTTTTGGTGTACACCAAGTTAAACACAAGCTAGCAGCGTGCCCTCACAGCAAAGGCAGCCAACAGCATCCTGGGCTTCATTAGGAAAAGCATCACCAGCAGGTCTAGGGAGGTGATCTTTCCTGTCTACTCAGCACTGGTGAGGCTGCACATGGAATGCTATGTCCAGGTCTGGGCTCCCCAGTACAAGAAAGACATGGACATACTAGAAAACAGTCCCATAAAGGGCCCCAAAGATGATTAAGGCACTGGAACACCTCTCATATGAGGAAAGGCTGAGAGAACTGGGATGGTTCAGTCTAGAGAAGATGCTGGGGAATCTTATCAGTGTATATTCATACCTGATGGAGGGGTAAAGATGAAGGCAAATTCTTCTCAGTGGTGCCCTGTGACAAGACAAGATGCAACAGGAACAAATTCAAGTATAAGAGATTCCATTTAAGTTTTTTGTCGTTTTTTTTTCCTTTGTTTTTATTGTAAGCATCACTTAACCATGGAGCAGGGTGTCAAGAAAAGTTGTGAAATCTCCAACCTTGGAAACTTTCAAAAGCCAAGTAGGCATGTCCTGGGCAATCTGCTGTAGCTCACCCTGTTTGAACAGTGGGGTTGGACTAGATCTCCAGAGGTCCCTTCCAACACCAACTACAAGTTCACGTTTTAATTTAGACAGTACATTCTTCAGTGACTTTCTATACTCTCTGATGCAGCACATGAATACTTAGAGCTCACCGAGCACCATGATAGATGACGCTGCCTTCTAATGCACTTCACATTTAAGCTGCACATGATCTACAGCCTCTTTCACAGTGTCTTTCCCTTTCCTTTTTACATCAGATGATAGATCACCTAGGATACCTGAGTAAAAATTCCTAAACTTCAGTGTAGACAAATACACTCGGGGCATTTTCTGCAGGGTCCCAGGCTGCAGAATTCATTGACCTTCAATGGTCTTACAAGCTTAAAGGGGGCTTACAAGAAAGACGGGGACAAACCTTTTAGTAGGCCCTGCTGCTACAGGACAAGTAATAATGGTTTTAAACTAAAAGAGGGTAGTTTTAGACTAGATATAAGGAAGAAAATTTTACAGTGAGGGTAGTGAAACTCTGGAACAGGTTGCCCAGAGAGGTCGTAGATGTCCCGTAGAATCAGAATAGTTTGTCTTGGAAGGGACCTTAAAGATCATCGAGCTCCAACCCCTCTGCCATGGGCAGAGACACCTCCCACTAGTCCAGGTTGCTCAAAACCCCATCCGTGGAACCATTCAAGGTCAAGTTGGATGGGGCTCTGAGCAATCTGTCCTAGTTGAAGATGCCCCTGCTCATTGCAGGGGGGTTGGACTAGATGACCTTTAAAGGTCCCTTCCACCCAAACTATTCTATGATTCTATGAGCTTTGCCTACAGTGCTGTAACTTTATCCACAATGTTCACCTAGAAGAACACTCTCTGAACCAGAGCAATGCTGCCAGCTCCCCAAACAGGAAGGAAAACTTCTTGGACACAATTTAACCTGGGAGCAACCTGCAAATGAACCCTATAGGTAAGCATCTATATTTCTGCCTTATTTCTGCTCTCTAGATCCAACTGAGTATTCTTGGTTGTTCCCAGGTAGCCTTGCAGGCATTTCTACCACTTATTTGTTCTTATTGCCATTCTACTGATTTTTCATTCACTCTGTCTGAATGTTTCAAATCTATACTAAACAAAAAATACCTGGATTATAAAGAACCTTTTCTGCTTGGTAGTCTAAGTATGCCATTAATATATTTTGTACAAATTTTTCTGCAAGAAGTTACCCTGAATTACAGGTCCCTGCCTTCTTCTCCCATGACACTAGAATGCTAACATTTCAATTCTATGTTTCCAAAGATGCTTCATCTTTCTTTGAGGCTAATGCAATTCAAATTATGTCTTATTTAAAATCACAGGATATATATCTAACTGTTACTGAAGCACAAAAAAAAAATCCCCTCATCTCTCTACTCTCTTCTTTAGTATATTGCCTACAAATATTACATTCTCTAAATGGACAAGAAATATTGCACAACTGAAACTAATTAGAATGAAAAAAGCAATCTCCTTTGCTTTAATTTCCAGATGGTATTCAATTTCTGCAAGTACAGGAAAGTTTAACTGAAAATCACCCAGTTTGAAACAGAGACTGTAGATACTACAAAAGAAAGAATATTAAAACTTAAGAAATGTTATTCTGTTTGGAGGTTTACTTTCTTGCATAACTTAACCCTTTGTCCCTCAAAAAGTCTGGTCTTTGCTAATTTGCTAAATACAATAGCTTGGGGTAGTTATATACTGTACTGCATTGTGTTTCTGGTAGGCTTTTTACCCAGAGAATAACTGTATTGTCTATAACTATTGTATGCACTGCCCACAAGTCCACAAACCACATCTGCTTAATTATTCGTCCACTGCAAGCAATGAGGACAATGATTCTTTGATTTGCTGCCAATAATTTTGTCTCCCAAGTCAGATCCTGCATGTGATTTATTTAACTTTATCAATACCACTCTATTTAAATTTATCAGCTTTCCTGGTAGCAACCGTAAGAGAGATCCAATACTGGTAAATGGATGAGCTGACTTGTCTGAACAATTTTCAGTAAGAGCTTAAAATATCTGAAAATAGAAAGTCCTCCATCTCTTCTGACTATAGTTACTGTGCTTTTGCTTAATGACTCCCATTTTAGTTTACTACTTTTAAATCCTATTCTTCTAATAGAAAAGTTGTATCAGAGAGAAATTCAAGTAACTTGCCCATGACCGTGGGAGAGGCAAGAAAAGTCTCTAGGTGCGAGATTCATCTAACCAAAGTCCAAAAAGACATAGTCAACACTTTTTAGTCAGCAGGGATGGATGTGTGTCTACAGAGGGCAGTTTTTTCTCATCCCCAGACAGGCACTAGTGGTAGATGAGATGAATGTGCTGGTTTTTCTCCGCTACCTATAAAGTGAGACCAAGGTGGCGGCCAGGGTAGGCCCAGATATCTGTCTGACACCTAAGGTGGGGCGAGCTGAATCCTAGTACACGTTTCTTTTCTACTACCCACCCCTGAGGCAAAAAATCTCTCATTGCTTTTCTTCCTTTTCTTCCATATTTCCACATGTATATCTGTCACCAAAGAGCTAAAACAGCGGATGTGCCCGTGCTTTCCAGGGGACATTGAAGCTTATCAATTTTGTTTCTGTTTGAAAATACTAGGGGCAAATTTAACACATAAACAAGGCAGAAAACAGAAGTGGTATAGAGTGTCATTTGCTTCACTGTCTTGGATAGAAATACAGCATTAAAATAAGGGCATAAAGAAAAAAAGTGCTTCCTCCCATCAAGCAATAGTAATAATTTTTTTAATTCTTATATTTTACCAAAAAAAAAAAAAAAGAGGCAAAAGACAAAAGAAAGTATAAGCAAACAGCATTAAATCGAAGCAAATAGGCATCAAAGAGCTTCTGTCAATAAAAGGCAGCCATATATGCCAGTACTTACCATCACAGTCGCAGCTGCCGCAGCTGCCTGGGCTGCCACCGCAGCCTGGTTGGCTTGGTGTTGCGCCGCTTTGATTTTGGCCTGCAAATGTGCAGGAGGGTGAAAATACTTGCATTTCTCCCTCATGCAACGCCCTTTTATGTAATCCATACACACGGTTACGGTGTTGTCGTTTGTGTCAATCATTGTGCTGTCTGCCGGATGCGCAAAGCGGCAATCAGTCTCTCCACGCGCACAGTTTCCCCGCTGGAACTCCCTGCACACCTACGTGCAAAACAACACCCGTTGCAGGGGAGGAGCACGGCGCACCCCGAAAGGGCAGGGAGAGCCCCCGCGCCCCCAAAAGACACAGACCTGCCCCCTTCCCCGGTTAGTTTTTCAGAGAATTCAGTCAAATAAACCCTTCGTCTTCTTCTGGGAGAGGGAAATGCATCTATTTTACCCTTAGGTGCTTGGCTCCTCTGGCAGCTCTACGCCGGCTAAGTGAACTTGACATGCAACAAGTAGCATCCCCAAATGCCCTTCCATTTTTTCTGTCTAGAAAACATCTGGGAAGGATACTTACTGAAGTAACTGCCCCTGCCAAACTAGCTGGGAAACCCAAAATACTAATTTCCTTTCTGACTGCTCTTTTTATTCCTGCAGCTCCAATGGTAAGGAAGGAGTTCCTCTTGCTGAGACCCAGGGAAGAGCTCCATCAGCTGCACTGTATTTTTTATGGAGTCCACAAACAAAATGGGGAACCTCCTTAAAAGTAATTTTCAAAATCAGGCAGAAGGAACATGCTCATTTTCTTAAGAAACGTGCTTCAGACACTATTGCTTAGGCTTTTGGGAAAGGACATTCTGTTCTGAAAGAGCCATTTGGCCTTCTTGTGGACTTGGATCACAGATTCCATGGAGCCCCGCCATGCAGAGATCCATCAACACCAGGCAGGCTCTACACATAGCTGGGGGCTCAACCCCTTCAACCTGTTCCAGGGTGGGTAACATTCAACATCTCCACTTGTAGCTCAAGGCTGAAAGCCTATACAATTCCCCTAACCAACGCATAAGGGTAGGAAATTTCCCTGGTATTTCCCTGAAAATTGGGATGGAATTAATGCTGCAATAAAAATGCGCTTGTTAGATATTTCATCACAGCACACCTCTAAAGGCATGTAGAGCTGAGGTATTTTGGAGGAGATGAACTTTATGGAAGTTGAAAATTCTTGTTGATGTCTGTGTATTAAATTTGAGCAAACACACTACCTTAAAAGCAAGTGTGCTTAATTACCTCTGGCTGCAAGTGTAGAAATCCTGCCTGCTTACAAGGTCTTTCTTTGTAGCAACTAAATTTAAGCATCATTTCTAAAACAATACAGGTTTTTTTTTTCCTCCAAGATCTTTCACACATCCTAACAGATTTCTAGTCACGGCGGTGTCTACAGTACCTCCAGTTTATCAGTCCTGAGGAGTTTCTGGGTAGCAGTTGAACCGGGGACTGAAACCGGTGGACTTCCAGGAACAATGACAGGCGGCGTGGGTAGGATCTCAGTCGGGACTAAGCCAACTCCCGGTGTTACTGGCGTTAGGTAAGGAGCAAAGCTAATAGCCGTGTTCGTTCCTATTGTGGGACCCACTGGAAATGTGGGCTGCAAAATGAAAACACAGACCGAGATGAAAAAAAAACAACCCCTTAATCGAGGGCTTATTAGTTGTCTTTTGCGTGTTCTTTCTGGCGCCGATTCGGTTTTCTTAATCAAAAAATGCCAAGCAGCTGGGAAAACACACAGCACACTCTCTTCTTTTAATCACGCTAACACATTCCAGCGGCACGCTAAAAACCGCACTTTGTAGCTCTAGGATTGGAAAAGAGGCTGCCGAAGCAAAGGAAGTCGTACTTTGAACCTGAATCTCTATGGCGGTCCAGCTTACATTGCAGGCTTATTTACACACCTCAAAGTAGGAATAACATAGACTTATTGCTTTTTCTCAATACCTGCTCTCCTCGGGAAAACAGGCTATTTTTCAAAGTACCAGATTTCATGGGTGAAGCGCTATTAACTATATTAAAGCCATATTTCTAATAAAAATATACATAATGAGCTCTTTGGCATGCAACTTCCATCTCTTTGCATGCTGTATTTTGCCACCTCTGGCAATTATATGTTACTTACTATGGCTCACACATGGAAAAACCTCACCTTTGCGAATGTTTATGTGCTCAGCTGTCACCCATGGCAAGCAGAATAAATATTATAATCTCAGCTGGACACAATATTTAGAAAGGGATTATTCAGGCTTAGCTAGAGTTCATCTTGCAAAAAAAATTTGATTGGAAGGAATGATATGGGTCTAAAAAAATCTGTTTCATGCCTTCCTGCAGCGAGTCAGTGAAGTCATGACCAGAAGAAAGAGCACTTGTGTGATGCTAAAAGGCAGCCCTAGCACGCCAAAATGGTGGGTTTGTTACCACCGGTTCCATGGGGGGTGGAGGCAGAACAACACCATGGTCAGGCCACAGTCAGACCTGGGAAGTGCTTTAGTTCTGCAGAGCTGACGTTTATCCCGGAGAGTGAAGCTATAATTATAAATGAGGAAAAACTATGCAGAAAAACAGGACACATCTCAGATTAGCTTTGTCAGAAATTAAATCCCCAAATAAGCCGGCAGCTAGAACGAACCATGCAACAGCCGGACACTAAGGAAAGACTCAAGGTGGCCTTCACAGCCTCTCTTGGAGAAGGGAAACCAGCCATGTACAGTATGTAGAAAATATGCAAGAGAAAGCATAGGAGATAGAAAGTTTATTTCTGTTTGGGGGGGAGTTTTTTGGTTGCGTTTTCTTTTTTGGTGCCTTTGAAACCAACTACTAAATCATAAATGAATGTGAATTAGTCTCAAGAAGATGCTTTGAGCAGCAGATTAGCCCGGATATCTAACTGTACGGAAATGGCATCGACCTGCCCCAGAGAGTTAAAAGTGAATAAAGCACTGTTTCTATGACAGATCAAAACTGCTTGATATCAAACAACCCAGTTTATAAGTCAAGTGCTAGCTAAATTCTTTAGAACATAATAATGAACATTTATACGAAACAAAGGTTCAACTATGTTGGGGACAATATGCGTTATGTAAAATATAAATAACAGCTTTGTATCAGATATAATTTTAAGAATAAATCCACATGTCAAATGACTTCTATGGAATTTTCTTTCACTTTTTATCCATTTGGTCAAGGCTGAGTCATCTTAATCTGGCAATTTATGCGAGACAGAGAAATAAAACCCGGCGCTTTTATCACAGCAATCAGTACAGAAGGCATTATGTCAATGAAATTGTAAAGTTCAAATGATGAAATGGGTGAGTAGAAAAAAAAGTATCATTTTGCCACTTTGATTCTTCTCATGATACTAAGAGGTAGAATCTATTACTTCATGAAAACTTTTCCTGGTGAAAACCCAAGCAGTAAAAAGCAAGGAAATATCAAAATACATTATGCCAATACACCAAAATACATTTTGATGAATGTGTACCAGAAATTCAGGGACACCTGACACCCATTTTTTTTTCATGCCTTCCCACCTTACAGTAGATGTTTCAAGTGTAAAAGCACATTTGAAAAAGGCATCTGGGGTGAGCATCCTGTGACCAAATACAGATAACTTCCTGAGATGCTTACGCTTGGCTCCTGTGATAGCCCTTGGAAAGACAAAGGCACTTAAAAAAACAATCTAATCTGAATGCAGACATCTGAAACAAGCCAAGAAAATGGTAATTAGAAGTGCCTATTTCTTTTGATAAACTATAAATGGACCCAGGAAGCCCAGCACAGAAATTGATGCCAACACTCCAGATGCCTCAAGTTAGAGAAAGAAACCCCACTCCAGTAGGATGTCTTACACAAGGCATTCAGCTTGAGAAAACATCATTAGCAGTCATGTGTGAAAAGTTTAATTCTGATTACTTGCCTAACCATGCTTTGGAAGTCTGGTACAACGAGGAGCTCAACTGCAAAGGCAGCCCAGAGCAACTGATCATTTTAATGTATATCCAAAGATGCTGCTCATGCGTGCAAGACTCTAGTTTTATGTCACCTTCTGGATTTGAAGTGTCCCAGGCACCACACACATTATCTTAAGATAAAATGCTGAGTTTGTAAAGTACATGCACCAGCAATTCTCTGTGTTCCACTGGGACACTTCAGATTTCAAGAGAATAAGAAAAAGCTACCCAGAATGACATTAACCTTTTTTCCTGGTACTGGGATTAAATACTATTTAAAGCACTCAAACCCATAGACTCTTGAGAGGGGAACTTTGCATTCCAACTTAAATAGCTTACTAGCAAATTACTATTATTATACAAATTTTCACCTCTAGAATGATTATAGGTAAAAACCTAAAACTAGACAAAATCTGGCATGAACTGAATGAAGCGGGGGGGATTGGGTGGGGTGGGGACAGGATGGGACTGGGACAAAACAAAAGCAAGGAAAAAAAAAGGCAAATTATTCTGGGATTAGAAAATATTTCAAATCTATAGCAACACTCCATTATATCTTCAAATGCAAATATAAATGAGCATATCTCCAGCACCTCAGTAATTCCTTAAGTCCACAGATGGGGGCTATTTTTATTGCTACTAATTTAGAGAACTTTTGCAGTCAACATAGTTTTCTCCTTCAACTTTACTTACCAATAACACCATCAGAGAAATATACTTACCACTGGCTGTAGCGGTGTCCCTGGAAACATGAACTGCATTTGCTGGGCAAGCATTGCTGCTGCAGTTTTTTGTTGGATTAAGTTGTTCCTGCCATTGATTTCCAGTTGAGTTTTTAAATGTGTTGGTGGATGAAGGTATTTGCAGTTCTCCCTTGTACAACGACCCTGGAAAAAGAAGTCACACTAATTGGTCTGCTGCTTTTGATGATAGTTTAATGCCTTCGAGCAAAATATTACACCATAAACTAAGCAAGAACTAGTGAAATACAGGGTGTTTCCTGGGAACTATGTAGCAGGCTGGGAGGAGCTGATGGTGTTGAACTCTGCCTCAGCCCACAACCTCTGATTGATCATTAAGGCTATTAGCCACAAAAAAAAAAAAAAAAAAAAAAAAAAAAAAAAAAAAAAAAAAGAGAAAGACTTTGAAACAGCATTTTTAATGTTAAGTACAGATCACTGTTATACAGTTATTACTCTGAGTATTATCCAGACCGCCTGAACTGCCTCTCACGGTATCTTGGCTAGAGTATCTGGTGTTACCATAAAATAAATGTTTTTATAAATGACGTGACATTATTAGTAACAAATTTAAATCTCCTTTAAGAGAAATGCAGCTTTTAAGCACGTTATATTAAAAAATAATTGCATGTTCCTGGCGATAAGGATCTAAAGTGGCCACTCTCCGCTTGCATTCTCTCCTATGTTCACCCTTATTCCAGTTCACTGCCTTCTGCCCTCCTGCTTTTATTACTTCAGCACAACTTTGAACTATTTCCATTCAAGTATAAAAGAACAGAAGTCAAGCTGGTACTTTCGCAGCCTAAATTTAGAAGCAGTGGATGGAGCTAAATTTGAAGGTACACAGCAAAAGGAGAACTCCCCATCAACCTGAAAGCAGGAATTTTTAGACGGTTATGAGACAGTAAGAGACAATAAAAATACGGGTGGGCAGTCACCTCTGAGGGGGCTTGTGTTGGAGGAGATGGACATGGCCCACTCCTCTACAAGCAGCGCAGGCTGACCAAAAGGTAGGCAGAGCAGCATAAGAAGCGCTGAAAATCTGGGTGATTTTCACCCAGAGGGGAAGTCTTGGGTGCTCCAGCAGGTTATGCAGCTGCAGGGCAGGACCTGCTGGGATCAGCAGCTCCTCAATGACACGGCTCGCAGTCACAAAATTTTAAGAGCTGTTACCAGAGCATTAGTCAAACTGCATTCGACACACTCAACTCGTAGAAGCTAAGTTTCCAAATCGAGACATTCTTAAAAAGTGCTTTTAAACTTTCCATTCACTGGTGTAAGGGCTTTACAATTCGTAGCCAAGCAGGAATATCCTCTTATAGCCAAGAAAACATTAAGATCTCTATGCGAGAACATCACACAGGACACACGTACACTGACTCTGTGTATTCATACGCGCGCGCACACGCTGCTACAAAACCTTCAGTAGGCTTCTCACATCCCAGGACAACAGTGTTAATGTTATACTTGTTGCTCAGATGCAGAAACACCACTGATTCTGCCTCCAACCTGCTAGCAGGATGTAATAACTACCTACACGGGAGTGAGCTAAACACGTCCAGGAAGGTTCTCCTGCACCGAGGCTGACGGGAACGCAAACAGCTATTTCCACGCTATTAAATTATTGAGATCAGCCCTCTCCCGAACTGTGCCTGGGACACTGTCTGGGTGTATGCCAAATGGCAGAGGCCAAAGCAGCTGAGCAAAGCTAAAAACTTAAGGAAAAAAAAAAAAACCAACAAAAAACTGGTCTCAGCACTCAAGATCACTTTTTGGTACTGTTTTAACCTGCTAGTACAGATGCAGCCATTTTCAGGGCATCATGCCTTCCTTCTGACTTCTATTGTGCCAGTCACTAATGTTGTCTGGCTTAATGAAGTACACAAAAGGAACAGCTGCTCCAGCTGTTGTCAGCTGGCATGAGCAGAACCAGAAATAGTCACCATTTGACGGACACAGAAGAAGGCTGGATCTTCCATTTGGGGGGGGGGGGATGAGGTCATCACCTTCATTACATTAAATTGGAGCTTGCTCAGTGCAGGCAATGAGCTTACGTTTTTGGCTGAGGAGGCCAAATGATTAAGACGTTTTTAACTGAGATCTACTTAACTTTAATCTATTTTGAGTAGGAATGGTTCATACAGCAAATCTGAAAATTAAAACAGCAAAATCAAATCAAACTACTCTACCTGATGGAAATATCCACCTCTGGAAACAAAAGTGCTCCTCAAACAAGGACTGAGAGCAACTCGCAACCACAGTGGCTTTTGAAATACCTGAAGCCTGAAGAGTGCCATCAGCCAGCCCTCCACTCTTACCCCTGAAAGCACATGGCTACTGTATACCATCAATTCAAGCTCTGCAAAGCAACCCACAGCACACAAAAGATTGGTTATTTCAGAAAACTTTCCAAAATAATCCAACCGTACAAAAATGTACTGTCCTCTCTAAACTTATTCATATCTGCGTGCCTCATTTACTAGTTTTTTGAGCTCCTGGTTAGTAATGAACGTACTATAAAAGAGCTGTGTGGCCCCGTCATGCTACTATAGAAAGCGCTGTAAACAGATCAAGCCTTGTTGAAATTAAATGACCCAAAATAAACCGCAGTGGAATGAGCACTGAAAATAGCGAGCAGATTAATCCAGTCCTTGCTACCAAAATTAAGGAAATTCTAAAGCCAGCTTTCAATTTTTGGACCTACAATGGTTGGGGGGAAAAAGGCCTATAAGCAACTTTTCATTCCTCTTTTAACAAATGCTCCATGTTCCTGTGAACTCCTGATAAGTTGCGGCCGCTTCCCAGCTACCGATCATTGCAAGAACAAAAATTCAACCTTGCCATGTCATCTCAGTCAAATGAGACCCAGGATTTTTTTTCTTTATTAAAAAGTCAGATATGAAGTCCAACTGAGATGACAGCACACGTCAACCAAACAGCAGAACAGGAAAACATACGCAACATGCAAGGATGTTCAACATGTTGGTTGGGTCAACATCTACAGTAAGAGTCCACTTTGGATTCTTGCAAAAAACTACCGTGCTAGCAGGCCACCTCATAACAAACACAGAGACAAAACAGAGTGTTTTAACTTTAGGATGCATCAGTATCAAGCCTCTAGAGCGAGGCCTGGTTCGTTTTAAAATCACAGCAGTTCAGGTGCTGCTCCACAGACATTCAGTCCTCCTGGCACACGGCAGCACAAACTCTGGCAGCAGGATAAGGCAGGCAGCAGGGAAAATAATTGCTTCATACAACTTTTAACCTGCTCCCACGTATGAGTCAGAGTCCTGAAACTGAGGGCGCAGACAGACTGGTTTGAAACTTGGTCCCTAGAAACTCCTGTCACCCGTGAAGTGAGGGTTATCAACAAGCACATCATAAGCTGTTGTGCACTTCCCACGGAAGTTCATCTGAAAAAAATAATCACTTTCAATGAGCTGTCTCTTTATCTGCAATGGATAGTAAAGATGAACAGACATCGTATTAGATTCCCGGCACTCTGTTACTCTCCTTAGCCTGCAAGGATGATACCTACCTCTGCCCTTTCATTTCTCTGCCTTTGTCCTCTACAACTAGCCTAGCCTAATGCGCAGGGACACTATTTCAGGCAGGTAATGGAAAGTTTTAGCAGAAAAACTACTTTTCTGCCGCTAATTATCCAGACGGGGAACAGGCTGTGGCTCGCGTTAGGGGTGTGCCACAGGTTTCATTCCAGTGAAGAAGTGAGAGAGGGAAAGGGTGGAACACGGAGCTGGAAACTCAAAGGACTCCAGTGCCCATCACCCAGGAACAGCAACAAGATGCTCTGCTTCTGCGGGAGCAATGGTTTGGGAACTGCTACCCAACTGGCTTAATACCAAAGCCACATTCCTTAACAAGCCATGTCACACTACTGAGTTGGTTTTTTTGTTTGTTTTCGGGTGGTTGTTTTTTTATTAATCAATAGATTTCCCTATTAAGAACAATAGGTAGTTTGCCTAAAATTAGCAGCACAAGACAGCCCATGGACTGGAATATATTAAAAAGCCATGTATGTGCTAAGAATTATAATTTTAAAATAAGCAAAATGAGGCAAGTGCAGAAGTAACACCCTGTAACTTTGCATATTAAAATACTAAGAACTCATTTCCTGTCTATGAGTTGTATGGCCACATCTCTGTCTTGAACATCTTATAAATTCACAGCTTTCTTCAGTATTTTACTATTGCTCTAATAGTAACAACAATAATAATAATTCATCCAGGCTCATGCTGGGAATTGCTTATGCATGATAACGAGTTAGATTTTATTTACTAGAATTACCTTTATCTTTCATAAAATTGTTTGAATTTTAAAAAAAAAAAGGGAAAACAATGTTTCTTTTCTCTCTTAAGCTGAGAATCAACTAATGCATCCACAACCATTTCACTCAGGTATTGAATTCTGGTTTTAAGAGAGGGGTCAATGCATATTCTTAGCATGCTCCTCATAAAAGCCCCACTAGTCAATGTAACAGCTCCGATCTATACAGTCAATCCCAAAACACTGTAATATTTCTCTTTTTTTTTTGCAGCACAATGTGGTGGGGTTTTTTTGGCAAAAGAAGAGGCTAATTAAAGTTGGAAGGGACCTTGAGAGATCCCCAGCCAAACTGCTTAGAGCAGGGTCAGCCCTGGGGTCAGACCAGGTCTTGGAAACCTCCACGGATGAAGCATGCACATCTCTGAGCAATCTGGTCTATTGCTTGGCTGTCCTCATGACGAAGATGAAGATGATTTTCCTTATATTCAGTCTGAACCCATCTAGTTTTGGCTTACGCCAGCCACCTTGTGTCCTCTCACCATGCACAGCTGTGAGGCGCTAGGCTACACCTTTGGACAACCCCCTTGTCTTTGAAGGCTGCTCTTACAGGAGGAGCATCACCATGCAATACTGTCATGTTGTCTTCTGTTAGTGTGCCTGTCTCAGGTTTGAAACCTGAAGGATACATGTTAGGTTTTTTTAAACCATAACAGCTAAATTAAGATGCCCTCTATGCTTTACCTCATATTTTGGGAAGGCAGCAGCCACGGCTACCTGTCATCCTATCAAAGAGGCAGTGCTATCCATCATCAAACCAATCAAGTAATTTACATTTTTCTTAAGTAGTTGAAATGGGGAAAGTCCAGCTTGAAGCTGAGCATACAAATCCAAAGTTAATTGAGGCAATTTTTTCATACCATTAGTGGGAAATAATGGAGCCTGCCTCCTCCACCTCACAGCATAGTCTAACATCTAGCCTGGGACACCCCATCATCTTTAAAAGACAGGTTATCTGATAAGAAGCAGAAACAGGGAGGTCTGTTTCCTTGCAGCCGTCTGTCCCTTGGTTCCTCACCTCTCTTCCCAGGGTATTTCCAGCTCCCCCTACCCACCTCTCTTCTCTCTAAACTCCCGGCTTCTTCCCGTACCCCACCTCCCTCCTTCCTCCTCCCCCAGAACACCCTCCCACCTCTCCTAACTATAGACCAGGAAACAACTCATGGGATAAATATAACTTGCTCAAGCCGTGCACGTCCTGAAGAGCCAGCCAAAACGTGCACGTGGCTGGCAGACCACGCTGGGGAGGGGCTCAGTGCGCGCTCTAGCCTTTGCCTTAACGGGGTAGTCTTTTTGGATCTCTCTCTTCTACCCAGACGCTGACTTTTGCATAACCAGTACCAACTTGGCGATACATCTCTGAGATGTCTGCTTCTAGCAACTTCGCTTGAAATTGGTCGGGGTGATCAAAAGTTATTAGGGTGCGAGGATGATGCTGGCAAAAATATGGATGGTGCAATTATGCAAAACCTGCTTCCTTAAGAAAACAAGCTAAAGCGTAACAAATGCAGATGAAATTGTATGATCTCCCAGGATTAAATATGCAGTCTTATGGGAATTAAAAAAAAAAGAAAAAGTATATGACTTCCAAGACATGAATGGATTTAGAAGGCAACTGAGCAACTGGTTATACAAGGGAAAAAAGATCATCTCATTTCCAGCTAGACACTCTGAGTTCTAAACAATTGCTGGAGTTAGAAAAGACACACCAAAAAAAAAAATTTAAAAAAAAATTAATAATCATCTGATGCCACAGCCACCTCTCCTACTGGAAAAAAAATACACAATTTTCTGTATCATGCAGCTTCAGCAAACTTGCAAATGCTTGCAAAGATCAGATCACATTTTAATAAAATTGTAATCATGAGTATGCTGGCTACCTAGACATCCCCTGCTTGATAATGATATTAGATACCTGAAGGTATTACATACTGTTCAAACCTTGGCAGAGCAAGGGCTAGCACAGGCCACTGTCCGGGGCACTGGCAGCAGACTGCAAGAATAGCCACAGAGACCGCAGTGTCAGCAGCTGTGGAGGTACCTAAGCCATAAATATGTCTCTGGAAGAGTTTCTGACAAGAGCAGAAACTGTTTCTTCTCCTTTGGGATTCCTCCTCCGCAGCCCTTCAGCAAATTCTGGTTGGGAATGTGTGTGGCCTCACCCAATCAATTTAACAATCTCACCATTGCATGAATCAGGAACTTCTCAATTCCAATAATCCCTGGCTCCCTGGGGCTAAAAATAGACCCACTCAATAGGAGGGCAGGGTATTTTGAGATGCTTAAGCTTCTGCTCCTGTCCATAGACAGCCATGCTAACTCTATCACACAAAACATCCAGTGCAAGGGTTATTTTTCAAATGCAGAAATACCAAAAAGGAAAAAAAAATCTAAAGAAAACACTGACTATGTATTCCTGTGCAGAGAGGGATGATTCCTCTAGTTCTACAGGACTTGCATATATTCATTTCCCTATGTATTTTTGTATATGAGAGCTCAAACACCAACAGCGCTTTCAACACTGAAGGAAAACCACTAGACTTCAGTTTGGCCCACGTTAAAAAGTATTTTCTGTCTAGCATCACAATGCGTGATTTCAGTTTTCCTATGCAGGTCTATCTGCTTCCTAACTCATCTCAGAAAGTAAAAAAAAGGGAAAAAAAAGATACCACACCTCCATTAAAAGTATTCCCTTTTCGCTTGCTGTGAATATGGACCATCTCACACAATCTGTGAGACTACACATACCCATATAGTTAAGCATATGTGCAAGGACTTAGGGATTTAGTTAAGCTTTAAGAATGACTAGTCATAGATTTTACAAAAAAAGTAACTTAGCTTTCTTTTTTTTTTCCTTTAGGTACACCAAAAACCTTCAAACCTTTTTTGAATTTTGCATAATTTCATATCTCAAGTATGTTGACTTGCAAATATGCATGCTTATGAAAAGCAGAATCCTAAGCAGAATTGTATCTAATTTTATAGAATGACATGGAGATCAGAATAAGATCCCTTTATCCTGAAAATGAGACAGACTTGAACTATCTGAGAAAAAGAAAAATAATTTCAAAAAGGACCAAACTGTACTAATAACAGAAATATTAAGCTTTTGATGGAGATTTCAAATGCCTTGAATTTCACTTGTTGCCATGCATCTTACCAGCACAAAGAGCTAAAAGAAAAAATGTATTGCAAAAAAACACAAGCAACTCTTACATTACACTTGAAATATTTCAGCTGGTGGATCTGTTTTCCTGGGAAAAAAAGAAACCAAAACCCAAACAAAAACCACCAACAAAAACAACTTAGAAACTTCGCTGAGAAGTTAATTCTGTATTTCTAAAGCCACCTTGCAAGTTCGCCCACCGAGTTAATGAGTGTGCATACAGATTTATACGCACCTACACACTTCCGTTTCAAGAAAAAGTAGAAGACAAATTCACTTTCTTACTTTAAAGTAGAAAAGGAAAAGAAGGGAAAAAATTGTCAGGTGACTTCAGCTTGATTCAGTTTCCAACAAGCTAAGAAGACCCATTAGCTGCTCTTCTAATGATTTCAATTATTTGTAAGAAACTAAAATCCAGTAAAATATAAATGATCACTTTATTCATGAAGTTAGAGAACAAGAACTGCCTGTAACTGACAGAAAAAACAGAAAAATACTGAAGAAAAATTGAAGTCTTACAAAATGATGGAATCTCTAAATGATGTCAGAGTCTTAACACTAAAGACTTAATATGAGATATTTATTTAGATGGAAAAAGACAAAATGTTCTACTGAAGAGCACATTTGCAATGCACAAAGAGCTCCAAGTCTCTCAAGATGCTCTTTCAAACAAATGTTGAGAAGGATGGCTATAGAGAATGGTTTAATAATTTGCCTTGCAACATCAAGGGAAGTGTACTTGATATTAAATTGTTCAAAGGAGAAAGAACTCAAGCAGATATTGCAAGCCCTAAAAAAAAAAAAAAGACATTTATGAAATTGTAAGTAATTTGACAAACATCCTCGAGAATTACTCTAACAAATAAGACAAAGAAAATTCAGACAAAGAAACAACAGTTCACACTAATACCAATTTATTTTATTTCTGTGTTTACTGCCTTGAAAATAATTTGAGAATAATAGGGAAATAAAGATAATTCCTTCCCCAATTATGTAGCTCCTCTTCTTTTCCCATTTTTCCCCCCTCACTGGCACTCAAAATCTAAACCAGTTATTTTTATGTTAGGTTCATGTCTGGCTATCAGTGTCAATCAGAGCATCACAAGCAACTGTGGTCAACTCTTGAAACAAATCTTCACTCTAATGCACACGGGCAACTGTCATGGAACGAGAGGCAGCCAAGGCTTAGTATAGGGGAAGACCTCTATGGAACGAACATAAAGAGGGAAGCGTGACCTTGTTTACTTAAAATTCCTCAAATGTCTGATTTCTATTACATGGGCGGTGAGACTCTTCACAGGATGCAAAGTCGCCTTGTGCAGGGCTCTACCAAACATAGAGCTCCTCCCATGGAAGGATGAGATGCAGCCTGCCACGCGACTCAAGACGGGTTGCAGTAGCAGAGCAGTGATTTAAGCCCTCCAACTCTGCCTGTTCGGAGAAGTCAGCATGTTCACAGATTCCTGCATTTGGAAACAAATGTCTAAAACTTTTATGGAGTCTCACAATAAAGCATCATGCACAGTTAACGGACGGCTGGGCAACTTTAACGCACCCGCTCATCACAAGGATTGAGTGTTTTCGAGGAAGAGAGAAGAGAGCTGTGTAAATTGCAGGTGGGACCACACGGTAACTCAAGGTGACACGGATTTTTTTGCTGGTAAACAACATACTCCACAATTAAGTTTAACTTGACTTAACTGAAAAAGAAGAAGGTAAGAGCTTGGAAAGAGGCAATTTTCTTTAACTTTTCTCAGTATTTCAAGAGCTGACAAAAATAGCCATTCTAGAAGTAATGCCAGTAGAGGAAGGCAAGTTGTTTGACTGCAGGTCAGCTGGCAAGAAAAAAGGCAACAACATGTAGCAGAAGAACTGCAGAAGACCAAGCAAGAAGATAGGCATGGCATGGCGCCACTTGCTGTCATACCTCTATCCTCGCCTCCTTTACAATTCCCATAAAAGCCCTTAAGCAAACGTAGGCTGACTACAACGTAAGCTTGCTCATATGAACAGGACTGAGATTAAACTCCCTTGGTTTGGAAACACCCCTTTGCAGTGAAAAGGTAGGCAAAGATAACTCCAGAACTGACAGTCAAGCCCTGAGACACCTTATTTCTCTCATGGTGGCCTGTGAAGGAAAGCTACCATATCTCAGCACGTGGACTACACCCTCCAACATCCATACCACATGTCCTCCACCATAACCAGGTTAGAAAAGAAAGAGCAAGTAGTGAGGACAGGTCCTTGCTGCTGGGATGCCCATGAGCCCAGATGGTGAGCAGCCCAGCAAGGACCAGGCAATAGGCTGTTAGCTGACAAGGTTCCCTCAACAACACAGCAGGAATCTTAACATGCCTCAGAAAAGCCATAAAGTCAGTTATATGGCATTAAAAGGGAACAGGAGACTTGCCTCGGCAGTGAAGAGCCTGGCTGACTTGATCGGAAGGAAATGGGAGGAGACCACTGTGAAACCAACCACGTCGGCCTCCTACAAGTCACCTGCCCAAAGGAGCCTCAAGAAGATGCTTCATTTGAGAGTTGCAGTGAATCAAAAGCGATTTGGAAAAGGCCCATTATTTGGAAGAGTCCCACCGTATGGAAAAGGTCATCAGCACGATGTAGCAAGTCCCTTACATATGAAGGGACCCCTCTGGTGTGCTACAGAGAAAGGCAGACCTAATATACCGGAATCAAATGACCACGTTGGCCACCACCATGTCACAGACCCCAGCTCTTGAGCTGCATGCCCACCAGCCATGAACTGATATGGGGGCAACCAGATCTGCCATTGGCAAGTCCCTCTGCTGCTCCTTGTGGGGACGCTTTCATCCCATCTGGGCCACACTGCACCCACGTGTGCACCAAACAACGTGCCAGGGCTCCCAGTCCAGCTGGGGCTTGCTGAGCCTCTTCCCTGCTGGGGATTTCACACTTTCTTGGCCAATTGCTTTACAAACAAAAGAAAAAAGCAAGGGCCAAGTTAAATACACCAAGGACACCTTATGTAATGGCAGAGGTGAAAAGTACACTGTCTTGTCCTTCTGCAGAGGAGGAATGTCTACCCAGTTTCAGCGGTGGTGCTGGAACTACAGCTGCGTTATTAATAAATCATCAGCTTTGCTCCCAGGACAGGTCCGCAGGGGCTGGAGTCTGACACCAGCTCCCAAATCACTGGAAAGTTGCTGAAAACACAAGGAAACTTCTCGGTGTTTTAGAAAATCTATGTATTTGGAACTGCATTAAAAAGCACAAATGAAAGAAAAAAAAACTCCTAAAAATGAAAATACATCTGCATTTCCAAAGAATAATCACATGTAAAATCCTCCGTACTATCTATAACCACATAAGAAGTGGCAAACAAAATGAAGACACCATATCAACTATGGGACCACTTACAGAGAGCAACCAAGTGTGCCCAACCTGAAAAGCAGAAGGTAAGCAGGCACCTTTCCTAGCCTTTTCTCTACCCAGTCCATGCTCCTCCTCTTCTGGGAATTGGTTTCCTAACATCAGCGATACATTTCAGTTTCCATCTTCTCTTGCAGTCTGACAGACCTTGGATTTCCCTCTTCAGGGAGCAGGAAAAGCAGCACTAGTAGCAGAAGGGGCAGCGAGACCCTTGCCCGGAAGCAGCAGGGCAGGAGAGTTATCAGTGAGAAATACCCAGAGAATCAAACTAGATCAGCTCGGAAAAAAAATAAAAAATAGGGGGGAGGAAGGTGACAAGAGGTCCAGAAATTCAAGCAAGAGGAAAGAATGAAGTCCTGCCAGCCCAGTAACCAAAAAAAATCCCTTTTCTTTTTGCCGAAGGGCTCTCTGTCCCCCTCCACCCGGTATTAGGAAGCTTCTAGAAGATCCAGCAAAAATAGCAAGAAGTACAAAGCAGTTACATTTATCTCAAATGGTAGCTTACAGAATTAGGCAGCTATATCACGGTTATGAGAAAAGATAAGACACATTAGGATGTCTTATTACCTTCCTTGAATGCTATATTCATCTAAGTACTAGAATATGTGATTGTGGTCTTGAGAGTGCTTATACCTTCTCAATACTCTGGTGAAGCAGCAGATAATTATTCTCTTCCTTAAGACAGATTCAGCTCCAACAAAATAAAATTCTAGGTTAATCTCAAATTAAAATACTGCCTCTGGGTTTTCCAAGGCATATATCTGTGACTTTCAGGGGAACGCACATGCTGGACTCCCTACCATGTATTACAGCTCAATGACATCATCAGTATATTCTGATGTTCGTGGTACTTGTCTCCATCAGTGTCATGAGTAGATGTGGTGATCCCAACCCCAATTACATGACTGCATCTACTATTTTACACAGCCGCCTTTCCCAGACAGCGAATAGGCAGTCGAATGGTGTTTCTTTTACCCCTGATATTCAGTGGGCAGTAATACTCTAATGCACATTCGTCTCTCTCCTGGCCTGAATGCAAGATATTCACCTCAGGCCTACCCATAGGGCTGGCTCTATAGGATCACATTAGGAATGGCTTCGTTAAAATCATTAATGGATTTCTTGGTCTTCTTGTGAGACTAGACAGCATTACTCCCACTCTACACAGAATAAATTGAGACAAAATATGGTTGGTTTTGGCTGCAGATCTCGGCCCTCCTTCCACTTTCCCATTGCATCCACATGGCACACGCAGCTGCTTCAGTAGCGTCCTACTGCTCTTGAGTTTTGGGAGTCCAATCACCCAAGGGCTAGAGGTGAAGATGCCAGTTTTGGGGACTCACTCGCTGGTTTCCAGAGGAGCAATGAACACCTGACCAGAAAGCCACCTCCTCTCTGCTGTGCCATTGCTGCACCAGCATGCTTTGAATGGAGACCTGACCCACTCCACGTGCCATCCCCTCTCCAGAAAGCCCTCTGTGACGTTCACCCACTGAGGCAGAGGAAAATACAAGGCTAGAAGAGAGCACACGCTAAGTTTGCAGCACAGCACCTCCAATACATCTTCCTCAATTCTTGACTCTCACCCAGTTCACCTGGGCAAACTCCCACCTTGTCCCAACTCTCCTCTTCCTCTGCCTTTCCTCACCTTTGGCATCGCCCCTTCCTTGCTCCCGGGAACCCAGCACCTGACACCAGATGGAGCAAATGCAGGACAACATAGAAAGCCTGTCTGATCTGCACACCAGCCTGCGCACGGTCTTTGCTAGGCAAGCATAGATGGCGTGTTTTCACACTTACAAAATGACCAAATTTGGGCGAAATTTCACAAAAGTAGCATAAGGCAAATTACTGATATCAGAGTAAACCTGCTGCTGCTAGATCTTGAGGTTCGGCTGTAAACAATGAGAAATCAAGTTTATTATTGAACCAGTTTTAAGGAACACTTAAGAAGGCAAAACAAGGTATTTACGTCTCAGCTGTTTCTCAAAAACGGTTGAATTGTTTCACCGAAACTTTAAATAAACACTGTGAGTCAGTCACTCATATGTTTCAGCCCAGATAATTGCATTTGGAGAGACTTACAAACCACAGAAAAGGAGAATATTATTTGGAAAGTGGTGGGCAAGATTAAATCCAGGTGGTGATGATGGCACACTGTTGGTAATAAAACACTCATGTGTGCCTCATCAACACGCCCAACCAAAAGCTAACGATCACAGAAACTCTAAGCACTTATGGAGAAATAAAAGTATTTAAACACAATGACAGTAAAAAAAAACATTCAGTAGCATGTCAGAAATGAAGTCTCTTGGATTATTTGTCCAGAAATATTTTAATGCAAGAGGTCATTACGCGTCCCAGCTGGTGCATTCCACAGACAGAATAAAGAGTTACCAAATGGTGTTTTGGAGAATATAACGCCTGTAAGCACATAAACATCATTTCAAGGTAAACTCCTTGTTATATTTCATCTTGCATTGAAAAGTATTGTGTGCTAGTGTAGCAAGTCTTTCCAGTGTCACAGCAAAGCCCTAATGATCTATGCAGAAAGAAAAAAAGTCATGACCGTTTGACTTCAACAAGAACTTACTTTCTGATTTGTTTTCTTCAAAAAGTTCATCAAGTATTGGGAGGCTATTACGAGATCTACTATTAAATGTGCAAACCCACTTGGATAAAGGAACCACCTTTGTGACTTGTTCTGCCTTCCCCTTACATTTTCTAGAGGAGACAAGCAGGTTCCCCGGAAACGCTGTCAAACAGACTGCTTTCAGTGTCTACGTCCTGGAAGCCTTCACAGGTTTGGCACCACTCTCATCTGTTTCTCAGGAGAAACTAACACAGGGTCTGAAATACTGTTCTCCAAACAGGAACCAAAGGACCACATAATTTATGACTTTTCTTTGTGGGTAAAGTGTTTTCACTGCCTGCGCCTTATCTGAACAGCAGTCACAAGACGGACATTCCCATCAAACATCTTTTTGTCAAACGCTTCCCTTTGTTTGGGTGCCAAGGAGGAAGAGGCAGGACGCAGTCAGAAGCCAAGGACACAGCCAAGGCTTCCATCCCTGCTTTTTACACCAAAGTGACAACAACAACCAAGTGAGAAACTCTAGGTGAAGATTACACCACCTGCGGTGGGCAGACATTCTCCCTCTCTGTTCCCAAGCAGGAGTGGAGAGAGCAGAAGCACTGACAACTTTCCTCTCTGGAGCAGAAAGGAGGAGAAGGCTACAACCACCAAGTTCTCAAAACCGAACACAGATTTTGAGAAGGTATCTGGCTCACCAATTGGCCTGGCAGCGCGGCTGAGCCGTGTCTTCATCATTTCCAGGAGAATCATTCATCCCAGAACTTTGTAGGATGCAGGACTTTGGTTTAAATGTTCTTTATAGAAGTCACAAGGCTAAAGAACATACTAAACTAAAACTCCACAAAGCAAAACAAAGTTTCATGGAAGAAAAAAAATGCATAATGATCTCATGCTTTTCACAAGACTGGCTCTTTCACAGCCAGGAACCATGAAGTATTTGTTTCTATTTTCTATTTTTATTTGTCTAATATGCACATCATAAAGTGATTACAATTGCTGTGGCACATCACACTCAATCTGGAGGACATTCATGTTAAAATGTAGTATGGTATGAGATGTTCACCATAATTAAAACAGTCTTGATTCAGATTTTTCAAAAAGCCTTCGTAATTGCAGACAGTCTGGAAAAGAAGTATTTAAATGGCCAAATCAGTGTTTTCTCCCATCCTGCTGCTTTTTAGTGAAGAAAAATTGTGATGGATGAGTACCATTCATCAGGAGAAATAGTCAAAATATGAGATCACTAACCAGCATCCAGACAGGATTTAACCAACTCCCTTGTTTAATCATTGGGGATTCAATGTCTGTGTCTGGATGGAGAGAGGGTGGGAAGAAATTTAGACAATTCTACGAACTTAACACTAACCTATTAAAAACATTTTAACCAGCCTGTAGTACCTAGCAATATTCATCACAGGTTTCCAGCCGAGCAGAGCGAGGACTCTCTCAACCAACAGTGACCACATGAAGGATGGCGTATGTAGCATTATGAGTTATTTTGCCATGTTAGCAAGACAAAGACTAGAGTCAGGCCTTCTTTGTCAAATGTAATGTAAAATCATGCCCAAAAGATACAGCTCCTGATGCAAGTTGTCGTTTACCTCCTACCACTCATTCACAACCTACAAAATACCACTCTTCAGGCTATTAAATTCCTGTGCTTCACTACTTAGTAAATAAATAAAACAACCAAAGCTAAAAAAGGAAAATCTACTTTCAAAGATGTTTTCACATCTTCAGGCCAGTCATGGGGCCACATAAGCTGCTCTGTAGGGGCATGTATCAGGGTACCCACAAACCCAGTTTGGAAACCTAAAACTCATCAGGGATCCTTTGGAAGACCAGTGAGCCAGATGCAGCATCTTCATATGAGGGCAAAGCTCTGACCCCGGGCACTGTCAAACAGATCTCAAGCACAAAGATAGAAGATACAGGAGGCTGGAAGGACTGCACTCATCTCCCCTCACCTGTAGACAAGCCATGCACTATAGGATATGCAGACTATACACAGGCAGACCAACTACGTACAGAAAGTGAAGTTTTTATAAGGGCACCTCTATCCCTCTAAAGATATGACCTCTGATGGAGACATTGCTTTGGAGATTGCATTGTCAAACATAAATGCACTCCAAGCATGTTATTATAGCTTTACAGTTATTCAGTTTCATTTGGTTTTGTAGATTTTTAGAAACCTTAAAAGCAGAGTGATTAGAAGCATCTTCCCTTCCTACGGCAGATCATGTGGAATATAGTAAATAATCTCAATCTTCCTTGGCAAGTAACTTCAGAAGAAATGAAGAAACTGCCAATAGGGAAAACATCTTTTAATGAATTTTAAATTGACATTAAGACTACAGCAGCGCTGTTAACATTTTTAAAGAAAATTGTCTCCTGCAGTAGATTTCACCGGGCTTTTTATTTATTTTACTTTAGCATCCCACACTGAAAGCCCAGTGTTTCAGCAGCAAGTATATATCTGAGCGCTTCTCAGCAATGGTAGTCCCAGTCTCAAAGTTCAGCGACTAGAGGACTCCAAATTAGCTTTAAATGTCAACTCTGCTTTGAGAAGAAGAAACATGGTGAATTTTAAAGGTATCGAGGCTTCAATAGAAGGTTCATCATATGTGCAGCCACCCATCATACTGTAGACCACACTTTATTAGTTTTCCCAGGCTATAATCCTGAGAACAATGAAATAGAGAGACAACAAAGCATGGGGATGCATGCCTGAAGGATCCCCTTGGCTGGCTGTATTTAACAAATGAAGTGTTGAGTTTTAACTAGTTAAGGAACATTTGATTAGCATAGCAAAACCAAAGAAAAGGTAAGAGCTATGAAAAACCTTTTCAAACATCAAACAGAAATTAAACAAGCTTATAAATAGAGTTGCCTGCAAGCAAACAATTTCTGGAATGTACTGGGGGAAGCAAAGGAGAATCCCACAACAAAGGAGATTGCAAAAGCCAACCCAGTTTAACAAGTGGAATTACCAGTTTGGAGGCTACAGGGGAACAATGCAAAACCACCAGCAAGTCTGATACAAAGGACTTTTCTCAGCATTTAACAAAAATCCCAACGTAAAGTCCAATCACTAGGTAATTAAATATGTCTCTTTGGAAAATCAAAGCCTTACACAGAGTTGTTAACCACTCACAGAGTACTAGAATTAATAAGGAACTGAAGGTCTCTCAGAGTAAAGCTAAACGATTTCAGATACATCCAATCCCAGTTGGAAAAAGTTAAGATGAGTACCAGACAACAAAGTAGGTATCATCAAACAGCTGCCTGCCAATTTATCATGTACTTCTTGCAGACACACAAAGAGCTGATAACCTACAAAGATCTCCAAAACGTGATTCTAATGCTTTATATCTACCTTTTATGCTTGCTACTAAAAACAAACTCACATACACGCTAGACCCTAGATGCCCAATGAACTATTTTTCAGCTCTTTCTGACAGCAGCTAGGAGGATGATGACAATCCTGCTATGGTGGAAATGTGATGGCTACCACTGCTCTCCAACACTCTAAAAGAAAACCCCACAAACTCCCTAATGTTTTAGGGGAGTATGTGTAATTGAGCAATCACTGGTCTGGGAATGAGAAAGAAAGACATTTTGTGACATTCTCTGTGCCTGTGCATGGCCCAAATGGACACCATGGATCATGGATACGAGCAGCGAGCTGTCTACGGAGATCAGTGGAGTCCTTCAGCTGTTGGACACACCACCATACTGCACAGCAATATTCAGTGCCCCCAGTTCTCATTGCCTCTTTCCACATGGACAGAGGGATTATCCAGGATGGTTCTCAGTAGTTGCTCTGGGAGGTGTGTGGTTGCTGGTGCTGTCTACAAGCCAGTGACAATCTCTGAGGACCCAGCAGAAAAGACAGCAAAAAACCCTATCCAACCCAACCCCAGCCCTCACCTTAGCACCAGCAGATCACACAAAGCATGAGGTGGGCCAGCCTGAGCTTGTGTGTTCAAATAATTAGCTATACATAAGCACCTATTTAACAGTCTTCAGATAAACATCATCTTCCGTTTGGAAAGGTAACTTATATACAAAACAAACTGCATCCGGTCTTTTCTTTTGCTCATGTTCATGAATATATTAGGGGCTAACACTAATACTTCTACGTCTCTTTAGTTAGAAAAAATAAATTCACATTCCAGAAGTTTAAATATTTTTTTTTAAAACTAAAATAAAAATACACATTGGCACTCCTTAAAATGAAAGTGCTTCAAGGACAGTGGAGTCAGATAAAAATATATTGCCTGTTGGCTAGTTCACCATCACCGGAGAAGTGAAAACGGCTGTTCTAAGTACTGCAGCCAGGAGGTATTTAGGACAGATATTCAGCCAACTTTAACTAACTCCTGAGCAACAAGTCATCAAAGGCCAGTATCTGTAAATGCTCGAACAATTTATAACACAAAAATAAGGGCCAATGTTTTCAAAATTTCTAGCTCCTTTTAAAAATATAAAAAAGAACGTACAGGTAGAAGGTGAATGCATCAGATGATAAAATTAGAAAAGAAAACAGTACGTGAAAAGCACTAATCTTGGAGAAAATAATTAAATCAGATGATAGTGCACGTAATTCTAAAATCATTCTGATGACTAAATTGGTAAAAGTACAGTAAAGTAAAAGTCTAACTTTGGTGATTAAATGTAGAATTTGGTTGAAAATTCCATTAATACTAATTCTAATCCCACGAAAACAGGAAAGTGTACATATGACTATGTAAACAGGCAAGATTAATGCCCAGGAATCTTGAAAGACATCACTCCAAGGCTACCATTGGAAGACTATCTTTATTAGCCCAATGTCATTAATGACAGTATTTCTATGATTCTCAGCCATGTCTGTGCTCCCTGCAGCGTATCACAAACTTGTTACTGACTTCCATGGTACATGAATTCGGAGTACAAAAGAAATTAACATTGTAAGGCAATAGAGCTCCTATTTCTGTGCCTGCTTCTCAAAAAAAAAAAAAGAACACAGTAACTTTTTATTATCCCACATACGAAAAGGAAAAATATAAAACCATTTAAAGATTAAAATTAATGTTAAAACATAGAAGTTTCAAAAAGAATGTGTGAAAGGTTGTAGTTATGGGCCCTTAAAGTTTTGCTGAACTGACTATTTAATGGAACTTTTACCCGCTACAATCATGATAAATTATTATGGAATTTGGAAAAGTCCCCGGTTCTCTCCTATTCCCCTTCCCAAGCAGCAGCAACAACTACCACGTCTTGGGTAGAAATCTATCCTCTGTTCCCTTCTGACATCCCTTTTCTCCCCTTCAGAGTGCAAGCTGGGGTAGGGTAGCTCCCCTCTTTCACTGCTGTTGGGGTCTCCGCTCTTCTCCTCCTCAAATATTCAGACTTTCTGCAAGTTGCACGTTCTATTACAACACACGCTGCCTCTGCACTCAGCAGAAGGTTACAATTAGGAACACTTCTGTAATTACTTAGATGAGCTGTTGTACACCTCTGAATTTGTCTTCATAGTCTCAAGAGCAAACCGCAGACTCCGCTTCTCAAGAGCCACTGCAGCTGCATACAAGTAAATAAATAAAAATCACTTTTTTTCTGACAAATGATTCAGCATTTAAGAAACTAAAAACAGCTGTACTGTGTTAGGCCAAGGTCCATCCAGCCCAGTATCCTGTTTCCAAAAGCAGTCAGCAGCAGATGCCTAGGGAGTAGTATAAGAACAAGGAAACCATTTAATGATATATATTGAAAATATTTTTCACATATCCTTGATGGAAAACAGAGATGGAATTTTGACAGAAGAAGGAAAAAAAGGAAAAGAAAACAACGAGTCCAACACACACACCCTCTGCAAGAGCATGAAACATTCCTTTCAAAATAAAAAGAGAACCGAGGGGAAGATAAATCTTACAGATTTCCTTTTTTTTTAAAAAAAAAAAAAAAAGAAACCCACAGGAGCAAGAATAAAACAGAATCTCACTTAACTATTCACAGAAACAGCATAAGCACATATTGATGCACATCACTGGCTAGATAATTTTTAAGAACCCTTGACTATGAGTGTCAATGGCTTTTCTCTTGCAAAAGAGTCCTCACGGAAACCTACAGGTAGGTCTTCATGTCATGATACCACAGTCGAAAGCTTCCGAAGTATTTAAATTAATGAATTTATAAATACAGCTTCAAAAAGTATGTACCTCAGACAGAGGGAAAGCCTGTTCCACTTAGTTGCCCAGGTAAGGGAACAACCATTAAAGGACCATTCTGGAAACAGGCAGCACTTAGAAAGGTACAGAAAATTTGGGGACAGTGAAGTGCCCCATGAAAACAACTGGAGGTTTATAACTGGCTTAGTTGGACATGGGATCCGTCCCAGGAGAAGTCATCCATAGGGACATCAGCTGGAGGGGCTATAAAGTCACAGATGCAGAATCCAACTGCTTTGATTAAAATTTAAGCTTCGTATCTCCGGGACACCAGATCTGTGTTTTTCAGAACCTTCAGATAAGCTAATGAAATGTGTCGATGACTCAGGCTCAGTTGGCAATGGGAAGAGAGAAGAATCGGTGTATGACAGAAGATGATGACCTTGAAATACAGAGAATCAGAACAGTGTGAAAGAACAAAGTATTTCTAGCCAGCGATGTGAACCCCACACATCAGTTCAGACACAGGAAGGTATTTGGCTGCAACCTGGGGATGGAGCTGGCCACACCAGGGGAGAACATCATGGATGCTTTGATCAACCACTGACTTATGGTGGAGACACCAGTGTGACAAACTATGGAAAAGGCAATCACAGCCCCTAGGATGCATGAAACAAGGACTGTCTAGGAAAGTCAGAAAGCTTCTGTGGCAAGGCTGCTTCTCTCACGTTGAATCTCTACTTACAATGCTGGATGTGCTTCTGGTCACCAACATCCAAGTAAGATGGATTCAGCCTGGAGCAGGCACAGGCGAGGGCTGCCAAGGTGACTCAAGGAAAGGAAAGCCTGTCTTGCAAGCAGAGAAATAGAGCGGGGTGGGTTTTTTTGGCTGAATAAAACACAAGGCTGAGGGGGCGTATGCCTCTTTCCAGTGAATGTCCCAGGAGAAGTTGGGGCGGCAGGGGGAATGCCATTGCTTCAGCTGCAGAATAACAGCAACATTCAGCTGAATGGGGGTAAACTGGCAGTGAATAAATCCAGGCTGGAAACGAGAAGAATGCACATGGGAAGATATAGCAAAATCTTCTGATGGAAGCAGAAAAAAAAACCACCAAAAAACCCCACCTGCGTTTAGCATGGAGATGAGTAAATAACTTTAGCAAGGAGGTGATGTGGCTGCCCATGATAAAAAACAGTACAGAAATCTCTGACTTCCACAACTCCCTCAAAGCTGTCTTTCTAACGCGTCATTAATAAAATCGGTATCTGCTAATGTACAGGGAATGGGATCAGGAATTCAAGAAGTCCTTGCTAAATAGAGCACTAATAAGCAAAGTACCCGAGTGGGCTCAGGTTGCCCCCGGCTCAGCAAAGCACTGAATGTAGAACACTGCAGTGAGATGCTTAAGGGAAAACCTTTGCTGAGCAGCAGGCGAGGTGAAGTATATATATAAATAAAAAATTGATATCGTGTAGATATAAAATATATATCATATATACATGATATGTATTAAAAAATAAAGAGACGATCAACCTCACTGGATTTTTGAGCCTCCAATTTCACACCGAAGACCCGTATTACAGGTGAAAATTTAAAAAGGCAAGGAGAGTACATTTAGATGTTACCATATAACTTTCAAGGGTCAGTTTTGTTGACTAGAGAAACCTCAACAAAAGAACACACTTTCCCACTCAGAAGTTAACAGAGAAGATTACATCAAGCTTCAACAGACACTTCAGCATGAAAAGAAAAATACTGTGTGCTTGATTTTTTTTTTATAATTTCTGGCATACCTTATTTTTAAAAGACCTGGAAATGAAGTCTCACTCCCTGCAGGAGCAGATGTTAGTTCCTTCCAGGGCAAATCAGCATTTTTAACCCACTCTCTGCAAAGCCTTCAGTGTAGTGCCAGGCTTTGGGTGCAGCTAGAAGATCTCCCCCCGTCAAGGGGCTTCTCCTGTAACCTGCCTGCACTTTGGGGAGTCCAAATTTAAACACCTGGGCCAACAGCTCAAAAGGGAGAAACACGACATTAGATACATCCAGAGAACCTAAACTAATGACCTGTTTTTCCCCTGGGCATTGGATTCCAACTTAGACTTCAACAACCAACCTGTTAGAGGTAAACAAAGGTCCCTCCATAATTTTGGATAGAAATCTCTTCTCTGAGCTGCAGAAGCAATCTACAGTGCACTTAATTCTACTCTTCACCCTAATCTACCAGGTTTTGGGGTGTCAGGAACCCATGGACAAATTGCCATTGCACTGCAAAATGACTCTACATCCAATGCGCTTTGGATCCACCAACTCTAGTGCACAGCACATGCTAAGTATTCCCTATCTATCTATCTATGGGATCTATGTGATCACATGTAGGTGATCTACGCATTCAAGGACTCCTAGGTGAATAATAAGTTGCTTAACAGATGCAACCTCTCCCATATATTTTAAAATGGTATTTTTTTGGACGAGTGAATATTGACAGGAGTGCTCTGTATTTCCAAGACACTCTATAACTACCTAGAAATATGACCCAAAGAAGGGCTTGTGACCGTAAAAGTTTGTCAGTTTTTTTCCCAGCTATGTTAGCAGGTCTAATAGAAAGTATTATCTCTCCCTACTAACCTTGAACAGCTTATTAACTTATCCTACTTCGAAAAGAAAAAGACAGTACAAGGTAAAAAAAACCCAACAGAGTTACATCCTTTTCACAAAGAAGAAAAGAAAGGCACAAAGATGTTAAACAACTTGCTTCAAATAACACAGCACGTCATGTCAAAAGCCACCATTTAAATGAACATCTTCCAACATTCAAGTTTATCTATTTGTCATCCAACAGAGATCTGCTATATGACATGAGCAGTTACTATGACTTGTAGACCGAAGACAATATTTCAGCTCAAAACAGGCAGATATAAGTATTTTTCAAGCAGAAGCATGCCTAAATATACATATGAAGATTAATATCTTCTGATTCACCACTCACTAATTTTAAGATTGGTTTAAGAGAAAGCCACACCCATGGCAGACCTATAACTAAGAAAAAATTTACAAATACTGTAAATTTTGCACACATTTTTAACAGAGGTCTGTACTGCATTGTCAGACAAATGCAGCCTTATACAGAAAACAGAAAAAAATACCACATTTAGGAAATTGTAATTAATAAAATTTAAGTATGTCCCCTCCACATGCTTTGGGGAAGAGAAAGTATGTTAAAGTTACTGTATCTATACTGATAAATTATGGTTATCTATTTAAACTGGAGGCTTAACTGCACACAGTATGCACATGAGAAATGCAAAGTAAAAAAAAAATAAATCAAACTAACAACTGTTAATAATGAACCTGCAGATGCCATATCAGAAAGTTTCAGCCCTCCTTTCAGATCACATAAGGTCTTTTTTTTAATTTTTCTTTGTCTAGAGTTGCACGGCAAATTTTTATTCTGCATGATAGTGCCATTCTGCAAGGTAGCCTGAATTAAAGAGCCAAGCCCAGGACCATGGGATACTGTCTGAACACCCTTGTAGCAACGTTGTTACTCCTGTACTCTCTATACCTGCTATTTTTTATCACCATTACCAGAATAAAATGAGTTTTGGGAGAAAGTTCCTTCACGTTACATGCAACAGCAGCACACAGGTCTACCGGCAGCTTTCCCCTTTCTAGGCACTTACTTTATTCTTACAAGCGTCACTGAAAAAAAATCAGCACAGGGTTTCCCAAACTACGTTGTCCTCTCTGTGGTCTCCTCCCGGCACCTCCAGCGACGCAGGGCACATCAGTGTCTGCTGCTGGGCTGTGCCACCTCAGCAGTGCCACCTTCTTCCTTTGGGCTGCTCTACTCACACCTTGTTTCAAGCAATAAAGCTGTCTAAGACCACAAGCACTGTGGGATCAACAAAACCTGTTGGGTATATCAGTTAATTAACTTCTGTTGAACCGAACCAAACAATCAATTTGCCATCATTTCTCTATGGTGCCTAAGGAAGCTATACATTTATTAACATGGCACTACTTTTTCCATTTGATGTTTCTACACCTCTATCAATAAGCAAACCCACCAAGGAGAATTTGGCCATGTACACAGATACGTTAGGAATTATTTGACCTTCACTTGCTACTTAATTAGCCTATAATAGCTTTTCTCATTTCACATAAAAAACTTGCCGGCTACTTTCAGACCCCTGGTTCTCGCGTGCGTTGCTGCAAAGCACTGCTGATTTATAGCAAATCAAAGCACACCAAGATACAATTGACACAGATCACAGCGGATCATTTTGCAACGTTCAGGACTGAAAGGCAAAGAACTAATTAGAAAGAACAGCCTTATTCAATTAACTAATAATAAACACCCTTGCTCATTAAACACATTACATATATTGTAACAGCTGGCATCCTGAAACATCTGATAAAGGAAAACCTGCTTGTAGTATCATCGGTGCTTTAGGGAAAGCTGGCTAAATCTGGTTTGTTTTGTTGTGTTTTTTTTTTTTTGTTAATAGTAGTACTTGTTTAAAAGATCACATATGCATGGAACAGTGGAGGACTTAATTATACTGCAAAAATGTCATGTCTGGGGGAAGAAAGACAGAGCAAACATCTCTTAGGCCAGCCTTGAGTAATGCCAAAGACCAGCTTCACTCCTGCACTGGGATACAGGAAGAACCTTGTGGGCTGCTGCCCTGAAAAGGAAATCAGATGCTAAGAGCTCAGGACCAAATGGCACATGGTTCTTACATAAAATGTAGTCATCTCTGCTTCCAGGACATTTTTTCTTTTTCATCAAGTGGCTATCTAAAGAAAAAATGGCTCAGGAAGCCTAGCAGCAGAGCTGGTAGCTGCAATCTCCCTCCTTCCCGATGTGCTCCAACCACATACTCGAGTTACACCTTCTCTTTCTCTCTTTCACTGCCTTTTACAATTTCTGTGGTGCTTTCTAGATGATAACTGGCTTCAGTGTGGAGTGTCATTGCTGACCTTCCCCACCTATCATCTGAGATCCTTTCACTGCCTTGCACGCTCATCTAAAATAGGACCTAAACCTGCATTCCTAATGGAAATTTCCTTCTTGAAGAAAAAGAAGCAAAGGTAAGCACCAATGACTCAGTAAGATAAATCTGCTATATGAAAAGGTCGAAAAGGGGAAATATCATGAAAATTGCTCTTAACAAGCAAGCAGAGGCTAAAGGTCAGAGGGAATGACTGCAAGCAGTCCTCTGCAACAGCTGGTCCTCAGCACAAAGACCGGTAGCATCATTGAACATGTAGTGCCGCGAGCACCAGCACAAATGAAGGTGGGGGTTTTAAATATTTGATTCCAAATCCCCAAAGCTGGCTTCCTTGTGGTTAACTGAGTTTTAAGGATCTCCTCTTGCTCTCTGAGAACCTCTTCTTTCATTTGAGAGGGCTTATGGGTCTCTCTCTCCTCTTCTACCCGACGATTTGGCTGCTTGTTTTTACAAAACTTGTAGGAACTTAATTATCCTTGAGACTATGATCTCTTTGTCAAATTCGGCTGAAAATGGCCAGTGGGTTCACAAGTTAGTGGGGGCGGAGGGAAAGAAAGGCAGCCTGCCTGCATAAACCTCATTTCTGCAAGAATCCAGGCTAAAAACAATTATAGCCAGAAGGTTCAATTAGAGAAAGAGAACCATAGACTTTTCCTGCACTTCGAACGTAAACCGGTTCATGCATACTAATCAGCTAACACGACTCTTACTGAAGTAATGAGCTTCGCAGCAAATTAATATTTGTATTGATTTATACTAAGGACTGGCACAGACTGGAATTTCAATGGCATCAATGTGTTCAGCACGAAGCACAAAATCACCTTCATACCAACACCGTAATTTACAGATGCTCACAGGTGCAGTACCTCCATAGCTGTATCCACACACCTCCATCTCTGCACACACAAAACCCATGCCTCCATTTCTATTAACACTGACATTTATTGTATGACCAGTGCTATGAAGCGTATGGGTCAGGCAACAAGCGTTTGGGGAATAGCCTGGGTTTCCATGACATTCATTGCTATCCAGTAAGTTAGGAAAATTGCCATTAAGATACTCTTTGAAAAGCAAATACTTTTCCCCATTTTGTATCAGAAACCAACTACATGCATATTTGATGGTACTTGATGTATGTTCGCATTTGTGAGTGAAGTAAAAGAGGATTATGTTTCAGGGGAACTGAGTTTCTTTGTTGTAACTTTTATGATTTTTCAAATGCATAGGCCATACTCTCATGAATTTCTAGCTTTAAAATATTCATAAAGAAGTAGTTATGGTTGATATTCAATTTAAATTTACAAAAGGTTGCCTATCTTTTTATTTTTAAATAGACCGAGTTCACTGTCATAACACCCTTGTGCCTAGAAAGACTTTCTTTCTTGTCACAGGTAGCAAAAGACGAGCCCAGTGACATGGGTCACACCTGTTTCAAATTAGTGAGTTCACTTTGGCTGTTAGCATTAGTATGGGTGAACTATAAAGTACATGCTGAAAATGTTCATCCCCTTTCTGGTCTCCACAAGGGCATTTTTCTGCTACCGAGACAATTTCCTCTGGGTTTGACTTGTGCCCCAGCTCTCCTCTCAGCCAGGTCATCACTGTGGCAAATGCATCACCCACCTTTTTACCCAGAGCAGTTGATGTCAGAGTTTCCAGCTAACACTGCCTCCTGAGAAGGGCTTCACTCTGTTGCCATAGAGAAGTCAGCAGGACCATTTGGAGCATCCTGGGAAATCCTGGACCTCTGCATGGTGCCAGCAGATACGACACGCTTCCCTTGACATGTCACTGGAAAGCCATCAAGAGCACTCTAGGGCACCTCAAACAGTATCAGATGCCTCTGGGCAGCTGAATCAAGCCCAAAGACTCAGATCCTACCCACAGCAAATGAATACACGTTAAAGTGATGGCCTAGTCTAGAAAGTGATCTTAGAAAAAAAGGCATTATATATTTCTTGACTTTCATATGCTATGTCTAGCTGAAAAAGTTGGCTTGTGTGGAGTTTTTTTTACGTGGCTGGGTGTGGGGACTGGGGGACTGCTTGACAACAGCCACTGGGGCTTAGTCTAGCATCGAACAAATGGGGTTTTATTTTTTGGCTCTCTGTGAACCAACAGAGAAGGTCCCAGCAGCTCTGTTAACTTCCCAATTACAACTGAGCTTTTCTTACAGCCACGGCGTTATCTTCGCAGGTGCCACCAGACTGAGACTGGGTAAGCTCCTCTCCTGACAACATGTAAGATGGATCACAAACCCCTTCAGCCAGAGGTATAGCTTCACTATGGAGTGCTCACAGCCCCAGTTGAATTTCAAACAAAAGTAAATAAATTAGGTTTTTACGAAGTTTAAAAGATGTCTTGCCTATGGCACACACAGGTGAGGTGGCAGCAGCACATCTGATGGGCTGCTAGCCCAGGCCATCCATGCAGTTGCCAAGGCCCTGCACACTGTGGATCCCCTCTCGATTGAGCCAAACAAACCCATGAGGAAGCAAGGGCTGAGAAGTTGCAAGACCTCATGAAAAAAAGGCTATGTCTACACTGTGGTGACTGCACCAAGTGGTCTTTCAGTCAGGAGCATGGCACCACACAGTGCCTTGTCACGCATGAGCCTGCAGGGGTACAGCTGCCCGCAGGGAGCCGGATGGCCCCATTGGCCACTTGGGCTATCAAGTGCACACAAGGGTGTTGCACCACAGCTGCTATGGCACACGTGCTCTCATACATTTTCATGCAGTTTTCCACTGATTGTCTACTTCTTTCTTTTTACCGCTCAATGATTTGTCTTTCCAGGCATTGGGACTATCTGACTTCTGGGGAGTTGTCCACAACATCTTACCATACAGCTCATGGACAAAGCAGAGGAGAAGCCAGTTTCTGTTCCTCATTATTAATTTCTTATTTGTTGTGGTCGAGACCTTGCAGGAATCTAATCCTGGGTGGCACAGCATGCCCACAGCCACTAGAAACACATCAATGTGGAAGAAAAGAGACACTTAGGATTTCATCTTGAATTTCAATTGTGAGACGGGTACCTCACAGCAGGCTTTCAATGATATGTTCCAACATCTATAAAACCACAGCAGCTTCCCTTTTTTTTTTTTTTTCAATGGATTTCCAATACAATCCACCTCCTCAAAAACAAGGCGCCAGTCTTCATATGAGGACATATGACTTTGGAGAGGAGTATGGTTGTCAAACAGGCTTGCAAATAAACTCCCCAATTCTTGTTGTGTTTGGTTTTTTAGATTTACAATATCTTTCCAGTGCTGGGGATGACCTGGACTAATAGCAACATGGGCCTTGTCTCTGCTAGGCTTTTTCATCAGGAAACTCCTGCATCGGAACACAATCCTGCCTTGTACTGATGATGCAGTCGAAGTATAACAGCTTGGGAAGAACAGCTGACGCCTGAGCTGAGAGAAAGCTACACACACAGGGCCAAGGGGAAAAAAGAGCCTGGAATGAAAGAGGAACCACCTGCCAGAAAAATAAAGGAGTAGGTGGGGAGACCTGGAGAGAGCAAGCCTGTGGGAACAGTGACCTGAGTTAATAGGGAGCGTGGGGGAGGAGTGGGCAGCAAGCAATTGCTCTTGTGTTCAAAATCCTAGTGATGGGATGAGTCAGAGACTCTGATTGAATTTTGCCTTCACTACACCCACAGACTGGTTATTATAAAGCTTAGGGGAGCACAGTTGGTGTAGCAGGGTTGGTGCAGCAACAAAAAACTACACTGTGAATCGCTAGGTATATGAAGGACCCCCGAGAGTCTGAAAATCTGGAGAGCATCTGCCAAACACCGTGCCCTTCCAAACAAGGTTTCCTGCAGCTCTAACCAGTCTGCCTAGCTGCTCTTCTTCCTGTAATCAGACTTAGACTGATAACCGAGTGGCAGCTGCATCTGAGATGAAGGGGTACGGCAAGACTACGTGGGAACGCCCTCCCTGAGCCTCTGCAAGCAGCAAACTCCAGGAGTTAACTCAACCCAGCGAGACCACTGCCTGGGAATTACTGAAAGATTAATGGGAGTCCCTTAGGACAGCACAACTCAGTGAACAAAAAGATGTATTTTATTAAGTCCTTCAGCTACTGTTCTTCAACTGCTTTTTTCTTTCAACCGTTTCTGCTCCTAGTGCTCATCCTCCTCCCAGGCCAAGGGCCGGGCGACCTGCTCAGCAAGTTCTACCACATCGAAAATGACAGTGAAAGTTGCGGGTAAACACCCACTCGTTCACATCAGGCAGTGGTAACGGGCCAAGGGAGGCACAAGCTACTGCGACGGGTCTCCCACTTGTTAAAGAGAGAGAAAGGAGATCACCACAAGGCTTTGCCACTGAACCGTGTGACTGGGAATCACAGAATCATACAGGTTGGAAGGGACCTTCAAGATCATCTAGTCCAACCATCAACCCAACTCTGATAAAAAAAACCTCACTGAACCATGTCCTCCAGCACCATGTCAACTTGTCTTTTGAACACCTTCAGGGATGGTGCCTCAACCACTTCCCTGGGCAGCCCATTCCAATGTCTGATAACCCTTTCAGTGTAAAAATTTTTCCTAATATCCAACCTCAACCTGCCCTGGTGCAACTTGAGGCTGTTTCCTCTGGTCCTGTCGCCTGTGACTTGGGAGAAGAGACTGACCCCCGCCTCTCTACAACCTTCTTTCAGGGACATGTAGAGAGCAATTAGGTCTCCCCTCAGCCTCCTTTTCTCTAGGCTGAGAGGAAGGAGGGGGAAGAGGGGCTTCCCATGTCTTCAGAAGGAAGGACGGTCTGGGTAGCTCAGGGATCAGGTGTTCAACCAGGCTCTCCTTTGAGAGTGCAACTTACCAAGTTAAATAACAAGGTGTGCAGGTTTAAAATTTGACAGGTCAGGTGGTGACAGGGGATACCAGTGACAGCTTTGTGCTCTCGGTGCTGCCACCGAGAGAGACAAACATGGAAACAAAACAGGGCCTGGAGAAGACACCCAGCTTTTCTGACAGCCTACAACAACGAACTTCAACAGGTTCAACTTCTCTGCTTTTCACAGTTTCAAGTTTGAGGGTAGAGGCAGCGGTGGCAGGTTAGGACTTGCTCTGCCGAGTTGACTTGAGGGCTTAGTGCCCCTCTGCTGCACGGGCCAGCCCTCAGCTTAGCCCTGGGAGCCTGCCCGGGAACCTGCCCTCGCACGCACCCACGGGTTAGATGCCACGGGTGGGAGGGCTGAGCTGCACCTCCAGACTTCACTCTGAAATGGAGGAGAAATGTCCCTCTTGGAAGAAGGACAAATCCCAGCGTACAGCCCAGCCCACGCTCCATGGCTTTTTTTTTTGCTTTTTTTTTTTTTTAATTTGTTGTTGTTGTTTTTAAATTTATTTTTCAAAAAAGCTAAACACTCTGTAACACAATGGTTAAGGGCTTAATTTCCGTTTTGTTTGACTCCCTCCTAACCAATTTAAGCCAAGCTCAGGGATTTTTTTTAAGGGCGTCTGCCCAGCAGTTCAGCCAGTTGGTTCTTAACCCTATCTTTAGTTAAGGCAGAAGAGCTGACACGGAGACAGCGAAGTGAGCAGGCGGGAAGGAGGCGATCAGGAAAAAAGGAAGTGTTAAAGGAACTTGTGCATCCTGGGAGGACGCCAGGAGACAACTAGAAAATAAAAATTGAGCTTTCCAGAAAAAAAAAAAAACCACCCAAAAAACAAACCAAACCAAAAAATGGCTGATTGACAACACAGGGAATACTAAGAGTCCCTAAACTCAGCGATAAGGGAGGGGGTCTTCAGAAAGAGATTCTCTTTTCTTAAACTCCATTGCTTCTCAATTAACACTAGCTTTTGCTGCGTAAATTCATAGTTTCATCTTACATTTAATGCAGTTCTTCCCTGTCCTTTGGATCAGCTCAAACAAGTTGCATGACTGCACAATCACTTGAACAGAAATAAAAAGGGGTAACTAGGTGTGATAGGACACAGGACTGGATGTAACCATCTCTTTTTAGCAGCAGCTCACAGCTGCACAGGTTCAGTATAGGGTGAAATACAGTCTCAGGAAACAGGGTGGCATAATTTCATGCAACATCTGACCCCTGGCACTTTATTCTGAGCCACAAAATTCCCATAGCCTGGAAAATCAGGGACTTCAGGAAGCATACGGGTCCTGGAACAGTATTTTCATGGAGTAGATTTAATACAATGAGTCTTCTCTCATGACGTTTCCTTTGAATTCACTGGGGAGAAAAATGCCCCTTCCACAGAGAAGTCCAGGGAAAACCACTAGATTTAGGAGAATTCAAAGGAAAAATTCTCTTCTGCTTTTCCAATACAAGAACTGGGGCTATCCACAAGATGAGGAGGGTTGAAATGAACAACAGAAGTTGTTTTCCACACTGCGCGTAATGAAGTTGTCAAAGTCCTTGCTGAGGCACACTGGGGGTGCTGAAGATGTACAGCGTTCAAAAAGCAGTGGGACAAATCCAGGGAATCAGATGTTCACTGATATCTACAAAGTAAAACTGTATCATGCCTGGCTCTCACTGTCCCTGAGCAATATATTACTAGGAGCTAGGAGAGTAGTCCAGAAAGCCATTGCATGTTTGCACACCACTTTCTAAATATCCACTACTGGCCATTACTGGGTCACTGGGCTAAATGGAGCTTTGGTCTGACCCAGGGTGGCCACTACCATTCTGCCTGCAGAGTTAATTCACAGTCATCTAAAACCGGCCTTGACTGACACTTTCTCTTCATGCCCACACTCTCATAGAATGGTTTGGGTTGGAAGGGACTTTGAAAATCATCTATTTCCAACCCCTGCCCTGGGCAAGGACACCTCCTGCTAGACCAGGTTGCTCAAAGCCCCATCCAGCCTGGCCTTGAAC
>JAOXJM010000001.1:155137114-155168138 GCA_026413425.1 Tringa solitaria
TGGACATTGAGCCATTGACTGCAACCCTTTGAGTGCGGCCATCCAGCCAGTTCCTTATCCTCCGAATGGTAATGCAAGATGAGAGACCCAGGAGTAGGGTCTCTTCTGCTGGCTGGGAAGCAGGTGATGTCGGGTAGTGGGACAGAGCATCACCTCTTCAGCCACCACATCTTGACTGGAGCAAGCCGGCTCCTCGGAGCAGATGCCCTGCCGCACTAGGGCAAAATATGCCTGCTTGCTTTGACTACATTTTTAACATGGTTTTAGACTCCTCTCCACTGAGCAATGATGCTGGTTGTCAGTACGTTATCCCTCAGGACTTCTCTTCACGGTATTAGCTTAGGCTGCGATTCCAGTTTCAATTCGCCGGCGATAACCATCCCTGCACAAAAGTCTCCAGCTTGAATAGCTGGCACCTCTGCTGCGAGCTCCCTGAGCTGCCAGGGAGATGTCCTCAGGCAGCATCACCGCTTCGGCTGGGGTGATGAGGTGGCAGCATCACTTGCACTACAAACCCACCGCCCCGGGGGTGACCCAGCCCTTCTGCCTGCCTCCAGCCTCCCAGCCCAAACCATGACACAGCCACAGCCCTGAGTCTTTATAATGGTTACAACTTTTATTTAAAAAAAAACCTTCTACTGACTTGCTTATTTTTTCCAAAAGCTACTTACTGCCCATTTGCTGCAGATGCTAGCCTGCCGATTTAAAAAAAAATAAAAATAAATCCCATTGGCAAGCAACCAGTATATGAGAACCTCTACAAGGAAGCTGTTACAGTTTATCGTGCAGTAATCCATGGATTAAGGTCATTAATAGCACTCGATGACATACTGTGATGACTCCAAAGGTCCTGCTCTGGCTTGCAGAATATATAGAACACAACTCCCTCACAAACATTTTCCCTGAGTCACTTTCTTCTAAATCTTCAAAGGACAAGAAGAAACAAGAAAAGCCAGACGAAAGATGCCTAGCCCAGTATCCTGCATTGTACCAAAAAAAAGTATAATGAAAATAAATGAACATTTTTAAACACCTGATTTTTCTTCTTATTCACACTGATGTTTTCACAGTAAGAGAGTGGTTAGTGAGTAACCACACTTTTGATCTACAGAGCTAAATTTAAAAAGCAAGCCAAGACGTTCTACCATGCTCAAAAGACCAAGCCACAACTAAAACTTTCAAAATAAAATCTGAAATGCTCAATTTTTCCCTTTAATTATTTATATGAAATAAGCTTTTTCCTTCTGTTGACATGGGAACACAAATGTATCATCACAGAAAACACTGTGTACTCCCCAAATCCCATGGGGTCATTAAACTTCTTTTATGCAGTACACAAAGTATTTTCACAGAACTTTTAAAATAGTTTTCTAAAGCGTGCCTGATGTCATTAGCAAGTCAGAAGTTGATGGCCTGACAACGTAATTGCTAAATATCCTCCAAAGGAAAGGAGAGAATCTCTTCACTCCGTTCTAAACATCCGTACATGTAATTATCAATGCTATTAAATGTATCTGAGAGTCCCCAATACTAAGGGTAAACAACCCATTACGGTGTCAAAATTGAAGTAATGGATAGACTTTTCTTACTTCTGTTGATTAAAAAAATTAAAGAATCTGTACTATTTCCATATAATTTGTTTCATTAGGACTTTGCTAATGGCCTAGTACTGTGCCACCATGTATTTTCATTTGCTGTGAAACAATAATAATTCATAAAATGTACTCAGCAGAATACAATTGTCCCACCAGCTGTAAGCAATCCTGTATCCCACAGTCATATGCAATTTTTGTAAACAACACATTGACACTGAAAAAGAAAATCCCTAGAAAGAAATTTTTTCAAAGCTTCAATAAATAAAAGTTATGACAAATAACATTTGTATTAATATACATCTTACCAAGAACAAGTCACTTTCTGATTAACCTTGTTTGGTTATAACTAATAATTTCACATTTTACTTTCAGGACAATGTTTTCGCATTTTCACTACACATGCAATTATTTTTTTCTTACCTTTAAGGAATCAAAGCAGGCAATTACTCTTCCATTTTCAACCTGGCAACTTTTAGGGGGGTGTGCAAATTTGCATTCTTCATCAGAGCGTGAACAAGTTCCCCTCTGAAATTGCCTGCACACTTCTAATGTTAGCCATTTTGTATCTCTTACAGGAGCAACATTCAAAGCCATGATTAAAAGATGATTTTGAACTTGTAAATTGCTGTCAAATGAATTATGCCAAAGAAATGTCCAAAACTAATAACAAAGGGAAGGGAGAGGAAAAAAAAAAAAAAGAAAGAAAAAAACACAACAAAAAATAACCAGAAAAAAATAATTTCAATTCCAGTTGAAAAGAAAGTTTAAAAAAAAAAATAAGTAGGGGATGATTAACGATGTCCAACGCACACAAAGCAGAATAAACAGAGAAAGTTTATCAGCAAGCAGTCACTCATCAATCATTAAGTCCCGCTTGTAGATTTTTGGCTGGGAAAAACCATACTCAGTCGCATTTCTGTCTGTAAAACTTGTGGGCCAGCTGATTGTATCACGGATGCACCAGTTTTAAGCCAAGGTCCTTCACTGTAATGGCACTCCTTGATAGAATGTTAATTCTCTGATGGATGCTTGCTGGTATTGATTACACAAGAAAAGCAATGCAGTCATTTGTTCATGTCCCAGGAATAATTATTATTATTCTTCCTCTTTTTCTGCTTTCAGTTTCCCATCAACTAATTGGCAAATGGAGACAGCTGAGGTATCTTCTGCCAGGTGTAAGGTGAAGGCAATGTCTGGCTGGCAAAGACGGGATTTTGAGAACGCAGGCGCAGCAGTCCTCGCTCATAAAAGTGACTTGGCAAAGGCACTTTTTAAGTCACTGACCTGGCAAAACAAATACAGTACCAGTTCACATGCAACTCATTCAAATCAACATTACGAAACCTATCATCCCTTTTTATCAGGTATTATAAACATACTGCCAATGCTCACTTGTATTTCTTTTTTCCCCAGAAAATCAGCCTCCTTCATGAAGTTACGCGTGACAAGGGAATAACCAGTTGAAACATGTATTGCAGTCATATTCTAGGCAGTAATCCAAAAGTTTGGAATGATTTAAATAGATGAATGTGGCAGACACAATAATTAGGCATGCTGGTTGTGAAACAATTCAATCTAATGTGCTTCGTCTCCAAAACAATATACAAGAACCCGTTTCCATTAATTTATCGTTTGGCCCTTTAGATTGTGTTACTACATTATAAGCTGTTACTTGTTATTTGTTCTTCCTTAGAAACGAGGACGGTAGTATTCTGTTCAGATTTTTTGTCTCTCCCTCTGTTTCTCAAGGGAAAAAAAAAAAAGAAAAAAAAAAAGAGAAAAAAATCATCATTCCAAAACTACATGAAAAAAAACCCTTCCATATCTAGAAATAGAGTTAGTTTCCCTGTTAAGTTCAAGGCTGTATCAAAACGGCTTCATGAAAGGTCTCACCACTAAGTCATCATCCTCTAATGAGTTCATTTTAATATGAAGGAGTCTTTATCTAAATTTTCCCTGGATTAACTTGGCTTTCATGTACTTTTAAAAATACATGGTTCAGCATCAAAATTTAAGACTTAAATATGGAACTTAAGCTATCTGGAGACTATAAGATACCTGGGATATTTTATAGATCAACAGATCTGAAAATTAAAGGGTTAGCTATTATAAATATTTTTTAATAAATGACTATATTTTATATGCAGATGGTGAAACCACGGTCTATTCAGCTTCAAAGGAACACAACTTTCACTTTGCAGATACCAGCCAGAAACAGTTAACGGATTATTTTTGTGCAAGAATAAAGAAAGAGGGAAGGACTGCAATAAGTGAGGTTTTAAAATGCATCAGTAAAAATAGCTCTAAAAACACTGTCAGCTTTCCCATGCCAGAATAATTACCATTCTGTGCTTGAATTCATCTGATTTAATTGAAGTCAGTAATGTGAGTAAGAATTACTCACACACAGTTTCAGGAACAGATCCCAGCTCTGACTTCCAGGTCCTCACATCAAAAGACTTTTCTATTACTTAGTAACGCTACCAGAAAGGGCTTGACTACGTGACCAATACCTACACCAAAATTTGCTACTGCTGGCCTGAGTAAAGGCAGTGCAACGCTAATTGCTCAAAAATTCAGTTTCAAGTCCAACCTGCAGTAAGACGGGTCTGGATGATGCTTAGCTAGCTTTACCTGGTCATCAAGAATAACAAGTTGTGAAAGAATTAGTAATTTTTTAAATTATTTAATACAATTATAGTATAGTACAGTACGTAAACTAAATACTCCTCAAATTAAGTATTTCATCAATGTTGTCCCACAGCATCAATGAGGAGCGAGGTTAAACCAAAAACGTACAAAGAGGTGAGAAAATACTCATAAATGATGAAAAGGAAAGAGAGGGGGAATGACAAGGAGAGCCTCTCCAAAAGAGCTTGTTGAGCTGATAGCTTGTTGACGATTTAGCAGGCTAAATGTAAAAGAGGAAATATTCTCCCTAGAGCCACCCATTCCAATTCAGAAATGTCAGTAACGGTTTTCAGTAATACATGTAGGAGACAGACGGAAATTTTGGGAAAAGGGTAAATGTTATACTGCACACTGCTGAAAGTCACAAGTAGTAATACTCTGCTGGGCTGCATACTACTAAAAATGACAAAGTCATTTCTCAAGTAGTAGGTGTTAAGACTGAAGAAAACCAGACATTGGCACATGGCGGGAAAGCAAACAGCACACAGAGATGGTAGTAGCCATGACTTAAAAAAAAAAATAAATGTGCAGAACAGAATCACATATGAGATTCATGAGACTGCAGAAAGAATTAATGCCCAAAAAGCCAATTGGGGGGTAGAGGGTAAAAGAGGAATGAAATACAGTATCACCCTAATTCCTCCTATCTTCTTACTATATTACTATTTTCTAAAGAAAGGGAAGCATGAAAAGTTCATCTGAAAAATCCACACCTTGTCAAAAATAACAACACTGATTTCTCAAGAGGTGTTGAGGGCTTCAGCAGTTTCTGTCAACACCGGCTTGAGAGAGGCAGAGCCAAGACCTTTCTGAAGGAGGTCACGCCTTCAGTAGAAGGCAGGAGCAAACATGGTGGGGATAGAAGAATTTGGAGCACTTCATCCCTATACCACTTGCATGGGCTTGTGTGTTCACAACCCACATCCTAGGCAGCTGCCATACCTCCTCTGCTCATCACCTCCACCAGGAGGGTGATGGATGAGATGCCACCAGGAAAGCCTGAACGCAAGCAAGAAGGGAGATATAAATCAATACAAAAAGGGAGAGGAAAGCCAATATGGGGGAAAAAAAAAAGGGAGGAACCAAGGAAAGTAGAGTTCAAGATACGAGGAAAGAGATCAAGAGAATGAAAAAATGGGAGCGGAAAGTAGGAAAGTGAAATGGCTTGTTGTGGAACAGGAAGGAAAATACACAAATAAAATAATAGTATTATAAATGTCTCAGTAAAATACCTCAGAGAGCACAGGCTATTACTAACATCACAGCTCACTCTGACCTTATATATTGCAAAACCCACCCACATGGAGAGCTCCAGAAAGTGTGAACTCTGCTCTTCTTTCCACTGCTTCTTAACTTCTATTTGTGTCCAAACGTATCAGGCAAAGTTAGCTGTCCTGCCAAAACCAATGGGGTCTCATCAGCTTAGAGCCTTCAGCACCAGCAGGGTCCCTTATCTAGACTAAAGGTTTGGTTTTCAGTTTGCTTGGGGGTTTTGATTAGATATTTTCTTGTTGTTTTTAATGATTCCAGCTTAAGCCTTCCCTCCCCACTGCAGCTAAATGAAGTACCAAAAATTCCATATTAAAAACTGAGATACAAAATGTTCTTATTGAAGCTGAAGAAAACACTCAACATAATAAGTATAAAAGAACTAATTTTGTTTGGGTTTTTTTTTACAACTATTGCTGTTTATTTTCAGTGTCTCACATACTTGGATCAATGGAATTGATCCAGAATGCACATCTACGAATGCAGTTTTTCATATACTAAGTGAAAGAAATTCATGGACGTGTATTTGTAAAAGCTATTTAGCTTTAGACCCCTCTTTTCAGATAAGCATCACTCCCCTTTTGCAAAAACCTAACAAGGCATGGAGGAGTAGAAGGCTTTTGCCAATCGCACGAAAGAGCCTGTGTTAGGCTGCAGATCTTTCTGTTCTAAACCACAAAATCATTTCTCCTTTTCCAAGTAAGCAAAATAAAAAAGAATTCCCCATACAAAAATATCCTTTTAATTATTAAACAAGGTAAAGCATGCAGACACTAGGAGCCCCCAGAAAAGTTTCTCATTCTGAGCAACACTAGGCAACCAGCATCTTTAGGAGTTGCAAGTGAGCGCAAAGTCTTGCCCTACTACAAATCAGCTGGATCTCTCAGCTGGAAAACAGGAGCTCTTGCTATATACAAAACATGGGCTGCTTTGGTACAGTAGTTTTACTTATCAGACAGATTATGTGGTAATGGGTTACCTAGTATCTGTCTAATGAAGGAGCTGAGGCTTCCTGGACATGTTGTATTCATACTTCAGTAGATAGCGTGTAGTAACGAGCAAAGACCTCATCTTCAAAAAGTCAACTCTGCAGGTGATGACTTCAGTAAAGGAGCAGAGTCCTCTACATGGTCCCAACACAGAGCTCCAGTGGAACCGCTAAGTTAACTCAAAAGGTGCTAAAACAGTTTTTCACTGTACTTGGAGAATTAAGCATTCTGTATTATTCATTACATTAAAATCTTCAGTAAGAGATATCAAGAGTAGGGCTCAGTGTTGTTTCTACTGTCAAAGTTTATCAACATGATCTATATATCTCTACACCAGAAACTCAAGAATGAGAAAGTCAGAAAACCCTCAGGTGTACCCAAGAGGGATTGCAGTTTAAAGTACACAAACTCTTCTTTTCCAGCAAGCCAGAAGATAATTGCTAACTATACATAGCTTTACAAGTTTGATCATTTAAAAATGGCTGTTCTAAAAATAAGGAATTTTAAAAAAAAATTCCAAAGACTCATTATGTTGCAGAAGCAGGGTGTTTCTCCTTTAGGTCACTAGCAGGACAGAAATCGTTTAACTGTCAGGACAGGTATCTCCTGCCCAAATTCAGTTAAACGTGTGAGTTCAGGTGGGATAAAGCTCACCTTCAGTACCTACCTACAGTTACCAGAATTGACCTGCTGGATGCTCTAATGCCAAAGGAACGTCTTGAGAACTTAGTTTTCAAACCCAGCATGCATATACTGCAACTCTTCAGAGAGAGACTGTTAGCTTAGCCAAAAATGGGAATGCTTTCAAGAGGACCAAAGTCACATCTCTAACCCCAGGGAAACAGTACTGCCCAATTTTAAGCCCTTGACCCGAAGTACACAAACTCCTGTTGCTTATTTCCAGAAAATCACATCCATAGTCTTAAATTAGCTTCAGGAATCTTTTAACAAAGAAACAAAACAGTGACCCTGCAGTAGACGTCAGGCACAAGCAATTTCAGGTTGAAATTTTAAGCGGCGGAAAACAGGTTTTTTTACCCTTAGACACGGTTAACTGTAAGTATCACGGGCTTCACACTCCACAACACTAGTTCATGAACCAACAACGTCTTAACCACGTACTGCCTTAACTCACATTCTCATGACATTCCTACTTGTCCAGCAGATAAACTAATATATAAGAAATAATACCCTCAGTTTAGCCACTCCCTTCATCCTGTACTTAGTGGTGAAGCGGTCAGTGATTTTACCTGGGACAGGCAATGTGGGACAAAATGCAACCATTCCCAGACATGCTATGACAGCCAAGCACAAGGATTAATCAATGCGCCCCACTCTCTAGATTCATCTTCAGATCATTGACAGGCATTGCGTTCCTTCAAAAAGCTGCAGCTCCTTCAGCGGCTGACCACATTTGCAAAGGAAATTTGTTTTGCAGTTCACTATGTTCACAGCCAAAACCCAGTGGAAAGATTCCCTATATAAGTTTAATGCATAGGGATCCTTCCATCACCAGATCAAGTTAAGTATCTTGAACATTCACAATGGAAATAGAGATATTCAACGACTGACAACTACTGAACCCTCACCCTTAAGGCCAGGAAAAGGTATCCAAAAATTGCTAAGTCATAGCTCTTGTTTACAGCTGCAGAGTGGACTCCACTTCCAAGGCACTCAGGACACAGCCACACGTTTAAGGAGACGCTGACACATGCTTGAGTCCAAAAGACGGTGGAACTTCGCTTCAGTTTTTCAACCAAACCTCACTGTTACATTCTTTCAAATGTATTTTTTTCCCCCCATTGTTTGTGCTTTAAATAGCATTCAAGGCCTCCAAACCGAAGAGAAGCTGCACGCCGAAGGATGGCCACGACCCGACGAGTACACACCAGCATCGCTTTCCATTCCAGCTCCCTGCCATTTCCTCCACTCCCCCGCGTTGTTTTCTCTTGCCCTCCCTCAGACTCCCAGCCGAGGAAAGCAAGGCTGCAGCTTAATCCTAGGCTAAAGCTGGATCTGTTTATTATCTGCCTCCCCAGGTACAGAATAAAGCCAACACAGCAGCACCAAGCCCCCTGCGTCACACATGCTGGCCAACTCAACCGAGACGTGACCACCTGCCCATGCCCCACACCCGAGGGAGCGGAGAGCAGAGCAGGCGCGGTGATGGGACATGGTGATGGGACATGGTGGCATGGGCCCTGCTCTCTCCCCTGCATCCCACCTGCGGCAGGCCTGGCTCCTCATTGCAAGCTCCTATAATTACGATGCTGTACCCCACGGGACGTGCTCCCTGTCCCTGGAAAGCAAGGCTGGCTCTCAGGCATCCAGTCATCACACACTAATTTAAGCCTCATTGTGCAAAATCCCCCACTAACCAATACGGAGAGGATCTTATGTCAAAAGATGGCAACGTGCATTAAAAAAAAAAAAGGTAATTTTACAGACAAATAACATGACAGTTGGCATGATTTGATTTTAATCACATTTGAATGAATTACATTCTTAAGGAGAGAACATGCAAGAGATTTTTCATGTGGTAGGTAGGCTTTTCTCACCCCATCAGCCCGCCAGATGAGGAAACAGGACCAGAAAGTGATGCAACAGCACAGAGCTACCATTCATCAATCAGTACTATGCCAGCTTCATATTTTTCTCTTGAAGCAATTTCTAACATTCATAATTTTTATATGTAACCTAATACTAGATATCTAGTCAGACTGGACAATGTACACTATAGTTTAGTAATGCCTTTGCATAGTCGAGTAAAATTACAGCATTAAAACCAGAATCAGGCTTCTGGCTCTTTTCTGAATTGTTGTAAAGTCACAAAAATAATATTCTCTATATTCAAGAAACAAGAGAAAATAAGAGACTTCCATGAAACGTCATCCATTCTTTGATTGCAAATAAGAATGGAAATCCTTTCTGCCACCGTAACATTTTTAAGAAAAAAACATTCAATTACATTAGAAAGGGCTGAATGCATTTTCTTCCACAAATCTCAAGTGAAACTTGTAAAGATTTCCTCAATTATTTTGAGGTTTTTTTCCACTTTGTTAAGAAGTTAAGCAGCTTCCATTTGGCATCAAGCAAACCAGTATTGCTCAAATGAGGAAGAAGCCAGAACTGCCCTATCAGAGAAGCAGCCTACTAGTTTGACCAGGTGGCCGAGAGCCAAAAATACTAAAATTCTAATCTTGCTTCTTGTATGAATTCAACCTGAACTCTGCTGAAGTCAAAAGTGTCCTGACTTACAAAAGAACCATTATTTATTTTATTTGCTTAACTTGGAGATAACTATTGCAAAATGTCTCTTTGCCTGTTATACAACCAGAGATGAACGCTTGTCAACTCTAACTCAGGTGAACGCCTTACCCAGAGTCAATCCTAACTATTTTAGTTATGACAAGAGAAGACCGGGGACAGCTTAGAAAATACTGGTCTGTTTTATTTAAACTGAGCATGACCTCCAAATATGCGTTTTGCTAAATGAGCCGTATTCTCCTTGTCAAGATCACTAACGTGCCAGGCTCAGGCGTTTTAGTGTGTCCCACGCTATTTACAGTAGGGCAATGAGCTTCTTATTAAAACCTGCCGGTTCACTTTGAAGCTGGCTTTACAACATAATAACGCCAATGTCCTTTGTCCCCGAGGAAGCAGGTGAGGAGGACAGTGTACCACTGGCTGCAAAACAACAGACACAGCCTGGGACCTTTTCAGACATCCACTGTACTACTTTGCTAATGGACCATGAAATATTTCTGCTGAACTTTACGTCTGTAGACGACTGGAGCCCATGAGAGTATTTTCTAACATCAAAGTGCTTCGAAGTCATGCTGATAAAACTAATGCTTATTATGCTTCAGCTAAAATGCAATTGCAGAAAACAGTTTTTCTTCTTCTGGCAATTTTTTTTTTTTTAACAATGATATTCATCCCACTTTACTTAATCTTCTCCTCCTCTCTTGGTCTGTACTTTCTCTCAAAGTCTGTAACTTAAACACTTCTTGTTTCTAAGTCCAAAGAAAACCTGGTATCATTCTCTATGTTTATGAATTTCATACACAAAATTCTGCTCCCACCTTGACAAGAGGGCAAAAGCAATTTCTGTTTCTCTGCCTCCACAAGCAGTGTTAATCATCCCCGGCAGCAATGACGTTATCACTTGGCCTCTTGTGGTCACAAATGTTTTGCTTTTGGCAGAGTGCACCACATAATAGCTATTAATCAAACCCAGTTCCCCAGGGAAGGGTACCCCAGTGCAATAGGAGCTTCTACTCTCACCCAGCTGCAGACATACATTGTATTTATTTTTTTAGGACTGTAAAAATATTTATAGAAAAGTGTGCTTATGTACTGCGAAATTTTTATAGACTGGCATGGAGGGAACGAGTGATCAAATGACTGTTCTCACCTGCCAAAGGACCGATAACATGCTGTTACACAGAAGCACAATTTAAAAGAGCTCAGGCTGTTGTCAATTTTCTATTTTCTCTACTCCAGTTTCACACTAAGCCCAGAAGGAAGTACTCTTACCAAGGTATTTGTTTATGTGACAAACAGCATCCCTTTGCACTGAAAGACACGGATAGGTCTGAATAAACCAGATATTAAGATATGTTGAACCGTGTATATTAAGATACGTTGAACTCACAAGCTGAAAACATGTTTAAGACTGCCAATAGCGTTATTAATAATACACTCTTACAAATTACCCAGCTCAGGGAAGTTGCATGGCACATGCAAAGCTCCCGAGGCAAGGGCAGCAAGAGCACTACCTAATGCTATTAACTCCAACCACCTTTTAAGCTCTAAACCCATTCTGCTGAACAGATTCCCTGCACAAAATCCAAGCAGCACCACTATCCTGAGATAAAATTACTGCATTTCTGTGTTTTCTCCATTTGCATTTCACCTCAGAACAGGACACCAAAGTACCCAAGGATGACTGTAGCAGGTCAGCTGAAAAGTCCATCTCGCCAAATATCCGGTCTCCAACTGTGGTGAATACCAGGTGTCTACAGAAGAGTCCACACCAGGGCAAGTAGAGTGCAATAATTTCCATTAATCTTCTCCCAGCAACCTGTAACTGATGTCTTTTCATTTAAAATGTCTCATTGGATTTTCCTTCCATGGATTTGCCTACTCCCTTTTTGAACGCTGCTGTCAGAAGCATCTTTCATCATCATGTGCATAGAAAGCAGAATACGGAAAGGGAGCCTGACTGGTTTTCACAGCTGTTGACAAAAGCTTGGATTCTCAGGAGAGGAGCATGGATATGGAAGAGACACTTCAGGACTTTGGAGATTCATAAAAATCTGAAAACACCAAATGGAGCTGACGAGTAAGAAGACTGGTTTCAAAACCCCTTAAGTAAACCTGTGCTGTTACTGGCTTTTTATTACCCCTGAATGGGTTAACTAGAAGAGGGAATGTACCTTTTCCTTCCAAGTGAAAGTAAAGCTTGAGAAAAGCACTTTTCAAACCTACCAGAAGAGGAAGAAACACCAAGACCCTTTCTTCTCCACCCCGAGCTGCATCATCTAGGAGCGTTCCCAGAAGCAATGCTTTCTTAGTGATCCAATAGAGAAGGAGGAACACCTGAGACTGTGCCCAAAGGAGCCCAAGAGAGGCACTCTGTGTTCTGCCAGACCTGGAGCATTTCACAACCATCTTATACACATTTTGGAAGTAGCAGCTCATCACAATGGGAAAGCACTTCCAACAGGGAAAAGGAAAAACCTCAATGGTGTCTTTACTTCTCAGAGAGTTGCCCAAGCAAGCCTTCATCAGGGTCCGTTTTATTGCAAGAATTCAATTCCCCTTCCTTTCTTATTAGTAGCATGCATGTTACAAACAACAATAGTTTTATTTACTTCCAAAACTAAAGAAATCCTCATGAAGCGGAACATATGCAAGTGCTTTACTTCTTACGTGTCTCAGGGGACAGACTGCAAAGCCAGATTAAGCGTCTATGTCAGAATACTTTATATTTTACAGCAGTTAAAGAGACGGAACAGGAACCTAACTTCAAAGTCACCTATGGAATAGCAGATTGTTATCAAGTACCTTCAAAGGCAATTTCATTTTATTTTTTTAAAATAATGCTTTTATGCTAACATCCAGACAGCAAATGTTTTCTATAACAGAAGCCGAAATCCTCCACTAAAAGCCATTTTTCAAAGACCAGTAATGGGTTTTTTTGGCACAGTCCTGAATTAAAAAAAGCAGTAGTATTCAACAGGTTATTGGTCTCTTCTGAAGGCAGGTTGCCTTTTTGTGTTTTGAACAGAGAGACTGCTTCCCATCTGATTATCTTTAGTGCTCTGAGGCAAATAAAGAAAATATCTTATCAAGCTCATTGTGAAGATGACAGTAAAAGACTTTCTTTTCAAAATTCATGCCATTTATTTTTCTACACCCTCCCACCCCCAACATTTAAAACTTCAGAGGCTACCTGCGTTGTGTTTGACAATGCATAATGGAAATTTATTCTCCCTGGAATGAAATAAATTTGCATTTAGTGAACCACTATTCCATTGTCAAATAGGTATCATGAGTTCAGAAAGAGAATGCTTTTCCTCTAAAATTGTTTTTGTAACTGGTGGCAGAGAAACAAAGAGGAGCTTTTCTCAGCGTACTTGCAAGTTCTGGTAAATTTCTGTTTTCCTGGAAACATTGAAAACTTCAATTTAATCCTGAGGCAAATAACGGAGTTACAACTGGAAGGAAAGCAAAGTAACTGTCTGCAGAAATTGCCTACACTTTTTTTTTTTTTTCTGATCTCTAGGATGACGAATTTGGGGTTTGGTGTACTACGACTGACCTTCCTTTTTGCTTGAGCACTGATTAAGAAGCACTGACCCAATAAAAATGGGTCATATTGATCTGTTGTTTTAATTTGTGTAACACGTCTCCCTCCGTCCAAAAAGGCTCACCACCCGTTGCCACTTGAAGAAAGTTACTGTATAACTCAGCTGCATTTTAGAAAATAAACTTTTTTTCTTTTTTTCTCATTATTTTTATAAGTAACAGGAGACAAAGGACTCAATGCACAGAGAGAATGCACAGGAACAAACTCAGAAAGTTTATTAGCCTACAGTAAGGACATCGGGTAAGTTCACACTCATTTTCCTGCCACGTGCATAGTTCAGTTGTCTGCAACAGTAAAAAGGGACATAAACTACATTCAGATTTCTGGAAGGAAAAAATTCAAACCTGTTTTGGGTTTGTAAAAGCAACTTTAATGTACAGAGCCTTCCTTTTCATTTCTGTAACCTTAAAAGTCGAAAAGGGAATGGATTTGGGCAGCAAGACTGACTGGTTAGGCAGCGTTAGCCCAGAACTCCCATGTCCCAGATTCAGGCATGTCCCTGACTGAAATCAAATATTTTCTCAATATTTAAATGACAATCCCTCTCTATTTTAAGTCAGCCACTTAATATGGGAAGAGAGCAATAGGAAAGTCTTTCCTACTCTCATCAGGTCTTGTTGAAAACTTTCATGAAGGAAATTTCTGCATCTCAATGCCCCCTCAGACTGATAGGTGAAAATACCAGGGGGGAAAGTAAAAATATTTTAGCCATATTGAAACAATTCCGCCTTGACACTTTATTTTCATATGGCTGAATCATTTTATCGTAACCTAAATAAGCACACAGTTATTCAGGAATACATTGTAAATTGTGTTTCAACAGGAAAGTGGAAAGAGTTCTTTCGTCCTCTGACACAATAAATTGCAATATTTTTGCAGTGAAAAATGAATACACTTCCCGGATACGTTTTGACAGAGCACTTTCCCAGATCTTTTTCTACTATCTCTGCTTACCTGCAGCCGCAGAGATTTCTCCCTCCTGCTGGGGACAGCAGTACTGCAAAGCACAGCCTGGTGCTCCCCAGCGCTTCCAAAGCAATGCATACACTTGTGACACTGAGTACAAGCAACTGGCTTTTGGCAAGAGAGAGTTTTCTGCTCACATTGCAGCGGAAAAATTTGGACTGGTTAAAATAAGTCTCGACAGTTTTGTCCTTTTCAAAGCTTTAATTTATTTGTTGTACTTGAAGCTTAATCCCAAACGGGTATTTAAAGCTACATGTTGTTTTGCACCGTATGATTCGTATTGCCTTGCACAACTTCTGTATTAAACCGTAATTCAAAAACTTCCTTCAACCCTGCATAAATCTCACCTTAATAAATGGCACTATTTTTGAAAGATAATATCAAATTTTCTGCATTACAAAGTCAATAAGTAGCCCAAAAATATACTGGATTTGGTCAAACAAACAACATCAACAACAATATTCAGGGATAAAAAATTGTCCGCTTATAAACAAAAATTGGGCTGCTGTTATGGTTACACACATTTGTTCCAAAAAACAACTTTGCAAAAAAATTATCAGACTTCTCTGTTGAATGTGCCTCATTTAAATGCAATATTTGCTTACCTTGTAAATAAGAGATTTTATATCCTCTAACCTCCAGCCTATGAGCCCACACTGGCCCCTGACACTTGATAGAACTTCTTTCCATTTCATACAACATTTCCAGGACAAAGCAGGTGAGAAAAACAAATCCAAGCAGAAAAAAAAACACCACCAGACGAATTAACCAACTCTTTCTCTAGTCCAAATTATGCCCTCCAGTAATCCTTTGCAACTTTATGGTCTGCAAATACACGTTGGTAATATTTGGCTTTTACAGAGATACCCACTTTATTACAATGCGTGGAACCCAGAAATCTTGAAAATCTACTTGAAAGGCCCTTCTCCACATTTATCCTTCTGCCCATCATCTGAAATAGTAGTAACCATGGTACCACTTTACAGTAACTGAACAGAACTGCCTGTCCACTACCAAAAAAAAGCACTATTATACTCTGGAAAGACAGAAAAGGGAGAGAGAAAGATGCAGTGGTATTCTAGTTTTATCCTTTTAGGATTTCTTATGAACAAAGTTCACTCAATTTACATATTACGAGGGTTTGGCATTTGTTGGGGGATTTTTCATTTGTTTTGGTTGGTTTGGTTTTTTAAAAAACTTACTTATTATGGTTCTGCAAAGTCAGATGGAAATCCACAATTTACTGTCCCAGTTTTTTAGTGTCTTCATTTATTGCCAAATAGTCACCAGACAAGCAAGATCCACCAGGAAAAATTTAAAGAATAATCCTGCTGATGCACAAGGCACAACACAATTCAATTTTCATAACTGTAGCACTGGAGTCAATACAGGCATAAAAATTTAAAAAGTTTCGAATTTTTAAATCAGAAAAGCAGACACTCACCCACTGTTTCTAAAGTCCTATTTCAAGACAATTCTTTTTACCTTGCAATGAAGCACTCCAAAGATCAAAACCATCATATTTACCTTTCCCTAAGTAAAATGTTTGCTAGCATTTTGGTGTCTGGAAGACAAGAGGGTTGAGATACAGGTGTTCATCTTTACCAAAGCAGACCATTATTACTGAGTCTGTTTTAATTTCATTTCTCTTTGAGGAAAAAAAATAACCAAAACAAAACCAACGCCACTTCATATCGATTCCTATCACAAGAATCCTCAAGTTTAAGGACCCACTACACAATCCTACTGCAGCACAGCTGCCTCTCACCAATTTCAATGAAAGCCTGAAAACATCAAGTGCATTTCATAAAGCCTTATCAGCCACAGGTATGTTTACAAGGAACTGTCAGATTTTATTAAAGAGTACAATTCTGACAACCGTAGAGAAGAGTGAGAAAATACAAATCCTAAAAGCTCAAAATTAAGCAAAATAAAAGCAAATGAATCATCTCACCTTTGTAAGCTCATGATTTTTGTGGAACCTCATTCTTGTGATAACATGAGTCTTACGGATGTTAAAAGAAATTTAATTATAATGGCTAGCTAAAACGCTAAGCATTTGCAGATGGCATGAAGACTGAAGTCAGAGCAGAAGTTCAGGGTCAACAAATTCTACAAAAGCCCCCAAACCCAACAAACTTACATGGTTAAATATTATGCTTTTACTTCTAACAGTCTACTGTAATGTTCATAATGAAATTTACCAACAGAGTTGTCCTCCTCTGCTTTGCAACACAGCCATAAACAATAAAAGACAGTTTGCAGTTAACATAAAATTTTTGCAAAGTCATACCTGAAGCCAACTGTGAAGAGTTACAAAAGGATCTCAGGATAATGAGTACACTGGGTGATAAAATGACATAAGAATTTAACATAAAGAGAGACAAAATTATGCAGATGAGGGGAAAAACCAAAAAGTAATAAACAGTACACACACAAGGGTAGGTTCAAACAAGATACTATTACAGAGGAAAGATCTTGTGGACATTACGGGCAATTTGGTGAAAACTTCAGCAAAATACTCAGCAGCTGAGGGACTACAAAGCAAGCAGAACATTTGGCAATATCGAAGGAAAACAGAAAAGAATTACGCTACTACACATAGTCATGGGGAATATAACTCTTGAGTGATAAATTAAGTTCAGATTCCCCACACCTCAAAGAGATTAACTGCAGAGCTAGAGAAGAGGGGGAGAACAGCAACAGCACCACCAGTGTTATGGGAAGGCTTACCTATATGAAGAGGCAACAGTGAGGCTTTTGACAACAAAAAGAATACGACATTCATACAGACTGATGATGAGGGCCACTAAATTCTGACTAGGGGACACTCAGTGAATTACCAGTTGGGTAGCCATACAACAGTCATCTTTGCATATGGCAAACAGCTAGAACGTGAAGTTGAATGGCGGGTGACGTACTGAAGGTCAAAAAAAGGAACAAGTTTAAAATAACTTTTCAACTTAAGAAATCAGACTATTTAAAGAGGTTTCAGAATCACCAGTGGCTACTAAATCCAATGGTTGAGAAGGGGAGTCATACTCAGAAAGCCTCTCACCCCTGGGCAACAATCAGCTAGTCATGCATCAGTCAAGGCACGTACTGCTCTCCTCAGATTAGCCTTCTGCCTTCTCTGCCTTGGTACAGCAGCTCCTGACCAAGAGCCTTGTCCTGCAGCCAGGGCTGGCTACTGATCCATAGGGACACACTGATCCTTAAGCCCTCCCATGAGAAACTCAACACTTTCATCTCCTATTTCAAACACATGGATTTCAGATATGACAGACTCGTTCTACCTATCTTCAGGAACTTAAATGAGTCACTGGCGACCAAAAAGCACAATCTCCCTCATCATCCTCATGCCAAAGGGGAGACAGGGACCACCAAACGATGTGAAGGTACAACTTTATCTCCTGGGGCCACCACAATGCCACAGACCTAACCAGATAGACACAGGCCCACAAGGGCATGTGTCTGTCAATTGTGTGACACACATGACACGTGTCACACAAGTGACTGTGCCACTTGCTCTGTGCTCCACCAGGATGATTTACCAACTTGGGAAGGCAAAAAAAAAACCTGTAGAAACATGTGTTTGTTCTTAGGTCTCACTCCCTTGCCCGTCAGTCGTTGTGTCTTGCTCCTCAAGAGACTGGGGAGAGACACTGGAAAGGAAAGAGAGCAGGAAACCAGAGAGAGGAAGAGGATGGTGACTGGATCCCTCAAGACCTATGGAAGTGTCCAACCACTTCCAGCTCCACTGGTGAAGTCCAGATCCAGGAGAGGGATTTAGTTCCAAGTACTGCTCTCCAGCTGCTCCCCTTGAAGAGAGCAGGAGGCGCCTGTTGTGGCTTCTTACCACTTAGGACCTTTTACACCACAGATTAAGCCTCAGGCCGGTCCCCCACTGGCGTTTCCACTTCAAAGAGCTGCTACTGTGGATATCAAAGCCTTTGAAAGTGGCCTCACCACACAAAGTGTGAGTATTAAATGAGGTCTTTAAGAGAAAAAAAAAAAAGGGGGGGGGGCGGGGCGCAGCACGGACTTTACAAACACAGCAGTGCAGCCAATTTCAAAGCCTTTCATGCCTTCCCCACTGTGGCAAAGAAAATCTTAGGGTGCTTTTGGCTTCTCCCTACCCTCTTAAAATTATGGCGATTAAGCAATCCAGCCCCAAAACGCATCCCATGATTAGCAGAGGGGGAATAAAATACAAAAAGGAGCTGTAAAAAAAAAAAAAAACAACCACCACCACCAAAAAAAAATTTAAAACATCCAACAACCAATAAACATGTGAAGAGAAAAGTTTTCAAGCGCAAGGGCTAGAGCTGCAGGACAGCAGCGCGCTGCCGGCGCACGTTCAGCATGCCAATAAGGACTGCAGCACTGCAATCCCTGGCAGAAGCAGCAGCCCACATGCCAGCCTCCTCCTCTTCCTCTCTTCTCCTCCTCCTCCACAGGAGCAGACTCCTGCCAGCCAGAGGAGGTGCCTCAGGCCCCACCGCCTCTGGGCTGCGGGATGAGGAGATGGAGATGGGAGAGGGTCTCCTCGCAGCAGTCGGGGGCTGTGGCTGGGGATGCTGCGCCGTCGGGGAAATCCCGTAGGTGTTATCGCAGCCTTTTAAATAAATAAAACACAAGGCGGTGATGAAGTCCCCAATCATTAAGTGGGCGCAGAGGTAGGCTCCTGCCAGCCACGGTCCTGCCCGTCCCACCAGAGGTGTCTGCTGACAAACCAGTGCAGCTGTAGGCTTGAAATATGCATCTAGCTGCTGGCAACGGCACTGCAGACCATCTGAAAAGGGGGGAGGAGTACGTACCTGAAAAAAACGTAAAATCGGAGTAAAACTAGGCTTTGAGATCCTACAAGGCAGCCGCTTCCCTCGCCTCAATGTCAGGAGTCTCCCACAGAGAAGCTGCTGGAGGAGAGCGTTAAGGTGTAAGCCCACCACGCTGAAACCCAGCAATGAAAATCATCCCTCTGAGCACTTGAAAATAAACGGAAGTCTTGCCACTTTGCAATTTAAGGTTAGTTTTAGAATAAGTTTGGAAGACTGCCATTAATACCTATGAAGCACCAAAATCATGACAGGTTCTGGGGGGCAGGGGGCTGAGCCATTTGGTACACCTGGAAATATATATATATAACACAGAGAATTTGGGGAGAAAAAAAAAAAAGAAGAAATCACTAGAAAAATCCTCAGAAACCCAGGGGAAAAATGTATTCAGGCTGGATAGGAAAGCAGGATAGAGGGTTAAAAAAAAAATAAATTAAAAAATTATTTGTTGGCCTATCTCTTAAAAGCAATCACACACAAAAATCATACTGAAAAGCTGCCTTCAAAATTCAAACAGAAGGAAAAAAAAGGTATTTCTACCTAAGTCCTAGCTTTCTTCCAGAAAACTACAGAGGAAAACATTTCTGTATTTTTCCTTACCTGTATTCTCTAATTTTGCCTATTGTCAGAGGCACTGTACTCTCTGCAGGAGGGATTTTACAGCACCCGAACCTCCAGACCGACCTTGTCTCTGTTTATGAGCTCAACAATGTGCGACACCCAGACCTTCCTGAATCGCTGTTTATCATCCACTCAGAAACTGATAAAAAATTATTGATCTAAAATTGTCAAAAAAAAAAAATAGACTGCGATATGAACCATCTGTTACTATTGCTTGATCCATTTCTTTATGCAACAACTGTAGCACTAAATCCCTCCTGCTGTCTCTATTAGCTATTAGGTTTGTATCGCAAAAGTCACAAAAATGAAAAACCATATTTTTATGAATGTGTGCATATTACATATATGTGTATGTGTTTGGGGACATACATCTAGGTATAAGAAGGAAGGAGGGAGGGGGAAGGGAAGAGTACAAACCTGTGCATTTACCTCTTTTGTTTACCAGCTGAGCACTTCTAACTTGCAAAGTTTAAGGTATTACAAGCCCACCAGGTCCTTTGCCAGACTTACAGCTTCAGGAATCCTACAGGTCTTCTGCAGGAGTGGCAAGCTGCACGCTGACAGCTCTCAACAGCTTTAATAATCATCACCAGCACAAGAAGTCCCCTACATAACTGGTATTTTTTTCTTGTGAGTTATAAGGATTTTGCATTTAATCTCCTATTGGGTATGTGCTTTAATTTTCACAGCCCCAAAATTTTCATTCTTTAGTGTGCCCAAAATACTAAGAACTTCACATTGTCAGTGTTGTCAGAGGGAGAGCCCTGTGTTTTAATGGCTTTATTAAAAAAGAATACTAAAAAAACTGGGGAGATTAAGAAATTGGCAGTTTCTAGAAAAGGGCCCCATGATTTCTTTCTCCTCATGCACCCTCCATACCAAATACAGCCAAAAAGTTTGTTTTTTAAAAGGAGACTTTGGACTCCATATATCAATAACCAACAACTGTCACTGCATTTGCTAATAACATATAAGAAGATTAGCTTAATTAGTCAAGCAGCTAATACTACTATTATTTGAACTAGTTTTCAGCACTGACACCCTCTTGAAATGAGTTTTATTTTCCTCAGGCTATAATTTCCGCCTGTTTACAGACCAGTTACATAGCATTGGTTCACACTAGTTAACCATAACCCATTGTATTAAACATATCAAATTAGCTTTACAATCAAGGGTTGGAAAATGGTTTTAAAAAGAAAATATACACCAACAAATTCTAAAGCAAGTGATTTTATTCTCTTTTGCTACAACTTTGTAACAGCCGTGTGTTTCTATTCACAAGGAAGGGGGGTGGGGAATCACAGGGCTTTAAAAAAAATACGCTTTTTTCATGAAAGAGAAAAAAAAAGTCCTCATAATCAGAATTTTCTTGTAACATTAGAAAACCAGGTATCACTAATGGCTATTGAGTGAAATTTAAATCTTAGCAATGTGTCTAACTAATGATTTAGGAAATTAAATCCATATGTGAAATCATTAATGAAGAATTTCATTTGAACTCTTAAGTCTTTTTCTCATCTCTCAGCACCATAAAAAATGAACATTTTACAGAGCTTTTTACAAATAAGCACAGTACAGATTATTCTTGACATACTTGTGAGCAACAGAGAACAACATTCATTCACAGCAGAAATGTGTTACCAGACATGAGTGCCTGAAATCCCACATATCATTAAGAGCTACTTTTCTTTCTCAAAAAAAAAAAAAAAAACAAACCCAAAAAAACCCACATTGTAGCATGTGATTATTTTAGATTTCTATAAAATATATGCTTACAAATGAAGAACTTGATTTTTCTTTATAAGCATCCTGCAATCACAACACTGTATTTCAGGACAAGTAACTAATTAGTAAACCCTACCTTAGGAAAATGAAGAAAACTAATTCTAAACAGAGTAATTATTCCTTGAAAACAGACATGCTGCACACAGTAAGATGGTACCATACTAATAGAGGTGATGAAATCCACAGAGCAATTAAGAAGAAAAGATACTGCTAAATGAAAATAGGTACCAGAATCTGGTCCAAAATACTTTTATTACCAACTATTTACATAACAACTGCAAATACAGAGTTTACTGCCCCCTCTACCCTCCAAACCAAAGCACACCTACCTATCTATATAAACAGGACAGAATTTTTTTAATCCCCTTGTTGCTTGATTGTCTGTCAATAGTTTGATACAAACTATTCGATTGAGTGATGAATGCAAATTTTCAATTTGTAATATATAGCATTATCCTCCTTATGCCTAACTGCCAATCTCAAAAGTAAGAAAAAAATCCACTTAAATTATCTGAAAGGAGGAGACAGTCTCAAAATATGAGACTGGAAAGTTTTCTCCAGGAGCTCTGCATAAAAATGATTTTATCTGCAAAAAACCTAAAAATTTAGCTCACGTTTCATAGCTTGGAAAAGATTATTTTGACTTTTAACACCACACTTAAATATTGACAGTGATAGATATTTAAACATACATATCTATACCCCATGGATTTTTAATAAAAATGCTCTATATCCTGACATGTGCTTCACTTGTTAACAGAGTTTGAAATTCTCAGAAGACACGAGGTTGATTTTACTTAGAAGAGCGTTGCGTTTAAAAATAACCGGTCCATAAACTGAAGATGTGCCAGCTACCAAGCTGCAGGTCTTGAGCAAGTATTTAGCCAGGGAACAGGGAATTTGAATCAACCTCCTCCGGGTAGAGTCAGATGCGAAGAGCCAGGAGGTGACATCGGGAGTTTTGAGCCTGTGCCCTGTACTTCTCCTTGGAAAAAGGGAGGGACAGTTGTCTAGAAGGGCCTATTTAATGCAATACTTTTAAAACTAGCATAACTTGTTCCTGGGGATACGGGGTGGTGGAATAATCTTAAAACTTCCCCCAAAATTGCTTTCCCCAAAATTAGCTTTTCTAGGCAGTGAAAGGTTCTTTTACTTAATTTCCTCTTTAAGACATTGTATGTTTAGTCCTCCTCAGCTGATACACTTAGTTTTTCTGCCCATATCCTATTTAAATACAAATATTTATATAGAATGCAAATATTTATAAACAATGTTGATGACTCTTACAGGAGAAATAAGATAACATTTTCGTGCTGTCTCATCATTAGTCGGGGGAAAAAAAAAGTTAAAAAAACCCTATATTATACACTGCACCTATATACGATGCTGCTATAATGCCACTAAAGACAGCATGCTAATTTGGGTTGCTAATTGGGTGGGATCCTGAAAGGTACTGAGCACCATCAATACACATGGCAGTTTAAGAAATCTGAAGGGTCTTCAGCACGCTACAGGATGAGGCCATGTCCTCAGATCCCTCTCGCATTATGACAGTAAAGTTTGCTTCCAATCTAATAAATAATAACTCCTCTGTTATTCCAGAATTTTACAGACTTCTGCCTATATAACCCGTTTCCTTCTCTCCAGAGCATTTAACATAAATCTTCTCCATTCCTTCCTGAGGCTCCTCCTCAGCAAGAAAGTTGATGTGCCTCAGCACAGTGAAATCATTGCTCTAAAAGCCAGCCTGCTCATTAAATTATTCTGCTAGCTGTGTGTTCTCTCATTAAAAATGTATAAAGATCAGATAATTGCAGCACGTATTATTAACCTTGTTTTCCCTGTTTTCGTGTACAGGTTCTGTTTGGCTGCCGAGACAAAGACCTGGAAAGGGCAAGGGAAACACTCAGCTAAACTACAATACAAAAAACTCTCCTAGCTTGCCTTCAAGAGCACAAGGAATCATGGTGCAGTCAAAACCACCCATACTTTTATAACGGGGTAAAATATTGTCATCTTGCTGCACGGCTCCTACTAGTCTAAAACAAGCAGTCTTGGCTTTAGTTAAAGCCTCCTGTAGGGAATTATTTAGACCAGGCAGTCTAATTCACCTAAATCTTCAAACATACCTGTTATAAACTTCACAGATTTCCAGGTTGACGACTCCTTTCTTAAAGCCAGGCAGCACTGCCAGACAACAACCCAGCTAAAAATCCAATTAGGGTAGCAGCAGTTCTGAAACACACTGACCTATTTCTTTTTTTTACTTGCGATATTTTAATATGCGTATACTCCCGTTCTATTTCCGAAGAGAGCTGTTTACATTGGAAATTAATTCCCTTTGAAAACAAGTTCCCATAAAAGCCACCTACTGCACCCAAACAGAATTAATTCACCGGAGAAACGTTGTTTCCCCCCCGCTCCCCCCAAGCAATACATACAGTATGCAGCACACTGCAGCAAACTCTTTAAACATTCAATAAAAGACAACGATCCTCCTACCTTGTTTAGCCCTGTCTATTCAGCACATTCCCAACGTGAAAAGGAACATCCGATATAAACAAACAGCCATATCTTTCCCATCGCATCATGGTAAGTAATTTTCACATAGGACGATGAGCAGCCTGTGTGTGTATATATATATTTTTATATATTTTTGGCACTCGGAAAGCCTTGTGCCTTATCTGGGGATTTTTCCTCAGATGATGAAGCAAAGACACAGCCTAAACTCTGTTGCTGAAAGACTGCAGCCCTTCCTTCTCCCAGAGCCCTCCCAGCATATGGCAGCCAATCACGCCCGGCTTCGTCAGCCCTACTGCTCTTAAACTGATCCTAACGGGATGATTGACACGGCAACACAGCACTTCTAATGTGTAAAAACAATGCATCCATACTGATGAACCAGGAATTTCCCTCGCGCAGGGAAGGAGTTTTGCTGGCGAGGTGAAGCGATACCTCCATGAAATAGCATATGCAGCAAAAGCAAACGACCCCCCCCTTCCCCTCCACCGCAACGGCAGCTACACCGTCCCTAGCACAAGGATTTTCGCAGCTTTTGCTAATCATAAAGCCTTGCACAAACAACCTTTCCCAAACTGCAGAACCGCAACGATGCTGTTTCGGTTGTAAAGGTGAGCTGTGCACCATAAACCAATCAATCTATCCCTTATTTTAACACGCAGCTGAACGCACGCTCCGATTCGGGCAATAATATTCCCATTTTAATACTGCATAATCTGAACTGTGCGGCGTTTGCATTTAACAGCAATACACGCATAACGTCTTTCCGAATGTTTGAGACCAGTTGGTAGGGGGCTGCAGGTACAGGATGCTTCTCGATGATCTATATGATAGACGGTGTTCTAATATCCTTGGCGGACAAATAAGAGCAGCAGCATCCAAGCTGCGGTTCCTGCGATTAGCTCACAACTGATGTTCATTTGTACCAAGGTTCTGGCATAAGGACTCCGATACCAGTTGCCATTTTCAAGTCAAACTGCGGGCAGCTCGCTACACTGGGTATACGAGGCTGCTGTCAATCAGTTTTCCCACAAATTTTGCTGAAGTTTTAAAACAAGAGAACAAAGCAGCCAAGGATTATTGAACAAGACTTGCAATTAAGAAAAATACAAAAAGGAGCTTAAGCTGAAAGTCAATCTTTATCCAGAAAGGGATAAAGATTGCAGCGCAATACTACTTTAGACAACAGTTCATGCGATTCAAGCTATGACATAAAAAATGTGTAAAATCTATTTAAAATGCCACTAAAAGTTTAGAAATATGAATAGACAAGAGGAAACAAAGCTCTCATTCACTGGCAGCTCTGTCCTAAGGCCCCATTGTTTCCTATGGACTGTTTTGCATATTATAAACGCAGCTTCCCAAAAATCCATTATTCCTCTATCCCACAAGCTAAAAACCTCCTTCTGGCTTCTCCCACCCAATTTGCAAAAACCCTGCCCTCCTTGGCATGGCTGAAATGCACTCTTGTCGAGGAGGCTCCTGCCAGCCAGCCCTCACTCTCTGCTCAATCACCCCCTCCCCTCTGCTCTATTCTGCCCTATTTAAAAAAACAAAGCAAACCAACAAACAAACAAACAAACAACAAGTCCCCCCAAAGCCCCCAAATTCTGGTGGGTCTCGGAAGACTCCAGGGACAGGGGTGGTAACTCCATTTGTTATTAAGGTGGCCTGGTGCTTCTCGTCGGTATTTTCCACATTCTTTTGACTTTGCCAAACTCAAGCTGCCCGTGTTAAAAATTTTCCATGCTGGACATCTGCTGCAGGATTTACTTCTCTGCCAAAATGCAGTTTGCCCATTTCTGAGATAGCCTAGACGAAAACATGTTGCTTTGCCACCCTTGTAACTCACCCAACTGGGGAACTCTGGCTCCCCTGCCCACGTTGGGGCAGTCTTGAAACTTGGCAGGGTGCTGATCCCTTGCTTTTTGTGTTGGTTGTTTTTTTTGTTAAATCAAGGCTACAGGCTTTTTTCTACACTTACAAAAATATTTTCTTATTTAAGAAAGCTTTAAAACCTGCTAGAATTCAGCTGACAGACACCATGCTTTTTTTCTTTTTTTTTTTTTTTCAGATCCCTACAGTGCAAACCTCAGAAAACGTTCTGCAGTAAGCGTCCACCGCCTCCTCCAGCCGTCCGTCCATCCATATGTGGCTGGAAAGGTACCAGCCCCACAGTGTGACTGAGCATGTAATGGGCTCAAGTTACAGGAGATTAGCAGGATTTCCCCTGTAACTGCTGCTCCCATCTGCCAGAGACCAGACATTGGAGCTGACAGCAGGAAGACAACCTTGCCTGTTGCTTTCGTGACCCTTCGGCTGGTGCCCCATGGACACGCAGGAGAGCGCACTGCAGAAGGGGTGTGAGAAACATTGGGTGGACCAAAACGTGACACAAAACCAGGGAGAAGTGGGAGAGACAGTGATAAGAGGGAAACGGAGGGTGAGACACAAGAGCCAGAGTCTAGAAATTCTGGCTGAATAGAAGGTTACAACAAGAAAGATGATGGTGCCCAAGCCAGACAAGGAGCTGGGGAGAGTAAGTGGCAGAGGCACCACCAGTCAACGGGAGCCAGCCACCCTCCCCATGGACCACATGCACATTCATAAGGCAACACATGCCAAGAGCTTTTGTGGTTCATTAGTTTCCTTCTCAAGAGGGAGGAAATTTGCAAGTTACCTCAAAAAAAACCCCCACAAGCCCAAAGCAAGTCACTAACATACCCCCCCTTCCGTGAAAAGCAAGGAATTCAGCACTGTCTGCACCCTATTTCAGCACCATCACTTCACAGCTCATAGGCGGGTCTTCAACCACTGCAGGGCTTCAACCCCAGTCAAACAGGGTTGAGAGGTGCTCCCAGGTATCATCCCTAGGACTCTCCAATCACGAACGCAAAACTAGAACCGTGCACCCACCCAGCTCCTCGTGCGGGTTACACAGAATCACAGAATGTTATGGTTATTATATTTTAGTTCCTGCCTTGCCAAAGGATCTGAAGCCCCTCAACTCAATTGGGTGCACTAAAAATAAATCACGTCATATTTGTGAACCCTTCTGCTAGGCCCCATCAAAAAGCTCAAGAGAAAAATGTATGATCTTTCTCAAAAACGGTGCTTGAGTAGCGTGCAGCAACCGTGGCCCGAGTTCATGAACTGAAGAAAAAAGAGATTTTAAAAATTACAAAAATATCTGCTCTGTACATTGAGGAATTCCAAAGTGACTGATCTCAGATTGAGATGTTCCCATGTGGCCATTCATTTTTCTCACCATTTACAAAGTAAAAGGCCAGGATTTCAATTTTCAGGCCAATTTATACAATCATATTAGATATTTAATTGGAAAATGACATCATCTTAGAGAAGCTGAGAAATTCAGATGTCAAACACAACAAAGAATAACAAATAAAGGTAAATTCCCAACTCAGAAAATGCCATCTGCTCTACTTGACATGCTCTTATAATTAATGCATCAAGGGAAAAATGCTGCTGAAGGTGACTATCACACACATTTTTTTCTGATGGGTGCAGACATATTTTTTGGAGAAAAGTGGATTATTTTGGAAGTCATAAAGAGGAGAACTGGATCACGCAGAATCCATGCAGTTGTTTTTCCTTCTTTACTCTTGAATCATAGAAATTACGTCTAATCCCAGAAGCAACAGAACTTCTCAATTTAAAGGGAGCTTTGCATGAAGAATGGAATATATGTAACACTAACATTGAAGACACCAAGCAACTTACATGACATTCACTAGAGCAGAAAGATGATTTTGAGCCTTGTGTAGATGACCTATGGCAACAGTGACATTTTGGTAAGTTCAGCAATGGCAAGACGAACTTCAAAACTATTTCTTAGGTCAGTAATAGATTCTTCCCTTGGTAACTTCCCATAACTGCTACTACCAGCAAAATTCAGCCTTGGTAGCTATGGTATGAATGACAGCATAAAGAAAAGTCAAGGCAGGTGCCAAGATTTTAAAACTAGGCACCTAGACCTATTCATGCATAATACCACTGGTGCCAACCTTTGCAAAATACCTCACTCTCTTTGTTGGGGCTGAAGTGATGATAGATTATAAATGCCAACTATAAGCTACAAAAATAATGATTAATGCCAAAATTCAAGTCACTAACTGGAAGCAGTTATGCTGTTCTGAAAGGACACTGCTGGGTCAAATTTTGGTTTTAAAATTATGCCTACCAGAAGACCTTTAAGTCCAGGATTTCAATTGTTCTAACTTCCTAGCACCCAGACACCCCCACATCTTCCTAACTTAGGAAAACTGGAGATTGATTGTGCACAGACATGAAAACACACTATTCTATTATCACCATATATGCTGAGAGAAATGTGAAAACACACCACAGAAGCAAGCATATATTCAAGTTACATGTTAGGATTCAATCTTACCAAAATTAAGGTGGCTTCTGGAGGTCTTCCAAACCCCTTCTCTCCTTCCACTGGTTGCACATGGAATTTAAGCCATGTCTAAATTGTGAGATCCAAGCACATGGGTTCAGGCACGCACCCAGTCTGTACCCTGACTTTATTTTGGGATGACACCAACTCCCCATCAGGATGAAAACTGAGCACACGTGCACCGTTCCTTCACAGGGTAGTTCCAGTTGGGAAAGGTGACAAAGGCACCAGCCACAGGAGAGCTGCAGCACACTCCAACCAGGCTTTGTTGCTGAACTTTTGAGACACGTATCCCAGGTGCCATGGAGAGCTGAGCTGCTTCTGGATTGTAGCCTTATGCACTTAGCTTGAAATGTATTTGACCAAATATAAACAACCACATCTCACTGAGTCACTCTACTCCCCCTCTCTCTTTATAGTCACTGAAGAGAAATACGCATTTGTGGGCTGTGATTCATCCTATCCCAAAGTTGCTATTCTAAGAGATTCTCTCATATCCTAAAAGCATCTGTGTTTCTCTGTTGGCTACCTGAGACAGTCGCCCTTAGGCTCCTTCTATCATGTCCTACGTTAAACATGTAAGAGATCAAATAGTACTACAGAGGAAGCTTTATTAGGAACATAAATATTTAGACACTTACGTTACATGCACTGGATAGCACTTTTCATTTTCAAGTCCATATAGAATGACTAAAGACATTAACATATAGCTAAAGAACACCTGTATTTTGATAATGTACAGTTACAGCTTTGGTGTAAATCCTCCGCTTGCCATAAGCATGTTCCAGCTATGTTGCTATATAAGCTACATAAGCTTGTTCTCTAAGCTATGCTGAACATGTTCCAGGGTTTTTTTCCCCCTGACTGAACATCAATCCTTGCACTCGCTCACGCTTTCTTTCTCTGAAGAACTGATTGACACCAAATTAACCTAAGAGGAGTTGGACCGGGATCCTCCTCCTGATTTTCCTTTTGGTTTCGGAGGGGGGCATTTTTGGGCAAGGGAAGGTTGGTAAAACAGCCAATTTCTTGCTGACTACATAAGCTAGGTAATATCAACTGACAAGATCAGAAGCTAGATAAAAATATATTGGCAAACCACCTATATTGCCTTGCTCTTACAATGCAGACTTATGCAAAAGTTTTTCCAGCAAAGTGATTCTATTTTTCTTCATGACAGCTGAAAAAAAAAAAGCTGTTTGCAATTTGCTGATCTGAAATACCAAGTCATATGAATATTAAAACATTAACATTTAAATTTTAGTCATCCAAACCAGTCCATCTAGTACCTTCTTAGATACCCTAGGGAATTCCTGTTGGCCTCCAGGGACCACTGCTGGAAAGACTAGATTACTGGTATGTCCTGGCTTATATCTGCCAGCCTTGTGCAGATATCCCAGATATAAAATGGCCTAGTGTCATTTTAGATACCATATATTTAGGTACCTGTACCCGTCAAAAAATGTAAACCATTTCCTCAATACATATCAGAACAGATCTTCCCAACTCTTCTAGCAGAATGTAAAAAGGTTACATAGAAAACAGAAATCCTTTATCTTCAACTGTTGAACCCTACTCAGCACAAATGTTTTATGACTCACAAGGAATCACGGGGTAAAAGCACAAGCACAATTTAAGCCAGCCACATATATCAAAATTCAAGACAAATCCTTCGTTTTACTACCTGACTTCCTTCCCCCCTATTTTGTACAGCATCCACCACAACCAGGGAATTATCTGATGGAAGTCTCCCAAGTCTCTTACTCCAGCTGAAAAAAACCACCAAATACATAAGTCTTCATAAAAAATGTATTTTGAATCCACGTGGTTATGAAGAATACTTTCCAAATCTGTCATATTAAGAAGAATGCTGGCACTGTAACCTTTAGTCTTTAATACCCAGTTGGAAATAATGCAAAGGTGTAAACCGCCACTACTCACTAATGCCTAAATTATCTTTAGCAAGACCCCTGTGTATTGGGAAGTTCTTCCACTGCTGATAAAAACATGCTCCTTCCTCCTCAGATCCTTCCATGACTAATTTCCTCCACAGCTATTGTTCTGGCCTCAAATTTGGAGTTATTCCTATTCAAACCCACAACAGGAGGAAACCATGTGATAAATCACTGTGTCAGAGAACCTACTAACCTCATCCACAAAGTCACATGGGCATAGGAAAACCCTCTTGTGTTTAAGGGAGCATAGGTGGAGAATGCATATAACAAAACTTCTGCCTCTTATTCTAAGAATGTGCTGGCTTCCCACAATAGCCAACTGACTGGGAAGACGCAGGAGCAAGATTTGTCCTCTAAGAAGTTCCTAAATTACCAAAAATAATACTTTGTATAACGGCATAAGGTAAACCAATTATTTTCTATGAAGCTTCAGTTATCAGTCTCTAATCACAGAATCACAGAATTGTGGTGGTTGGAAGGGACCTCTGAGATCATCGA
>JAOXJM010000001.1:155179060-155205834 GCA_026413425.1 Tringa solitaria
TGCCACGGCAACGAGTGTGAGCCACAGCCTCTCCCCCCCGGCAGAGAGTTGGCCCTGCTGCCCCCCAAACCAGGACGACGACCCCCTGGATAAAAGTGTTTCAATATAACCCAGGAGGAAAAGTACATTTAATATTGCTCTACTTTGACAGGGGAATATAATAAATGGAATAAATGCAAAGCCCAGCCAGGGCCCGGCTGAGGGTGCACCAGGAACAACAAGCACCATCCCCTGGTTGATAGGAGAAGAGAATGGCTTTTAAAAGTGGAGGGTGAGGGGGGGAATAAGAAAATAAATCTGCTGCTGCTGCTCCAGCTTTACCCATTGCTGAAGACGGTAGTCCCCAGACGTCCAGGAGCAGCAACAGCAGCATCTCTACCCATTCCTTCCCTCCATTTCTATAGTTTTGGCCTCAGTCAGTGGCAGTTCTCTGAAGGAAAACAGGCAAAACCGTAAAAATATTTTCCTGGCACATTGTTTTTTAATCTTTATTAAAAGAGAGAAGGTAGAACTGAGGAAGACGTTGAATATACAAAAAGCCTCAACAGGATGTTCCATCATCAAGAACTTTAGTACCCAGCTGATATCATAAAATGCAGGATCTCCTGAGGCCTTCTATTAGGCATCGACTCACAAGGAAGCAGGATTGAATGTATTTGAGGACAAATCCAACATGTTTTTTCTACCCTGCTTTTAAAAACCTCGAGTGAATGCCTGTTCTCTTCAGGCAACTTGTTGTGCCCATTAGCTGTTTTTGCGCGAGCCCTGCTTTCTGCAAATTAACCCAATTAAATTTTCTCTTCCTCTTGGGATGGTGGAGGACAACTGATAGGATCCTATCAATGTCAATCTTTGTTTATGTTTATGTCAATCTTTTCCATACACATCTAAAGCTATCATGAGGTATTTTCCCTCCAGAATTCTCTTTTTGATACAAATTGTTATGTTTTCCCAAACTTTCATTGTTCCTGTTGCTCTGCTCTAGACACTTGAAGGTACTGTCCGCTACAGGACACTGTGGACCAGCCGAGAGTGAACAGTAATGAAGAAAGCAGAGTAATTAATGGCAACTTACACATAGTGTATTTGCCAATAAATCCCTCAGTGAGATGTGTTCTCGATGCAATGGCGACTTCATGGTGACTCATTGAGTAGGTGGGCAGTGCCAATTGTATCCTTTCTTTGCTGGCTACTCCCTGTATGAATTTCATGCCTTCCTAAGCACCTACCCACCACTTGTCCTCCTCTTGTTCATTTTGGATACTCTCCACCAACAGAGAGAGTTTTTTAGGAGCAGTAGTTTATCCATGTAGATTCTGAAGTGGCTTATTGATAATAGAACATGGATCATTAATTTTGCATCTTTTTTAAAAAATAATTTCTAAATCAGTTTAATGAGGCTTGGTCAACATTACCCTACTCTGAAAGGTGCTGCCTAGAAAATTGATGAGAAAACAAGACAAAGTTAAATACCATTAACTTGTTAATATTTGCAGGTGGGTTTTGTCTTATTTTTATTGTTACTTTTTTACTAAGAACATAGCACAAAGACTGAAGGCATCTTACCATTAAAACAAGGTGTGTGAATGGGGCTGTTCGTATTTTACGAAATGATAAAATGATACTGAGAAATTTTGCCTACATTTAAAGACAATCTATCAAATCTTGTAGCAGAGTCCATTCTTCTGGACTCCGCTCACCACTCCACTGCTGCTCCACCTGCACCTCAGGGGCTTGCCCTGAGGCCACCAGCCAGGTCCCCTGCCTGGAGCCCGGGAGCGTCACACCAGCTAGCCTGCAGAAGGAGCCAGCAGACATCGGTTTTCCACCAGCAGCCATCCCCCGCCCAGTGGTGCCCTCATGTGTCTCCACACGTGAATTTCAAACATTGGGATTCCGGGAATTTGTTCAACTTTGACGTGAGACTAGAAATCTGGTTTAAGCAATCCGTGTGCTGTGCAGCCCCTTTCTTTGAAGCCTCAAAGCAGTTTGGGAATTTCATACAAGGGGAGATGTATGGAGTGAAACGTCTTGAGCCCATACTGACATAAGCCGTGCTTTTAATTGAATAATAATAGTGAATAATAGTACCAAGAAAATTCAACAACCTGTTTTAGATCATGGCAAACTCCTAAATTCAGACATGAATTCTCTTTGCCCCTTAATTTTCAAGGCTACCAGTAAAAAGAAACTTTACAAAAGGCTCTTTTTTAGTATCTATGTATTCACATGCTGCAGCAAGGGAAAGTTGGCATGCTTTCACTGACATTATGCCTGTCTACACAAGTTGAGATTAATTTGTTGTTTCAAAGGCAGTTGAGTAAGTTCAACCCTATCTCATTTTTTTAAAGAACAGAACAATTCAGCTGAGTATGAATTTTCCTATATGTGGGCACCTATATGTACATACAGAGGCCATTAGGATTCAAAGCCAGTGCTATATCGCATTCTTTTATTTCCTTTTTTTTTTTTAAATAGCAAGGAGAAAGCATGAACTCATGCAAGTTGATTCAACAAAAATTTTATTATTTAATGTTGGGGCATCAGGTTTCCGTAAACAATTCACCCAAAGTTTGTGCAATGCCACCATCCAAGGAAACTAAGCCTGCAAGCTGCTGCTTCTGCATAGGTTTTGCAATGCCTTTTTTCATGTATGCAAAATTAAAACTTGTTCGTATGACGATTCAAGTATCTGCCCTATCTGTTCAGGATACATTTTGGAAATAATACTTCCAATACCTTCATGATACATTTATTAGGAATTTTCAGGCCTCCATTATTTCAGCACTGAAGACCATCGTGGATCGATAGATTACAGACACTATGTGCCCTGTGCTATTAAATTTTCTCAAGACACAGCCACAGAGAGCCAGCCCACTGGCTCTGTTACTCATCTTCAGCAGTCACAGCAGAAGTTGTCTTATCCCACAGCAGATGGAGCTTTGTGTGCTGTGCTCTTTTCCTCAAAGAAAAGGAGGAACTAAGGTTGACCAAGGGCCTAGTAGGGGCTGGCTTCTTCTTTAGTCTGCAGTGGTGCCATATCTCCAGATGATCCTAAGAGAAAACCCATGCCCTGTGCTCCGAAGGAAGATAGGAACCCCTGACTTGGAAGCAAGTTCTTTCCCGTTTATAAATTTGTTGAATGCTTTGGCACTTTGTTCACTGTGTGAAAAGGCTGTAGCAGAGAAGCATCTCAGAAGGAAGGTTCTCCGTATGATTTCAGAAAATGAGTGCTTTCCCACCAGTGTTCTAGCTTTAGGAGAGACTCGTTTCCAGTGTATCAGATGGAGATAACCCACAAAATACAATTGGGCTATTGTGCAGGAGAGAGGAGCCTTTCCTTACTGTGACAGCCAACCAGCTGAAGTCCAGACATACAAGATTTTAATACATTCATTGTCTTAGTGAAGAGCTGGAAATGTAATGAACATGCTCAGGGCAATACAGTGCTCATATCCTCCAGCAGGACTGCAGAGGGACATCTCTATAGCACTCCATATGAGTCTTCCCTGACCCTATGGCCAGGTGACACAGTGTGTGTTGCATGCACACAGGTAAACTTTCTTCTACACCCAATAAATCTGGCCACATATGGGCTGCCTGGTGTGTGAAGTTATGCCCTGGGTTTAGGGGACAGTGGGGCACGTTTGTTTATTCAGTGATGTCTGAAAGCATGTTAGCTGTTGTGTAACTATACCGTGAGTTAGGTAGTCCTTAAACAGGATGGACCAATGCAAATTGCCAAAGTTGGGCCAGTACTCTTGCCCTGTGAAGAATCCTCAACCAAAAGAAACATTCACCACTATGACTATCCACCCTGAAACTAGGCTAAACTATACGTGTGGAGAAGAATTCTGATTAGGTTTTGACCCACTTAGTAAGCATGAGTCCTCCAACTTCCTCAATAACCTATTCTGACAGTTATGTTTGCTGCTAGCATGCCGTCTCCCATTTCAAGTTTGTTTTTAGCCAGCTTCAAAGTTCCAGCCATCAGTGTTGCACCTTTGACATCCAGGTTCAAAAGCCAGCCCTGACAGAGATCTCTCCTTTGCTCACTGCTGTATACCTAACACCCAGTTTCATTCTCTTCAGTCTTTGATAAATCCACACACACTGCATTTCTCAACCCTCAAATTGTGAAACTCCTTTCCGACCTCACGTCTCCTACCCTGGCAAGTCTTGCCAGATCCCTCATGGAATACATTGTATTTGCCCCTTTCAATTTGGCTTTTCCTTGAATTGTGACTCTCCATCAGATGATTCAGCCCCACTGGCAAAAGTAGTACATGCTCTTCAGTATTTACTGTCATCTGCAAACTTACCATAATATTTTATGTTGTCTGGATCATTGATAAAAGTATCAGGCAAAAAAAAGTCAATCTCTGCGAAAAAACCCTCATCACAATAATTTTCTTTGTTTACATCTTTTTCATTAACAGTGACAGCTGGAGATCAACCAGTGAATCAGTTTTTAATCCATGTAATGTTAATTTCATATAATGGAAATTCTTTTAAATCAGTGTTATTGTGGTGTTAACTAAAAAGGTTTGAAGAAATCAACAGCTCTTACATGAACACAGTTGTCTTTAGCACTCAGAGTTCCATATTTTCAAAGCAAGCGAAGAAGCACGGACACTTGCCACAGCAAAAGACCTGTGGTAAGATCTATCTTCTGGGATGCCATGTTGGCTGACCCTAATTATATTTTAACCTCTAATTTTCGTTAATAACATCCCAAACTAGCAATCTCTTTGCTATGGTTATGTACAACATCACTAATTGTTCAATAGGTCCTTTCAAGCTTTTCAAAACTGAGGCGACTTTGACAATACTGTTCTGGAATTAGTCATGACCTGGGGAAATGCCTTATCAGCAGCTGAAGACAGGTACTCGTCTAACTCTCTAGAGACCAAAGTTTAATTTGAACAGATCCTGCCCCCCTTGCTTTCTTGCAGGTGATCTTCATTCTTTTTGTCACTTTCTCACAGAGACACATAGTTCTTTTGCTCCAAATAGCAAATGGAAATCTATTGGACTTTTTTTTTCCTGTTCTTGCACTGTTTACCCACCATACTTTGTGTATACTTGATGTAGGATTCTTCCTTTCTTTTTCTCCTGACACTTACTAAAACTGCCCTTCTACTGCATTTAATCCAGTTGCCCGCTAGTAATCCAGTAAGTAACTTTTTTTTTTATCTTGTTAGTTTTAATCCCTGTCATTAATTTCTTTTTTCCCCACCTGAGTCTATACAAATTGATTTTCTATTTTCTCTTTTAGTTTTTTTACCAGAGTGGCTTTCTGCCCAGTAAAAGCTTTACATGCTAATGAAATCACGGCTATCTATGTATCCAGCTGGCTATCTTTGAACAACTGGCAGTTTCTCTTAGCACTTCCTACTTCAAAGCCATGTTCTCTGTCCATTATGCTGACAATTAGTCTAAGCTTTGGGTAATTAGCTCTTTTAGAGTTTCATGGATGAGTATTGGTGCTAGCATTACATGTTTACGCAAATGGAGTGTAATCAGATTCTAATCAGAAATACATAAACAATAGAGTAATTTTTAGAGTGACAATTAACTATTCTTTGTCAAGAGAAGGTCTAATAATGAGTCATTCCCTTTGGGAGCAGGGCATACTGCATTAGGAAGCTTTAAAATGAAAATAACCCTTCTCCTTGAAGTTTGTCGCTTATTTTGTCCATACAAGCTATCCAGCAAACATTCCCTAGGTCCAATTAACCAACGGTATGTATTTTCCGTCTTGATGTTTTATACGTAGTTCATAAACAATTTCTGCATTAGGTAAGATACAAATGTTTTGACAACTCATGTATAGGAGAACATATTTCATGCGTTTTATCGTGTTTAACTTTTTAAGGCTAGTAGAGACCACAGCAACAATCCAATCAGACCTGCATTAAAATAGGACCTACATCCAGGCCATATCCCCCTAAACTCATAGCATCAAGAGGTCAGATGTTGCACTAGTTATTCCTACTGCCATCACATTGTCTAAATCAGGGCAGAAGTTAATGCTGCAGATGCTTATCTGCTAGGGAAGTTGCATTTTTAAAATAACAATTTTTTTTGGTTTTATCATAGAATGGTTTGGGTTGAAAGGGACCTTAAAGATCATCAAGTTCCAACCCCCCTGCCTTGGGCAGGGACACCTCCCACTAGACCAGGTTGCTCAAAAGGTTTTATACAAAGGGTTTATACAAAACTCCATCATATATCTGTTTCTACATATTTTTTAAATATCATTTTTGTACCTAATGTAACCAAACTGTATAATTCTGTAAAAAGATAGCATACTTTTCAACTGTTGCTAGTTGCCTACCAGAGAAGTTTTCTCAGACTCATTGGTAAGGTTGCTAAAGTTCGTACTTTACAGTTTCACCTACGTCTATTTAATAATTTACAGGGTGGGAATTGCATCACTGAGTTCTGTTTCAACAAAGCACTTAACTTTAAGCATTTGTTTAAGTTCATTGCTATTTATCAGGCCACTTAAGTATGTCTTGAAGTTCCAGTGGAGCCTTGGTATGTTTAAATGGTTTACTGAATAGAGATGAATTTAAGTACAGACATTTGGGTTTTGTTGGTTTTTTGGTTGTTTTTTTTTCCTGACATAGAGACTTACTCTGCAATTTAATATACACTTTCAGTGTTTCTCCTACTAATTGTCTAAGAATGACAGCTGTTTAAGGACTTTTATTTTAAAATTACCTAGGAAAAATATGCAAATATTTTTTTATAATTTATCCTTTGAAATACAGAACAAAGCACTGAAATATCCAGAGGCTTATAAACTATTATAAATTTTTAAAATGTGCAAATGACTCTTATAGGGATATGCTCAATGAATACTTAACAGATCCCCAAAGCTACTGGCACAACTTCACAGAAGTTACGTCAGAGTTTTATACCTATGCAGCACTGCTGCAAATGGATAATGTTTAAATAATTCATTGCCTTCTATATGCAGTGCATGGAGAAGCATAGGTGCCCTCCTTGATACCTGAGCTTCGGTTACGGTGTGAAAAAGCAGCTGAGATTTTCTGGAAGCACACAAAGGTGCAAAAGTAACATAATGAAGTAAGTTGTGTAACTTTTGACATGAAAAATGAGCGTTGAAAACAAGAGGCAGCTCATCCATTTAAAATAAAAAAAAAAAAAAAAAAAAAAAAAGAATTGTCCCAGCTTCAACGAAGCAGGTTAACAACCAGGAGATACTGAGTGCCCCATCTAAGTTGAGTATTGCCACACACTTGGTGCCATCAGAGAGCGAAGGGTCAGAGAGGCCAGCCAGGAGCTGCAGATGAGACAATCACATTGGGTGTCCCTGGCAGAACTGAGAACTGGAACTGAGCAACCGATTAGAGCAAAACCAGAAGGGTTGGGTTTTTTTTATTTATTTCCAAATCGATAGAGAGAGCAATACAAAGTGAAGTTGCAGATGGAAAAGTGATAGATGCTTTCACATCTACATAATTCACCACTAATGTATGATTCATATAAGCACTTTCTTGTGGATAAATCCAATGCTGCACTGAGAAGCAGCAATGCATCTGTAGGTTACTAAGAGGGTATCTGGCACCAAACGGGGAAATCTTGTACTTGATTTTACATCTTGTCCTGATGTGACACACGGAATAAAACTCTGATTTGGCAGCATCCTATTTCTGATTGTGATTTGGCTAGTCCAGACCAAATTACAGCATGTAAGGTACAAACGGTGTTTTAAGTATGTTGAACGTACACTTTTACACTTAAATAGCTGTGTATACTATGTTTTATGAATCTAAAGAGACACTTATGTAGGGTATAATCCCCATTATTTTATCTTTGGCTTTCTCTCCTATGATGTATTGTGTGCCCTTTTATATTTTTTTTTAACCAACATAATTCAAAAGAACTTAACAGTGAAGTCCTCTGCCTACCCAAGTTAGAGTCTTCTTTATTTTAAAAACTTAAATAGAGCTTTATTGGGGAAAAAAAACCCCACTTTTAAAAATGAACCTGTGAAACCTGTTTCAGCAGGAAGCATTATGGAAATGTAGTACTTTACCAGTGAAAGTTCAGTTGTGGTTTGTGATGCTAGAAGAAGTTATGTTAGATAGTATATAAATATACAATTTAAATTAATTTCATCTAATCTTGTGGAGAACCATCTTTAAAAGTATGGTTATTTTATAGCAACGCATCTTAAGGGAGCTGGGTAGGGTTGAAATTATGTAAGAATTTTTCTGTTCCTTTTTGATGGATTTTAAACTGGATTGTGAAAACCAGCTACAGCTAAAAATTGCAACCATATGAATTTCTAGGTAATAATAAAGGTCAGCAGGATTTAGGCCTTCTTATTCTATTATTTTACCTACCATTATCTGCCTTTACATGTACCGTTGCAGGGGCACTTGAGTTCTCCACAAAGCAAATTCAATTCGGTGGAACTATAATACAAAGAGTGGCACCCTAGAAAAAATGAGTCAGGCAAAATGGTTATGAAACCCCTGGGTAATAAAAAAAGTTCACTGTGTAGAAATTGAGGGGGTTGTTGCAGAGCTATTTCTGTTAGCGATCTTTCTAATAAATTTGGAAAACCAGAGGAATACACAGAATAATTGACTCAGTTTTGGGCTTCAACTTCTCATTGCCAGAAGACAAGAGCTGGGACACTGATACGGCCTTTTCTACACCCAAGCAAAACTACCACAGTCTTTTTACACACTCAGTAGCATCTTTTTGCTTCATGATCAATACTTCACAGCACTTTGCCTCTTCAAAGTGCAACATAAGTGCTACAAATTCAATATAATGTTAGACTAAAGTTTAATAGGCTAAGGATTATATTCATTTAAGAGAATGCTATCAAGTCACAAATTACATTAGAGTAAGTCCTCTCATTTCTGTTATTGATTAGAACTAGCTACGTTTTCTTCTAAGACGCAGGGCTATTTTAACACAAGACTAACACCAATCCTAAACCTCTCTATTTCTTTTACTCTTTCCCTGCCTGAGCCGTCGCAGGGTTTGTACACTTCATGCCAATACTGCAATATAAACAAAGTCCCCACACCTTTAAAGAGGCAAAGGCTCATGCCTTAATAATCTGCACCGAACTTAATTCTTTGTTTTGAATATATATTAACAGATTGTCTGTCACAACATCCTTTTTTGGGGGGGTCTTTTTCTGTCTTTTAATTATGGATGTATGTATATACTAGAGGATTTTCCTATTTGCTCCCCTTGTGCCCACAATAAATACAGTAAGGATTAGCGGTAGATGTTACTGGTTTTGAAAATAGATCTTATGGATAGGTTTCCTGAGATGGTGCCTCATATGTCAGGGAGAAAAGGCAGCAACGGCACATTCCCCCTTAGGACAAGACATAAAGGCTGCCTGGACGATGGCCAAACAGCCTCGGCAAGCAGACGGCAGGTATATATTCTCAGTGCCTCAGGCTGCCCAGGCTCAAGAGCAGCCTAAGCAAAAGGAAGACTTTATTTCTGGGCCCTGCAACAAAGCTATCAAGCAAAACAGTAGTCCAGAGCCAAAGAGCATGGAGAAAATCATGTTTTTGAGAAAATGTGCCTTTTCCAGGGGGAAGATGAATGTGGGTGACAGAGGCTCTGGAAAGAAAACGTTTTTTTCCCAAATCCCAAAACACGGTGGGCTGTCTTAAGGATGGAAACTGGATCCGTTCCTTTCCTGTCTCTGAAGAGGGGCATCCAAGTAATTAGATGAGATGAAAATGTATGTAGGTTGCTTGATAAAGAAAATCATTTCTAAGCAGCATTTTACTCAATTTGCTAATAATTTTCAACTTGCTTTGAGAAGGCTCTTTTCTCCTCTCGATCATGAGTACCATGACAATGAGAGGTTGACCCAGGAGACAGAGAACCATCTGATTTCAAACAAAGGAGAGGAACGCTATGAAATTCTACACCTACCCATGAAAGGGACTAAGGCCTAATGCTTTAAAGGCTGCACTCATTTGCTCTTCCAAATCCCATGCCACTGCTTTACTGTATTTTATGAAATCATTGCACACCGTATGGAATTAAAATAGCATCTGGGAATCAGCTCATAATTCCAAGTTTCTGTATTATCCTCAGCCATATCTTTCCTATTCATACACGTACCTTGGATATCTTCTGAATTATTTATAATATCTACTTTCTAGATGACAAAAAAAAAAGCTATCTCTATGAATCTTCAGGAAATTCTTGGCCTACTGTACTTTTTATTCCAACACACAAGACAGGAATTTATGCCCCTTTTTTTTTCCAGCATTCTGTAGAAGATCATCATTGCCATTTTGTCCTTGTATTTAAATCCCCATCCAAAAGATTTTCTCTGATGATCTTTTTAATAGTATTGAAAGCAGCACCCATATAGCTGTGTGTTTCCACTCTGGCAGATAATGCTGAAGAGCCTTACATGCGTTTTGCAGCTGTGTACCAGCACTGTAATGCTTCCAGCAGATCCTTCCACACTGGGAACACACACACACACACACACAGAGTCTGATTAATATCTCGATCCTTTATAATGATGGGTTTTGGACAAACAGAGAAGTGGATGTCTACAACCCTTTCAGCTTCCCAAAGAGACTCGTAAACGAATCCTGTTGTACAAGTTCTTATTTCTCATTGGACAAATCCAGAAAGAAGCAACAGAGAAAGGAATAGATTTGGACACATCATTTTATTATACTGGAATTCCTTACAAGAGGAACTGTGATACCACAATCTTCCTCAAATTGTCTTCTAGAGCATGTGAAATGGCAATGAGCAGTGACTGATATTACACTTGCATTATTTACAACTCTTTAAAAGGCAGATTTAAATTATTCTTTTAGTTACTATGGTAATCTAGGAGACCTCTGCAGCCTCCAGCTTTTCTGAGTAAGGAATGAACTGTTGCTTCAAAGCACTTTCAATATTGCTACAGAAGATTATTTATGAAGCTTTTTTTTTTTTTTAAATCTTTCCCTTTTATATTCATTTGGCTGGTAACACATTTGATTGCTGTCATCTGGAGTGGTGACTTCAATAAAATAATTCTGGCACCAGATCTGTAGACAGCATGGGTTAAAGATGCTCAGACTTTTATCCTCATGTGTAATTATGTAAACCTAGATTTGCCCCATATCAGATCATAAAGGTACACTGGATTAATAAAATATGAGGTAAACATTTATAATTTATTTTGTCATAATGTTGCATAGACTTTTTAATTTTTTTTTTTTTATGTCTTCATTGGAGGATTTACATTGGAGGTAAGATTTAAGTTAACCTTACAGATGCTCTTTTTCTGTTGAGACTTATGAGAAATGTTTACAACTACTACCTGTGAACTTCACTGAGTAGTACTAAGCACTGATAAAGTGCTTTAAAATATTAGTCTATTACTCAATTTTCATGCAACCTGTATTCAAATAAATAGATTTTTAAAATAAATTCCATAACTATGAAAGGTGATGGACAGGGAGAGCCCCAAGATCTTAACTTGCAGAGAAGGTGTCTATGTTGTCTCACCATTCTGTCCCAAACTTCAAATGAAAGTGGCAGCTGGCTTAAGAAGGCATTTCTGTCTCTATGCTCCTCCACCTGCTTCCTGCCCAGATATCTGAGTTATTTGTTAAGTCTGGTGTACACGTGGTGGAGAGCTTTGTGATACACCCACCAGTCTTCAGGGAAAACAACCTGACACCACCGCGACTGTTTTAGGGAACGGTCATCCTGATGATAACAGCTTTCACTAATTACTGACCTGGATTTTATTTGAATCATGGATAAAAGGATTAGCTTTAAACTTGATTCATGGTTGATTTTTTTCCTGTTTGAATGTCAGTGGATATAATACATATTCCTCTCGGCCTAGGCACAACTCTCAGTTTTGATTATATACTATAATTTCAATTAAAAGATATATTTTAAAATTTTGTTCTGCTGCATTTTTCCCAAGTTTGTAAAGTTAGAGGCACTTAAGCATTCAAGACATTCAGGTAGGCTTTGCATTCAAATCACTTTCTTTATCCAACCTCCCGTATACACCACATGGAAATTTTCACAAAAATGTGACATAACTCACATGTTTGTGTAAACAATCATGTTGCAGTGCTAGCTACCATCTCAGGAGTTCTGATAGCTTAAGTTGTTTCTCTGGCATTTAAATCCATTATCTCTGCAGCATCACAACGTAAATAAATTTCATATTGATAAAACTCATGCTTCTTTCCAGAGGAAGCCATTGAAATAAAACATTTGGATTTTTCCACCTCATTATAGCCCATTCTTCAATTTCAAGCTACTTTTACATGCTCTTTCAAGAGAAGGCATATGGAAGGACACTGGGTTTAAGTTACGTGAATTGCACACATCTTGTTGATCTGAAGGAAACGTAGAACAAGTGACCAAATGTAACTAGAAAATTAATTAGGCTGTGTCTATGCTGACATTTTGGCTTGGACCCTTAAAGCAGTTTTGAATCAAGTCCCCCAGTTGTTCACACTTACTGCACATTGTTGCGTAAAAGGAATGGGTTTTGTATATACATACTAGATTTCTTTCAGAGAAATGAAATCTCGAGCCCCACACCAGATGCTCCCCAAATGTGCTCCATCCCCACGTGGGGGTCCAAACCACAATGCCCAAACTGAACATCAGACAGTTTCTGACTGCACGTGTGCCAGAGGCATTTGGTCCAGAGCACCACATTAGACCCACTCTGAGTCAAAACTTCAGACAATATTTATCGAAGATGTAGGAGGCTCGGCATCTAACAGCAGATCTATTGATCCACTCACTCCTAATGCATCAAATTGCTGGCTGACACAGGCAGAGCCTCCCCTTTCTCTCCCCCTGTGGGCCTGGTGCAGCTAGAAGGAGGGACATGTCTCCATGCTTTTTGCAAACCCTTGTGCCAACCCATGTGCTGAGACGGCCATTGCTGTGGTTGACTGGATCACAGCTACTAAACCTTGCCATGAGACATGCTGACCATCACTACATGGCTACCGTGCGGCTCGGCCTGCAGGCCTCAGGGCACTGCTCCACTTGTGCTGGATGTGATTCTGCATGGAGCTTCCTTAAGAGCGGGAAGATCACCCAAAGACGCCGCTCCCAGGCCTGGGGCCTGTTCCGGTGCCCCTCGGAGGAATGTTCTAATGATGGCATGCAGAATTATACAACGCTATCAGATTTCAGCCAAATCAGACCGTAGGTCACGTACAACACAGAGATGTCTGGAAAACAGATGCTCCTCATAGCTTGGGTTATCTAAATGCATCTGGTTGATTGCCTTTTTCACATTAATGAATAGAAATCATGGGAAGCCTTCAGATAAGAGATTAAAATAATCACGGCTGCAGTGGGTCCAAGAAGTCCAAAGATGTTTTGCAAACACACTTAAAAATGCAACAACTCTGAAACTACAGTTGTTCAATATACTTGACACAAAGAGTCACCTCTGTCAATATGCCCTATGTTCCCCTTATTGTTGTTGATGAGATATTCAGAATAAAATTCTGAGGCTTATTTTTAAGCCTATTTGTGGATTACTTCCAGCAAGTCGCTTTTACAAAACAATCCTAACAAAAAGCACACGGTGTAGCTCTTTGTAGAAATAAACTTCCTATTCCTCTTTTTTACAGATACTTTATAGTCCATCCATCTAATCACATAAAAGGGAAAAACACTTTCATTACTGAGAACTGGCTTTCATATGAAATAGCATAGATAGGTCAGCAAACGAATCCTTTCTTATTAAAAAAAAAATCTGTTTCCATTTCACTCTTTTCTCTTTATCAATCAAAGTAAAGATGAGCAAACTTCAAGCATATGTTCAGTACTTCAGCTAAAAATCCACCAGCATATTTGAAAAACCCAAACTTTAAACAGGCCAGAAGACAGTTTCTTTCTCATGATGCAGCTTTGAGGGACACTTACTAGAAAACTTTTAAGTAACCAGAAGAGACAGTTAAAGCATACATTTAAGTGCTAAATTCTAGTGCTCAACATTAAATGCTCATCCATCCATACAGCCACCATGCAAAAGAGCTTTACTTTCTCTTCTTCTGTCTTCCAGTTAGTTCAGCTGCTTGCCTGTACTCATCTCTCCCTTTCTTATCAGACACAGAGACCTCGTAAGACTAATATCTGTAATAGCTTGTTCAAAAAATAGCTTTATTTCTGCAGGGTAGAGAGGGCTGGATGGCCAAGCAGCAAAATTTGCTACTGTGAGATTTATTCCTACAAAGTAAATGAGGGAGAAGGCAAGAAATTATTAGTCTCCCTTAAAAGATAAATTCTGAACGCAACCTTGAAATGCTTTCTAGCATTTCACAGGATTTCATTTTCAAAAAAAATTGATCTTACTGCTTAAAACATCAAGCAAATGAAAGAAAAGGAGGGAAAAGCTTAAGTTAGTAACTCCTGACTGTCCTAGACCAAGACAAGCCGTCTTCATTGTTCAAGAGAGACTCACGGAAGCTATTGACACTAGCCAGACATTCAAAGTCATCGTATGGCTCAAGGCATTTTAAGGAAATGTGCAGAAGCAGAAGGTAGTTTGCTCTGGTGCAACTCAGTAGTGAAAAAAGAGTTAGTTGTGGGTAAAAAAGGGCCTCTTGCCCCCAGCAGTTCTTCAAACACACTCACTGCACAAATGTAAGCACTTTCTTGCTGCTTTTGAGAATGAGTCTTAAATCAGCCAAGATAGTTGTGTTGGAGTCAAACAAAAATTAATACCGCCAAGTCCCAAAGTGACCTCAAGGACTGGACTCCTGTGTGCATCCCTGCCCACCCACGGTTAAGAGAGAGCAGCTGAAATTCCAACAGTGGCAAATTGTATTCAGATAATCCAGGGAATGGAGAGCTTGTTTTACAAGAGGAAACTAAAAGGCTTTGGATTGCTTAGTCTAGCAAAAGGGTGACTGTGGGGGAATATGATTCATGTCGTGTGCTTGGCCTTGTTCCAAGCTGTGGGAATTTTGACCAGCAGGCCAGTACATACATGCAGGCTGGCTAACGGGCAAGCCAAACAGATCAAAGTCATGCTGGAGCCTCTCCAACGCTGGCCTGCTCATGTGGTTGCCTACCTAGCAAAACTTTTAGTTTCTTAAAATCTTAATATCTGAACTTTCAATCCCTCTGACAAATTCAGCTGAACCTGAGCCGTGGCTTCAAAAGATACTGAGTGTAGAGCAGACTGAAATGGACCAACTGACAGGCGGAGAGACAGAATCAATAGTTTCTTAGGAAAGCAGCTGTGGACACTTTATTAAAAATGTATAGTGACAGTAAACACATCTTAAACAAGGAAACAATGATGAGACAGGGAGCTAAGGAAGAGCAAGAGATATTTGCATGCATTGAATAAGCCCAGAGAGAAAACAGCTCTTTTGCGACTTTGATCAGCAGAAGCAGCATATTACATTTTGAGCTTCCCCAATAAACAAATACAGGCTGCAAGTAGGAACAACTACATAAAAGATACAATAAACAGCATACTATATTATTATTTCAGATTACAACAAGCATAGTTTAAGGAATTTCACCAAGGGACAAAAAATCAAGAATGTGGTTACCGAATCTGGTTGCAACACAATCTGCCTACTATAGGTGCTACATTTTAGCATTTAAACACCTGTTTTAACAGGACTGGTTCACCAAGGTACCTGTACAAAGAAAGAAATGGGTGTCTCTGAAGACCTCTAACCCTTCACTTCTTGAAGAACTTATGCCCTTACTTTGGGAACAATGATTCAACAGGCATCTAAAACAGAGGTACAAGTCAAATATCCAAGCTTCATGGATTGAACGTGATCCTTACAGTGAAGTATGTTCTCAAATCCTGCTTTTTGAATCAATACCTTACTGCCTGCAAGAAAGCACTTACTTTCATTATTTTTGCGTGTGTACTGTGAGCAACTCTGTTTCCTGGTCCCCAGCTTTGTAAAGCACAGATTCCTCCCACGTACATTCAAAATTTCAACATCCCACTGAAATGTTTCAATCTAGTTAAGGAGTTAGCTTGGAAGACTGATGGAACAATGAAATAGATTTGATATTCAGCTGCTGTCATTCATGAGTTTCCATAAGAAAATGTTGTTTTTTCCTCCCTTACATGTTATGAGGGAATCCAATTCTTTTTCATTCACATTTATTTACAGGAAGCAAGTCAAAGTCAAAAGACTGTCTAGACCACCAAACTAGAAAGACTTGTAGTCAAGAATTAAATTCTATTTGAAATACTCAAACATTGTTGTCTTGTACTTATGGGTTATAATCAGCAAGACCCACTGATGACACTTTTTGCTAGTGGCCAGGGCTTAATTAGCACTAGGTATCAATTGCAACTGTTGTCAGTAAGATACAGATATTATCAGGAGGATGAGGGCAGTGAGAAATGGTTAAAGAAGATTTTGTAAGGAATGGAGGGGAGTCCTGTTGCACCTGAGACAGGGGGACTGCCAAGAGGGTTGTCTTCTACATCATTTGTGTGGAGCGGCATGGCTTCTGAGACAAACACCCACAGCAGAGAAGAACAGGGGGAGAAAAAAAAGAGCATATTGCTTGTGGTCAACTACAAGGAGGAGTGCTGCGTCCCATGAGTCAGCAGGGTGATGTACGCAGCCCTCCAGGTGGCTAGGAGACACCTTCCTCCAAATTGCTGAAGATGGCAACTTCTCTGCCTTCCCACTGCCAGAGGCAGTGCATACAAAAAAAAAAGACTGAAATCCAGATGTTGGGAGCTCTCTAGTGGCCCTTGGCTTCTGGATTTCTAGCAGAAAACATGGCAGTGTAAGGGTGAATGTATTATGTTTGTCTGACAAACATGGCCCCATGAAAAAAACACATGGAGACTCAGAATTGCAGCTTGACGGAGTTTTTATAGAGCTGTGGACTTTTCAATAAATTCCTAATTCCTAAAAAGAAAACAGAGAAAGAAAAGAAAAGAAAACAAACAAACAAACAAACAAACAAAGAAACCCCAGCCTTTTATCTTCTCTCTTTTTTTCAGCCCACTGGTATAGAGATGTGCTTGGCTTTTTATTCGGGGCTGTTTTGCAGTCTAGTTCCCCAAAGGAAGCCTGTCTAATCTAATAACTGCCTCAGACTGACTCCTGGCCAGCAACTGGATCTGAGCAGGGAGACCAGCCCATTGCTGTAAAGCCCCGCTGAACTGGACCACCTTTCAAGATCAGGTCTACCTAGTACCATAGTTATGGAACAGTTTTTCAAGTGAACATGATGTACTTTGAGGAATCCCATTTATATAATACATACGGTATCCTAGCATTTGTGTGAGACATTAGAGAGTACACAGCAAAGCACAGTCTTGGCAGATGGACTGGATGATCCCATATAATGAAAACCTTTCATTTCTAACATCTGTAACACTGTCTCCATTTCAGGCATCTGTGACAACGATCTTTACTTGCTGTATTTTGGAGTAGTTGTCCAAGTGATATCCTTTCCAAGTATTAGCAGACAGAATAATAATAGCTCATAGTTGTAGATGGCAGCAGGCATAAACAGTAGGAGACATTAATTATCACCCTTTTGGTTTACAGCAGCAGAAACCACCATTAAAAGAAAATGAAAAAACCCTAAGTACAGCATAACTCTTCACTATCAAAGCTTCATTTCCTACCAAATGGTGACCTAAAAGGGGAAATAAAGTTGAGATTGTGCCAAATTTGTTTAGTTTTTAAAAACAAAGTACAGGGGCAATCTGGTAAAATATTTTTGATCTGCCTATTTGTTACATTTGAAATTCTAATGTGTAATATGTGGAGAACGAAAGGGACAGTGATCTGAGATGTACCAGTAGAAAGTGAGCACAGGAAGAAGGAAAGGATTTACTCTGATTAACTATTTGGCTATTGATTAGTAGTGACAAGTCCAGAGTAAACTGGGACAAAAGGATAGATGGCACAGAGCATAAAATACCACTTCCACCTCTGTTAAAACATCAGAAAAAACAGTAGCCATGTTATCTTTTGCTTTAGAATAGTCTTTGCATTAATTGCATTTTCATATTTTCATTATTACATTAATAAATCTGGTTCAAATATTTTGGGCATCACTGCAGGGAAGGGGTTTCATAAGTGTAGTGATTTTTGGTATTAAATCAATTCAGAGCAGTTGAAGCAGTGTTACAGTCATTAAAAGCATAAGTTTCTCTATCTGTATCAAGCTTCCCAACTTTATCGCTAGTTCTGTGATTAGGCAATTTTTGTCAAGGTTTTAGAAAAGGTAATAAGAAGATCATGTTAGCTCTGAAGTCTCCCTCAGAAAGATATGGATTAGGGAATCTTCTCTCAAAAGGAGATGTGATTAAAGCTGAGGTTAAGAATATACTAGAAACACTTAAAAAATACTGGGATAGAATTGAACTTAAATCATATAATGCGACTTTACGCTGGAGATTTTGTAGTGCCAAGTCTGTGTCTTGAAATAATCCTGCAATAATTCTGTTTTAGCAGTTTCATCTATTTTAGATTTTCTGTTTGTAATCCTTAGGATGACTAGAGGTGTTTGATATAAAGGCTGCATAGAAGCCATTTGGGAAAGAGCATGCATTAGAAGCAAAATCTGTTATTCCACAGAAGATCTGACACTGATCCAATTGACCCGTCACAGTACAAACAAATTGCTGCTATACCACATCAGCTTTTCCAAAACCAACCTGTGTGATTTATTGGACTGTGTGTTTGTGATCTCCTCCTTGTGGTTTTCAAGGCTAATGACTCTTCACAGGTCTACAGTCGGAAGTTTCTAGTGGCTTCTGCTATGTATCTGATGTTTGATACACACCAAACCCATTCACTTGGATTTTTAATGCAGCCCCCCAGGCCCGCTTTTCAACAATATCTAAAACCAAAGTTTGGATGAAAGTTCTTGAAATTCCCTTCTGACGGGAAGGAGAATTCTGGGGTACAGAGAGGCATAAACAGCAAACTCCCCTGCTGCGGGGGCTTCAGCTGAGATGTTCAGCTCAGGTATCATCAGTCTGTTCATTGACAATAGGTGCTTCTGCACAAAGCTTGTTCTAACAAAAAACATAATTTCTTAAACCATTCTTAAAAAAGCCTGTAAGTCAAAGAGTGCTTAATAGCATTCTTCAGCAGTGTGCCGCTGCTGAAAGAAGGAGTCCCCAACCTCCTCCACTCTCTGCAGCTCATTCCCGCCTCTACGCTACTGCTGCCCTTTTGTGGACACAGCTGCTGCCCCAGCCATATGCCCAGGGTCAGGCCCTGCGTATGAGCTTTCAGCCTGGTCTCTTCCCCAGCCTAGCTCATGGCGTAGCCACCCAAACATGTATGACTCTCTAAAGCAGGGAGTGAGCAGCTGGGGACTAGTGAAAGCTTTTTCTGGCTTCAAGGCCTCCTCAAATTACAGACTTGGCTACAAGCCACACGCGGCGATGGCTATGCAGGCTGGTCAAGTCCTGAAAAGACCCCTAGGAACATCAGAGGGACTTACCCTAGCGAGGTAAACAAATAGCACAATGGCAGGCTAAGCTCAATGTCACTAGATAGCGCACCTGTGAAGAGAAACTTGGGATTATTTAGGATTTGTATGCAGGAAGGACACCCGCTTAGCCACTAGGGACAGCTCAAGTGAAAGTCTTTTCAGTACACAACCATATTCAGAAACAAAACCCACCATTACATTCCCTGAGAACATCACTGAGAAAAACACTAAAAAATACTATGTACCCATTAAATTAAAAGAAAACAGAAGTGATTGCACCACCTACCAACAGAACATGGTAGAAAATGGCGATTGTGGGTAGTGAGAAGAAGGCAACAGGAATGATTAGTAGTACAGAAAAACCGTGCACAAATGCATTGAAATGATTGGGATTGTTCTTTTCCCAATGCAGACGTTTAAAAGAGAACATGATAATAGTATTTAAAGTAAGGAATGGTACAGGCAACTACAAAAGCTTTGTTGAGACAGTTTTTTTCCCTGTCTCAACACAAGACTATGAAGACATTCAGTGAAATTGTAAGGCATCAAATTAAAAACTGATAAAAAATAACACTTTTTAAAGCACAATATGTAATTAGAGGACACGGTGCTGATGCAGGCGGTGGGGTGTATGGGGTAATTTGAGGTTTCTTACCCTTCAGTGAAAGAAGAAGCTACTTAGTAGGCAGGGTAAAGTGAAAAACGTGTGAAGCTAGGCAGTTAGTGTAGAGCAACACTGATTGCCACCAGCTATACTAGCTTGCTGTCTATCTCGACTTGCAACCATCCACTTCTTGTCTTGCTGAGGGGTTTGTAATTCATCGAACAGCAACACTCCCATCTTCTGAGTGGTGTGAGAGGTGTCTGTTCAAAGGAAGTCAAATACATTCACTTTACCGGATTAAATGTACTCAAGCACAGAATCACATAGAAAGGGATTTCCTAAAAAAGAATGGTCTACAAGGGGACTTGCACCGCATATGGAAGTGATACGTCACCATACAACATGCCTGTTTTGTTTCAGAAGAGATAAATAGTCACGTCTGAAGATTTAGGCCAATTTGATGCACCTGACCCTCGGTACCTGTTTTCCCACTGTTGGGCAAGCAGTGAAGACCAATACATGAAGCCATGAAAATAAATCACTTTGGAAACAAGATCTAAGGCAGTTATTTGTCAGAATTAAATAAAAAATCTGCACATAAAACACTTCATGGGGGAAAAAAAAAGGCAACATTTCAGAGCAGACTGTTGACAAGTGACATTTTCCTGTCACCTGCTAAAGACAAATGACCTGCTGAACACACAGCTATGCTGGATACAGCTATATTTCACTGGTGAGGGGGTTTTGGCTCCCAGAGACTCTCACCATCAAAATGTGTGTCTATGAGACTGTGACTCGATGTCCCCACACCAGGCTTTCCCCTAAGGAGGGTTCTGCCACACACGGGATCACGCCAGTCCCCAGCCCCTGTCATGGTGGGGCTGGTGGCCCTCTAGGTCTCCCAGCATCATGAGAGGGAGGCTGCAGAGCCAGGAAGGAGCCACGTCCTTTAAAAACACTGCTTCTGCACTTCCCTCGCACGGGGCTGATGGCGATGGTGGTCAGGAGGAAGGAAGGAGGGTAGGGGCATTCCAGCTGCTGAGGACCAGCATGCTCTCTCCGGGCAGCTGATGGCACTATGGCAGGCAGGGTGGTGGTGGCATGTCCCCCTGCTTCCTTTCCCCTTCTGCCATGCCACCATCCCGTGCAAGTGGGCCCCAGCAGCAGGACCTGTGTGTGACATGGTACTCGCCCAGGAGGGCCTCTGCAACCCCAGGGAGTCTGAAGGAGGGTGATGCCTTGGCTGCTCTCAGGGCCAGGCCATACTGGTTTCCTTGGTGAAGAGCATGGCCTTGGCACCGTGACACCATGGCCTTTGAGGCTTGGGCTCGACAGAGCGCGTTGGGGAAAATGGCAGTGTGCTGTGTGGTTTTCAAGTGCAAAGATGTACTGGGCCCAACAAACCTAAATAAAATCGTAGTGCTGCATTTACAGTACAGGTGGAGAAGAGAAAGCCACATGATACAGTTGGGGTGCAACATAAAAACAATAGGTGGTTTTATTTCAGTTTCTTGGAGGTAACAACAGCTTTGAAATAAAAAAAAAACAAATGGAGAAGTTGCTATAATTTTAGTCACAAATTTACTACTGTTTTTAAGCACTAACAATTGTATTGGTTTCTCCCACTTTAAAGCCCTTGACTGTCCTCTCAACTCTGCCCAGTTGTTCTTTAAAACTGTTTTCCTCTTTGGTGAGCTGGGCCTACCAGGGCAGCCCTTCTGCTCCTCCTCAGTCCCCTCTGCTGATCTGTCCTGCAGGCACGGAGGTCACTCTTCCCTGTCTCCTCCAAAAGCAAATTATGACAGCAACTCCTTTGCTTCATTTTGGAATTACCTGCTGCTATCTCTTTATGCAGCATAGCCTTACATGCACTGTTGTCTTCTCTCTCCCTTAACCCTATTTTTCATCTTCAATAACGTTTGTTTTTTATTCTGTTATGTTATTCTGTGTTTGGTCATTGGGTTTAGGAAGGAGCCGAGTTACTCAGTCTAGTTATGGTCAGATTTTTGCTTTCCTGCAATATAATTTTGAATATATATTTTCTAACTTCTCTCTTCCATCCCATTTGTGATGGATGCAGCAGGCCTGTGGCAATTTTTAGATATATATATATATATATATATATACAGTATGCAAGGTAGACCCACACTCTTGTAAGTTCTTGTAAGATCTAAGCATCTTTGTTTTTAACAGGGCTTCAATAGGGCTGAAAACATCTGAGGATCTGGATTTGGTTATTAGCATACTCACAGCCAGATTATATTACTTTAGATTGGTAGCAGTTGGTTGACACTCTGTGAGAACAAAAGCAGAAGACAAGACAATCATTTACCAAAGTCCTTGCAACTTGATACAGAGCACAGCAACTGTCCATAGAAGGTTAGGACCTATTTGTCGAAGAGCTCAGCAAATCATTTTTGACTAGCAAGGTCAAAAACTCTAGGAAATGAACCAGAAAACAATCTAAATTGACAAGGACATTTTTCTACAGAGATCTCGGGAGCTGTTTGTGCAGAACAAACATCTGCCTGGAAGACTGCAGAAGACTGTGGAAGACTATGTTCTGGGGGTTTTATGATGGCAGAGCTTTGCCAAACTAGGTACCTGAATAGTCCTTATAGTGTTTGGGGAATGGCAAATCATTCTAAATTATCATTTCCCTTGGCTGTTAAAATTTGTATTAATCTCTGAGTGATGTTTTGATAAAACAATCTTGTGTTCACAGATTACTAAGGGGAAGAGTTATACCCAGACTGCTGGTATGTTTGGTACACAAGGTCATAGAATCATGGAATCATAGTATCATAGTTAGGGTTGGAAGGGACCTTTAAAGTTCATCTAGTCCAAGCCCCCTGTGATGAGCAGGGACATCTTCAACTTGATCAGGTTGCTCAGAGCCCCCTTCTACCTAATCTTGAATGTTTCCAGGAATGGGGCATCTATGACCACTCTGGGCAACCTGTTCCAGTGTTTCACCACCAAAGGTGACAGAAGAACTGCAGAATTGGCACTCTGAAGTTGTCAGACCTCACACAAGGTGACATACCCGGACGGGAGAAGAGACAGGTCACCTGGTACTAATGGCGCCTGTGCCAAGAACTGTTGTCTTAAGTTTGTGGAAATGTTGGCAGTAGCACTGAACATATCCTTATATTTACTGAGTGAAGAGACAAGAGGGAGAGCAAGGCAGTGGTAAATCTAAATGACTTATTTGTAAATGTCAAGGTCATCACAAGTAACAGCTTTTGTTAAGTAAAATTAGCTATATAAAAGTGCTCAAAATTTATGTTATTCTGGGCATGTTTTTCTTTGAGGAATGCTGAAGACCATTTTGAATCCTAACCTCAATGTATGTCCAGTCACTGTTTTGAAGGACAGCTACAATAAGCCAGTGAAGTCAAGCAGAAAATATTGGGCATAAGTGAGAAAGATAAAAAATAAAATGTTCTCCACATAGCTAAAATAGACAAAAGTGTTCGCTACTTGAAAAAAAAGCTGCCTTTTATGTCTGCAGAAGCACAAATTTCATTGTTTACCAAGACAACCAAAGCAGAGACAAACGTTAAGCTGCTGAACTTTTTAATGTCAACACAACTTATATTCAATAATTAAGTATGAGACTGACCTAATGAGGTGGCAATAAACATATTTCAGGTTCAGTGGTTCTCAATAACAGCACGGGAAGAATGCACCCGACACTGGAAACACCAAAGTTATTTTTAGAAGCATTAATATTAGGGCAATGATCAGAAATAAGAATGCTTTTCTCAGGTAATAAGTATCTTAGCCAGCAGTGTAATTCCCAACCTTGTAAGGAAAGACTGTGCACTGGAACTTAGGACCAAAAGGTTATATAGGAGCATGCCTCTACTAAGCAAGAAGCAATGATTAACTGCTTTCCTGCTTGAGGAAGGGGAAAAGGCGTGTCTACTGTGGGATTTTCTGTACTGTAATTAAGAACCAGCTGTCTGCTCCTTTGGACAGGGCAAAACGAAAGAGGGAGTCCAAGAAGCAGGCTAGAAAACAAAACAGGACATATGAAGGAAAAGACCAGCACTGGCACTTAATGGGGGATGAGGAAGGAGAACTTTGCTAAAGCCATGGCCAGCCAGTGTCCAGAGGATGTAGAAAGTTCTTCTTTTTAGTCCCAAGCAGGTTTGCAAGAAACAAGTCCAAGGGAAACAAGTCCATGCCATCAGCAACCTAGTTGCTCATCATACAAGTCCCAACTTACAATTAAGCTAAAGTATGTAGCTGTGGCTGGTGTCATAACATGGTTCCATGCACATCATTGAGACTCCAAACTTCAGACCACTTTTTGTTGAAGGAAAATGCTGGGTATGGTCAAATAAAACCCAAATAAGGAAGAAAGTGAACCCAGAAAAATACTGTCACCCTAAGCCTCACAAAGAAATCCTGTGGAATGGAAGATTGCTTCTGTGTGGAATTTTCTTCTAAACTTTAAGTGAATGTATAGAGGTTTTGGTCTAACTGAAGGCTTCATAAAAAATCAACAATGCAATAATCAATATTTTTGAGGAGACATTACAATTATCTTGATGTGTCTGGCATCCTTGGTTTATTGAAATTAAGATGAGGTTTAAACTAATCCATCAATATTTCGTGATCTGCTATTTACAGCTATTAAACCCTTACATGCATTCATCAGTGGAAACATTAGCGGTGACTAGTCCTGCTAAAAATTGGGTATTGCAATGGGACTACGTGTAACAGATAAATTCTCTTGACCCCAATGAATGTGAAATATTGCTGGGTTTTTAGTAATGCCCAGTGGGATGCAGAAAAGCATTCCTGCTGGTATGCTAAACTGTTCCGTGATCAATAAAAGCTATATGAGAACACGAGACTAGATAAATAAAACTGTCCATATAATTAATGTATTCTCTTCTCCCAGAGAATTGCATTGCTCTTCTGTACCTCTGAACTTCTGTGCTCCCACTGCACTGCTGTAGCCCTTTCGCATTTTTATTATCTGCTATTTTGTTCTGCCTTCTCCCTTGTCATTGTTTTGTAGTGTGTCAGGTACAGAGGAGGAGGGTAATAATGTTGTGGTTTTGTCAAATGTCTACAACTAGGGGGAAAAAAACCCAAACAAATATACTTGCTTTTATCAGTGACCCATTGTGAGAGCAATAGGATAGGAAGGAGACCTTGAGCTACCAACAACTTGGTATTCTCTACATCTACTTATTCCAGCTGTGCAGCTCATGGCTATCCAAAGCACCCTTGATACAAAAACCTAGGTCGCCAAAACCCCATACCAAGCAAAATATTTATGTACTTTCCCTTTCCCCTAGCTTTTCCATCAATATGCCTTTGCCAGTCATGTTTTCTCATCTATGGGCTAATGAGTGAGTTAGTGAGTGAGTGCACCAATAGTACTGGGCACATCTACTCCCCCAGATGATGCCTTTTAATGTCGTTTTACTTTTGGGCTTTTGAACAACAGAATCTGGTGAAAATTCACAGACCAATCAGCCAATCAGACCAATGTCATCTCCAAAACAGCTGATTTCCAGTGCCCGTTTAACCAGGTGGAAATGGCCACACTTTAAGGGAGGTGAAATGGCCAAGTTCAATTAGATCATTGATACTCATGGATGTAATTAGCCCCACCACATTCAGCAGCTGTCTCAAAAAAATTTGAAAAATCTCATTGTCTATAAGTTAATCTAATTCTCAGTGTAAGCTGTACTGTGATACTGATTTGCATCCTTTTGACCCACTGGGAAGCAATGATAGCTGACGACCCTGCATATATTGTGCAGTAGCTTTGTGGGAAGAAATACGTTGAAGGAAATCTTCTACAGGTAGCGCGGATGAAGCTGGTTTTGCTTCTATGTGACCTAGACAACCAGGGTGTTTTTTTGCCAGCATCTACCATGCAGAGGTAATGCCCATCTGCAGAAGGGGAGCACCAGCAGGGTACAGCAAAGGCAGCCTGCTCCCTGAGGCCAGGGTGATGTGAGTGGAGAGGGCTACCCGGCCTGGGGACACTGGGGCAGGACCCGGCAGCCATGGACCATCCCACCACCCCAGCCAGGAGCAGGGCAGCCAGGGGGTACCAGGAGAGCCCCAGGCATCAGGTGCCTTCCTGGGGATTTGCCGACACTGGGGTGGGACCTCACCTCTGGCTCAGCACGGGCCATGCAGCAGCTGGCTGGGGAAAAGTCCCAACAGCAGGGTGTTCAACAAGAGGTAGAGTACACAGGCTGGCAGTCCTAGAGGCAGCAGGCAGCACCAGGTTTTCCAAACTTCACTACTGAAAATTGTTACAATTTCAAAAATATCTGAGAATAAATATGTTACTTATACTTCATTCAAAGCAGCTACTTTGAAAACTCTCATGTATCTCTAAGTACATATCCTGCATTTAACATTTACCAACCTCTGAAACAAAAGCCACTAAAGAGCTGAAAATACAATTAATTTGCTGCTGAAAGTAGTTTGTCAATTACTAGTACAAGGTGTTTAAAGGTTAAACAGCTATATTTAAAGTAATTTGAACAGATTCATGATTGCTGGGAGTGTTCTGGAAGCCCTGGGCATGGTGAGATCTAAAAGATGGCCTTCTTACTTTTACAGAGTGAAAGACTTATGAATTCAGTCATTCATTATCTATTTTTTTATTTTTATAATTATGGTATCAGAGAAATAG
>JAOXJM010000001.1:155205879-155229991 GCA_026413425.1 Tringa solitaria
AAACTGGGAGCCAGGGTGGGGAAACAGGGAAGTTTCTGTCAGAGGGATTTCAGACTGCTAGGACTCACTGAATGGATGACCAAAAAAATGTAACTCAAGACGATGGAAAATATTTAATAATTGTACATTAGACAGTACATTACATAGTTCCTTTATCCAATGTCCCATGTAATGAAAAAAACAAACACTGTTTGGGATTTGTTTCTGAACCATTATGTTCACCGAGCACAACTGGTGAGCCACTTTTCCTGCAGGACCAAGAGACAGTTGTGGCATATGTAGCTGTGTATACAGTGTATACAACTGTGGAAACAATTCACATTTCCTTCTCCACAGACACGTTCTCCCCTATTTTTTCTGTTCTGCTGGATGTGTCATGTGGTATTTGTAGTACGAGATCTAAAGAGCAAAAAGTTTTGAACTAGATAGTGCCAGACCAGATATTAATTTGCTCCCATGTGGAGCAATAATATGTTTCTCCATCACTGACTATAGGGAATGGGTGAAGGAAGCTTGATTCTTCCCTCTGTTTGAAGACCCAACTTTGGTATACTGGAAGAAAGCAGAGGTTTGTCCTATATCTCCTGCAAATTCTAGTTCCACGTCTAAGTCATTTCCTGCATATACTGAACTCAGAAAAGTTCACAACATCTAGTTGAAGGCATCTAAATGAGGTGCCTCCATTGAGAGCTTAGTCACCTGTGGTCCCTGTGGGGGAAATGGAGGGAGACAGCCCTCTAGAGGTGCCCATTTTTCCCTATTGAGATAGGAATTACTTTCAGGAGATTACATTAAGAATCTGCATTCTCATTTAGGTATTCTAGTCAGGCAGCTAAAATGACAGGCCATGAATTTTTCCCATAGCTCTCAAATGGAAATTCCCTCCTTGGGATTTCCATTATCCAAGTCTTGGAACTATTACTCCAAGATGTCTTTAGTCACTGCCCAGGCTCCTTCTAGAATTTATTGCAGATGGAGGGCTTACACACACCTTTCCCAGCATCTGCAGCTTCAGGGCTCCTGAAGTGAAGACAAAGAGGAAGACTTCATGCCCAGGTAGGGGGATGTGTGAACAAAGGTGCTGTTAAGCAACCAACAAGGCTTATTATAGGGATTTCCAGGACAAGGGAAGGGAACAGTGGTATTAAAATGTATATTGTTCTGAGATGCTTTTGTGTATTCCATATTCTCTGTGATCAGATCCTCAAAGGCTCCCAGCTGATATTGAAGTACCTGAACTTCTACCAAACCTAACGTAGAGTTAGGTGGCTTCATTGCCTCTGTATATGGTGACCTATGGACACTACATTCAGGGATATGAAAAACTGATGATCTATTTATGAATGACCTTGTTTACAGGCATGGAAATAATGCAGATACATTTTATTTAATAATACGAATACATTTTAGTTCTGTTTCCTATATTAACGGTAAATGGCTGCTGTTTAGTATTCCTTGTGCAAACAGTGGATCTCTCAGAACAAGCTAGATCCTAAAAGGTCAGATTAAATTAATTTGAGGTTCATCTTGCCCTAACAGATGCTACAAGATGACAAAAGTATGACTTAGGTTCACAAAAAGACTAAAAAGAGGAATACTACTACTTGTAAATTATAACTCAAAGACTCATTAAGTTTTTTCCTTCTGCATCAACTTGACTTGAAAGTCCAAATGGCTTTTAATGAAAGTTAGTCTGCATGGTACATATGGCATATTGAAAAATATAACCTGTACTCTTAAAGCTTCAATAAAGTAATAAAAGCCTTACAGAAATGTACAAGTGCAAAACATTGCCAGGCAGTTGCTTAGTCTGGGAAGGAAATAGCGATTTGGGGTCTGGCTGTGGCCTGTCTATATGTAAGTGCTCTCTTTCATGCCAAGCACTGTAGAAGGGTGCTGGGAGCTGATGCAGCTCTGATTCAAGCCCAGGAAAAACGTTCCACTGTCTTCAGTGAAAGCTGGACTGAGGCCTTGACGCTGAGATAAGTGGGTGTTTTTTCTCACCCGTAGTAAAAGGGCAGGCTGAGTTGTAGTCAACTTGACTTTATTTTTTCTTTTTGTGGTTTTTCAATTTGTAGATGCCCATGCAGGCTTTTATCTATTCCAGGAATCCCATGAGACAGGAACATTCACGCTGATTTCATGGAATGGACCGAGAAGTTTCAAGAGGCTCTCTGAGAGGTGCTTTATGCTGCTGGCTAAAATCTGAAATACAAATCTACAAGAGAATAGGGAATTAGGCTAAGCAAAAGAAAAAAAAAGAATGATGCAAGAGACAAAAAAATGGCAAGAGCAACACATTTGTCTCTGAAGCCATGGGCTTTTACATTTTCTTCTCTGTAGAGGGAAGAAAGAATTCTACTTAGGTACTTTCCATTGAAAGGCATGGAAGACAGATACTGGTAGTTCTAAATAATCACTTTTCAGAAAGGGAATAGAAAGTTCATCCTGCAATACACTCAGAAAACTGCTTACCTAAAGTCACCATAATTTTAAGAGGAACCTCATTATGTGTTTGCTGCTTGAGAAAAAAACCCCACATATACAAAGTTTAAACAAAAGAAAACAATATGAAAAGATAGACACTGGATTTTATTTATCCACTCATTTCTGAAGGTCTTCATCACAGAAACATCTGAGCATCCATGAATGCCAGGCAGACCTTCAAAACCTCCAAAGAACATGCTAGAGTTATTTTATTTATTCTTAATAGATTTTATTATTTCCTATCACAGGTTGTTTCAGACTGGAATTTAACCTCTTTTATGTGTGGGTTTTTTCCACTTTCCACTGGACTGTATTAGTATATGGAGAGTACAGTGGAAAGAAAAGTAGTAGGATAAAAATAAATGGTGTTTATTTTTCTTTGATTAGATCGAACAGCAAACAGTGTGAATTTGGGTATACAAAGAACCCTGTTATTCCATTTTTGGGTGAGATTAGCTGCTAAGTAACACTAAAGCTTGCACAATGGTCTAGAAAACTGCTATCAGACTAAAAGGATAATAAAATGTTTTGGACAGAAATCCAAACAATGGTGAATAATGAATATCTAGCAATCTATAATTCTGAGAAAGGTTTTTCTTTGAGGCTATGTGTTAGAATTACATGCACATACACATGCTCAAAATACTGCAGTACTCAGCCTGATTTATGTACTTGACAAAATGCCTCATAGTAGCACAAAAATAGAATTACACCAGGTGCACAACAAACAGACATGGTACTTTTAAAAAACTCAAGTAAGCCAACTGAAGTGGGAGCCAATGAGAGCAGATGATCAACATATTTATTTTGAAAGCAGCCAGAATGCCTCAACCTTCTTCAGTCACAACTATCTAAACTAAGTCATGGTAATCCCAGATTCAGCTAATCCCGGTTATGGCTCTGTTATCGGGTGTGAGTGAGAGTAATTCTTTTACTCGGGCCAACTTTCTAATTTCTCACAACTGTCATCATTATTTGCTTTCACTGTCCATGGTCAGATAAACCTGGGGCATCCTAAAGCCATGGCCTGAGTTCATATAACTTGATGTCCAGACTAAAACACAGAGGAGTCCACAGAGAAGACCCAGGCTCCAGGGGCACAAGCAAATAAGCCAATGACACAAAGAAGTGAGTAGATACAAAGTCCGAGGCAAGGGGACATGATTGTTTTGGCAGATCTAAAGGACAAGAGTGAGTTCTCCTGCCAGTACAGTGGCATCTTTGAAAGAGGTAGACTGCAACTCTGAATTAAAATTAGGCATTTCTTCTCAATGGTTTTTGTTAAGCAAAGGAAAATATCTTTGAATATTTCGATTCAAATTCTAGATTTTAATGTAAATGTTTGAGAAATAGAAATTAAAATTCAGAAAATTTAACTTAAGGGAAGTAATTTTACAGAACAATTTTTTAAGAAATAGTCTGGGTGGCAAGGAAAATCATCAAAATAATGTCAAAGTATTGTCAATGGTAGAAAACAGGGGAACAGGACAAGCATATGTCTGGTGAGAAATAACCATTTCCCAGAATTTAATTCTAGCATCATAGTAACTAAGATGCAGCAAAGTAGAAATTCTGGTGGTGTAAAGTTATCATTACCTAGAAGTTTTAAGGAAGAAGTAGGTTTCCTGTGTGATAGCTGTAAGGACAACGTACTATTTGGTCAATTTGATATCTTGGCTTTCAGAATTTATGGATGGTGAAAGCAGTTCCTGATAAACAGCTTAGGTGTGAAGGCACTTTGTAGTGAACACGAATAACTGCTTAGGATGGGATTGGAGAGTTAGATGGGAAGAGAAAATACAAGGGCAAACAAGCAGATCTAGAACTGACAGAGGAAAAGCAGCAATCAATGGCTTTCTGTAAGCAGAGAAAAAAGTTTGGGGTCTGTGAAGTACAGGAGTCGGACAGCAGAGGAGGCAGCTCTTGTGGAAGTACTTTAACTATGATACAGTCATTTTACCTTGAGAACAGGTGTTGGGAGAGAAGGTTAGGAAACCAGAAAGAAATCAGAAGGAGAGGACTTGCACTGAACAGGTACAGTGAGACTGGCAACGCACAAAGTGAACATTGTTCATAGATTTAGAGAAGAAAGCTGTTTACATGGATTTCACTTGATGTGCTGTGTTGGCTACGAGAAAGGTATCAAAGTGGAGACCAATTTAATGATGTAGATCTCTCCTGGAACTGTGATAGCGTACTTTTGTCGATTAGCATTTTAATGAATCATAATAAAATATAATATGTGAATGTAATCTGTGCACAAATGCTTGAGGAAATGAAAGACTGGCTAACAACTATTGCATAATTTCAGCATGGAGAAGTTATTGCCCAATTCAGATGTCAAAACTATGCAAATAGAGATGCCTTGGTCCTACTAGGTTAATGTTCAATTTGTTCTATTACCATTTCAAACATCAAGAAACACAGGCAATAATATTTCTGATTTGGATATTTAACCTTTATTCCAGTAATTTCTCTTCTGGATGAAATGAAGCCTAGAGCTGAAGCAATCTAATTGAGAACAAGGATCTTCATCTAATTCTGTGGTTAGGAAAGGGTCTTCGCATACTAAATCTGGCAATATTTTCCCTTAAGTTGATATTTCCAGGACAAAAAAGTCTGCTCTGTAGACCTTCAGTTCCTAATTTATTGAACATAGCCATTCTCAAGTCCCGAGTTCCTTTAAAACAACAGATAGTAAACCTGAGAACGAATTTTTGCCTTTTTTTTTTTCATTAAGAAAATGTCAATTTATTTAAAAAACCTCAGTGATGTCTGGATTCTGACTACAGCACAGGGACCCCCAGCTGAAGTTATGTCAGGTCAGCTCCTAAGAAGAACAAAAACATCCTAATTTAAAAAAAAAGGAAATTTTAAAATAATCCTTTTTTTTTTCCCTCACTATATTTGACTTGCATGCTTCATCAAAGTAGAAATGGTTTTTGAAATCAGTTTTCCATACCGTTGGCAAAGGTTGATCCTTAAAAAACTTCTCTTAAACAATGATATTTAATATTCCCAAGGATACTATGAAGAGAAGAGAATACAAAGTACCAAATCAGGCAACAGATAGTTGGGTAAATAGGGAATTTAAGACAAGGAGCCATTAAAGCACACTCCTCTTACTTCAGGAGTGAGTCGTTTTCAAGGACAAGGGAAAAACAAAATGTACAATTCAGCTCCATGGCGGTAGGTGTAACATTTTAATAGCTGGCACACTGCCTGTATCTGATGCGCTCATTCAAATAGGCAGATGCTGGATTGGATAAATGGGAGGGCATGTAAGGACACGGAGTCTAGCTCCTCGCTGCATTTATTATCACAATATCTCACTGGCTGCAGAACGTGGGAAGAAAGTTCCCTGGATGTTAAGGGAGGCTTTATGCTGACAAACCGAGGTGGAGGCTTTTGCTGTGATTAATGGAAACTAAAGTCACAGAACAACTGGCTATTCTATGTCCGACTCAACTACTGCTCATAACAATTACTGGTGGAAAAGCCTTCCCCCTCCCACTCCCCCTCCAGACCAGCTGTCAACTCAAATTTAATTTACATGATTTATATTCTCACACAGGTAATCTTATACTACCAAGGAGTTTTACTAGCAGGTATTTTAAAGCCTGCACACTTTCATTTTTAGACAGAAGTAAAATATGTTGGTTGTTTTTTGTTTGTTTGTTTGTTTTTTTAAACTGGTGATGATGGATGGTGTGGCTGGTTAGGGCCCCTAGGTCTGTATTTCCATGTTCCATGTCACCCTATAGCACCCAGCTGGTAAAACCAGGCAAGAAAGCTCACCATTTTAGAGTAGAAAGATGTCAGGTTTTCCTTCTTGTTTATTATGTTTTGGGGCTGACATTAACTTTTGTCTCACCCAAGCCATGGGGATATGATTTTACTTTTGAAAATGGAAGACACTCTATTTCTTTGGATATGATTCCTCATACAAATTTGTTTGAGTGCATTTGAAAAGAAAAGCCAATTTTTGACTAGTGTGTATTCTTTCAGACTTTGATGGTAGCACACCACGCGTTTTATGTTCGGATGACATTATTGCTGCTAAAAAATGTCTCAAGAGAAAAGCTCTAACCGTATCACCCCGTTTCTAAGGAAAGATGTGGGGATTTGCAGAGCTGCAGAAGCACCTGCTCGCGCTGGGGGAATTGCAGTCACGGAGGGTGCCGTGCCAGTCGCCCAGGTATGAAAGACAGCTTCTTAGAAAGTACATCCTCAAATATCTGGTGCTGCCACGAGCAACGTCACAGGTGTCCATGAGTCAGCACTGCGGTCCATCCTATTTTAACGCGGGGACCGAACCAAAAACTTCCGCAAGAAAACAAGGCAGCGTGCCGCCGCGGCTGGGATGGGCTTGGGCATCCTCCTGCCGGCTCGCAAAATGAATTAAAAAGGAAAGAAAACGTTTATTTACCCGTGAAGCCCTGGTTTTGTCTTTTTTTTTTTTTTTTTTTTTTTGGCTTTGGTTTGTTGGTTTGTGGGTTTTGGTTGGGTTTTTTGTTGGTTTGTTTTTTTTTTTGTTTGTTTGGTTTTTTTTCCGGTGAGTAATGACTGCTCTCTGCTACTTGATAGCCGAGGCTGGCAGCGCTATGGCAACCGGGCTGCGGGAAGGGCGGAGGGGAAAAGTCGCTTAGCAACTGGAAGCTTTAGACAGGCAAGGCTGCTTTAAAGCTCAGCAGTTTAAAAAAAAAAAAAAAAATTAAAAAATTTAAAAAAATAAAAAAAATAAAAAAAAACCACGAACAAAAAAAGGCAACAAAAATCTGCCCTCCCTCCCCCAAACAAACCCACAGTTGCTACCATCAGAAAAGATGAGATGATTAAAATATAGATCACAAGAGCTGAGGATTTAGAAGGCAAGAATTAAAAAAAGGCATGACAAAGCCAATTAAAAAGGCGATAATAGCCTAGGGGAAAAAAAAAAAAAAAGAGTAGAGATATTTTATACTGATCATCCTCCTAGATGCAAGCTTCATCAATGCAAATAATAGCCTTAAAGCAGCCCAGGCTATTCCTCGTCAGATCCCAACACTGTGCTGCAAAGCGGGACTCCATAGGCAGCATCTCCCTGGCCAGGAGCCTGGAGGGACTCGGTGGGTGCGATCCCAAACCCCTGCACAGCCCCCGGGCAAGCCTCCCGTGGGCGGCTGGCACCCCAAGACCACTGGCAACGGGGCCACCACTCCTTGGGGAGGTGGAAGGAGCAGCGCCTGCATCTTCTTGCTCTCACTCGTTATTATTTATAGCCTTTCTCTGGCATGATAAGGATTCTATGGGCAAGGAAAGAAAAAAAAAAAAAAAAAAGGTTATCCAATACACCAATTCAGATTTTTAGTAATAATTTTCCAGAGATGTTTTTCCAGTGCTCCAGGCACCCTAGCACTTCATTAATAATGCAGTAAAATCCCAGCAACATTACATTAATCACTCCGGTGGGAACCCAGCCAGTCAGGCACCTCTTTTTCAGTTCTCCATCCTCAGCCTTCTCTAAGCACTGTCTCAAACAGACGTCTTTCACTGCATGCTTGGAAAGTTGCCCAATTTGAGCTATTTTGGACTAACAAAGGAACAATTTCATCCAAAGACAGAGAACCCCCACAGAGCTGCTGTCCACCCCCTCTCTATTGCAATGGGGGTTGGGTGTTTCTGCTGACCATTGCCCAGGCAGGAAAACAGGAAAGGAGAGAACTTAAGTTGGTCTAACCTTCCCTTTTAAAGTCTACCCGGAGACCGACGGGGAGCTAACTCGGATCTGCAGGTATGAGGAGCTGCAGACTCCTTGCGGAGTGCGGGATCCAGTGACTGAGCTGTGACGTTCTGCACACACCACGGGGTTTGGTTTTGGCGTTGTTTTTATAATGCAGAGAAATCAGTTTACTATCGGAAAAGCCTGATTGAGCGAAAAATCAAAACAGAGGCTGGGAATGTGTCAGTCTGGTCAAATATCAGCCTAGTTGAGTCACAGGCAGGTTGGCAGGCAGATCTGGATGGCGTGGTTGGGTTTTTTTTTTGTTTCCAGCCAAGCAGCCCAACCAGCAGCCAGAACGAAGATGCTGCCCGACCTCCTGGCCGCCCCGGTCCTATCCTGGCTGCCGTTCCGCTCCCTCCAACCCCCCAGCCACCAGCTGCTGATGGGCAGCCAGCTCTCTGGCTGCAGCCTGGCCACGGCTCCTGCAGCTCCGGGGTTCCTGGCTGAACCAGTGGTTTTAGGGCTTATAATTGTACAGGATTTTGTGTTCACGTTTACCAGCAGCATTGTCTCCCCAGTAGATAATGCTGACTAAATCGATACTTTACAAAGGCACAAAGGAGTCAGCTTGTGACTGATACACAATACTGGTTAACAAGACACATACAATGGTGGTATTAGTGGGAGGAAAGAAAAGCTCAACTTTCTGTCAGTCATAGGTTCATTAGAAAGTAAAGAGTTGTTAGCAGGCAGAAAAGCTCTTTAGATGCATGAAAATGGTACCAGTTCTGAAAAAAAAAAATACGAAAGGAAAAATTAATCTTGCTTTAATGCTGGTGGAACTAACTCAAATTGTCTTCCCTCAAGTAACCTTTTTTAATAGAATTCTAAAATGTGTGTATTAAAAGAACAAGATTTCTGGAAATCCCATTTTTCATCATTAAAATGCCCTCAAAGCACCTTACATATCCTTTGACCAGAGATTGCTACTGTCAACCTGAAGCTTCTTGAGGAATGTCATGCATTATTGTAACACTACTAACCAAAAAATGCTTCTGGAGTTATAAGAAATAAATATCATGAAAGGTAGCTTATCTTTTCCTTTTGTCTCTTCTAATGTTTTCCTAGAGTTCAGGGAGGTCTTACAGTCAGAGAATGTGAGAAGGAGGTATATAGAATTCTTTAAATCCTCCAGTCACACCCAGAGAAATGAGACTAATTGTTGCAGACAGTCTGCAAACTTTTCTTGAGAAAAAAAAATCAGTGATTCTTGGGTTCAAAAGTCCAAGAGACATACCAGCAAGCGCTAATAGCTAGGTGTTTATTTCATCTATTTTTTCTTCCCAAAAGCTTTGTGCTCATCAGATGAGCTGTCAGAGCCTCCAGCACGGCCTGGAAGTCCTGCTTCTTTATTGCTGTACAGCATTTTTGGCTGACAAGTTGTACAAACCTTATTGCAGTTCTGTTTGTCTTGGAGCAGAAATGGAAAAATGTAACCCACCTCACTCACATGATCTTACAACTCAAATAGCCATAGATTTTGACATTGCCCATGCAATAAGGTACCACTCTCAGACTTGGACGTAAGAATCCCGATACAAGTGTGAATATGTAGATTGATTCATCTCTTTCCATTATCACTCACCCCTCCACTTGAAAAAAAGTCCCAAAGTTAGAAAAGTCCAGGTATTAAAAAACATCAATGTAAGACACATGAATATTGTGAACTGCATGGGTCACCATCATTTACTGGGCAGCTGGCTGCCAGTGACACCAATGAGCTACCAGATTAAGCTCCATAAACTGTAAAGGTTAGTTTTGCCTTGCTTTGGATGCCTTATATTGCAGCAAATAATGTACGTGTTGATAGGGGTAGACAAATTAATTAATTTTTCTTGTTCAATGGTAGCTTTTCGAAAAAGATAGTGGTAGGTCTAATTTTAACATTATTCTTACTTTTTGTTTTCTGTACCAATATTCTAAGTTGTATATGCCCTTAGAGGACAAATGAAAACAAGAGTAAGGGAAAATGAATGTGATATATGCAACTGAAGGTTGTTGTAACAGATGTAAAAGCGAGCTAAGCTTGCTCAGGCCACCTGTTTTCTTTGCTAAATTGTGAGTATGTCACCTTGATAGTTTAATGGTCTTCACCAGAAGTTTCTTGCACTCCCAAAAACCGGACTGCTTTCTTCTTTTCTACGCAGGGACACCGTATTATGATGATTACCATCCCTGGGAAAGCCTGTGAAGACAAATGTGTTGCCCGAGTACCATCTAGTGGAGGGAATGCTGGAGAGAGTTATAAATGAACATGCTGGACCCACCACCTCTCCCGGGGCTTTCCTGGCCTCCCTCCCTCACCAGCTTCACCACTGCCCTCTCTGCTGCTGCAGTCACATCCATTCTGAGCACTCGGTCCAGAAGCAATTTCAGAATTTGCAGAAAGAAGAAATTATTTGGGGTGTGAGCCAAGCCCACTAGGGCAGTGTTTGGTCTCTGGGGAAAAAAAGATGCAAGTCTGATAAATAATTGTCCCCAGTTTGTGCAGAGACTTTTTCAAGGGTCTCTCTCCCTGAGTCCCATAGAGACTACCTAGGACTGAAATGCATTTTAATAATGCAGACCATCAAGCTTAAGAACATTTTGAAATTTTACTCTGTTTTCTGAAGAAATTTATAGGCAAACCACACGTCAGTGATGCCACCTGTTTCGTATTTGACAGCGACCATCTGGACAGCAAATACTCTAAAGCCAAGAAAGTCATTGCAGTCTGCAAGGCAAGATAGAGAGCTGTAATTTAAATGCCCGAATGTCAACCACAATATGAAGAATTATATGTGGCCCAAGGGAGGGATGCATAAAATGGAAAGCATGCCTACAGCAATAACCCTTGCATTAGAGGAAGCAATGATTAAATATATAATGTATGGGCTTGAATGGGCTCCTACTCACCCTCTCTCTGTTTGCAATGACCACTCGACAACAGAGGAAGGCTTTCCAGAGGTTAAACCAACTTGGAGACAGAGCAAGCAAAGAAAAAGTAGCAAAAAGCTGAGCAGAAGAACCTCGGGACCTCATTCTTTCACACCCCCTGACAACAGTGCAGTAAGCAGCCCATGCAGACTGCGCAAATGCAGCTGATTTCTGGCCACTGACTGCCAATCTGACTCTCCTTCCCCTAATCTTCCTCCTCAGTGTCCCATCAGTCTCCTCATTTCCTTCTACCCATCTCTCAGTGTATTTGGTTCCTAAAGATTAAAATAAAACGAAGTAAAACCAGAAAGAGCACTGGAATAGTTAAGGCCTGTATCTCTCTGCAGCAGGGCAGTGCTCTGCACAAGTAAGAATGAAATTCAACAGAGAGTATAGGGCAGTAAGGCAAGAAAAGGGAAAACATTGGAAATTGAAGTGTATAATTCACTTTTGGAAGGTAGAGTACTAAGCCAGACAGAATAAAAAAAGTGATGATTTTTAGTGCTGCTTGACTAGCTGGCAATCCTCCCATCTTCAGACCGAGTGCTAATTTTTAAACTACGCATAGTGTCTCCTGGGGCCACAGAGCGTAGCTGTAAATGAGACCCAGGGGAGGGAGGGAAGGCTTCAATAATGGGCACTAAGCACAAGAGAAGTGCCTCAAGGTAGCAGTGAGGCAAGCAAACCAACAACCCTTTATTTGCATTCTCCAAGTTCCTTATAATAGTAGTGGACACATGGCAGTCACCAAGAGAAAAATTACCAGTGACAAGAAAAAGGAGGGAACAACATGGAAACAGTGTTCACTGTAGTCTTAGGCCATAGCTGTAGCATACATTAGTTATGATTAGTATAAGAGACCCAAGATAATTTGGAATCAAACATGAGTATCTGATGCTTTCATCAGGAGATGGAGTAGAAGGTCTTTCCCATGCAATTCTCCCAGATGTAGGTATCATAAGTATGAGAGCGTTGTCTCCGTGGCTGTGCCCTATACTCCATGCCACTGATAGAGGCAGCCCTACCTGACGCCTGAAGTCCCACAGAAGACTTCAACTAGGCCTCCACCTCCTTCAGCATGAAGAGGGAGAATGCCTTCAGCAGCCAGCTCCACTCTGGAGGATCACAAGAGGCGAGTGCAAGCCAACATCCCATGTAGTAATGTGTGGAGATGCTAAAAACCTGGTGTGATTATCTAGACCAAAGTTCTTGCTGCACATATGTGTCACACCTAAACTGTGTGACTTTGTATGAGAACATTCAGCTGGACTGCTGCCTCTGCAAACCATGGCCCAAGACCTGCTTAGAGAAGAGGTCTAGAGAGGATGGTCTGATATGGATGGCCCAAGACCATGAGCATTGAGGAGATGGCATGGTGATGGGTATCAAAGCTTCTAGCTGTGCTGCCATGCAGTATCCCTAAAGCTCAGTCTATGATAGGAGGAGGGTGTTCAAGTAAGCACAGGCAAAGGGAAAAGAGGTAAAGAGCAGGAAGAGCCCATCTGTCTCTGCCATGTGATGAGTCCCATGGCACTTCCCTGCTGTGTCCCTACGCTGCACTGCCAAGCAAATGGAGGGCCTTATGCTATTTCCAGCATCTTGCTGGGAAAAGGAGAGGACACTGGAGATCAATAATAGAGTTTTGGCTAGGTTTGCTGAATGACTGCTGGCATGTGCCGTGCTGCTCACTGGAAGGATCTGGGAATGCTACCAAAAGCACTCTGCTCACAGGGAATTGCCTTTACTGGTGTGGAACTGGCTACAGAGTGTCCTGCATGAGAAGTTTGCTTCCCTCTCCTAACATGAGTCACTGCATGTGGCAAGGAGAAAACATAATGTTCCCAAAGAAGCCTGAAACCCCAGGGAGCTCTTTCCAGGGTTGATATGAAAGGTTTCTCTTCAGTCTTGATGTTTTCCCTGCCTCTATTCCTCTGTCCTAAGAAGGGAGAAGTACCTGTTTTGTCCCATACTACATGCAAGAGCCTCCTCAGTCAAACGAGTTTCTTCAGGATCCTGTCCTTCAAGTGCAAATCTCTCACCAGAAAAGCACCTGGAAGGCTCTCTGTGCTTGAGAGTGAAAGATTGAGTGTTCTGCAATGTCTTCTTGCCTGACTGAGATTACGGTATATTTAGCCTAGCCCATGTGGTTAGCACTCTCAACTCATCATTCCCCAGCATTTGAAACACAGGGCTTCTGGGCTGGAAAAAGACAATGGTAGAAATGTGGGCAATGTTTTGGAGCTTCTTAAGCTTCTTGGACACCAAAATTGAGACTAGGTCTCAAGCTGAACTGTGGAGTTGTACACCACAGTAAGCTGTGTTGTATCCCCAGTTCAGGTCAATAGGGGATGGACTTCTCTGCTGAACTCCTGGCTGTCATTCATGCCTTCAGTGAACTGGCTCATTCCAGGACATCATGGACAAGACTGCACCAAGAATGACTCCCTCCATCCTACACAATCTTTACACACTCAGTCATGCCATACAGAGATGCAGCTTCATGTTACAAAACCACTAGTCTGGCAAGCTGCAATACAGGTTATACGTTACTTCAACATCTTGAACTGGGAAAAAAAACACATGAAAAGAAGCATTTTAGATTGGACCACATAGGCACCACGTGGGATGAAACAAGTCGTAGGGACAAGAGGACTGTCTGTGCTGGATCTGTCTGTGCTTACCACTTGGCCTCAGCACTGAGGATTAGCTCCTGGCTTTCTTCTATTTAGCAGTGTAGCCACTGGGTCTAAGTAACCTTCTCCAGCCCTATCACAGCTAGAGTTGTAATAGCTTAATCCTATTATTCTTAATATAGCTCAAGCTTAGGAAATCATTGTCAAATTCAGCCATCTTCCATAGGTGCCCTTCCAGACTCTTTGAAGGATAAGATTTGGCATTTCTGAAGAATAATTTCATGTTGGTTTAGATGCATATCCTGCATCAATAAAAACATTTGAGGCCAAAGAACACATGTGTAGAGGTGTGGTTCTTATTTCTTCAAATTTATTTTATATTTGAGGAGATTGCAGGTTGCTTTTTTTTTTTTTCTATCAAGAAAAAGTACGATGTGGTGTGCATATGGCTATGATATAGATGCTGTATCTGGAATTACAAAATCAAATTTACTAGGCATTTTAAGAGCTCTAAAACTGAAATAATAAATCAAACATTGTGGGTCTAACAGTGTTCTCTTTATACTGTAGCAGCCGGAGTGAAATTAATTCAGAGCCAGACGGATTTGGCCAAACACCTATTTACCTTAAGGAAGAGTTAAAAAAAATAAATAATCTGTTGTTCATTTAGTGGCCAGCCCAGCCTAAACCATGACACTTCAGGAAGATATCAGATTGATAGTATGAAATGCTCATGACCAATAGTAAAAATCTACTCAATTAAATGGATGCCATCTGTGTATTCTGGCATTTGGTAACACAAACAGCTTTTGATATATTTGGACTCAGAAGCAAATCTAGAACTGATAAAGCTTCCAGAACTCATAAAAGAAAATAAAAACATATGAATGTATACGTTTCAGTAACTCATACTTCACGCTTGTAACTCAAACTTTCTTCCATGACTTTATGACAGAAACAAGAAGAGGGACTCCAGTTACAGCAGCCAGAACATGTCTTTGTCCTTGACAAGGATTAAGGAAAGAAACAGGAGAAGATGGCTACGGGAGGCTTGGTGCCAGAATATAGCAAAAGAGACAGCCATGATATGGATCCAGCCTGCTATGGGCTTGCCTGAGTCTGGCTCATCTCTATTATGACTGGACCGCAGCATTGTAGCATAAAAAACATTTCTTTCATCGTAGTTGTTTGCATTTGAAATATGAGCTTCTAGTAACTCAATTCACTTGTGAACCAAATATAAGTTGGTCTGATCTGTGTTATTGGAACACTAGACTAACTTATATGCCCGCTTAAATCTCTGTGCTTACCTTACCTGAGGTAGCTTAAACTGACTTTCCTTAAGTCTTTTAGAATTCCTTTTACTAACCAGAAACACGGAAAAACTCCATTTGAAGCAGATTTCTTTGGGAAAAAATAACAAACCAAGAGTAAGGAGCATCATTTTTGGAAGGAAGATCGCATTGGAAGATGATACTATTTACAGCCTTAGCTAATGCAAAACGCTATTCTGAAGCACTACCAAAGTGCAGTTGGTTTTCAGAGGAAGGCTGGTAATTGTTTACATAAATCCAGCAACAATATGTAATAGTTTTATACTTGGCAGAGAGCCAAGGAAATGCCACCAGTGTTTGAAACTGCGGGAGTTAATATGCCTGTTGCCTATCTCAACTGAATATGATCCAGAACACTGAAGTTAATATAGCTACTCTGTAGGAGAAAAAGAAAAAATGAAATAACTGGGCTTTGAAATAAAAAGAAGTCAGGAATTTGGATTTCCTTGCTGTTCATCTGACTGCTCCCCAAGAGCACTCTACCTTTTCTCAAATGCCCATGAGGGCTCCAAAAACTGGCAGTGCCTGGAACCTGGCCGCATGTCAGTGCTGTCTGAATCACAAGGCGCTTCTTTGCTTTGGGCTGGCAGGGCCTTGGTGGGGATGGATGACAGTGGACCCAGCCAAAATCAAGCGTGACCTACAGAGCAATGGAGGTCGGATTGCATAAAGTGATGAAAACAGAAGAAGGTCTGTCTCGAATATATACCTAGACATAGTTGGGATGTCTTTCACTCACAGGTGCTTTTTTAAACCACAAAGTAGTTGATTTTATTCAAAGTGCCAGAGAAAACATTGGGAAAAAAAGACAGTGTCGATTTTCAATGTTTTCTGAGGAAAAGAGGAATGACTAGATCCACAAAGGAAATTAGGCCCTAGAGTGCTCCGTGTTCCACTGAGTAACTAACATAAAATGCTTTGACATTCATTGCAGATGAACTGGGATCCAGACTGCTATTATATCATATAATTGCCAAGGAAGCAACTGGCTTCAGTTTCCAAGAAATGAGCGCAAGTTGTAGCATCATGAATGACACATCAAAAGAGCCTGCAATGACAGCCTGACTTATGGCAACTCAGTGCTAACGGCAAAAATCATCTTCCTGCTTTGCATTGAGCTGGGTTGGAAAGTCCTAAGAGTGATAAGCAATCTGTCCAAAAGTCTGCAAGTATCAGATATTTTAGGAAGTAAATTATGAAAAGGGTTTTACAAGGTATTTTGTGAAAATATTGACTGCCCTAAAACTCTTTAAAAACCCAGTGGCGTGTACTCATGCTGAATAAACCACATAGTAATTTATGAATTTAACACTAAAGTTGTAAATGTACATATTGACATAGTAGCAGTGCTATATTTCATATATGATAATGAAACGCTAATCTTGGGAAAAACAATCCTTCAAATCTGTAAGCCTTGGTCCTGCATGCTTTTTGGTTTTTTCCATTGCATTTGTTAAGAAGTCAGTTGGACACTGCAAAGGCAGAGGGACAGACATCATAATTTCCCTTCTGTCAGCTGAAAGGATTTTATGGGGACACTGAAAATATGAAATGCTTTGTTGAAGACTTGGCACTAATGTCATTTTTAGGAGCATAGAAAGAGCATGGCAGTTCCTTTTCATGGTGTCTGGAGAACTTTTGTCAGAGGGATTCCATAAACAACTGCCAGGCACAGTACTTAGTAAGCATGTATGGTGCTATTTAAGCAGTTAATTTAAATGTGAGGTAGTGCCCTACACGTTCAAAAGGATTGTTTTCTTTCTTACACCCTGGTTTCCAAAACAGATCTTTGTCAAAATGTAATTTATAATGCAACATACAACATATTTTAATAGAATAGTTGAGATGGGTTGTTCTTCATCTAAAGATTAAAGGGCCCCACCACCATCATCATAAATGCTGCATTGCCTTTGAGGCTTGGCAGGCTTTTAAGGTCACCTCCCTTTAAATTTGAAAATGCTTGTTCACATTCAAGTCTTCCTGCTAGGAGGACTCAATTCATAAACTTGCACTTATATGGATGGCTATTTTACTGTTTCTTTAACTGAACTTTTATGCTGGCTGCCTGCTGTGTCCTGAGTGCTGTGAGCATTTCAGAAAGTAGGTACATGCTGTGAAGGCAGCCCTCTCTGTAAATAATATTCCAATTAATAAGACAATTATATGGCACTGCAGTACTTTATTGGTGTTCTCTGTTGCTGCAGTGTTGGTCAGAGCACAATGGTTAAGATAGCATCAACATTTTTGTATAAGCCCTTCCCTCCAGAAGCTTAGGCTTAAAAATTCATACTACTCTGAAAATTCAGCATAGTGATGAAGCATAAAGGCATGCATTTTACAGTGTTTTTATATAAAAGTGTTTATAGATTATATGAGTAAAATTAAAATGAGAAGCAGGGATTTAGTTTAGAGTCTTTTTATATGAAATGCTTTCTACTTTATGGGTTGTAAGAGTAAAAACAGAATGGAAATGTATCTTCAGTTACATTTTAAAATGTTTACTGTAACTCTCCAAAGGCATTTTATACTGTAATTTTACAGGTCATTAGTCTGTTACATGAACGGGTCCTGGAATGACTGTAGATTGAGATTTCTGAGGTCCAGACACAACCTGTAAACACCTGGTTAGAATGTAGCTGCCCAACACAAAAGATGCTGTACCCCCCATGCTGAGGTGCTCTGTCCCTCTGGGGATGCCTGTGGTCTACAACTGCTTTGTCCTTTTGGTTTAAAGCTCCCCAAATGCCTCGGTTTGTGTTTCTGGGCACAGAAAGCGTTTCTGTCAATACCACTTGGTACCTGTGTCATGTCTCAGCCCTAAAGAGATGCAAGTAGTAGTGACTTTTTTTCTTTCTGGGCCCTGTAAGGGAGCCTCAGATTATCCCTTCCCAGGTAATGATGCCCTGAAGGGCTATCAAAATTCCACTACTGCTTTCTTTTAAGTCATGTGAGAAGATTTTGTCTTTTTCCCATATGACAGATTTCTTATCAAATAGTCAGAGAACTAATGGAAGAAGGAAGATGTCCAGGGTGAGGCTAATGGAAAAAAAAGAAAGAAAGCAGAAAGAACAGACTTTACAGCCCAGTTGCAAGAACTGGTAGGCAACAGCCCTGGGTCTCTGCATAAAACACAGATACAGTCTTTCATCAGGTTTACCTGTAACTGACCACATTGATACACACACATACATAATCAGCAAAAATGTTATGAGAATCTTATGAAGTATATTTCAGACATAATCAAAATTAAAATTACTACTTTAAATAATACCAGCATAATTTTTCCATGCCTCTGTTGCAGTTCATCCAGCCATTAGGTACATTTCAATTCCATGAGATGTAGAATGTCTCTTTTGCACATTTGTATGAATTCCAGCACATTGGAGGTCTAATACTCAGTTGGGATCCTTCGGCTCTGTGATAATATTTAATAAGCATTGGGTTTGCCTGTCTTGCGCACACAGGTGGTTATGCATTTTCTAGATTTGGAAATCCTTCTCCTTTCTGTCCATATCAGTTCTCATGGCGTTACTGCAGGTTATTTACCGTGGCTTAGATTTAACATTATAAAATACAGAATACAAACTTCAGAGACTTTTCTAGCCTATCTGATGTAAAATCCACCAGTGAAATACCTGTCCTCAGCAGCATTTAACTGAGAAGGTGAAGCTGTTCTTTAAGCTGACCATCCGCCAAACCACATGAATTTGCACTATTGTTGTCAAAGGATAGGGAAAAAAATAGCTGTTCATGTGCCTGCATTCACTTTTCAGCAGCCCTCCAAGGTCAGCTATTAAAACCAAGCTTCACTCCAAATTAATTTGGCCTCAGTTTAGGTGCCTGTGGTGAGGGGGTCCACACCTGCGCTGGGTATCTCATCTCCCATTTTACCCAAAATTAGTCCCATCAATTATTTAAGTCACTGGTGCTTTTAGATGAAGTTGAATTGCTTGCTATAGGATGAGGTGACTGCAGCCTATACACATTACCGACTCTCTTGTCCAGTTTTCCATCCCCCATGAAGACAACCTGGATTATTTGTTCAGCTGTAATGAGATGAAGCCACTTGTGACTTCAGCATTCCTGCTGCCCACAGGGCATGGGCAGACTGGAAAGCCACCTTGTCATCGGTGTATATTTATGCAGGTTTTTTACACTGGCTCAGTATCATGAAATCTTGAGGGGGCTGAAAGAGAGCTCTACATTTAATGCAGGTATGACAAACCAGGAAAGTGGAAGAACTAACAAATCTAGCTAAATCTGCTGACAACAACTCTTATGGGGCTGTATGGCAAGCCAGGTCCAGAGGAGTGAAAACCATAACGCTGTTCCTTTCCCGTGTTGCAGAGAAAGGTTTTTTCTATCAGCCACACTGAATATCACTAAAGCTCATCATGTTTCAGTACCTGGATGCCCACCTCAGGATATCTGTGCTACAACATGTGCTGGCTGCATTACAATTACCCGCAACGTCGTACCAATAGTTTAATCCAAAGAGGGTATTTACTTCACTCACGTGTTTCAGAGATGCTAGAACATGAACCTGGCACAGCACGGATGAGGATATAAGCAGAAGTAGAAGCCATTTTCGTTGTCTGGGCAGAAAAGCACGACACAGCTAATCTGCTCGCAGGGTGTTTCGCCTCCTCCCTGTTGCCCCCCAGCTCTGGCAGGGGCTGTGTCAGCACAGCGCAGAGGCCTCAGGTAGCACTTACGTCCTCGCTCACTGCAATCAGGCAGACTCAAGTGCAAAATAATGTCACATTCGAGAAGACAAATTGTATTAGTTGAAGCATTACTTTGTGAGGCGACACATGAAGGTCTGTCAACGGGCAGCGGGAACCACTAGCGCGAGACTAAGAGACAATACAGGCCATTTACAGATGGTTGGGAACGACTTAAGCCAACCCATGCCTGCAAAATAAAAATAAAAGTTTTCATTAGGCTTTCTGGGGGTGCAGATGTTCCCTCTGTGGGGTGCCCAGCACAGTGCAAAGGAGGTGCACTGATTGCAGTAGGGCCTGAACCAGGGGAAAGGCGATTGTGGGGAGGAGAAAGAAGAAGCACAACACAGCAGGAGAAACAAATAGACCTCGGTAATGTGATCTTTCTCCACTGGGAACATTTCTCCTCCTAATAGAACACGTTTTCTCATTGCTCTTTGGTGCAAAGGTAGGAAATTAAAGCTTCTGGAGGAAGCCAAGTTTCCTTTTCAAGGGAGTTGTGGAAACACGTGGAGGCATCTCGAGTGGGAGCAATTCCATGTGTGTATGGCCATGGGGAAAAGGGCAATCAGGAACGTGGTGTGCCCAGGAGCCAGGCTGTCCTGCAGACCCTTGAGAGAGGTGGATGTCTTTTCTCTAGAATTTAGGTAATAAAATGTTGTGACAGCTGGAGAAGGAGGGATGAGTGAGCCAGCTTCCATCACCAATCTCCCCTCCATCACGAACCAGTGATAAGCAACAACAGCTCTGTCCTCAACCCACCAAAACCTCTGCTGTCTTGCAGGCAGGACACTAATGACTAATGATTAATGAGGTTTATCCGTAGCAGCCAGGGCTCAAACACTATTTTGGGTGCCAACCGGCACATCATGCAGTAATTTTACAGAAGGGTGTCACGCACAGATCTCAATGCCTGTTATGGAGATTGATGTGGCTGGAAGTGCTGAGCAGAACGTCTATTTTTGTGCTGTTCCCGTTATACAGCTGAACAGCTGGCTCTGTGCTCTGACAGCCACCAAGGAAAGCCGAGCACGGCTTAAGAGCGAGAGAGCAGCACACAAGAGAAGTGCTGCGTGGTTTTTTGTGATGCCCCAATCACGTTGTCAAGACCCTTGAATTTCTTTTGATAGTGTGTAAGAGAAGCAACAGAAGCAGAAGAAACAGGAAGAGAACCAAGACTTGCATGTCTACTTTTTTAATATATATATATATATGTATTTTAAATACTTTATTGTTAGGTTTCTGCAGGCACCTTGCTTTGGGTTTGTCTGTGACATTACTTTTTCATTTCAATGTTATAGTATTATTCTGGAAGCACTTACTATGAAATCTATAAATTCATACAAGCTTTTTTTAAGGCAATCCCAGTCTTCTGATCAGCTTCGTGAAGAGACACTTCTATTAAGTCACTTGTGTGATTACTCTCCAGTGCTTTCCTTTGCATGGTCTTTATTGTAAGCTAAAGATTTTGCCAAGAAAGCAGGCTGAAATGAGGGTGAAGACTGATTATAACAAAGTTATTTATAATGACCATAAAATTAAGTCGTATCAAGTGACAGCATTATCCCATGGTAAAGACAAATTCTTCTTTGTTCAGAAAAGTTAATTTGTATATAAAAACATTCAGGCTGACAACTGAAGCATGATGGTTGATATGTGCAAGATGACTTGTTTTCCAAGGTTTAGCACATTTATTGCAGCTCTGAAAGCTCAGATGAACTGTTTATGTGCCTAACCAGAGGCCCAAAATGTAAGATGTTTGCAAACCTCATAATGTTTTCAGCAGCTCCATTTCAGCCTATTGAAAACCATTAGTAATGAACCACAATAAGTGGTTAAAAGAAAAACATACTGTTCAAACAAATCTCCATTAAACTGTCATCTTTATTTTTATACTTCGTTTATTGCTATTACGGGGATTTGTGTGTTTTTTCTCTGTTTTCTCTGTCTCTCCATTAAGAAGAGGTAGAAAGCAACTGCCTAAATGGACTTTTTTCATGTTTTGAATGGTACACAAGTTGAGCACTGTGCACAGAACATGGCAATAACCTATAGTGGTGCCGGTTTAGTCTGCAATTAAGCAATGCGAAGTCGTAAAGCAAGTTCAGCTACAGCTCCTGCAAATATCGCAACGATAACTTATGTCTGCTTCTTGCTCATGGGCGAATGACCTTCTCCTGGGCCAAATAAACTGCAATGATTCTTGCCCGTGCATTAACAGCAAATAAATGTCAAGGTGGAAGAGTAGGAAGTTTATTAGATTGAGATACAAATAATGAATGGCATCATAATGAAGCTTTTAGTATTTAAGCTGTAAATGAAAACAAAATGAAAGAAAAAATGCAGAGCACTAACTTTTTAAAGGCTGGGGCAGGAGTCCCTCCCTGAGGCTCCTGGCGACAGCCTCCCTGGGGCAACAGCCTCGCTGGGGTCGACACTGCCTCCTCCCCACAGGATGAGGATCAAGGCACTGGGGCTTCCCCACTGTAAGAATCCCACAGGATGGATGCTCAGGGTGGTGGTGGGTGGCCAGGCTGTGCTGTCAGGAAGGGAGGAAACCCAACCCTTCTCCCAGGTGCCCAGCAAAGGACAAGAGGTGACACGGTCACTAGTGGCAGCAAGGACAATACATAAGGAAACAAAATCTTCCCCATGTAGGTGGCTAAGCATTGAAGCTGTTTGCCCAGAAAGGTGGCGGATCCTTGGAGTTGGTTGTTGGAGACCGGTGTTGGTTATTCGTGCCAGTTTTCTGTACAAAGTGAGGGACACCAGCAGCACCATGGTCTTTGGCACTTCTGCACTTGCACAGTACAGAGATGTTGTTTAAAAATACTGTGCCCTGTAGCAGCATGACTCCGGTAAATATTTCTGGTGTTGAGCTGGCCTTAGCCACCCGTGCCTCTGCAGTGCCTACTGACGAGTCAGGCTGTGAAGGTCAGAATATCCTATAAACTGCATAGTACCCGCCGATGCCTTTTAGCTCCTGCCAAGTCACTTGCTCGTGACTGCAGGGGGAAGCAAATGCCTGCCCTTGGCAGCCGTGCGGCCTTCGCTATGCTACAGGGTTTGATCACATGCTAGGCGTAGCATCGGATACAGCCAGCTTTTCTTCCCCCACTCTGTTTTTTCGGTAGCTCTTTAGCAGTTCTCTTCCCAGCCTTAACACTCCTTTCAGTGTTTATCTCGCTTTGGGAAATCTTTAGCGTAGCACCAACTCTACTTTTTCATTTTCCTGCGTGAAACTTCAGCCTAAGGTTTTAACAGATAAACTATTGGTCTCATACTAGCAGCTCCAAGATACTTTTTAAGTATTTCTTTTTAACAGACACAAAAACACCCCTAAGCTGCACCTGGACAGTTTTCCAGCATAACCCCCCCAGGTGAAAAAAAAATCAGTGCTTTCTGTGTAGGCTAGAGTTTGGAGAACAAGGTTAGCAATTAAAAACCGCTGAGAATATCTTTCTGGAAAACACGTTTTTTTCCTTGAAAATATCACAGTATGAGCATCCCACTGAAAAGTATTTCAAACTGTGATACATAAAGTTCACACAGTGTAAGAAAGGCATTAAACTGTAATGTCCGGGATGCCAGTTGCCATTGAAGGATATGGAGCCGATTCACAATTAAATCAGTGATTTGAAAGCACTGATTAAAAATATCGAGTTGTCAGCATTAGTTGACAGCAAATGACCAAAGAGTGTTCCAACTGTAGTCAATTCCATTCTAGCTGCACCTTTTTAACATTTTCTTGAATTGAAAATTCCATTGAAAATTCGGGTCTTGGTCCCTGCTGAAAGGCAACCTGTTTCTGAAGTTTAAGCAGAAACGTTAAATGAGATTTGAGCAGGGAAAATACTGGGAAAAAAACCCCAACATTTTCTGACATAGATATATACATAGATACACATTCACACATATTGGATATACAGACCTTATTGATTTTTCTAAACAACTACTTAGGCAAAGTGACTGGGGGAAGATACTGAAATTTGTCCAGAAGATAGCCATTGGCACTCTGGTGTATATTGGCATGGTTTCAGCTGGGATGCAATTAACTTTCTTACTAGCAGCTGATGTGAGGCTAAGTTTGGCATTTGGGACGAGTGTGGGGTTGATGGTGCACTGATGTTTGTTTGTTGCTGAGCTCTCAAGGTCTTTTCTGCTCCTCACACCACCCCACCGGTGAGCAGCCTGGGAATGCACAAGAAATTGGGAGGGGACACAGCCAGGACAGCTGACCCCAACTGACCAAAG
>JAOXJM010000001.1:155239957-155262550 GCA_026413425.1 Tringa solitaria
CACTTCCAGGGATGGAGCATCCACAGCTTCTCTGGGCAACCTGTTCCAGTGCCTCCTCACCCTCAGAATGAAAAATTTCTTCCTGATATCTAATCTAAATCTACCTTCTTCTTTGTTCTAGCTGACAAAGCCAATGGTACGAGAAAGAATAGGCTGGAGAAGCATAGATACTATCATAGGATGCCCTGAGCTATCAAACTAATCAGGAAGAAGTATGAAAGGTGATTGGATTATAATATTTAAACACTTCCACAAAAATAAAACAGCCATCATTAAATAGGAGAGTGATAGCAGAGACGTGTACGAAGAAGTTGAAAAGCTGGAAGCACAAACTAGACAGTCATATTAAAATCTAAGGGCATGATTTCAACTGTGGGCATGATTCACCTTTAGAACAAGCTATCAAAGGTTTAAGAGGAAAGTCCCTCTCTCTTTAAATGAAGATTGTCCTAAAAAAACCAGCTACATGTAAATTACTGGGAATTCTGAGCTAAATCCTTTGGTCTTGGGTGTAAAAGGCCTTGGGGATACAACCCTTTAGACCATTTTTTCTAGAGATCCTTCCAGCCTTTAAAACTTATGAATCTCTTCTGAAAAGTTGTGTGACAGTAACGTTTCATGCTGCTCTGCGACTATACCAATGTTTATGCAAAAGACACTCAATGTTGGTTAAAAAATTTCAAAGTTGAAGAATCAACCATATTACTACAGGGATTTGTTTCAGTAGCTACCCACCCTCACTGAGAAATACTTGTGCTCTGCTACCAGCCTGCATTGGCATGGCTCCAGCTATGCTGATGCCAGGAGTCTCTTCCCATGGATGTGAACATGGCTACCATCCATTCCTGTTTAAATCTGTTCTCGAATAAACTAACCAGAGAGAATACCTAAAGCCTCAAAAGTCTCTCAGGCATGTCACAACATCTCTCGGTACTCCATTCAGTCCTGAAGCTCATTTCCAGATCCTCACAATTTTTCAAATCTTTTCTTGAACTCCAAACACTAAGCCTGAGATGAAGTACTCAAGTAATGATCCTGTTTTAATATAATTTGAATCATAATGCCAAAGCAATATCCATTCTTACTCAAAAATACCATACCAGAGCAGACAAATATTAAAAAAAAAAAAAAAAAAAAAAAAAGGAGCAATGAACTTGATATCATTTATACATTGGCAGGAACTTATAAATGAAATTCAGAAGGTTCTTCATCTATGTTTGTAGGTGTAAACTGAGACTCCTGAGAAAATACAGCTTCACGCCCCAGTCTCTCCATAACTCCCCAAACACCCTTTGCAAAGGGTGTTTTTGCACTTTGCAGAACGTACAGCTTCCATGATGCAGAGTACTGACACTTCTACTATCTGGTGGTTTCAACTCTTTCTATAAACAATGGTGGTTCATATCAGCTGTTACTCAAGGATATGTTGGCAACTGTCAATTTATTTCTGAATACTTGCATTTAGGAGTCCAAAAGTAATGTTCATGTTCAAGGTTGATGTGGCCAGGCTTATACCAGAAAGAGTTAAGGAGAACAGATTATGTACGACCAGCAAGCTGAAAGCCATTCATGGGAAGATACCCAATACTGAAAGCATCAGGTAAAGAAACAGGACAGTTATCCAGTAATTTAAAAAGGTATATTTATTAAATGATTCAAGCCTGATTCAGCATTACATTATGCAGTACATAATTGTTCATGTTTCCAGGTTCACATCTCTTATCATAATGAGAAAGTAAATAATAGCTTCAAATGAGATCTGAAATTAAATTCAGTGTTGGAAAACATTCAAGTTCTTTTCAGTCTCATCTAAACATTTCTCTCTCAAGATAATAACTTTCTCACCTGTTCATAGAAGTTTACAAATGTTTAATTCAAAATCAAATCTGGAATACTTATGCTTTTGAAAGTGTTTTCTTTGGGGGGAAAAAAGGAGAAAAAAAAAAAAAGAGATAGAAACCTGAAACTGGTGTGAGGTTTACTGCTTTAAAACAAGGTGAAAGTCAATGGAGCCCAGTTAGCCCAAGAGTCGAAACCTGCTGAAAAGGAAGAGGGACAGAAGACCAAACAAAATGTGTAAATAATGGATCTGTAGGAGAACTCCACAAGGTCATAGTCTAAGTTAGCATCACACACTGGAAAGCTAAGTCACTCCGTAAAATCTGTAACTACCACACCATGATTACCCAGGCACCTGTAGGTGGGACCATGCCCCTCATCATTCACTGCGCAAAGGAAGTAAAACCCTTGTTGTAGAGCATCCCAGAAGGTGCCTGTGTCCTTCTTCCCTCTCCAAAGGGAGAGGACATTTCTGCTAGCCCCTTCTTGAGGGCTGGCCATCACATTCAAGGAAATGCCAGCCTGGCTTCTGCTTTATTGCCTGGGTATTTGGAAACTGTAAAATGCTCCAGATCACACAGCAGGCTGGGTATTTTTTCAAATCATATGCAAAGGGAGCACATAGTTTGAGTTCCTTCCTAGGCTTCTTTATTCCTCTGACCTCTGGACAAGTCATGCCAACAAATAAATGTACTTCTCATATAATATGGTCAGGATGGTTGTCTGACAGAGTCATGCAATCCCTTTCTCCAGCAAAGCCCTTCTCCAGCCAGGTTGCCCTCGCCCAGCCACAAGACACAAGCGTGCCCTGGTTGCACAATCCCTTCTCTTCTCAGAGCCAGGTCCCTCCCTGCAGAAGGGGCAGCTGGTCCCACCAAGCTCCCAGTTTGGAGAGCATGGGTACCTACGCCCTCCTCGAGAGTCAAGGGTTTGGTCTCAGCTCCCAGCATCCACCAAGCCCTCTGCAGGGCAACTCCTGCCAGTTTGAAACCCTGCTCTTCCCTCACCTCTCCCTGCCATCTCCCACCTCTCCTACGCTGTGCTCTGGGACTTGAGGAGCAGGTATTCCTTCAGGCGGGCACTGCAGTGGTGCTGCTTCTCCCTGCCTGAGTGCTGCTGGCCTGCCTCCCTTCCAGAGGGCTGGAAACACCCGTAACAAACCGCTCCGGCCAAACCAGACAGGTTACAGGCGGTCCCAACTGATTTTGGCAGTGACACAGAGCAGGTCCCCACACATCCCACGCAGGTGGCAGAGGCCAGGCAAGAGGAGAGCCGACACCAGCACGACCCCTCCGCCGGGGACGTGACAGCTAGAAGAGCTAGAGGGGTCAGAGCTGCTCTCAATCAGCATCGTGGAGCCCATGCCACCTTCACCTGGGGGAGGAGGCAGAGCGTTCCTGCAATCTGCCCGATAGCCCGGGGGGTTGCTATGGCTTTCCCAGACTGTCTCACTGAAGAAGCCTGTGGAATTCAAAAACAAACTCCTCCGCTAGCTGGAGTAGGGTATTTAAGGAACCAGCTATGAAGAGGAGAGAAGACAGCACCAAGGATTTACAGGTAAAATGCATATTGTGATTTAAAGGTGTGAACTCAGAGGCAGGGCGAAGTGCAGAGAGACGGGTTACAAATGTTACAGGATGATGGAAGCATGGAACAAATTAAACTTATCTGGTTGGATGCATCCAGTACTCAAGTTAAATCCACATACTCTTTCTGCATGGAAAAGCCTCCCTGAATTCTAAAGGGTAAGGGAAGGAGGGCTTACATCTTCATCCCTAAATATATCATTTGTGTGTCTTAAATCTGAGCCAATGGAAGAGTCGAACACTGCGAGCCGAATCCTATTTAATTTATTCAGCAACACATCTGTGTGAAATATAGTCCAATTACAGGTATTAGGTTACTTTGCCATGGCTGCAGCCATTTGGCTTTTATTTCCAGCAGGCTCTAATTAAATTATCACAATGCAAGAGCAGACAAGTTTCCTTTATACGTGACTGCAATTAAAGACATGCAATCACAACATTTTTTAAAGTGACTCCAATCAATTGGTTACAGTAAAGAATACCGTGTAATAGAGCAGTGACTCCACCGTTAAGACTGAAAGAGGGTTTCTATTTCAATAATCTAGTTCCCTTTTATTACGAGTTCTGCTCTTGGATAATTTATTTAAAGTTCATTATGTGTCTGCAGCATATATCATTTGCCCTCAGCTTGGGCTGCAGAAGTCCCATTATGGCCAATTACTTAGTGTGATAAAATCTGCCACAGTACAAACCGTTCCTTAATTAGATTTAAGTTTCGTCTAAATTCTATTTGTAATTCAGACAGCAAAATAATAAGGCTAACAGCAAAGACTTGCTGTCTCCTTTCTTTGCTCCCTGTGGTAACCTGTTTGGTTGGATGTAATCTTAAGGCAGCTCAGAACCGAGCCCCCCGCATCCGTGTGCTTTTCTTGGCAATGCTTGTCCCCACTTCACCTTTCCGTAACCAGGGTATGGGAGGGGGGGGTGGCCTGGCCTGTGGGGGAGTTCCTCCATCCAAATACAGCCCCCATCACATACCTCACCGACAGAAAAAGTGATGGCTCCAAAAGCATCTAAGAACCTGTGACTGTTAGTAGGGACTGCAGGGGCTGAGTGCCACTGCCGTGCTCTTTGGTGATGGTACATGTTATTTGCTCTCCAGCCCCTGTAAGTTTGCTGCAGCAGAACACCGGTTGGGGAGTGGGAGGGGGGAAATTAAAAAAAAAAAAAAAAAAAAAAAGCTGCTGACAAAATGATAGCCCTACAAAGCATGAAGAAAGTGTAAACATCGTGGAGTGCACAGCCCCTCTGCTTCCAGCGGCAGACAGCGTGCCCTGACCTGCCCCTGCAGGATGGGGCCTTTGCTGTTAGCCTGGTTAAACATTAGCCATACCAGAGGCTTTGAGTTTGTTTGGGGATGATGGTATCGCTGCCTGACTTTTTAACTGAATTTGAGCCACCGGATTTATCCAAACCGTCCCCTGCACCGTCCCCAGCCATGAGAAGAGGTTTGAAGCTGGTTTGCTCTTTAAAAACAAACACCAGTGTTTGGCACTCATCTCCTCAAGCTCCAGCTTCAGTTTTCAAAGTGTTTTAAGTATGTTTGAACCAAATGTTCTACACAAATTTGAATTCAAATTCTGCAACCTGTCTCTGTGAGATCTCACAAGTGAGTGGGGGTAGAAGCTACATCAAGAAAATTTAGAGGCGAACAAGAAATAGAAGTGGTGATTCAGTAGGATCCATTTTAACAGATCCAGGCCACACTAATTTAAGGATGGGCACCATCCTGTAAGAAGTTGCATTCCTCTGGAAAAAAATTAAGCTAGAGATCTTTATTTTTTTTTCCATCAAAACATTTACTCCACTTTAAAAGAAAGAAGGCATTCACACAAATTCATTTACTGGATGCCGTATTAGCACTTATTTGCCATGTGCTTCAGTGGCCCCATATTTTTTAATATAGAGACCATATACTGGGCTACCTTTACTTCCCTTGAATCCTGCTCAAGTCCCATATTATATCTTGCAAATGGTTGCTTTGCATAGTTGGATGAATTTACTCTGATGTTTCAGAAAACTTCTATCTAAGACTAGTGTCAAAGCAAAACACCATTTACAAATTTTACAGGGATAGAAATTTACATAGCAACTAATGACAAGCCTAAAAATAACTTATTTCTTTGCAACATCAATCTTGTTAATGAAGTATAAGAATGAAATATTCCTCTATCAGTTGTTTCCAAGGTGCAGGGAGAAAAATGTTAAACATCTCCAGTATGAAAAAGAATATGAAAACATTTCAACATCCGCTCTGTTTTCCACTTAATTAACAAAGCTGCAAATAGGTTTATGGAGCAGTTATGGTCTGGACATTCTGGACATTCTGCTCAGCAGCACAACATGACTAGTCTGTTCTTCTTTTCCACTTGAACCCTGATTGAAGCAGAAAGTGAGCTTTAGGTACCAAGGGGGACACATGACACACTGTGGGACTGGGAATCCCTTACATTACAACTTCATTGTGTCTGTGCAGACCATTCCCTGAAAATACATTTTTAAAAATGAAATTGTATCTGTCTCTATACGGATATGATAAAAGCCCTCTAGATCGGGATCAATTCTCATCAAAGCAGCAAGGCCTTTCCTTATTCAATAAAGGCACTTAACAGTGGCATTGATGGGAAGTTGAAAGGAAAGACCTTGCTATTAGTTGTTTTTAATGGACTATGAGAAGGTCTTACCTGTCAGTGAACACTAAACATTTCACAGAATTTTCTCTCTTCCTTAAGTGCTAAGGACAAAACATGAACACAACAAATGACAACTTAGCCAACCCCACCACCTGGCAAGACATTGAAGGTGATTTTCCCAACTGCACTGATGTGGAAGTTGGTCTGAAGACTTTGTACCTTCCCATGATGTATAGCATCATCTTCCTGGTGGGCTTCCCAGGAAACGTCATCGCGATTTGTGTTTACAGCCTCAAGATGAGGCCCTGGAAGAGCAGCACCATAATAATGCTGAACCTGGCTCTCACAGACCTGCTGTACCTCACCAGCCTTCCCTTCCTGATACATTACTATGCCAGTGGGGAACACTGGATATTTGGTGAATTCATGTGCAAGTTCATCCGCTTCGGCTTCCACTTCAACTTGTACAGCAGCATCCTCTTCCTCACCTGCTTCAGCGCCTTCCGCTACATGGTGATTGTCCACCCTATGAGGTTCTTCCACATCCAAAGGAAGAGGTGGACAGTGGTAGCTTGCGCAGCCATTTGGGTGATCTCACTGGCAGCTGTCAGCCCTGTCAACTTCTTGATCTCCTTAAAAGAGGCACAAAACAGATCTTTATGCCTCGACCTTACCAGCTCTGAAAACCTGGGCACAATCAGGTGGTATAACTGGCTGCTGACCAGCCTGGCCTTCTTCTTGCCCTTGCTGATGGTGACTCTGTGCTATGTGCTCATTATTTACACCTTGGCTACCGGACCCCACACACGGGCTTGCTACAAACAAAAGGCTCGCAGACTCGCTGTCGTACTCTTGGTGGTCTTCTACATGTGCTTCCTCCCCTTCCACATCTTTCGGGTGGCTCGGGTTGAACTACGGTTGTGTCCAGTCAGCTGTCAGGTGGAGAAGCAAATCCACTCCGCCTACATCATCTTTAGGCCACTGGCTGCACTCAACACATGTGGCAACCTCCTACTTTACGTCGTGATCGGAGGTAATTTCCAGCAGGCCATCCTCTCTCTTTCAAGGTCTAAGTGGAGCAAATACGTCCAGCAGCCCAGGAGCAACAATTCCATGACCAAGTCAGAGATCGCATTGAAGTTATGAAGGAAACCCTTGAAGAAAATCCCAGCAAACCCAGGATGGCTTTGCTGCTGTAAGCTCCTGTGAAGGCAGGTGTGTTGACATGGTAGCAAGAACTGCAGCTGGCTTTGCCCTCTCCCTGCACTGCAGCAGTTGTCAAAAAGCTGTCTCGGGAGCAGGTTTACATACACCTCTCTTAGCAACCAAAGAAAAAGAAGTGAAAAGCAAAGGTTGTAAGCCACCTCGAAGGTGAAATTTAAAACCACCCAGCCCGACTGTTTCCAAAGACATTTGGGAAATGCAGGGTTCTCTCACTGTGGGCTTTGCCATTGATTACAGAGACACAGAAAGCTTAGTCTGGACATGAGAACAACTTCCATTTATTTCAGTGTTGTCACTCATGTAGTGCTTTGCTTATTACAGCCCGAGCGAAACACAGCAGATGCTGTCACGGTTGCTGAAACCACTGAATTCCATACTTAGAAAGCACCTAGATAAATCAGATGTTTTCAAATTAGATGGACTTGATGAACTTCAGCATAGGGCACTGAGGAACTGAATGGTGAAATCTCAGAGCTGGCCTAGGGGAGGATGAGAGGAGTACCAGAGGAGGACAAACATGGTAAATAAAAGGAGATATGTGTGTATATATATAAATGTATATATGTGTGTGTATATAAAGAGATAGATATCTATGTAGAAAAGTGTACATATCCATGGAAAAAATGGAGGAACAAGGCACTAAAAGTCATGTTAATGTTCATCTCAGAAAAATAGTGAAACAGACAATTGGATGATAAGTCTCCAGAAGATGAATACAGGTGAGTAGCAGCCAGTTTGGACCTATCAGCTATGTACAATCCCAGGTCATTCTGATTTCCTACTACAGCAAATTAACAGCATCTTACATGAAGGAAAAGATGATGTCATATATCTTGACTCCAGAAGTTTTGACACTGTCTGAGATGACACTCTTGTGTGTAAGCTAAGGAAACAGTTCTGGAGGAAATTATTTTTGCTGGTTACAGAGTTGTACTCAGAGTGATTTGTTATCAGAGTAGGGGGAGCCACTGAATGGCGAGTTCACCAGTCTGATCTGGGTTTAGGGATATTTAGTGTTTTCCTTAACACATTGGAGGATGTAATAAAGTCAGGCTACTATATTTGCAGGTGACGTGAAGCTGAGAGGACAAAATTAAGTTGACAAATTGCAACTATGGTCTGAAAAAACACAGGATGCTATTAGATGGTGACAGAGTTCTATGTTTAAGTAGAAATCATGAACTGTGCAAACACAAAAGGAGAAAAAAAACCCAAAACTATTCAGGTTGCAGTTTGGCAGAGAAAGATCTCTGGCAGATGCAATGCTGTGATATATAAATAAGAATATGATGTGTGAGATTTGCGTAGCAGCCCTTACAGCCTTTGTAGCATAGCTAGAGCACCATGTCCATCCTTCAAGGCTGCCTTTCAGGGAAGACACAGATGAGAGGAGCACAGTAAGAATGCTCAGCGAAATGTCCCAAGGGGAAGGAACCAGCAGAAAACCAAATCGTATTCAGACCCCTGAAAGGTGGATATCAGGAAGGACTTTATCTCAACAACAACTGATAAAGCCCTGGTGAGGACAAGAGAAGCCTCCGCAGCCATGTGTCTCTAGGAGCAGGCTAGCCAGATGCTGCACAAGAGGGACACAAGCCTTCCTGGCTTCTGGAGGCTCCTTTTGGCCATGAGGCTCTGTGATTAGGCATATGTTGCTGGTGCTAGCAAAACAAGTGGTGCCCAGGAGTGTCACCGGCAACAGGGCTCATCCCACTGTGCTGCCACAGCTCTCCTTGGGCAGGCAACTGGCTGGCAGCAACCAGTGTACTGCAGGCAAAGCCTGGGTATCTGCTGCAGGTTAGCACCATGCCCCAGTGCACGCAGGCACCTAAGTAGGACAAACAATGACACCATAGTGTTTGACACGCCTCGTGGATATTTAAAATGCTTTATTTGGTAAAGGCTCAGCCATCACATACATCTTTCAGAAGCAGTGCCACAGGCCTTTTGACATTTTTTCTATTTTAGATTATCCTCTTCTGTATTAGTGCCAAAGCCTGAATTTTACAGGTTGCCACTAGATGGTGATCAATCACAGTCAAGCTACCTGGTTACACATACACATGGTTGATTCAAATCCACAAGTTACACAAATACACAAAACAATTCACATGAAATAAATGTTTTCTGACACAGATTCATAACATCTCAGCTTTCAAACGTGATCAAAAACACACTGCACACTGTACTCTCTTTCTCTCCCACGTAAGTGAAAGCAGATGTGTTTACCACTCATACATACATAGCTGAAGGAGTGGATTAAAATTGTCTTTTTTCCTCTCTCAGAGCATTTTTAATTCTTGTACTGAGACGCTCTTCCTTCTCAAGCCCAAGCCGAGCTTATCACACACAAGCAGAAGCTCTTCGATACAACTACACATCCAATGTAAAATGGAGCAACTAAAAGTAAAATGTATGAAATGGAAGTGTTTGAGGCTTTCTATCTCTAACGGCAAGAGTGACAGTCCCACAGATTCAGTGACTTGGAGAGGGGCTACCTTTTTGCCTCCTCTTCCTCCTCTGTTGCTTGGTTGCCTTCTTCCTATCTCCCCCACTCCCCCTCTTCATTTAGTTTTGGCTGAACTAAGCTGATTTTCAAGTGGCAAAGTAGATTAGGAAATGATCCTGGGAGCTGTAGTTTGCTGGTGGGGCACGAGCCTCCAGAAGAAGGGCAGTCACATCTTCCAGTAGCATGGTTGGGTCTGGGAAAGGAGGAAAGCTCAGCGTCAGTGCAGGCGTATTTAAAGCATTCAAGGGCTGCTCAGGTGTTCTGCAGGACTGAGAGATCATTATCTCATGCAACTCATTCCTTTTGCGTACTGTGCAGGGTGACATCTCGATAGCTTCTATTTTTAGCAGCTGTTAAGTTTACTGCAGAAACAAAGATAAGTGCTTCAATTGCAGTAAACAGGAGACACTTTCCAAGCTCTGTACCCAGCGTGACAACACAGCTACATAAATTACTACACTCTTGCAGGCTAATTCACAGCATAGTTATGCCCCAGTAACCAGGCTTCTGTCAGAAGTCTCTAGTAGGTTTGTCTGCAAAGACAGTCATGTCAACTCAAGCAAGCTGCTCTCTGCCTGGGAACACAGAGGGACCATGAGAACAACTCTGGTTTTGGTTTTTGGTAAACCTCTCAGGGAGATGTCAACTCTGATGATGCTAAAGATAAATTCTAGAATTGCTGACTGTCTTTGTAGACGTGTCGAACCTTATTCTTCACATACTGTCACAGATTGCAGCAGAGCTATTTTCTACCCTTAATTGTACGGGAAGGCAACCAGCAATTTCTGTTTTTATTTCTCCCCAAATCATATGTTCCCATAAGAAGTGAAAGCAAAAGACTCTCCTTGTACTTAAATCTCCCAGGGAGCAAAAATACTGACTGTAATGTCCTGCATTAAAAAGAAATCCTGAAATCTGTCCTAACCCAGCTGCATCTACCTGCCTTTCAAGCAATTCGGTATTGTACTGAACACCTAAGAAGAGAGAGTGAGGCAGACTGCATGCAGCATCAAAATGACTAGCTTAGCGAACAGCTAGGAGAGAGAAAGTCTAAAATAGCTTGAGAACAGTCTACTCGTGAAAGGTCTGTCTTGGGTACGGACGTGAGACAAGGCTGCAATTTTATCCCGATGTAACGCTACACACAGTTGGGATGCTGCTGCATTAGCTGTACGGTGTAACTGCACGGTCGTGATCCACCACACAAAGCAGAGGGTAGTGTCATTTAGACCTCGGATAGATGGTTGTGATTTTGCTGACACAGCTAAACCAGCAGAATAAACTTTGAATGACTGCTTCCATCTGTCGGTATTTTCTACCCTGAAAAATGCAGGTTGAGTGAACCTAAACTTTAAAGCAGCAAACAATAAACGAACACATCGCTCCTCAACTCCTACCAGCCCCAAACTGTATTTGCCAGCAGAGAAGGAGGAGACATGTAAAGGAAAATACTTTGTGTGTTCCCTCACAGCTCCTTTAACGTTTTTGAATGCAGAGGCAATCAGCTACGCCAACTGATGTCACTTCAATGTAAAGGCCACACAGTCAAGGCTAGGAAGGAATAAAAGAGTTCACCCTAAAGAAAATTTATTTCAAGGCCTGTTTTCTGAATAGCAACTGGAAAAGAGCAGTGCTTTTTGACTAAGGTATCTTGCTGACTTGATACTGCTGTGGTGGAGAGCAGAATGAGTCGGATGCCTCCTAAAGCAGGGGAAACAAATAAATTATTGCTTTTAGTCAGAGCTGTACTTTGGGGCCCAGAAGGAGAAAAAGCAAAGTAGGTAAACACTGAGCTAGGTGTCTTTCCAAAATAAAATTTAAAGCTCAAATGCTGGTTTTTTTTTTATAACACACAAAGGGAACATGATTTTTCAGGGCTGCTGTAGGCAAGTGTAATACGGAGCATGTTTAATTAATCATTGCTAGAACCTTAAAAGGCATTTGAATTAAAAGGTATTTTATCTTCTAAGATCTTTATTTAGCTTTGTTGCTCCCCAAAATGGTTGATATCACTGATTTCTAAACCAAAAGAGAGGAGGTTGCCTGGAAGCTGTAGTACTGGGGATGGTCTCCACTCTTACAAGGAAAACAAAGTTCTGAGCTTCTTTCTTTTTCTTTCCCCCCCAAAAAAAAAGGAAAGATGTGTTTTCCCAAATTACTTTATGATTTCCTTTTACTTTGTAAAATACTGAAAGAAGGTAAGGCAAAGAAGAAAGAAATACAATTTTGTGCACAGACAGACAATGCCATACTGAATCTTAATAAAGCAAAGTAGAAGGTATAGTTCCTGGAGACATCTTCCTTCATGTATTTTCATTAAATACGGTTGTATTTCCAGCACATTTCCTACTACCCAAGTTAGAAAATTTGATACCAGGTTGCTTGGTCCTTCACTCTCCCTTCACCACATCCAGCCTGTTGCTCAAGACCCATCAGCTTTTTGGAAAAATTATTAGGAAATTCATTCCGTGCCCTTCTAATGGTTCTGCCAAAATCTTTGTGGTTCCTGTTTACCCCTCATTGGCATGAGCCAGTTGGCTGCATTCCAAGGTGCTTTCAAGCCAATTCCTATGTATCACCTGGCAGAATTCTGTCAGTGGATCAGTGACAAGGTACTTTGGTATTACCACAAGAGCACCCTGTGATATTCTCGCATCTCTCCTCCAGTTTTCAAGGACTTTCATGGTGCCAGCCACTGTGCAAAGTGATGCCCTGGACCTGCAGCTGACAGGGCTAGAAGACACTTTCTTCTGCGGAGGCCTCAAAGGGCATCCAAGGTAACTCCTCCTGCTCTGTTCTTGTTACAGGTCTGTTAAGCTGGGCAAAAAGGAGGTGACTTGACACAAAGTGGGGCAGCATTATGAGTGGATTTATTTCCAGCCCCAAACGATCCCAAAGGGGCAATTTTCCACTGAGTGAGGCAGGCTGGCCCAATCACTTATGGCTTCAGCAATAATGAAGAAAACCTAGCAGACAGTGGCATACAAATGCACTGTGCAACAATTTCAAGCAATAAATCTTCTTGAAAATTCCATTTTTCCTTCGCGATGCCTTTTATCAACGGGAAGTTATCTTAACAGACAAGGCAGCAGCACCTGCCTACAGGAGTTTCCTCACATTTACCTTTCTGCTAGTAAGCTGCTCTGAGATATTTATATATCACCCCTATTTTACAGGTGATGAAACTGAGGCACAATGGAGTTAAGTGACTTGCCTCCAGTCACAAAGCAAATTAGCAGCCAAGCAGGGAAGAGATCAGTTCCTAGCCCAGAGCTTTTACAAAGTGCATTTTAGGCTTAGGGTAAGATTTTCAAGGGAGTCTTGATTGCTCAGTTGTGGCACTTCAGTAATAAAAGTTGAGTTAGAGCAGTGTCTGCGCTATTCAGGCCCTGGTTCATCCCTAACATTGTTCTCTGCAACTGTGAAAGGAGCACTTTTGTTTTCCTTCAGAAGTTTTGGGGAACTAGCTTTTTATCACCAAAGTTATTTGGCTACCACTGCGTGTGATCTCAGCTGAAAGCCAGTAATTAGCTGTATCCATCTCATTTACAGGTTTGTGTCAAGCACTTGTTAATTTGGAGGTTAACACCAAATACTAGCAGCATATAGGGAAACCTTTCAGGCTGAAATGTGTGCATCACACCACAGGTGGGGAAGTTGTTCTCCATGGGGTGTAAAGACATTCCATAACTAGCGAGATGCCTTCACCCAAGGGGCAGGGTACCACTGCTCACCATGTACGTGTTGCCGATGCTGGGAGAGCACACAGGTTCAGCTGACCCACCTCAGGGCCAGACCCTCCCTCCCTAGCACACCCTAGTTCAGATCCTGTGGCCCAGGTTCTACCTTCAGATACAGATGTCAGAAGTTTGCTTTTACTGGCAGAAGGGAAAATGGAGTTGTGATGCAGGTTTTTCATATACCTTCTAAATTTTCATCCTTGCTTCTATTCAACATGATTAATACTGTCATACTTACTTATCAGAGCTAAATATTTGGCTGACAAACACCAGCGAAAATCTAGATCTGTCCCTCTACAAGGAAAAAAATCCTAGCAAACATGACTCCCATCCTTTTTTTTTTTTCTAAAATGCAAACCTGAATCTCACAGAGGGAAGGGAAGAACAGCAATGGGGTACCATGTTTGCTGGAAACACCAGGAATATCAGTCCTGCCGTAATTCCAGGTAATTCCCAAGGCGGTCCAGCCTCCCATCCTCCCACAGCTTGGCTCCGCAGGTGCTATAATTCAAATTCCCGCTAGAGGGTAGACAAAACTCTTCCATTAGAAGGATCACGCCCGAAAAGTATAAGTATGCGGGAAAATTGTCTGATTTGGTAAAGGAGTTCTGGGCTGGAGAAGCAGCAGAAAATAGGACAAGGAAGAACAAAATGATGTTCATACCATCTGTGAGAGCAAGGTGGGAGCATTGTTCCAACTTTCTCTAAAGAAACACAATCTCTAGTTTGTATCTTTAAATCAAATATAGCTAGAGTGGCTATGTGGGTATAAACATGTAAATCATAAATAAAATACAGTTGATCTTGCCCCTACGGATGTTATCTTACAAAAACAGTGATAGGAGCCAATTCAGTATACCAAACAGTTAGAAAGGATAAATATAGAGAGTTAGAGTTTATCCACTTTGGGACAACAGTGAATTCACCCCCTCCTGACTGCCAGAAACATCAAACTGTGGATTTATCTCTCTCTTTTATTATGACCACTCTACTATTGCAGGAAATAATGGCTTGCATTTTCTCTTCGCACATTTCTCCACTGCTGAAATGCACCCAGGTTTCTCTGAACCTTGCTGCAGGAGTGGAAAGTACAACTGTCATCAACATGTCTTCTTCTTCCTGGTCTCCCTGAAAGAGCAGATCATGCTCCAGGTGAGCCTGACTGTCTCAGAGAGCTCCCTGCATTGCAGATAAGGGCAGTGGGAAAAGATTTTCTCACTACACATCCTACTTTTCCAAAGCAGGTTTTCACACTGATTCAACAAGACCAATTCTAGAGAAGCCAAAGGAATTCAGAGTTTATTTTCTAATTTAGTCCCAGATCTACAAAGATGGCCTAAGACCCAGAAGCACCACCTATATGAGCTAAATGGTATTTTTGAATGCTAAGCAAGGATTTGGTTTGGTCTTCTTAAATGTAACTTGAAGAAGACCTCTCAAAGAGGCGGAGCTCTCAGAGGTGTTCCTGCAGCTGGGACATCTCTATCAGTTAGGATAATTAAAGAACAAATTAACTGTACTTTGGAAGACCACCATGGCAATGTTTGCTACCACAAGTGCTGTGCTGTCTTGTCTTTCCATTAAAAAGATGTGGGTTTTTGAAAGGAAACCTTGCCCTTCTGTTCTGGATGGGTCCCATCTGCTGGTCCCACATAGTCTTGAGGGTGGCAATGACTCTCTCCAAAGTGAGCTGATGAAACTGGATGAGATGTGGCACTACAGGCAGTACTCTCCACAGTTGTCACATCAAAGACTAAATAGGAGGTGTGCCCGGAGAAGGATTACATTTGTGGCCCTAATGAGCCAAAGAAAGGAGCCCTTCAGGCAGCAGCATGTGTTTTCACTGCATTTAGTCATGTGAATCCGTTGCAAAGAGATTTTCACAGCACAATATTGGGAGCAAAGGAAGAGGCATTAAATCTGAAAGATAGCCATGCCAAATGAGGTTAAATTATGTATTCTCTATCTGACTTGTACTGTGAGGTGTGAATGATAGCTCTGCTGGACACTGGCATGGGCTAAAGAGAGGTAGCTAGTATTTGGCATAGGGCTGGATTTGGTGTCTGCTAGACTATTTCAAGAGATCACATTTCTCTACGCTATGGTTATCAATACATTTACCACCTGTCCTTGCCATGATAATTGGCAGAAAAACTTCAAGTGATGTAGAATTCATGCAAAAATCTCCTGTCTTCACCACTCTGTAAAAAAAGTAGTATTTTGTTGAAGAAAGAATTATTGTTATACAAAAGCCTGTGACATCAGGTGAAAAGTAGAAAATCACTCTTGCAGGGAGTCAAGAAGCTGGATTTGGTAAGGAACAGATGGATCTCAGCATATGTGCTCTTTTACCAAGTAGTTGCCTCAGGGGGGGCAGTTGATGTTAAATTTTGTACAAAATTTCCTTTTCTTGTATGAATTAAAGACATTGAAATATAGAGAAATTACCTTTATTCTGGGACCCTCTTATATATTCACTTCTGAGGCCTCTACTTTGAAGGCTATTCCATCAATTTAACAAAGCTTAGACCACACACCTGGCTTCTGCTGTGTGGTAAGTGCTCCTTGTCGCTGTCTTTTGGGAGTCCATGAAATGCATCATCTCATCGACAAAAGTTTCCACCCTAAAACTTTCTGGTACCAGGTGGATGAGCTAGAGATACTGGATGGTGAAATGCCCAACTAAGCAGCTTCCAAACCAGGTCTTCAAAGAAAGAATAAACTATATCATTGCTGACCCCCTCTTTCTATTGCTTGCACAGACCTCTCTGGTAGACAGTTTATTGATAGCATTTTTGATTCTCAGATAAGTAAGGAGGGCTGTCAGCTACGTGGGACTTCCATAGTGGCCTGTTCAGGGGCCTGGTTGACAGACTCCCTTGGGAGGCATTCCTGAAGGGCAAAGGAGTCCAGGAAGTCTGGACATTCTTCAAGAAGGAAATCTTAAAAGCTCAGGAGCTGGACATCCCCATCTGCTGAAAGATGAGCCAGCAGGGAAGAAGATTGACCTGGCTGAACAGAGAGCTTTGGCTGGAACGCAGGAGGAAAAATAGAGTTTATGACCTTTGGAACAAGGGGCAGGAAACTCAGGAGGACTGCAAGAATGTTGTGAGGTTTTACAGGGAGAAAATAAGATGGGCCAAAGCCCAACTAGAACTTAATCTGGCTGCTGCTGTAAAAGACAATGAAAAAATGTTTCTATAACTATATTAATAACAAAAGGAGGAATAGGCAGAATCCCTACCCTTTATTGCATGTGGGTGGAAACAGTGACAAAGGATGAGAAAAAGGCTGAAGTACTAAATACCTTCTTTGCCTCAGTCTTCAATAGTAAGACCAGTTGCTCTTTGGGTACCCAGGCCCCAAGCTGGAAGACAGGATCAGGGAGCAGAATGAAGCCTCCATAATGCAAGGGCAATCAAAATGCTACATGTGAATGTCTTGAATCTATCAACGAAGTTGATAGAAACCAAGTAGGCAGCATCCAGGCTACCCAGCTAGCCAAGCAGTCCCAGACAGAGAATGGTGAAGCTAGTGATGGTGGGATGGAGAGGGCTGCTGCATCATCCATCAGGATGGTTCAGCAACACCCAGCTGCTTTCTTGGGATGGAGCAGGTTTCTCTCTAAAATGTTCTGGGAGGGGGAAACAAAAGACACAAAACTTGATGTTTTGCTTATTTTCTCAGATTTTGCACAGAAGCCAGTGTTGCTGGGATCTGTGTTTGAGCTGCTGCTCCAGGCACAGATAATACTGGTGGGAGTTTCTCAGAGAGAAGCACAAGGCCCAGTTCTAGGATGTTTAGCATGGCAAAATTTTCCATCCAAATCCAGATTATGCAGTGAGCTCATCCTTATTATATTCACTAGTGATTTGGGCAATGGAGTAGAAAGTATACCCTTTAAGCATGCAGATGACAAGTGAGGGGACTGCCGGCGTGCTGGCGGACAGCATTAGATTCAAAGCAATTTACAGAAATTGGAGAAATGGTCTGAAAAAAGCAGGATGCAATACAATGAGGACAAATGCAAAATTTATGTTTGTAGGAAAATAATCAAAACTGCACAAATCTAGACTATCTGCTTAGGCAGCAGTACCACAGTAAAGAATCGAAGGGCTACACAGGTCACAAGCTGAGCATCAGTCAAATATGTAGAACTGTTGTGAAAAGGGCAAAGAGCAGAATGGGACATAGAAATCAGAGCACAGACTGCCAGGCAGGATGAGTAACACTTCTTTTTGGTAGTGGTGGCATATCTGGTCTGACACTGCACTTCAAGAAGAATGGGGACCTGCTAGACAGGGACCAGAACAGAGGTTCAAAAAAAAACCAAACCAAACCAAGTTTTTGGGAACGATAATTGTTCACTCTAGGACAAGCGCCACTGAAGGGAAGATGGTGACCTTCACACATGTGATGTGTCTCCAGAAAGGAGAATTCCTTCTTGCTAGGACTAGATCTGGAAGATGTAAGACAAGAGGCAACATGTCCTGTGGGCACAGAGAAGCAGAGGAGTATTTTGGTAGAAAGAAGATCTTAGAAGCATCTGGATATGCTGTCTGGGGCAGCAGATGGACAGCACGTCCTGAGGAGCTTCCTTCTACCCCACCTCCTGCAATGGTGTGGGCAAACCCCCTTTGAATCAGGACAGAGGATTTCAGGAAAGACAGGCATCTCGCTGCGCACACCAAGGTAATTCCTCAGAGAGAGGAGGTGTCTGCCCTTGGCTCCTTGCAGCGGCTGTGCCTGGAAAGCCAATGGATTAGAAGCTCTGCTGGAGTGAATTAACTTGGCTCCCAAGCCAGTGGCAATGCACCAGTTTACACCTCCTTTGAATATGATATGTGAGATCTGATGCAAAAGCCTGGTTAGCAACTCCCTCCTCAGGTTCCAGCAGGCCATCAATCACGCCAATATGCAGGAGGAGATTTGTATGTTGGCAAAATGCAGAGTAATGGCTAAAATACCTGGCCTGACCCCAAACACCCTAACCACGCAGGGCATTGTGGATTTTATAGCCTTCAACACATTGTATCATTTCAGTTTATCGTAAATTATCAAACAGTCCCTTTTGGAAAACCAGAAAGCTGGGGTCAACTGCACAGAGCTTCTTCTAATTGTCTTTTACTTTCTCACATTCCTGGAGAAGTGTAATCTTCTGTCCCATGGTGATGTGACTTTTTCCATCTCCTTACTATTGCAAACTTTAATAAGTACTGTCACAGTGTTTAGAATAGGCAGTGCTAGCTCTGAGAATGATAACAGAAATACACTGCATCATTATACTGTCGCACTGGGTTTACAGAGCTCCAGCAGGAACCAGTTCAACCACAAATGGTAGCAAAATGTCACTTTGCGAATCATGTGACTCTCATTTTCCAGTGTTCCACATCTTTTTTTTTACATTTGGCCTATATAAACCAATGTAGTCAGTCCACTGCTCTGTCTTCAGAATGACAGAATGACATTCACAGCACAGAGGGAGATCTCACCGAAGCCCAGAAGTGACCCTGAAGCTCTTGGTGAAAGGTAGCATAGAAAGGCAAAGCAAGAGAAAGCTTCTGCAGAGAAGAACACCTCTCTTTCTTATATTTGATTTAGATGAGCACAAATTAGCTAGAGGAAAAAGGATAGATTTAAAAAAAAAAAGAAAGTATGAATTCCACAGGCTCACCGTGCATGAATTATCCCTTTGAAGACTATTTAAACAGCCTGCACTTCCACCCAATCTGGATAGTTGGAGAGCCATTTAATTGCCTGAGGATAACAATACTTAGCATTTAAGCATCATTTAAAGAGCACAAGACTCTTTCCAAGGCAGTGAGGCTGCATGTCTCTGGAGGTGAGGCCGAGGCCGGCAGAGCATCATCCTGGGCAAGCCGGGGGAGCAGAGAGCTGCCTTCACGCTCCCGTGCTGGTAGAGGGGTTTCTCTACCAGAAGGGACACAGTGGGAGGGCTCTGGGACAAGGAACCTGAACGCCTTCCCTGTTTGCACAGGTCTCTCCAGGAGAGTAGGGGAGGTTGCTCCGAAAAATACAAGACCTTCGATCTCCACAAACAAATGATGAGTTGCAGGGCATTTCCTTGCGGGTTTCTAGTTTTGTCTATTTTACCGCTGTGGTCAAGCAACCTCCTAATTTCATTTTGACTGAGAATTATTTCCACATATTGCTTTATGATAGTACAATTCGACCTGATAATTACCTCACCTTATCAGAAACAAGCGCTAGTAACGCAAACAACAAATTTAGCAGTTTATAACTTCAGCGATTGTGTGAAGAAAAGAATTGAAAGAGACAAACTTGGGAGGGAAATGATGCTTTTTAAATATTAAGCGTATCCTACCATGGCTGAGCTCCCTTCCCTGTCCTCCTTGTGCTCCTCTTGGCAGCAGTCCCACTGGGAAAGGCTCATTTCTGAATTTTGGCAGCTGGGAGCTGGGCCCAGAAGGAGACCAGCACAGTAACGGTGACCCAGGGTCCTTCTGCAAAGAGCCAGGCATTAGCTTAGGGCTCATGTTAGCTGAGGGAATGATATCTGGCGAACAGAAAGGCTCATCTTTGAGCTTGTCTGTATTAAACCCATGTGTAGAAGGCTGTGATGGTACAAGTCACCTTCTAAAGACAAAGCTTTATTAGAGTGGCTTAAGGCAAAGGGCAGACTTTCCTTCACTTGCCACAGCACCCTGTGAACAAATTGCAAGAGCAGCAGCACCACAACAGAATATATTTTCAATGACTGAAAACTTGCTTGTACGCTGGAGGTCACATTAACAGCACCCATTGCTGCATCCTGTACTGACACGTTACTGGAAGCCAAGGAGGTACACCTCATCTCACAAGAATTTAGAGGCTGCTTTGTCTTGGAATTGAAAAAAAAAAAAAAGCCCACCAAAATAACAAGGCAGCAAATTGGTCCTCTCTGTTTTCAGACCAACCACGCTGGGTCATTTTCAGGAAATGCCCCATTACCTAAAACAATTACAACTGTTGTCACATCTCTGATTGAGTTTAGTTTGGTTTTTAGTGTCTGCTGGGAAAACTTTAACTGGCGCAGCTGCTGTGTTTAAGGCCACTTCATAGCTGGGTGCTCCCGCGGCGCTTTTTATTCACAGTTTATGGTCTTGCCTGTGCTGTACCAAGGTACCTGAGCACATACTGGCTTTGAGCAGGCAAATCGTGCCATTGTCTTTCCTCTCCCCGCTCCCCATCGTGCAACTCGCCTTCTGAAAGTTCAGCACTGGTCTAAGGTTTGCAGTGGATTTTATCTTCTATGCCCTGCAGTCGATGAGCACCAATTCACTTCAAGGACTAATATTAGCCATAAAAGAGTGCCTCTGATCCATACAGGCTATTTTTGGAACTGTATCGAACTACTTCTGCTCAGCTGATGTGGCAGCAGCATTGCTTATAGTCTAGATTATATATGCAATTTTCCTCAGGTAAAATATTCCTTTCCAGAGTTTTCATTAACAGTCTCTATTACCTACATAATTGGATGGCAGCATTTAACTGTGATTAATTTAGAGTTACCATGCATTTTGGGATTAAAAAAATGCTGCCCTTACCAGTCTGTCTCAGGGGAGAAATACGAAGGGAGAGCCGGAGCTGATTTCCCCATGTGATGAAGACACACGGTATCATTCTCAACAGAACGGAGTATCTCCCAACTGTGGTCTGATAACAACTGTAATTAGGTATTCAATCACACACAGAGTAAGATCAGCCAAACCAGTGTACGTCTGCTAAGGAAAATAGCTCACGGAAAGATTATATGTTTGCTGAACCAAAAGTAAAATGTATAATGAAAGCTCTTAACACTCTCAAGCCTAGCCCTTGCCCGACAAACTGCCTGTTTTTCTACACAGTTATTAATCAGAGCTATCTTTGCCATTTCTACTGTGCCGCACCAGGTGCTGTCATGCCCAAAGGCCTGACTCTGGGAGGAGTCTTCCACTCATGCCTGTGGATTTTAGATCAGATTGTGTGAAATGACAGCGGCCCCTGCACTGGATGACCCTCATGCCTACAAGTCTTAATTACAGTCAAGTTCAGTGGTGATGCTGAGACACTGCAAAAAGCCCTGCTACGACCTCTTCTGCCCCAAAGCCTGCAAAAGCTAAGGGCCATCCCTTTCGGAGGAAAGAGACATTGTCTGCAACCAGCCACAAAGCGAAATAAAACTATTGGACTTTGTTCTTCACTGCTGCATTTTAGCCTGGAATTTTTTGAAGCAGATTGTGTGCTCCAGGTATGCAAACTCATCTGTCATCCTCTGCATCCTGTTCACCTTGCCATAGCAGAAAGAAAAATATGATATGAAAAGATGATCCTATTTGCATCATGCACTCTGGGATAACTGGCCCAGCCTACAGTGTAAAGTTTTAAGAGGAAATGTTTAATTAATAATACTGCCACCAAATCATTCCAGTTTCCATTCTATACAGTGTCTAAGAGCAATGTTTATATACACACATGAATGCTGTAAGATTTTAAAATGGTTATTTCAGGAAAGGTGCAAATAGCTAGTTTTTTGCTGTTGGATTACTGGTCTTGGCAACTCTTCTCAATACTCATCAAATTAGGGAAAATGGTGGCCCATCTGATAAATCAGTGCATCCTACCTGGAAGACTGTTGAAACAAGAGATGAGTGCTGTGTCTGGGGAGACCATTGCTGGAGACTAGCTTCAGCTGAAGGTGGCTGTTTGCTGGTAACAGCAAGAAAAACACCACTCCACATCAGGAACCCAGCACGCAACTTCATTTTCAGCACAAGCTGGTCTACCTCTGCTGTCCTCCTCTTGTCCCTGGTCACAGAATCTTCATGGTTGGAAGGGACCTTTGAGATCATCGAGTCTGACCATACACACACACAGAAAAAACAAACCAAAACCAAACAACCCAACCCAACAATCTCAGGCACTAGAGTGTGCCCTGAAGTGCCACGTCTACACGTTTCTTAAATACCTCCAGGGATGATGATTCCACCACCTCCCCGGGCAGGCCGTTCCAGTGCCTGACCACTCTCTCAGTAAAGTAATTCTTCCTAATATCTAATCTA
>JAOXJM010000001.1:155262650-155275280 GCA_026413425.1 Tringa solitaria
TTTCAGGTAGTTGTAGAGGGCAATGAGGTCTCCCCTCAGCCTCCTCTTCTCCAAAAGAGCCAGTCCCTCTCACTGCTTCCTGTAGGCCCTGCAGCCCACAGGTCCATGAGAGGAGCCCCAGCCCTTCACCAAAATGCAAGAAAACTAACCAAAGAATAAGAAAACTGGTTTGTTTTCAATCAGCTCACTTATCCAACACATGCCATGACAAGCACTGGGGCCATTGAAAACACGTGGTTTTGGATGAGAGGAGGGAGGTGGTGCTGCCAACTCTTTTGACAGCAGTCTGCAATTAGAGTCACTTAAGTCAACTGTGAAACTACAGGGTGTTTTGTTTTCCCTCCAATGCTTGTTAGAGGGGAGCAGAGTGAGGATAGCCTTAAAGCACAAAAGGCCATGTTTTTGGTAAGGATCAGATTGGTCTGCCTGTGGGCAGACTTTAAAGGTCCATGGACGTGAGGTGGAGAAATTACTGGTAAAGAGAAAAGGGTCACAGAGTAAAGAGCTGAAAGTCATATTGCAGAATAAGCCTTTATTCATAGAGATCCTACACCATGCCAGGCAAGCAATTTCAATTAGATATTCACAATTGGCCCTTGTTAGTTTATCCATAATTTCCCAGATGCTGACACAAGCTCGTGGGCTGCAATCGAAGCCAATGTTTCCACAGGTCCATGTGCAATGAGGAGTTGCTGAAACCCTGGTGAAGGGTGCAGGGAGGCTATGGGGAGGTGGGAGCCAAATGGTCTGTACAGCTGATGATGAGACAAGAATTGGGGACGCTAAGGACCACAGCTCAGTCTCCATGCAAAGCAGGTCTGCATGAGTGACCTTCGATCAGTCACCCTCTCTTGAAACTGGTCTGAAACTGGGTGTTTTATTTTGTTTCCCTGCCCAGAGTCAGATACTCAGAGATGACCCCAGTGCCTGCTCGAGAACCCAGTGCCCCAAATTCTGGGCAGTGCTGGGCTATGGTGCCAGGAAAGCCCATTTTTGCTTCACAGAAGGCACTGTCACCACCAAGGAAGGATAAATACCAGCCATTGCTGCACAGGTTTTCTATTGCTCAGGGTTATAATGGATTAAGTAGTGGATGCATTAAATGATCCCTAACTATAATTAGCTCCCCCTGTGCTTATAACACTACAGCCTCTTACAAATGGTTTCTAATGACACATGCAGTGTCTAGGAACAGGGTAATAGCTATTTAAACAGTTGCTGATCCCTGAGCTGGTACACGACAGTGTATTTTACAATTACTGAGAAACTTCAGACATTTTTTAAAAGTGCTCTGGGCACTGACCTAGAGAGAAGCTTGGTCAGATGAGAACAGAGATGATGCCCTTCTCCTAATGGTAACAGATAGATAATGTGCTGTTGTCAGACATTACTGCTGCCCCGGTCTTGATTGTCCCCGCTACCACTCTTTCCCTGCAGTATGATTAGCAAAACAGATAGCTTTCTTCCAACTCATGTCTACGATACAGGCCTTGAAGGAAAGTCAAGACAGTCTTCCAAAATATATTCTTATCTGTGTGGTTCTCAGTAACTACACTAATAATATACATAATGTTCAGAAATGAAAGCTTTTTCATTTAATACCAGATCAAAAGCTTCATCAGCAAGCAGGACCTATAAAACGCACCAGGGCCAAAAGACTGCTGGCCATGCTGGGCAGCCGGGTCCTTTTTGCATCACTGAGGTTGCAAGCTCAGACATTGAAGCCAGCAGTTTAAAAATTCAAGATCCTATGACTTTCTTTTTTTTTTTTTCTTTTTAAATAATAATCTCTTTTCATCTTGTTCCTCGAGCTAAGGATGATAATGAGATTTTTATTAAAGAACAGTCTTTTGGTTCAGGAAGCATGGAAAATTGCAGCTCTTGTGAGTTATGAAGCCCAAAAGGAAAGACTCAAAAGAAAACAAGTTTGCAACCTCAGCTACCCCAGTAATAACCAGCCAACGCTAATTGTAGGTATTTTATTCACCAAAAATAAGGAGTAAGTTTCGCACAGTTCCTGAAAAGCATATCATGCCAAAAGAAACCTTCATTTCTTACATGAGATGAAAAATGTACTTTGTCAGACATTTGTTTCTAATGAAGACAGTATGTCATAATGTTTTTCACCTGACCTTGAAATGGCAACATGTCTTATTGACTTTGGTTTAACTTCACAGGAAATGCAGAATGAATTTAATTTTCTCTTTTATAAACACATGCACACACAAATACACACTAATTTAAATGTGATCTGCTGCTATTTGAATACTAGGGGTGTACCTCAGCACGCAGAACTGCTGCCAGCAAAGCATGATCTGCCCACTGAAAGCAAGACAGCATGAATGACAGAGGGCAAAAGAGATCTCATACAACCACCCAGGTCTAAGAGCTGATACCTGAGCTGGTAACCAAGGTTTTCTACCAATCTCCTAATTTATGGCCACATGGAGTCTCAGTCTGCCAGGGAGTGAATGTATATGGTTGTATGCCGCACTAAAACCCACTTCATTGTAAGTATGACATAAGTACCTTTAATTTGCAGTGCTTTTTGCCCAGAGCAATAACAAAGGGAGAAGCAGAATTGTAAGTTTTCAGGTAAGCAATATTTCTCCATTTTCAATTTGGAGGGTTCAGTGAAGAAACGATCAGCAGTGCAGGAAAACTAAACTGGGGATAAATCAAATATTCTAGAAAATTTTGTCAAACTTGAAATATACCAATGAGAGGCATAAATGTGGGTGACAGTGGTATCATCAAGCAACAGAAAAGAGAGAAAATGTCTAGCTTTTGTCTGAGTGTAAATCTGGATTTGTTTAAAACAGGCTTCATTGCCTTTACCTAATGAATCTTTGACTGCAAAGCTGCTGTAGCAGAGCTAACATTCATGTTGAAAAGCATTAGTGTTTTAAACAAATTATTGGGAGACTGTTAAAATTTCTCTCTGGAGAGCTCCTGAGTAACAAAGTGATACCAATCTTTGTGAAATAATTTGTGTTTTGTCCCAGCTTTAATGACTGGCTTTGTCAGAGAAAAAATTTATCATGTTCTACCAGTCATTAGGATAATGCAGAAACATCCATGCAAGTAACAGGCTAAATGCTGTTAACTGAGTCACATCAAAACTTAATTCTATACACAGAATTTCCAGGACCACAATAAGGTACTCTTCTATCTTCTTTTTTTTAAAATTTTTTAATGCAATTACTTCATCCTGGATGCCCAATGTAACATTAGTGTACTTACAGACTGTGTTTCTGGGACAAGAGAGAGGAATTTGGGCGTGCTAGAATACTGTCTAGCACTTTATGAAGTCACTTTAAAATATTTTCTCAGATGGACTAGGTTAGAATTTGGAGGAGTGGTGTTCAGCTGAGATGTTGAAGACCCACAGTGGTACACTTCTTGGCTCCCTTGAGACGTCTAAAGGTTAGACATACAGGTCTGAACTAGTTGCCTTGAGCTGCCTTTTTCACCAATGGAAAGAAATAAGTATGCCAAAAAGAGTAAATCTTAGAAACCTCTCTTCTGGAGTATATATAATGTCCTGGAGGAACCTACAGCTCTCCCTTGGCCCTAAAGAGGGGCTTAGGATGACTAGTTCCACTTTAAGCATCTAACTTTTTGATATCTGAAGTTAGATGACATGATTTTCATCCTCGGCTACCATTCTTTCAGGTTAAAATGCTACCAAGAAAGGTTATGTCTTGAACTCACTGTGGAAAGATCCAAATTGGCCATGGCAGATAAGAAACTCGGTCAGAGACAAGTCTATCTATCATCTCCAATTTGCACAAAATGGGAAGCAAGATCGGTGCCTTCACTCAATATCTGTTCTTTCCACCTTCTCTCTGTGCTTTGAGAAAGTCTTTAATCATTTAAATCAGGTGTATGCCACTATGAAGCTTGATTATTTTTTTTTTAAAGTAAGCATTCATACAGGTTTTATACTCTCATGACCCCAAGGGAGTAAGATCATATTCAGGGAATAAGTTATGATTGCCAGGTTATGGGGGCACCAGGTCCTCAGGTCTGTATCTGAACCTAACATCTTTTGGTTTTCGTGAAGACAGAACAGCATCTCTGGTCTCAGGAGCACAAAACACCAATTAGCTCAGATTAACGAAGATAAGATACGGGTATGGTTCCTCTGTCTGAAAGGCTAAGACTAATTCACAGTTTTGCAATATCTAAGTCCAAACTTCGTGTCTAGCTCCCTAAATGTGTGCTCCCTACTCCTAAAGTTTTGCAGATAAGCAGTAATTGTCTTCTTCAATGTAGGAGGTTAAATAAAGCAAGAGCAAAATTAATCATTATTAAAATTAAACCTAAAGGAGAGGTAAGGGTGAAATTAAACAACTGAGTGGGGTTATCTGGGTCAGAGCTGGGTGTGTTAGCAAATCCTTGTTCCCTCCCTCTACTATGCCTTCTCAAACATACAATGTGTGCCCCAGCCACAAAAGATTTATCTGAATGCATTTGTCCCAACCAATCAATTAAAACTAAACATCTGATTTTTGTAAAGCTTTAAGAAGATTTCTGCAAAAATGGCATCTGAACATACCAGCAATTTCACCGCCCTGCCAGGCCACAGAGACCCATTGACAAGCTGCAAAGATGAAGATTTCTTACAGGTGAAATCCTATCTCTCTGTCCTTTACAGCCTAATCTTCCTGGTGTGCTTCCCAGGGAACATCGTGACAATTTTTGTTTACTTTATCAAGATGAGGCCCTGGAAAAGCAGCACCATCATTATGTTAAACCTGGCTATCACTGACCTATTATATGTAGCCACACTCCCTTTCTTTATACACTACTCTGCTAATGGAAACAACTGGATTTTTGGAGACTTCATGTGCAAGTTTATTCACTTTTGTTTCTACTTCAACATGTACAGTGGTATTATCTTCCTTAGCTGCTTCAGCATCTTCCGGTTTTTTGTAATTGTCCACCCAATTAAATGCTTTTTTGTTCAAAAACGGAGATGGGCAGTGGTGACTTGCATAGTAGTTTGGATGATTTCCCTGGTGGCCATCAGCCCCTTGGGCATCTTGATTGCCACGAGGCATACGGAGAACAGGACAATCTGCCCAGACCTGACTGCTGCTGAAGACCTTGACACTAGTCGGTGGTATAACTGGCTGCTGACAATGTTTGCCTTCTTCTTGCCCTTACTGACAGTGACTCTGTGCTACGTGCTTATTATTTACACCTTGGCTACTGGGCCTCATACACAGGCTTGCTACAAACAAAAGGCTCGCAGACTCGCTGTTGTCCTCTTGGTGGTCTTCTATGTGTGCTTCCTCCCCTTCCACGTCTTTCGAGGGATTCGGCTGGAGCTCCGAGTACGACCGGTTAGCTGCCACTTGAAGAACATGATCTTTTTAATGTTTATTATAGCTAAACCTTTGGCAGCATTAAACACTTTTGGAAACTTACTGCTCTATGTAGTGACGGGAGACAACTTCCAGCAGGCGATCATCTCACTCCTCAAGTTTTGGACAAACAAGAACTTGAAGTAGCAGGGATTGATGCCATAAAAGAGTTATGGAGGAAGGGTCCAAATCTGCTCTCAACCAGCCAAGCACAACCTCCTTGCCTATCAGAGTACTCAGCTTAGCCTTGCCAACACCAAAGGAGCGACAATCTGTTCTGTGTTTTGGATTTAAAAATTGATCATCAAAAGAGAGAACGTATACTTTTAAATAAAACCTTTAAATAAAATACTAAAGTATTAAATGTTAAACTTCTCAGAAATTTCTCTGCATTTGCTTTCTGAATCATAATCACCTCCCCCCACCTGCTGGCCACACTTCTTTCAATGCAGCCCAGGAGACAATTGGCTTTCCGGGTTGTGAGAGTACACATTGCTGGTTCATGACCAGCTCTTCATCCAGCAGCACCGCTAAGTCCTTCTCTGCAATCCATAGAAAATACAAAGTCATTTTTGCCCGTTTCTTTACTCAGAGAAGGTCTGCTTGGTCACACCAGTTAAGGAACAGCTTTGGGTAATAGCACATTTTACAGGCAATAAGGCCTGTCTCACAGGGAAAAAAATAAGACTTGCAGGAAAATGTGAGTCCAATACTTGCAGTTACCATCCAGAGAGGTCCTGGGACCAGCTGAGGTACACCAGCCAACAGCAACATGAAACTATTAGCAACATAATATTCAGAGTCCAAAAGTATGACCGCAGAGTGAATTCTGCAATACATTTTTTATAGCAACCTTATTTCATGTTTCATTACTTTTGCTCTCCACTCTGAAATGTTCATTAATCAATGGTAACACATGCAGCCCCAAGGCTCTCGTGTGACCCTTCTCCTCATCCAGTCCCTCTATGCATGGCCTGGCCTTCAAATAACCACCAGACCAAGACCACCAGACCATCATTCCCACTAAGCACATACCTGAGTAACTGGCAGACAGCCTGTGACTCCTCTGTGGCACGAGGAGCCCACTCACTGCCTTTCTCCAGGCTGTCTAGGGGATCAAAACAGGCAACAGCAAGTTATAGACTTGTGAAGGGAATGAAAGTAGATAAGAAACCATTCCCGACACAGGAAGAGCAGGACAGGGAAAGGAAGAAGAGTGTTCGTCTGGGATAGGGTAGAAGATGAGCTGTGAAGGAAAAGTCCTGGCAGAAAGCAGAGTAGGAAGCCATTTTCCTGCAGAAATACACATTTCATTTTAATCCATCCCTGGGTATTAGTCAATGCAAGTTTTAAAACTTCTGCACAGCGCAACATGATCTCCTCTGTCACCATTACCCATCCTCAAATTGTGGATGATGTCTTTAGGTGAAGAGGGAATCTCACCTAGTACAGACCTGGAGAGATGGTGCATGAGGAAAACATCCAAAAAAATGTGAAGAAAAGGCCTCCCATTCCACATGCTGCATTGGTTTTGCCAGTTTCCAAGGGGCAGCACCACCTTCTCTGCCCCACTTAGAGTGCTGTTCAAAACCACCTGCTCCCGAGACACCAGAACCACAATCAGAAGGCAATACTGAACGTAGCATCTTAGCTGTTTTTTCAGTTTAGGGTATCCTATCAACAAACCACCAAGTTTTTTTGAGGAGAACTGGGCTGATATAGTATCTTTTAAGTCCCTACTGCATAGAGACGAGTTTCATTAACTTGAATGGAGTCGTACCTCAACATCTACATCGTGGGGTCTAGTTCTTTTGGTGTTTGAGACAGAAAAGGAACTCTCTGTTTTTGCAGCAATATAGGAGCAGATTTTGCTTTCAATTTTAAATTAAGCTCTGCGTTAGTTCCCTTTTAGCTCTATTTGATATATTCTGGGTAAATTACTTAGCAAACTCATCTGTTCTTACATCCAGGCTATTTACCCTTTTTTAAATGCAAGATGCTTGGAACATCTTCAGTACTAGCACCATCACCCGGAATGATCTGGGCAGATATCATCCTGAGTTGGCAAGATCTTGATTTCTCAGTTTTTTCTACAAGCTATGAAGAACAAATGCAGAAGCTACTCTATTATGAACGGTATGTTTGCAATTTCAATAGAAGTCAAAGAAATCTATACAACAGTCCCACCTGCTCCCCTACCCCCCTCCCGATCAATGCTGGCCTCCCACTTTCATACTGCTCCATACTGCAATAACCTACTCATTTTGCATGCCCTCTTGGGGCATGCATTATTCTCCTGCCCTTAAGTCCCACTGCTCTTCTGCATGTCTGCCATGCTGGTTACTATAGGGCCATGACTGTTGGCAGGTTCATCCCTAACCTGGCATTCTATAGCATGACATTAGCCAGCCAAAGACAGTAATCACAGTTGCTGTGGAGTTGTCAGCATCCATTCCACTCTCCCTTCACCTTCACAATTCATCCTCAATGGAGCTAGGGAATAAAAAGGGAAGATTATAAAAATGTTATCAAGAAACTGCTACCATCTGACATGACAGTCAGGTCTAACAGCAGAACCTGATTCTTGCATTTTAAGATTTACATCACCACAGACAGGAAGAACAGTTCAGTCATATTCATATTATACTAATTTTTTATTTGACACCTTCAAGAGTTATATTTGCTTTTTAGCTTTAATTGTAAATGTTTTTGCAGTTTTTTCAGAACTGCTGCAATGCAAAGGCTTGCTATTCCTTCCAATAGGAAGGAAGGCAATACGTTTGCCTTCAGATGAAAGAAACAAACCATGTTCAAGGAGTAAAAGACAGACCTATATTCTCAATTTGCTATAGGTAGGACACCAGTCCCTAAATAAGTATCATACTATGATCATTTACTGCTTATGTTTGTAACTTTCTCACAAGACCAGAGCACTGTCACCTCTACATACAAGCCACAGAGACATAAAGCCAAAATGTTTATTTTACTGTTCTCAGCAAAGGCCCAGATCCATACCTATAACTTCAGCTCCTGCCTGCACAGAAGTACAGGAGGAGACATTTTACTGGAAGAGGACAAGAATGACTTTTTCTCAGCAAGTACAGAATTTCTCTGGTGTCTGATCCCCAGCAATAATTAAAACAGAAATGACATTTCCTAAAATAATTCTTTCCATAAAGTAACTAACAGTGATTGCTCTTGTAAAGCAAACAGTAAGGTTCAGGAGTATCACTGTGTCTACCATCTTGCACATGTTCTGCTCTCATCCTCAGGCTGATCTTTTGGATCATTGGCATCTTTGAAGCAGCGTGAGAACAAGGACTCTGCTCCTCTCGATATCTGTCTGGTCTAAGGCAACAGATCCACCTCTGGAAGTGTAGGAGGTAACATTTTAAGCCCTTGGGCCACCCACCAGCTTCATCCCCACAAAAGGTTTAGCTGTCATAAAGCAGGACTAGAAGGAGGAGGCTGCAGGCTCGACAGAATGTCACAGTGCCAAACGCTGTCCTCCCCCTGTCTATACCAAGTCCCCATACAACAGCCAGGAAAACCAGCAAGAAACCTTTTTGCACAAACACAGGAGAAACCCATTCAAGGAGAAACCCAGCTGGTGCCAGTAGCATGACAGTGGCTCAGGGACTTCATGACTGTATCAGTGAAGAAGGCTGGTTTCATCAGGTGTACAGCGTACGCACCTCATTTTATCACCCCCTCTAAGGAGACAGAAATAGCTATTTTTAGGATGCTTAAAGAGCCCACAGGAAGTCTAAGCCTCCCAAAAAAATAGACTGGACTTACTACAGAACCATACGTGGGGATGTGTGAGAGGGACAGTGAAACAAGGAGGGGAGGAAAACCCATCTCAGCTTGGATGAGACTCTCACCTTCTCTGAAGGAATATGATACACACGAACCTTCCTTTTCTTTCTTTAATATTGTTTTCTTCTTTCTGTGGCAGCCTGTGCTCTGGGATACATCTGCAGACCCCACAAGGAGCAGGAGATATGGGTCCACATGCCCAGCACAGTGGGCGGGGTGGGGGAAGGCACTGCATACAAAGATTTTGTGGAGCAACCCACAAAACCAAGTCAGATGGTTACATTTGGTATAGAAGTGTAACTACTTAAGGATTGACATGTAACATGCTCTTTGGTCTTGCAGTAGTGGTGGTGGAGAAGAAGCTTCTGCCAGTCTATCAACTGTGTCCATTCTCAAAGAATAAACCTGAGTCTCAATTAAAAATACCATTATTTAAGCACTGTTTTAAAACTATGACTGCCAGTAACCTTTCTTTCTGTATATGTACAAATCCAATGCAAATAGTCAGCTAAAATATTTCCACAGATCCATCAGCAGGTTTCCACTTTATAAAACCACCTACCTACACATTAACCTCAGTGGCTACTCATGGGTTTGCGTATGCAAACCCTGAGGAACAGAGACAAGGATGACTTAACTTGCAAGAAAGCACACGCATGAGGCTGATAGCACAACACGGGGGGTCCAGCATTATCCAAAAATTATGTTGAAATTTTGAATCTGTTATCTAAAGCCTTCCCAGACTCCTGCAGCATCTTGGGTCAGCATCACAGGGATGGTGGCAACACCAAAATTAATCATGGTTTTGTATAGTAGAAGGAAATTAGGTTGTTAGGTGTTGCTGAATTTTACATAAATCTGCCAATGGCGGTACAGTGGACAATCACAGCAATTTGCAGCTTTTATTCTCGTTACTGCATACCAGAACCACAACAGAAGGTATAGTTCCCATGGCTCTTCAGAGATGATATGACCAGGCTTAAGAAAGCAGTCTGTTTAACTCGCTCTCCTGGTCACCTGGGCAATTTCTCACCAGAGATATGGAAACACGGGAGCAGCAGCAAAGGCCAAACGGCTGCATTTATACCACAGTGTTTCTCCTCCACTACCCGTGGTGGGGCTGAACTGAGTCCATCAGCAGAAGTGGTCTGGCTTATCCCAAAGCCAGCAGAGCTGGCAACCAGTACAAATGCAGAGGTAGAAAACTTCTGCAAGAGTCACCAGGGCAAACCAAACCTCCTCATCCTGAGCAAATGCAGGCGCTGGCACGTTGGCTCTAGAGAGGGCTGGGAGTTCAGGGGTGTCCCTGTGCCTCGCTTTTCATGTCACCTCCTCTGGTGCTCAAGGTGACTTCCCTCCTTCCCTGCCTGGCTATGGCTGCATGTCGGAGATGAAGGCCTGGACTTTAGGCATGGAGATGCTGGTGTTTTGGGAGAGCATTGCGGGAGGATGACAGGCAGAGCCAGGAAAAGGAGCACATGAGGATGTGCCAGAGCTTGCCACTCCTTTGGGGTTCCTGGTTGACAGCAATGTCCCCTTGGGGACAGACATAGGTGTTCAGGATCTTCCTTGTGCCTGCCCTTCCTTTTATGTGTGATGGAGAAACAAACCCGTAGTAGGAAAACAACAAGATGATCCTTAAGGTCCTTTCCAACCCAAAGCATTCTATTAAACATTTCCTTTCCCTCTTCTACCTCAAAAATAAGTCCAACAACAACAAAATCTTTTCTTTACATGAGTCTTGGGCAGGATTCCTAGCAAGTGAGCATGTGGAAAACCAGGGCTGATTTATATCATGAGGAGTCTTCTCTGGGAGGGGATGATGTTGCTGTGCAGCTCAGATGAGGTTGGGGACATCCTGCCACCCACACGAACAAGGGGGAGGGACAATCTGGCCGTGAGCCCAGTATAGAGCTGGGTCGGTGCTGCTGATTCACCAATAAATCACTGCTGGGCAAGTAGGAATGCTTGTTCTGGTCCTGGAGCTGACTGACCCTCCCATCAAACCAGAGAGAGTCACTTTATCTCCTCCTAATTATTTCCCCTGCCACATTTTATCCTCTTAGAGTTACAAGCTCTTTGGGGCAGATGTCTTAGTGAGCATTTGCACAACAGGATCTGAATCCCGAATGGGCCCTCCTGGCATTATGAAAATTCAATTAAGGGCTTCAGCCATAAAAATGTAAATGATGTAGCTACTTATCATTTGTGCGTATAGAGACACATAAACACACATATGCAGATACACATGCCCAGGGAAGCAGTACCTAATGCAAAAATAAAACTCTTTTAAAATAACAGTGCTATGCTATGTTTAAGTTCCTTCCTTTGGATATGAATATATGTATTACTTGTTCCTTATCTCTCCTGTGGAATAAAAATATCATGACACTGGGGACAGAAACTGGCTGAACAGAAATCACTTTTCAGGACAAGAAGCAATTGCTACAGAAGTAATTACAGCAATGCACAAAATCTTCTGAAGCAGTTTTCTAAAGTTTGTGGTGACACACTGGGTTAAATAAACATAATTTTCCAGATATAATTTTCTTCTTTATACAAATTAATGAAGTTTTACTACTGAGTTGAAGACTGGTCTTTAAGTATGATGTTTCATTTATATTTAATATCAGTAACACCTGCCTATTTAGCTTCTCTTTTTTTTTGTGCAATGGAAACAAACTGTATTTGCCTGTGTGATAAACGGTAATGTTCTGTACCAAAATGGATTTGGATGTATATTCAGGGGTAGGCTATTCAAGTCTGGGATATTTGCTTGTGTAAATTTTGTTGTAAATTTTGGTGCTAAGATGTTGATATTTCAAGATGATTATGTGGCTCATTTCTGCACTGCAAAATTGAATGTGGCTCACTGTCCAAGCAGTTTAGGTTTACTCATGTGCTTAGAATACAAAGAGCATTCTCATCTGACCTATTTTAAATATATATATCTTACATTACATTGAGCTATATCACCCTCTTAAGATGACTATTTTTGCCCCACTTACTATAAAGGAACATGTTTTTCTCTTCTGGAAAAAAATAAAAGTGTCTCCCTGTCATCTATTTTTGTTTAATTTTATTTTTTTTCTTAGCAGCCATTCTCAGTAAAACTTTCTCAACTAACTTCAGATAACATATAGGCCCAGTTCTGAGGTAGCTCTCTAGGGTGTTTTTACAACCAGCAGGGAGAAATGCGAACTTGGAGGGTCCAATTATTCCCCCCAAAGTGGGCCAGGTGAACTGTGCCTCAGAAGTGCCTGCACTTGACTCAACAGCATCCACGCTTCTGACTTTGGCACCCAGGCTTTGACACGACAGACCTCATCCTCTGTGTCTCATCTGTAGGTTGATCGTTCTTTCTATGTGAAAAGTTTGGGGGGGGTTGAAGCGATAGCTATAGTGATCAGTAGGGTTGGATTGAGGGAGTTGGATGTTA
>JAOXJM010000001.1:155283073-155298151 GCA_026413425.1 Tringa solitaria
ATGGGCTGCCCAGGGAAGTGGTTGAGGCACCATCCCTGGAGCTGTTCAAAAGATGAGTTGACATGGTGCTGGGGGACATGGTATGGTGATGGGTTTTTTGTTAGAGTTAGGTTGATGGTTGGACTAGTGATCTTGAAGGTCCCTTCCAACCTAGATGATTCTATGATTCTATAAGTTTAGCCAGCAAGACAATAATTTGTTAAGGTGAACGGATATCTGCTAATCATACCTCGGGAGATGGGCGTGCCATCCAAAAGCATAAACGGAATTAGACTGATTTGCCCCATTGTCATGGTTTCAGTTGCGGGAGAGTTAACTTTCTTGCTAGCAGCTGGCACAGAGCTATGTTTTGGATTTGGGATGGGAAATAGTGTTGATAGTACACTGGCATTTTCAGTTGTCGCTAAGCAGTCAAGTTTTTTTCTGCTCCTCACACTGCCCCACCAGCAAGTAGACTAGGAGGGTACAAGAAGCTGAGAGGAGACACAGCCAGGACAGCTGACCCCAACTGGTCAAAGGGATATTCCATGCCATATGATGTCATGCTTGGTATATAAAGCTGAGGAAAGAAGTAAGGGGGAGGACATTCTGAGTGATGGCATTTGTCTTCCCAAGTAACCATTACGTGTAATGGAACCCTGCTCTCCTGGTTGAACATCTGCCTGCTGGTGGGAAGCAATGAATTAATTCCTTGTTTTGCTTTGCTTGTGTGAGCGGCTTTTGCTTTATTTATTAAACTGTTTTCATCTCAACCCATGAGTTTTCTCACTTGTACTCTTCCAGTTCTCTCCCCCATCCTTACTGGAGGGGAGAGCAAGCAGCTGTGTGTTCCTAGCTGCTAACTGGAGTTAAACCATACCACCTATGAATACACACATTTTGGAAGTCTTCCCTCTTTTCTCTATGTCTAGCTCCAGCAGAAGCGCAGAGACACAGGGAGCAGGATGCTGATAGAGCTTAACAGCATAAGCTCACAGGACCCAATGCAGGTCCTTGCTGGAGCAAGTGGAATGACTGGGTTCCTCGATTTCCATGGCTAATTTTGAGGGAGGTACCAGTGCTTTAATAAATAAGTACTAAATAAATACTAAATAAACACTAAATAAATGCAAGAAGTGCCATTAAAAAGCAAACTTAGGAGCAATGATACCAGGATCAGGTTAGATTTAGTTTTTCCCCAGGACAGCCAGTGATATAATCAGAATTATTACTCACGGTTTCACAGATGAACTGTTTTTTCAGAGTCTGTGAGATGGTGGTTGCTTTCTTGAGTGTTGAATTCACTCCACTCCCACTCATGTCAGCAGCTTGGCTCACAGCTGATTTTAAGTCTTTCAGCCCAAATTGCCTTTTTCTCCCCTCTCGAGTGCTCTCGACAGGGAGCCTGCCTGAAAAGCACAAGCAAAAACTAGATTGCTCAGGTTTACAATAAATTGGGAGAAAATGGAGTAGGAGCAACAAGGCAGCTGCTCCCTATCGAACATCACAGTAAGGACCTGCCTGCCGAGGAGACCTGATTTCCTCAGCTCCTCGAGGATGATAGGGATTTCAAAAGCCTCTTCCTGGAACTGAAATAATAATTCTGCAGTCATTGGCTTTAGTGTATGGTCTTTGGTTTTCATATGTGTTTCTTAAAAGACAGATACTGAAGAACAACATAGTTTTACAACGAACTGAAAAAAAACCAAAGGTAAAGCTTTTGTTTAAACAGAAGTCCTTAATTGTGTCACAAAGCTACTATTCCTCTGTGCTACAAGGATAGTGCTATGAAGTTACCATTTCTGTAAATTCGTGTATCATGTGTCCATATGGCACAGCACTGAGCCCAAACAGAGCTTTTCTTTAATCTCTCTGCTGTCTGTGTGATTAACCCTCCACCTCCAGGTTGTGAAACTGCCTCCCATCCACAAGCAAAAACAAGGATACGGAGCAATAGTGAAACTTAGGTGGAGAGGATGGGTGGTTATTAGGAATGTATCCCAATGTTGGAGCCAGCACACCTCACACGCAGGCCTGGAGGGAAAGATGTGATGCCCTAAGCATCTCCATTTCCAGTGGAGTAAGAAATGGGCTGCTGTGAAGACATCCAGAGGTTGATCCAGTCCAAGTAAGAGGAACTACTAAGCACATCTGTCCTCTTAAGACTTGGTTTACTTATGCATTTTTAAGCAGAAGCACCTAATGCAACGGGGCCACCTTCTTTAAATGAGCGATAGCATAGACAGTTAGGTAGTTATAGCTTTCCCAAGAAGAGGGGAGGGGAAGCTGGGCTCTCTCAGTTTTAAAAATGCCATTGGCCAGAAATTGTCCCATCCCCTTGGTCGCAGGGTGTTTTGGAGGGGGGGACACCCCCCACACATCCTGCAGAAGCAGGACCCTGCTCATCCCAAGAGCCCAAAGCAGCCTGCTCCTCCGGAAGGAATGGCTGCTCAAGCGTGCATTTGGTACCAGCCTCTAATCCCAGTATAGGCAGGCTGGCTCCCATTTTCAATAAGAGAAAATGAAGAAGAGCTTCTTAAACTGCTCTCATCTATGTCTGTGAGCACTTTTAGCCCATTGCACTGCAAAGTCAAATGTTAACGGTGATTTATGCTGACATCTCAGATGTTGCACGGAGAAAGCCTGGGATCAATGGCTGGACGGCTACCACAGAAAGCTGAGGGGCTTAAGAAGCTGTCCCCGTTCAGCTGTGAAGTTCCTCTTTCCTTCTGTCAGTGTAAATACTCACCTTCTGTTTCAGCACAACAACAAGACGTGTTCATTTAAACTCCATGAGTGTGGCCAGGAAAGGAGCCTTTGCATGATTAGGCACAGCTCAGAGAAGGTTTAAGTGCTTTAGTGCCTCTTTGCCATTAGTGGCTGCCTCCCAGCTGAGACACGGGGTCTGGCTGTCTCTTAATTTGGATACAGCAATTAGAGGCTGAGAGCTCTGCTGGGCCAGATCCCAGCCCTGATGTGCAATGTAGATATAGCTATAGTTGTGTTTCTGGCATTTACGGTGAAAAAAAGATATTTGCCATTGAAAACATCAGGTTAAATTTTATATACTTTATTTCCATCAAGTGTCTCTTGGTAATGGATAACATTTACCCAGATTAGAGTGCCTGGTAGTCCTCCAAATCTGAGGAGACCTGCATTTGAGCTGAAATTAAAAGCTGGTGACTTTAATGGTTGGTTCGCTTTTGAAATAATAATTAAAAAAAATAATCAGTGTCAGAAGAACTGATAGGAGAACTGATAGAAGAACTTGAAAGGGAAATTCACAGGATAAAATGGACATCATGATACCTAAAAGGTCACCTTGGTCACCATAAGCAAGGGAATGTTTTGGGGGTCAATCCCCTCAGCATCAAGCTGGCTGCACATCAGCAGGGTGCAGGCACAAGCCTGACTTCCAGGAGGGGGAGTGGGAAGTAGGAAGGCCCACGGTGCCATTTTGCAGGGTGAAAATCTCTGGGCGAAAGCCCGAGAGCATGGCAGGGCCTGGCAGCAGCACACCGCTGGGGTAGGCAAGGGATTGGGGAGCAGGGACCTCTGGGTCCCCTCACCACAGGCAACAGCATCCCCTCCGCAAGAAGCCCATGCGTGTCCTTAGGAGATATCTCCTAAGCTAATTTTCTTCCGGCATATTATCTTCCCCTGTGATGATGTGTCTGTTTATCAAATGCATAGACTGTTTTCTAAATCCTTCCTCGCTCACTGCAAACAGCTTCACCTGATGTCTCAGCCCTTCACCCACCAGCTGCATGAGATTTTTCTCTTTCCAGCTTCTAGCCAGTCCGCCCACCCCCTCGTCCGTCCACCCATCCCCCCCACCTCCGAGGATATAAGGGCTTGTTGTTGTTTTTTCTTTTAAGCAAGCTTTTTCTAAAAAGAGGTATCTGAGGCGTGCATATACTGTTCTTTAATCCCTTACCTCCCACACTTCCCTCTTTTCTTAAACCAAGCTGTTAATAAGAATGCAGATTGCTGTAACCAGAATTTAGAGGAAGGATTCGCAGTAGCCAAATATAAATTTAAAGGTGGCAGCAGCATGATCAAACCACAGCTCTGCTCATAAACATTTCTACAGTATATGTTTTCCACAGTTTACCTATCACAACTTAAAGCCATAGTTACAGCTTTAAATGAGTAGGCTTGTTTTTAAGGATTTCCGGTGTTATAACTGACAGCATTTCATATCTCAATGTGCTTAAACCTACACTAACTGCAAGTTCCCAACACGATCATCACATATAAATGGCAAAAAGAGGGGGAAAAAAAGTGAATTGCCCCACCAGTCCTACTGAAAACGTGGAATGTGAGTTCACATCCATACAGCTATGGTTCAGGGAGGAATTGAGCAGCTGGGTGTCCCCCTGAAATGGCAAGCACAGCACAGAAAGGCAGAAAAACTCCCTTTCCTTCCTTGTCAAGAAGAAAAGTTTGATGCAGGTTTTGAAAGATGTGCTCCGGTTGCCCTTGCCTACCTTGGGGGGTGGCACAGTCCAGCCTCTCACAGGGGATGTGGGGAATGCCAGGGAGCAGCAAGCTGCCTGAAAGCAGACAGGCAGGCACAGAAATAGAGTCATAGAATCATAGAATGGTTTAGGTTCAAGCGACCTTAAAGATCATCTAGTTCCAATGCCCCTGCCATGGGTAGGGAGACCTCCCACCAGACCAGGTTGCTCAAAGCCCCATCCAGCCTGGCCTTGAACACTTCCAGGAATAGGGCATCCACAACATCTCTGGGGAACCTGTTCCTGTGTCTCACCACCCTCACAGTAAAGAATTTCTTCCTGGTATCTAATCCAAATCTCCCCTCTTTCAGTTTAAAACCATTACCCGTCATCCTATCACTACACTCCCTGATAAAGAGTCCCTCCCCGTCTCTCCCATTAGGCACTGAAAGGCTGCTTTAAGGTCTCCCCAGAGCCTTCTCTTTTCCAGGCTGAACAACCCCCAACTCTCTCAGCCTCTCTTCATAGGAGAGGTGCTCCAGCCCTCTGATCATCTTCGTGTTCTTCCTCTGGACTTGCTCCAATGAGGACAGCCTTATGTGTGCCCACAGGTATAGGCATCAAGCACTGCAGACAGTGTGAGACCACACCAGGTTTAGGACACTGAGTTAGTAGCAGGGCAAGCTAATTGTGCTCAATTGTTTTGTGAACCCACAGTCACCTGTTTGTCTTTTCAGCTCCCATTCAGATGTCTTTTACTCCTCTTTTCCTCACCCTTTTCCTGCTCAGACTCATGGAGGCACAAGCCCATCAATAGTGGTGCTCAGACTGATACCCGGGGTGCTTCTGGGGCTCTGCAGAACCCTGAATTGCCCTGCTGGTAGGGTTGTCCAGAGGTGGCTGCAGAGTCTTGGGGCTCAGTCAAAGGAAGGCCCCACCGTGGCCACCGTGGGTCTGTCTGAGGGTGCCATTACCTCCCTCATGCTCCTCTTGGTGCCTGAGGTGCGGCACAGCAGAGAACCTGTCACTGCAGCTAGTGCCAACACCAGGTCAAGGAAGGGCATCCCCGCAGCACCACAGCTGCTGTGCACACTCAGCCCTCCTCTTGTGCTGAAACCTCATCCAGGATCACTTCATCTAAGGCTTTCCTCCTCACCTCGACGGTGAGTGGGAGCCACAGGACCGATGTGCACCATCCCCGAGAGCTACTGCACAGCTTGGCTGGGTGGGACCATCCTGCCATTTGGTTTTATTTTAATGTAAAATAGCACAAAAAGTATCTTTTTATAACTTACCAGAGTTCCATCTCCAAAGGTACCTTCCTGAGTCAGGAGCTTACATATGGGTGACTTAAGTCCCCACCTACATCTCCTGTCTTTGGCCAAACCTCCTGCCAGTTGGTGGTTTTTGGATCCCTGCACAGCTCAGCCCAAGGGGCACATCCCTCCCTTCTCTTGCACGAAGCTGTACTGAAGGTTTGTAGGCATTTTTCTTTGTAAGTTTTTTGTGGTTTGCACCCATCATAAAACCTTACAATTTTAAAGGCGTAGATTAGCCTAAGTACATTAGTCTCGGCTGAGTGCAATGCAACTATTTCAAAAAGCAGCAACCCATCACTGAAAAAGCTTCTCCATTAGTAGCACTTACACCACTTGTGCATATTTAATACGAAATTGCCAGTGAGTAAAATGGCCATTACATATCTCAATTAAATTGACATATGCATGCTATGCAGATCTCACATCACCTTTGCACCCTCATTCACCACTCGCTAGAAATCTCCAAAACACGGGGCTTCTCTTCTTCTCCTGGTGGCTTTCCCTACAAAGGACAACAGGGGAAGGACACCCTGACACCCCCTGATCCCTACACCGTGCACAATTTAGCACATATGCCCCTGTTCAGACCAGGAAAGACACAGGCAGTGCAAGTGGTATCAAACGAAAGCAAAAACTTATTAGCCATGTTTCTGAGAGACGGTGAGTTTTATATTGTTGCAGTCTCACACTTCACAGCTAAAAAAGCAGGAGACGTGACAGCGCATTCATTATTTAAAGATCAGTCAGAGGATGACAATGCTTGTAAAGGCAGGGAAGATAAAGCACGTTACATTCTCGAGTTCAGTGCTAGGAGCACAGATCACAACATCGAGACAGTCCATGGCAGTGAAAATCGACAGCCTGCCAATGGCTTTCTGCCACACCTCCAGGCTCTCCAGGTAGGGAACAGGGTGATGGGTCTCAGCAGGGAGGTCCTGGGTCTCAGACAGTGTGCGGATGGCAGGTTGAGCCCCTGGGGAGCAGAGGAGCAAATGGAGAGCGTGCCCGACAAGAGAAGAGCAGCTATGCTGAGGGACTTGTAACCAAATACACTTTTCAGCTTTCCTGCTTTATCACCTGCTCTAAGGAAATCTCAACTCCTGGAACGCAGCAGCCCTGTTATGCTCTAGTCAAACTCATTTAGCTGCCGGTCAGAGAGCTGCCTGGCAGCTGAAGGAAGCCAGCTTTGCTCTCTCTTTCCTTATCAAACTCTTTTTTATGGGGTTCTGACCCAGACTCCTCAATCACCGCTGCTCTTTGTGTCTGTCGCTAAGCTGTACTTGCAGAAACTCCAGGAAGGAGTGGAACTCTTTATCCTTGAACACTGTCCTCTTCAAAATGCACCTGGTCGGTATGATGTATCTTTTGGGGGGCTTCCCAAATTATGCACTGCTTTCACCAGCTCTTCAAGGTCTAGGGTAAACATCTTCAGTGTCTGCCAAGCCCCCGTTGACTCAGACTGGGAAAGCCTACAAGCTGTAGAGGAATGGAGGAGGCAGCTGGCTATGTCGATACTAGTGGTCTAAAGTGGGCCAGGGCCAAAACGAGGTGCTGTTGCCTTGTTAATGCGCTCCCCAGCTCAGGTCTGACCTGAATTTCTCCCAGACGCTGACTGGGGATAGTTTAGGGGCTGGCACATTCCAGAAGCAGCTCCTAACGAGTTGCAGAGGGAAAGTCAGCCTGGTCTGGGCGGAGGGAACAGCCAAGTAACCACAGTCTCCCATGGGATCAAAGTGCAAGCCATGGCACAGGTGTTATTTGTGCAATCCCTGCCCACCCATCCTTCTCTTGTGTCACTGTCTCATGTCCTGCTGCAATAGAGCTTCAACCCACCAAGCTGGGACCTTCACTTATGAAACTATACCTGCCATTACCTATATTTAATGGTTATGGCAATTCCTGCTCACACTATAAACTGACGTCTGCTAGTACTTTGCAGGACCACTTCGGTGTGCTCCCACAAAGTGGTTGTTGTACACCCAGGATTTGAATCACCCCCAAAATGACCTTTCACTACAGCATACCGGAGAGCCTGTAATGCCATGCGTGTGAGGTGCATTCAAGATCTGGCCACTGAGGGAGATCTATGAGCTACAACGAGTAAATAACAACTGTGCAAATGAAAACAGTAATAGCCCATTTCTATACCTCAGACATGCTAAACCACCACTTAGACAAAATGCTTCCATCACATGAACTGTACATCAAGCCCTGAGCCCTGAGTTTGAAGGTCAGATAAGTACGGAAGGGAGAGCAACTCTCACCCTGTCAGAAATCATCAGCAGAAAATGCCACCATGTTCACTTACTATCATTTTAGCGGTGGGCTAACAAACTGAACAGCTAGGCCAGGTGCCACCACATACAGGGCTCTGGCACTAGGAAAGGCCTTTTTAACTTGAGTGATGTATAGTCAACAACAGTATAGCCTATGTGTGTTTGTGTTGACCATCTAATGACATGAAAGGCAGGACATCCTATATTATAACTTGCTATTCTGTTGCTGTCCCCTGAATGGTTCTTCTTCCAAGGGCTTTTCAGTCTTCGGACTTCTGCTCCCTAAAAACATGATGTTTATTATTTTTTAAGACAGGTCATATCAATTACAGTAGCTAAAGAATTCAACTTGCCATTGTCTTCCCAGAAAACCTCCTTCATATTCATTACCTGCTTGGCAGATTGCATGAATTTGAATGCTGATTTACAGAATAGAGCTTAAAACCAGTGTGATATATACAGCCAGTTGGAGAACAGGACACAAGGTCTCATTTCAAGTTTTATTGAAAGGAAACATTAAGTGCTCTGTTTTATAATAGCAGTTCCAATAAGGGCCACTTTATGCTAAATAAAAGCTTCTGTATTAACCCAAGTGTAGGTTTGGGAGGTCTTAAACCTAAAGTGGCTTCAATTTCTAACAAAACAGAAACTGAAGTAAGCTACGTAGCTTAAAAAAACTCCACATCTTACTTTAACATCCTCTCCTCACCCCCACGATCTTTTCTACTTCTGACAGTGAAACTCCTTCAAATCCCACAGTTTTCTCCCCACATAGTTGACCTCCCAATCACCCTGTGTCAGCAGTCATCAGATGCTGGAGCTCTCCATGCAGGAGGTGCAGTGTTATTACACTGGACCTACATGGCCAAGACCAGCCCTTGACCTTTCCCAGTACCAAAGATGGGTCCTCCTTGTGTCCTCCTTCAAAACCATTAATTATCTGGTGACTTAGGTTCAGCCAGGACCAGGTTAGAGAGCTATGGTCTCATGTGTGTTTTCTGTGCCTCAGCAGGGACCCAGAGATGGTGACTGCAACAGATGGACCCATGTAGTAAATCGGCACCTAGTGTATAGTTTGCAAACAGAAGACAAGCTGATTCAGATCTTAATGTTTGCTAGGGGAGGGAGTGTCAAGCTTCTTCACATACAAGCCTGTCCTCATGGAAAAGAATGTAATGTTTTCCCTGCTATTTTTGAGGTCAATCTCACATTAGACTGACCCACACACAGGCCTGGATCTTGTGTTTGCTAATGCTTAAGGGACATCCTTGGAGGTGGAGTGAGCTCTCTTAAACAGTGCTTAAGTGTGAGAGCTGCATACCAAGCATTGACCTTGAAACACCAGTGCGTGTGTAAGAAAATATGTCTCTGTGTGCTGGATAATTTATTTCAACTTGAAAGCAAACAAAGATTAAAAGTAAGATCTCTGTAGCAAAAAGAACGTGAGGTTAGAACCAAAAAACTCTCCCCACATGGAGGTGAATTGAAGAAGGCAACCCAAACAAATCTACAGACCTCAGCCAACCATTCTCCCTAGGAAACACAGGTACCCAAAATTCTTCTTTGTTGAGATGAGGATCTAAGAGGCTATCACCTCCTTCACAGTCCCTCAACTCAGCTGAAAATGGAGTGGTGAAGGTTGCTATTCACCCACCTCCTTCCCCTTCCCCTCGACTCTGCCCTCTGCTGAACGGATGGCCATGCCAGCCTCTTGGGAAGAAAGACCAGTAGGCTCGAACATCCTTGAGCCAGAAGGATTTACAACCTATATTTATACATTTAAATCTCATTTCCTCCTCCCATCACATTTGCAAAGAAGAGAGGTGCACAAATATCACAAAACCTGTTGTGTCAGTGGCTGGTAGATAAGTAAATATTCTGCAATTGACCTGGTGTGCTGCCTTGGCATTGGCCTTGCCAACAGAGGTCTACTCCTCTATGCTTAGGGTACAAAAGTCTACAGAGACAGCAGTGACACATCTTAGTCACACCACCATAGCCACTAAAAATCCTACAACAGAAGTACTGATTTTCATCTCCTTTATAGATGAGATTTTATTTTAAAACAAAAGGTAGAACAAACTCTGTGATGACATCTTTCTAAAGGAAGCCTGTGACGCCTATTGCAACTGAAGGCATTCTGCAAATGCCTTATCTTGTTTCACTTGTCTCAGACGCTCCACCAGGGACACCCCCTCAGAGGGATGTATCCACCTCTCAGAGGCAGGAGAAGGGATAATCAGGATGGTTTCCCTTGGTCCTGGTGTCAGTAAGAAGTCTGGAGGGCTTAGAGGACCTGGGCAGTGAGCCTCTTCCCCTGCCTCCAGCTGCTCACAGCTGGCGCTGCCATCACCTGCACAGTTGGTGCCTGGTCAGCAGCAGCCGCGCTACGAAGGATCTGCCTGGGTTTGCGGAAGCTCTCCTGACCCTTCCTCTGCTCTTCCCCTCCACAAAAGCAAGATGCCCCACTCCAGCTGGCCTCAGAATGGGTCAGTGACCACGACCAACCTCAGCTCCTGCTTTAAACAGAACCAAAGCATAACATGAGGAAATGAAAGGTGGCAGCCTTCTCGAAGCTGCTTTTGAGGGTAGGCCTGTGTAGTTCAGCAGAGAGGTACGGTGTTCACAAACTAGAGTTAAAGCCCAAGCCACTCATTTAGCCAAGCATTACCAGATCCTCAAGAAAAAATAAACAACCCCCCACCAAACCTTAGGGATTGCCTACAAGAGACCATGCTTCTGACGTGAGTTTTCCCGTAACCTTCTGTTGCTGTGGCCATGATGACACCCGGGCAGCTTTCTCTGCACCAGGTTAATTTGCCTCCTGTGTGAGATATTGTGGTCATGAGCCACCCAAACTGCTGTAACTGCTCCCGAGGGGATGATGTTCCATGTGCAATGTCCCACCAGCCCACTGGGTTGCAAAGAGGCTGTTAATGGCTGAGAGTCTCCTCTGTCTATGCAACTGCAAAATATTAGCATTACCCAAACAGAAAAGATAAACTTTGGGAGTTTGCCAAAGACTTAAACAATTAATAAGCTAAATTTCTTTCCCTCCTCCCTCAGATCCCAGTGTTGTCAGAAGGGCATCAAGGATTTCTTTTTGTTTATTGGAATTAATTTACTTCTTCCCCCAAACGACAACTGCAGCTTGGTTAAAGCAGTCAGTCTCACACTAATTTATTTGTTCAGCTCCCCACAGAAGTTACCAAATTAAAAATTGTCAGTTTCTGTAATGGCCTGACCTTTTCAAGCTGAAAAAGTTCAAAGTCTGGCCCACTGGGTCCAAAAGGAAAGCTGCCAAGAGCAGCTGCCCGCGCTGGAGCATCAGTGTAAATGTTCCAACAGGTAAATAGTCACCCAGAGAGCTTGGGAAAATATCTTGCAAGTTGAGCAAGAAGACAAGGTGTCATGTGTAGAGTAAATTAAAAAGGAAATACCATTTTAGTGATATATCCCAGGGAAAAGACAGAGCTCAGGTATCTATCTAATCAAACCCAGACACCGGAAGTTAATGTATTTCCATACTCTGAATTCAAAAAAGGGGAATAACCAAAAATCCAAACTCACTTGAGCAGAAGCTATTAACCCTCTTGTGCTTGCTTTTCCTTTTTAATCAGTGTCCTTATTCACCAGTTATCTTGGGCAAACTTAGGCTTCAGTAACACCTTGAGCCATTGTGCTATGGTCAATACAAATCTACCCTTGGAGACCAGCTGGGTCTGTGCTTGCTGCAGCCTCACTGCAAGATGCTGCTGGAAGAGATACCCCAATCTTCCCTCTCCCCCCTTTCCCCGGTGTCAGGCACTTGATCACCCACAGAGAGAGTGGGGGTCAACTTAAGCCCCATCTCCAGGTCTTCCAGCATTTGCCTTCTACCTGGTGGCCACACGACCTCTGGCTGCAGTGTGTCAGGGCATGCGGGCAGGGGAGAGCAAACCTGGCCTCTCCCCCATTAGAGGAGATCAAGCATAATATAAAAATACACCCTGATGCCCCGATCCTGTTCCACCAGACATACATGAGCAACCCAACACAGTGCCAGGGCCAGGTCACGCAGCCGCTTACAGAGGGGCAGGAGTAGGGCTGGGTTTTAGCCAGGCACGGATGCAGCAAACAAATGCAGGGAAGGATGGGGACTAGCTAAAGCAGTGCGTTAGGATGCAGACCTTGGGCTCTTTGCTGTTGCTTGTTCTTTGGAGCTGGACTCTTTTCAGTGGCTCCCAGTGACAGGACAAGGGGCAACGGGCACAAGCTGGAACATAGGAAGTTCCACTCAAATATGAGGAAGAACTTCTTTACGGTGAGGGTGACAGAGCCCTGGAACAGGCTGCCCAGGGCGGTTGTGGAGTCCCCTTCGCTGGAGATTTTCAAGACCCGCCTGGATGCAGTCCTGAGTCATGTGCTCTGGACAATTCTGTTTAGCAGGGGAGTTGGACTAGATGGTCCTAGAAAGTCCCTTCCAACTCCGACAACTCCATGATTCTGTGATTCCGTGATTCCATTCTAATGTGGATTTGCTGGAAGGGGCTGGGATTTGGTTTTTCTGTTTGCAGTCCTCGGAAGCACCACATGGGACTCCAGTGACTCCCACAAACAGATGACTTCTGTTGTAAACTTACTGACAAATTGCAGCGTATAATTTGTTAATGGTCTTCCCACTAATGATGCAGATTAAAAACAACAGCTGACAAATCCTTGCCCAGAGGAAAGGTTACAGCTCTTGCAAGCCAGCAGGGCACAGAGAGCAAATCTGAGGGAGGAATTAATAAAACCGTTCCTCCTTCCCATATTGCTGCAGAAACAATGGGGTTAACACACACAGGTCCTTGGGATTTATCTCACACTTTTGAAGAGCAGAGAGAAAGAGTCAGTGTCTCTCTTGCCTTTTTTAAGACCCTGATAAACCTTCTCTTAAAGGTTTTCTTCTGGCCTCCTGGCATGACAGTTAGCACAGAGTTTAAATAGTAGTTGCTCCATGGGAAGCTCTCTGCATGGACAGAGAGCAGCTTTGGTCCCTTGGATTATTTTTTTTTTATCACACATTCAGCCATTTTACTAATATCCGAGAGGTAAAGTTGAAAGCTACATGCCCATGCACTCTAATTACGCTATTTCTGATAACAGCTGGAGTCTTCACGGGTTTAAGTATTTGAACAAAGATTTTGGGGGGTTTTAACAATTTTTGCTATAAAAAGGAGGGCATTGAGAGCAGAGAATCAGCAGCGAGCTTACTGACTGATTACAGCCTAGAAAATACCATTCCTGGTCCCTGAGATGAGTCTGTTTTGATTGCTGCACTTGAAGACCAAGTCACTGGCTCTACAGACCTCTCTGAAAACATTTTTCCAGTGGAATTAGGAAGTCAATAATTGATGTCACCAGGCTCCAGCAATTCCTGCTGTTTACCTGGCTTTTTTTTCTCCATGTAGCTGAAAGTACTGAGTACTGTTAGCTTTTGCTTATTGCAAATATTTTCTTCCTGAAGAGTCTGACTTTGCCTGCCTCCTACACATTTGACCTGGTGTCCCACAAGCGCTTCTCATCTTCCCTTCTCCTTGCCTTGTGTCACTGGAATTTCCTCCCCAAAAACGGGTCCAGACCCCTTCCATTCCCTCCTCTGGGACTGTTTTGCTGTGATGAACTGTAAAGTCAAACCAGTAAGTGGGTGGCTCGTGGGGAAGGTCCATTGTAATTTGGTACTTGTGAATGACACATGGCCTGAAGAATTTTTTAGTGTGTAGGGAAGAGCATGGAAAAACAGCCCTGCGGTGCATCTTTCTTCCCATCATTAAAGCTGTGTGGAAGTATACATTGTCTCAGGAAGTTTTGTTTTAATTCTGAGTTTTGGGTAATATATTGGGGCTTACTTCAAAAACCTCCAAGGGGCTCTCCTGATGGGTGGTGCACAGGCACAACATCTGTAACTTTTTCCACTCTACGTCCATCACTTGCTGTACCAACACCTCCCCATTGAGGGGCAAGAAGGTACTCAGGGTTTCAGGCAAGTTGTTTTCCTCACAGCTAATTAACACTCTTGAATTAACTCTCCACTGAGAAGCAAAGTCAGATAAATCATTGCAGACCTTAAAACCTTGAGGTTCCTTACCTGCGATTTTGGTAAGAGCCAAACCAGTGCACCAGCTGCATGAAGTGACCAGTACCCAAAATTCCCACTGGGCAGATGGACCCCCTTGTCCCCTCAACCTCTCTTCAGAGTGACCCCCTACTCACAGGCAGGCAGCTTTTCTTGCCTGCTTTTAAAAAGAGTGTGTATCAATATTCGCTGTGTATTCACAGCCTTGGTGTGGAAATGCATCTCCTCACAGTGCTGTATTATTTATAGGCTGGGCCAAACATTGGGATATTGAAGTAAGGCTACGAGACGTTTTCACTTTCAGAAGCAGCTCATAAATAAGCAGCTAAGTCTTATATTTTAAGAAGAAACGTTAAAGTTCTTGTCCTTGAGCTTTACAGGAAAATGCTGAAGAAAATACACCCTGCAATACTGCCAAAATCTATTAGCCTGATTCTTCCCCAGCTCACCTCTGCTGTAAACCAGCCTGATCCTGGGGCTGTCCTGCCAGCAGAGGGGAACCAAGTGTCTGCTGCCTCTGCAGTGAAAAGAGCAAAGCAAGAGGGATGGTTTCACCCAAGAAGTCACCTAACTCCTTCTACATAGCTCCTTGCTCCAGCCATCTCTTGCTCACCGCCATTTCTTGCTACTCTCCAGTAACTGAACTCATGGAGAAAAATGTCCATGTTAACTTTCAGCTGCCACTTTTCTCCTGTTAATTTCTGGGGGACTGGTTTATGATACTGACATTCGCTAATGATGAAGGCTGACTTGCTTCCAAGAAGTGAGAAACTGGGGTTATTTACCTCAAAACGGCGTTGTTATCTTTGAGCACCAACCCTGGTTCTCAACTGCACTCTCCAGGAGGAAAATCACTGCAGATACAGACTGGGTATCTGTATTTAATGGTCTAAAGTTGCAGCAGGGGAGGTTTAGATTAGATACAAGGAAGAATTACTTTACTGAGA
>JAOXJM010000001.1:155303585-155317207 GCA_026413425.1 Tringa solitaria
AAATAGAAACTAATGTGAATGAAATCTTGAAAATCAAAGCCTTTCTCCAACCATACATAATACAGTCCAGCAATGCCAAGTCTCACTCTTGCTTTTAACTGTGCCATAAACTACACATTACAGTAAAATTTTCTGATGCATTTCTTGAAATGTAACCATATAGGTGGAAAAAAATTATCTGTCTTCTGGTGGCAAAATCCATTTCTCCTTTTGCTGTATAGTAATACTTACCAGCAATACAGACATTTATTTCATTTACCATGTTGTTGCCCCTGCTTCATAACAGCTTTCACTGGAATGCGGGACCCAGAAATGTAACAACATTAATTTTGCTCCTCTATCACTCACACTGCCCTGCAGTGCATTTAATTTTGTGCTCACAACCGGTAATGATGATCATTACTCAGCTCGCAGACAGTGATGCCCCCAAATGGTACAAACACTCTGAGAACTACTTGGATTCCTAACTGCAAGTCTCTAGGAGACTGGTGTTGCAGAGAGATCTGCAGGTATCTGAGACACCTGCGCAGGGTTTATAGATAGGACAAAGCATCTATTCTGAGACCTGAATCCTTCAGGGACAGCAGCTAGAGGTCAGGCAGGCAACCCTGGGGCACGATAAACAGCACTGGACAATTCTCTTTAGCACCCTGAATTGCTTCCCAGTATTACAAACTCCCCATCCACCTGGCACTCACTGTCAGGATCCAGCCTTCACGTCCTATCAGCCATCGGCTTCTAAGCGTTTGGTTTCAAACAATAGTATGAGTTTCCAGAGGCTGACATCTCTCTCCTAGGAACCAAGCTTGTTTCACAGCAGCAACCAAGCAAGCAATGAGATACTATTACCATAATCTACAGAAATCTGGAGATTACGAAGTCCTCCAACCTTTTTGCTTCCCTAAAATGTGGTATCCTAGTATAGGTATGGATGGCATGAAAATAGAAACTTGCAGTGGGGGTTTCATTAACAGCACTGAAAAGGGCTACCTTTTCAGACAGGGTTATCTAACACAATCCTCTTGCAAGGCATATGTATAATTTTACCTAGTTCTTCATGGTTATTAACCTGGTCATAAAGGTCTCCAATATATTAAAGAGTCCAGACACATGTACATACACATACACAAAGACTTCAAGAGCAAATCAGAAGCATAGATGAATTCAACATTGAAGTGAATGGAGCTAGAGAAATAAAAAAAATGAGAGATTGATATGAAAAAAAATCTAGAGAGGTACTGATTACTGTAGGCTCAAAGAGCCCCTGCTTGCAATGACGCTTTTTAAACAGTAGCTGTTTTGAGTGTAAGGTGCTGTGAAGAGCAATTAAGAAAACCAGAACCTTTGAGATCTTCCTTTCTGCTGCTGCTCTCATCAAATGCTATCTTTGTTGTGTCCCAAGAGTAATTTCTCATGCAGACTATGTATTTTTCTGCCATTAATAGAGCTTTCCACAGCACTTAGCCAAGGCCAGTCGACTTTGATGAAAACCTGGTGGGTCACGGTCACTCCATTTTAATTTGCCACAGCGTGGCCTTCTCTTTCTCTTTCTTTCTCCCTGGAGACTCATCTCCAGGGATGTGGCATGTCTACAAGGTTTGTTGTTGGGAAAACAGAAATGTGAAGAAGTTTTGGCCTGACAGAACAGGGGCCTGGACTACTCTTGGAAGGAGCAGGCTGAACAGAGGGCCTTAGTTCCTCTGTAAAAGAGAGGTCAGTGTTTCCTCCTTACTCAGGTCTGTCTGTGGTCCTCCACACTCCCATCTCTGTTTTAGTTCACTGTATTCATGCACTTACGTGAAATAGTACATCTGAATAAGCAACCAGTTCCTCCCAAGGTCCACCCACCCTCAGAAGATATAAGGACACACATACAAGCCAAATGGTGCGGCAACAGAATGCAGCTTCTCCTTCTTCATGAGTCTCCAGCTCATGAGACTGGTCCTCAGTGCCACTGGAGTAGAAATGAAGTCCAGTGAATTAAACTATCACTATTCACATACTTGAGTCTTAATTCAATCAAAGTATGGAAACTCTGACATTGGGGTCACTTGAATTAGACTATTCAAGTCTCGAGTCCCCTGTCTTAACTCATCTGAGATAAAGCCCACCAAAGCCAATTTGGAATCAAAAGACTTGGTATTGGGCTCCAACATAATTAAGTGGTAAATTATATTAACATGCTTTTCCTCAATATACATTTTGCTAAAAAAAAAACCCACCACGTAATTATGGTCACAGTGGTTCTTTACTAATGGTTAAAACCACCCTGAAAGAAGCATTTTTAGTCATTTTTAGGGCTATGTAGATAAGATTGAACCTTTAGTGTTTTAAAAATGCAAACAATGTTTATTTGCTGCTCATAAGTAATTCATGGACCCAACAATATTCAACAAAACTCCTTCATTTTTAAAAGATTTCTTAATGAGCATCATTTTACAGAAAACCACCAACAAATAAATATATGAAAACAATTGCTTTTGACATCACAATGGTTAAACACATTAAATAATTCATTAAATTGTGCTTTACATCAATGAAAATCCCTAGGTCTACAAACTATCTTGTAAATAGGAATAAAAGTAGATATGGTTACTCACAATACAATCTCTTAGTAGCAGAGTTCACACACATTATTGCACATAAACAGAAGGAAAATTCCTAAAGAATAAAGTAATTTACAGCCTATTAATTTACCCTTTCATCTTAAATATGGCAACTGATGGGAACTCTTGATTTATTTATTTTTCACTGCCAACATTTATTTGAAATCACAGAACTATTGATATGGCCAAGAAGAAAGCTGAGGACATTGTAGGCTATGGAATCCATTCCCTCCACAAAATATCAACAAAGAACTTATTACAAAAACCAAACTGAAAGAAGTGTTTCAGTGCAAACTATGTACCTTTTCTGAGCATGCTTTTGCCACAGGTAGGGAGGATACAGCAATCTGCTCCAGCAGAATGAATTTATTGTGATTATTCACCTTGTACAGAGTAGCTCCACCAGCCTGCAAACAAGGTATTCCTTATCCCAGACCAAAAAAGAGTAATTCCACATATACCAGGGGAACAGCAATGGAGGAGAAAAAAACCCACAACTTTCAGTGAGATAGGTTTTATAACATCAGCGCTCATAACTGATACAAGACTGTGGGTGGGAAACAAGAACCCACTACTGCAGAAGGAAGTATGTGTTAACGAGAAAGCCAATATGAGAAACCTCCTGGTTTAGCAGTGGATGTAAAATCTGAAACATCTGCAGGTGCAAAAGTGATGTGACCTGCCATTTGGTTTGGTTGCGTGGATATGCTGCAGTTAGGAAGTTTGGCTCTGGATCTGACTTCCATCACTTTTTCTGTTCTGTACTTCTGCTTCTAGTGAACTGCAAATAACTACCGCATATTGGGTAGAAGACCTAGCAAGGCTATCGCAGCCTCCCTGTTAACACAGCTGCAGTGAAGAATAGCCAGCTTCAGAAACAGTGGTTTTCTCTTTCTTCATGTTGAAAAAGGTTTTTATTGTTAGCACTGATGAGTGGGGAAGAAAGGATAAACTTTCATTCCTTAATAAAGTATGTCCCAGAGGCACTAGGCTGAGTTCTTGGACTAGACATCGAATTACCAGGAACAAGTTTTAATGACAGAGTATGTTTTTCTGTCTGCTCCAAGCCTACAGTGAATTATAACTGGAAAAGGCAGGCAGTGCTGAGGATGTGATGAGAGAGATTAGCAAGTACATCTCCATTACAAAAGAATGAGATTTGTTTCAGCACCACAGTAGCAGAAGCCAAATTGCCTTGTTTAAGCAACAAAATAATGCCAGGATGATGGACAGAAATCCTATAGCGCTGCTGCTCACAAAGGTTTTGAAAGAAACATGCTGTGCTCCCATCTTATACCAGCCCGTGTAATTACAGCGAAGTCCGTGCTGTCAGAGGAACGAAAACCTGGAGTAAGAGAGATACGAACCAGGGCCTTTATTTTGCTTTTGCGTTACATTATTTCAGGCATGGTGCCCACGAGGAAAAAAGCCGCAAGCCTGCGTCTTAGAAGTCGGCCTGAAAGTATTTCCAAACTGCTTTATTTGTCATGTGCCAGGAAATTCTGCTAAGAAACCCAGCGTCGCTGGCGCAGTGAGCTTTCCGGTCTGCTGCAGGAGCTGGGGACCTTCGGTCCCGGGGGGCAATGGGCAAGATCTCAGCTGCTGGCTGCTCCCCCTCCGCTGCTGCTGCTGCACAACCAGGGCTATCTGCTACACAGGCTCCAGAGACAAAAAAAACCCAACCAACAAACCAACTTCAATTTTAACTAAATCCCCAGCATAATCCCGTTAACATAGATGCTCCAGTGCATTAGCAGCTCTTCAGGACCCTCATCTCGTCTCCTGGGAAATGACTGACGAAAAGGTTAGGCATCGCATTAAGGTATTGCCAAACTATTAAAGCTAATGTAAACCGCCCAAAGACTGCTTCGATTTTCCTCATTAGGCTTTGTTTTGTTGTCAGGCAGAAGGAATAGTCTGAAGAAGGGTTGGTATGCTCAGACATCTGAAACCGATACTTTCAGGCACTGGCGAGGCTGCAGGGAACAATTTCTCAGCTCTCTGTCTTCTCTCCTGAAAAGGTAACACTGCATTTTCTAAATGAAAAATGAGGCCCCCATTGCTGTGAGTGGTACGGAGAGGTGGCCTGCTGGGGTAAGAGGCAGGGACGCAAGGAAGGAGACCCTTTTGTCATGGTTAGGAGGAAGGGTTCCTAAAATCAGAGGGCTGGAGCACCTCTCCTATGAAGACAGGCTGAGAGATCTGGAGAAGAGAAGGCTCCGGGGAGACCTCATAGCAGCCTTCCAGTACCTGAAGGGAGCCTACAGAAGAGATGGGGAGGGTGAGGAGGGACTCTTTTTCAGGAAGTATAGCAACAGGATGAGGGGTAATGATTTTAAATTGAAAGAGGGGAGATTCAGATTAGATACTAGAAAAAAATTCTTTACTGTGAGGGTGGTGAGAGACACTGGAACAGGCTGCCCAGAGAAGCTGTGGATGCTCCATCCCTGGAAGTGTTCAAGGCCAGGCTGGATGGGTCTTTGAGCAACCTGCTCTAGTGGGAGGTGTCCCTGCCTATGGCAGGGTGGTTGGAACTCCATGATCTTTAAGGTCCCTTCCAACCCAAACAATTCTATGATTCTATGCAGCAGCTTCTTGTCATCCCTGCATCACCAGCCAGAAAGCTCCTTCTTTCCACAGGGCAAGGGTGAGGGCCAGCCCAGCCCGAAGCTCCAGTGTGAGCGCATAAGATGGCAGCTTGCTGCAAATTACCTGCACTGCGCAATAATACCAGTCAGGCTTAGCTCTTCATGGCCTTGCTATCCTGCAGACAGGACACCCGGAGCGAGCTTCAGTCCTAGACCATAAACATTTCAATTTAATCTCACCTCTCAAGGTAGGTGTCCATACATGAACGAGGTGACTGAGTGCCTCTTCCAGGTAATGGGGGTCCAGGCAGCTGTCCAGGGAGTCTAGAGAGCTCCTTGCTCTTCTCTAAGGCAGACAACCCACACTTATCCAGGACAGTAACAGTCTGCCATCCCATGTTTCTCCCTTCTGAACACAGAGGTGGGAGGAGATGCACATGGTCCACCGTTGGAACAGGTATTAGGCACCAAAACCCACCGCTCCTCACCCCAAGAGTAGCACACTGACAATCAGGAGTAAAGCAGCATTTTGCTAATAAACTACATTGATAATGAGGCATCATCCCGGTGGCCCTGTTCACTCTTAATAGCCATTATGATATTCCATGTTTAATGTATTACTGTATGCATTAACTCTCAACAGGATAGTTAGATCATATTTTTGATACTGTGCATAGATAAGTAGCAATTGCATTTCCTGAAAAAAAGAAGATAGCGCATGCAGTAAAAAAATAAAAAAAAAAGATTTGGAAACGAAGGGACAAATTTGCAAATTCAGACTCTTTTTTTTCTGTAACACATTATTTTTTTACAGACTGGATAAAAACTTTGAATTTTGAAAATAAATGAGAATGTGCATCCGCATCAGGTATTCCGGTATTTCTAATTAGCAAACCTGTAAGGTAAAAGCCATTCATGCATGCAATAATATACTTTCAGCATCTCGATTTAGCAGCCATGTTGAGGCACTTAGAGAAATTTCCTCCTAATGCTTTACATTTATGCTAGAAGAAGGAAAAAAACTCTCTCAAAAGATCTATGGTGCACAGGACCCTCACTTAAAAATTTCACTATTACAAATGGAACAACATAAAATCTTGGAATAATTAGATGCAGTTTAGCCACAAGGATGTAACATGTGGAGGAAGAACCCATTGAATCTTTTTCTAGACAAGGAAGTAAACCAGATACAGATCTCTCATCGTGAAAACAATAAATTTACAAAGAATTTTCATACAGAGTAATAAATATCAAGACTTTCCACATATCCATTATGCATCCTATAAAAATGAAAGCTGATTTTTTTCTAGCCACTACTGTAGGTAGACAGAAAACCAATTTGAATGGTATTCACTTGGCATCAATGTATTTTAACAGACAATGTCATAAACCTGCCTACCTTCACAGACAATATATCTCCAGGATTTTACAGCAAATCTGGAAAATGTCACACTAATATTTAAGCTTTTCCTGCTCTCTCTTTCCTCTTCCCTGTAGTTTGCTTGGCCCCTCTTCACCTTTTGTGAATGTGAAGGCTGATTTCATTGCCTCCAGACAGATAATCTCTGCGATGTGTGCCCAGCTGCCGCGTGGACCTCATTTCTCATGGCTTTTCTTTTGCCACACACACTCAGAAAGACGGCCGTTACCTGGCTGGGCTCGGTACTCTCAACATCTGCAGAGAAATAAGCTAATCTCCCCCATCACTTATATATCATCTCTGGTTGCTGGCTAGCAGAATAGAACAAGCAATGCCCCAATCCCATGTTTCCTAGGTCTTTTTTAATCACCCCAGCAAATTCTTCCCTTAATCAAAACACAGTATGTAGAAGTTTGAAGGGCAATACGCTTTCCTCCACTTCATTCACTAGAAAACTATGCACTACAGTTGCAAAGGACGGTATGAAATAAACCAGCTCTCACATCACAGAGGAACCAACAGATTTTTTTTTCAATTTTTTCATTCATGTCTGCACAAGTTTTGGTAGCCTAGATTGTATAGGGTACATCTGTTTATACTCTCTCTTCAAACCATCCTCACAGCTTAGGGCTTTGAAGGAAGTCTTTTTGGACAGGAATCTATTCTACTCCCGTTTAATAACACTAATTAATGCCAACTGAGAAAAAAATACATTCTCCTCACTGGCAGAAACCAAGAAAAACAGAGACAAGGAGGGGTAGTTGTCAGATGCGGTCTCATTTACCAGAGTGGTTCCTTGGCTAATTCCCAGGTAGCCAAGTTGCACAAACTCTCTGATCCTCTCATTGGTTAGTCAAGATGGAGGACGTCACCACCTTGCGACTTGACTATTATAATCTTCAGTAACGGTGACTTCTCCTGCCTCTTCCCTTGGCCACTGGTGAGCCCTCTGCTCCCGCAGCAGTCGCCGCTCCTCTCGCCTCTTCAGCCGGTTCTTCTGATGCTCCTCTTGCTTGGAGTACTGGAAGCGCTGCAAAAACAGGTCCTTCGCGTATTCGTAAAGCTGCATGTCCAAGAAGTTCAGCTCCTCTATCCGTTGCCGCACATCCTCACCGATGTCCACATTGGAGGCCCGTGTAACATTGAATTGGGTGAAGGGGGAAATGAATTTCAGGTTGAATGTCCTCTCAAAGAGATACTGCGTTTTCCTCTGAAACTCCGTAAGTCCAAAGAAGGCCATGTTTTTCAGATTGTTCTTGGCGCTTTGGAGAAGAATCACATTTCTTTCACTCTCATTCATAAAAGTCAAGTTGTAGCATCCCACCAGGCTGAGGTCTGCCAGCATGCGCACCTGGCGGTTGTTGGCCAAGTTGTAGCTACAATCCATGAATTCCTGTAAAGTAACTCCAGACCAATCGTCTCCTTCATAACAGGTAGGCAGCTCATCTGGTGTTGGACTTCTTCCATCACACATATGAAGGGAAGTTTTCCATGTTGCACCCCTCTGGACATGCTTCCATTCACTCAAATACCGTGACACCGGATCCCTCAGCATCGTGATGTAATAGAAATTCCTGAAACATATTATTAAACACAGTTTTAAGATTCAGAGGATTTCAGTTTTCCTATTCTCCAATAAAATGATTACCAGCCACTGCTACCACCCCCTTCACTTTTTCCAGTGTAATGCAGACATTTTAAGCAACTACTTCTGAGACAGTAAAAAGCTTAAAGCTTCAAAAATACTGTGAATAAAATACAAGGTAAATTGGGAGAAAGAGAGAGATCAAAGGAAATAAGCAGCTATCAGACAAACGGAATTACCTTCACCTATCAACTGTTCAGTGGTAGTTACTTTATGCAAAAGCCAATTAACTGAAGTGTACTCCCCTCTACTTTGAAATGCTAACCACCAGTAATATCAGAAACAGTGGGAAAAGAAATTTAAATAATCTTGCCACTTCTCTTCTGGACTGAGATATGCATGTCTCTCTCGATGCACAAGATGATAATCCTTACAGCGCTTGGTCAGAATATAAAAGAAGGATAAGCAATTTCATGTGGATGCTGCAAGCGCTAAAAATAACACCATGTGGAAGACTGGCATGAGCCACCTACTTGAGAAGAACCCTATTATTAAATGGGTTGGAGTGAAGATAATGAGAGACCCAGAATCCATTCATATGACTTAATTTTAGACAAGTGCTTGATTGAAATTAGTTATAATCGTGTAGTACAAAACCATTTGTTGATATAAAGATTATCATTATTCAACCTCACCTGTCATGAATACAAAAGACACACCAAGAAATATTGATTTGAAATAGAGCAAATAACGGCAGAACTCACATTGTCACTTCATCTTTTAGCTATTGAATTCAGTTTGTACATCTATTTCTGGCAATCTGAAATGGACTGCAATTGAGTATGCTTCAAGCAGGCTTTCACAGATTGAGTTTTTTACTGGGAAATGTTTTATTCAATAAAAATTCACCTGAATTACAGGATGATATCATAAAGACAAAGAAAAAACAAAATACTTATGATTTCTGTCAGCTAGAATAACCAGTAGAAGATTCATGACTAAAATTACCTCCCAGTGTGGTACTAAAATTGGCTCGTGAGTTTGTGTGACTCATCTGACTGCAAACAATACATTAATAAATCATGAGCCCTAAGATTTCTTAAGAAAAGTCTGATTTCAGTACTTTCTTAAGCTCAGAGAATGATGAAGCAAGAAAGCAGGAGGCAAGCTTGCTGCAGACATATAATCCTGTAAGCAAACCCACACTTTGTGAGGGCCATCTCATACATGAGCTAACTCCAGTTGAATGAAAAATCTCAAAATTGCTAACAATCTCTGAGATGATGAGATGATTACCTTTTTTTTTTTTCCAGATATTACTAATTTTCTGCCACTAAAGATTCCCCGTAGCTTCTCCATAAACCTCAGGTTTGTCATAAAAACAGGTATTTTCTCACATATTCCTAAAAATTTCCTCAGTGCAAACAAAGTGAAAGAAAAAAAAAAAGCTGAATGCTTTGTCCTTATTCATTCTGAGTTCTCCCCCTAGAGGATCTATGCTGCATTTTCTGGAATAATGTTAGGAGGCAAAACCACAGACTATGTTCTGCTGCAGGATCATTTCTTGAACTACTATCTAATGGAAACAGCTGTTTCACAGATTATTTCACAACAGAAGAGCTACAGGTGGAAGGATATAACGTAGGGAGTGCCATAGGTGTATTTTCATTATCGCTTGCATTGGGAACCAGGATTTGTGTTGGTGTCAGATGATATTCTGAAGGATGATATTTCCAAAATAATTTGGGGCTTGGGTTTTCTGGCTGCCAGTCACACACGATCAAACTGCACTTCAGCTGTTTTAATCCACTTCAGTTACTTACACAGCCCACATCAACACTGAACCCAAGGATCACACAACCATCCATACAGATATTTCTAAAATCCCTCTTCACTACTCCTGCAGAGCAAAAGGGCCAGAAATCCTCTTGTGTGCTCTGCAGTATAGTCCCACTGTGAAAAGCATCATCTTTAAGCACTTCAGGCACAGCTTTCCCTTCTCAAATTGGATGCTCATCTCATCGTGGCTCTACCTCGCATGTATGAGAGCACATCAAGACGAAAAGTGAACGCATTTCACCAGTGGTATGCAGGTAAAGCAGTGAAACTCTCAAACACCCATCAGCTCTGAGGGTTGTGGCAACATCTAGCAGGCACTGATGGGGTTATAACAGAAAAATGATTGAAGCTCCAAGGGAGCAGAAATGAAAAAAAAAAAAAGGACAGAGATTCAGAGGCAGTTGCCAACATCTACATTGACAGAGTCGTGGCATTGGCTTAGTCCTTGTATTGCTGCCCCTCTCATCAGATAATTTTGGGTGTTGATAGGTGGTAACAGATGGGTTTAAAAGTTCTTCCTGACAATTATTTATACCTCTAATAATAGTTCTGTCTTTCTTCACCCGTCTCCAGCAGTTCCAGTCAGGCATGACTCAGAGCAACAACAATTAACAAAAATACCTCCTTTGCATCAATCATTTCCATTTCATCCCTGGATATGTAAATGTGTTTGCTGTGCAATAGGCAGAGGTACAAAGCAAATGCAGGGAAATGAGAACAGCACATCCTTGTGTAACACCCGCAGCTTCCCTTATACAGACGGGGCAAGAAGCTTTCCCCAGTCTGCTGCTGCTCCTCCTTGTGACTACCTGACTTCTGCATCCGTTTTTCGCTGTCCTGATTAATTTGCTTCTGGTTTGTGCATCTTTCAGAGTGTTGCCTCCTGGTGTTATCAACTGAATGGCTTCTTTGTCAGGCAGACAACCTTTCACAGCAGCCTGACACACATTTAGTTTCCGAGGCACTAACAACTACGAGTGCAGCCATCTCCATCGTGTTTGCAGTTCACAACCTTCTGCTTAACCTTCTGTTCGTGGCTCCCTCTTAACCAATCTGAGTTTGGAAGACCCTAAGATTTTTCTCCACCTGATCCAGGCCACTGTCCAGATGACACTGTTTTAACACTACCCAGAAGACTTGGGGGGTGCTGCGCAGCAGTCGTGGCAAAAGATTTTCTTTCAGGGAAAAGGATGTCACGTCTCTAGAATAATGACAGAAGTAAAAATACATAGGTTTCACACATTTCAGTTAGAAAATTATAAAAATTATCTTAGGAAATTGTTTTTAAATGTTGACATTAACGGATTAAATATAGCAGCATTTCAGAGCTCTCAGTGCCTAATACACAGTGTGCAATCACACTAGGAATGGCTGAGGAGTCAGCTCAAAATAAAGACAAAAAGTAGTTCACAAAAAATCTGAAACTGGGGATAGCTTTCAGTCTCTCTTTTCTTCACTGTTCAGTAAAACAGCATCAATTCAGCTACACACTGACCATCCTGAGCCACCCTGAATACAGATGTGCACTCGTTCTCGCTGGTGTAAATGACCCCCTTGCATTGTCCCTGCTCATGCTTACCTGGCTGTGTTTCCCACTCGCCGTGGGAAATACTCACCAAAGAATTAAGTAATAACTTCTGTTACCCTGTTTGACAAAGCAACCTCATCTCAGACTTATTGGCTTCATTTCAACGGACTCCCATCATCGATTACTCAAACTGCTGTCACAGACAGCCTTGATGCTCAAAGGCTAGCCAAGCAGAATACGCTGGAATGTCAGTGAGAAGATGTTTTACACAAAGCATTCAAAATTAATTAAAAACCATACAAACTATATCTATGTCTGTATTTGTATCTATATCTCTATCTATGAGCGTGTTTTACAGGGGAATCGGACCATAAGCTGCAGTTGGCAATGAAACAAAAATCACAGTAGATGCATAGTGTGTATTTGCCAATGTATCTTGTGACTGTCTATATAAACACATAGACAAGTACAAACACTTCAGATGATATTTCAAAGAACACCAGCCCAACTAGTCGCAACTTTAGCTCCTCCTGAAAGGAAACTTCATAAAACTTCCCCAGATTAAACCACCTCCTTTTGAGCATAATGTAGTGCAATTAATGGGGTACTGAAGTCACCACTATAGGACAGTTGATTTTTTGACAGATACTAAGCACAGTGACGGTCAGGGCACGGACCTGATGATCCATGCAAGGCCCCAAACAAGCACTGTGGTGAAGCATGGGCTGCACACTACTGTTTACTCTAGAATTAAAAAGCACTTGGGAATTCAGAAGGCTCCAGTCCCACCATGTCCCCCCAGGCATGAAATCCAGTCTCTTCATTAGCATTAGGCAAAGGAAACCTTTAATTAATACAAGAGCTAAAATAAGCTTCTAGTTATAACCTTATAACATGTATTTCTTTCACATTATAAGGTATTTTAATATAAATACTCTAATCTTACATTAATCCTTCAATGGTATTGCTCTGGTTTAGAAATTCATTTCAGAGGAGCAGACGGATGTTAGTGGAGGTGATCCCAAACCAGGGCATTTTGCCTCTTCTATCACCATGGAACAGACGTCCCAGCGGGGGGAGATTTACTAAATATGGGAAGGATCACCGCACATCGAGAACAAAAATGTCCTCTAGGGCCTCCTGGGGAAGAAGGATGAACGGCATCTTCTCTGTTGCTCCCACTCTTGAGTGGAGCAGCCGGCACAAGGAGAGCTCACACAGATCTCGCAGAGGATCAGAGGAGAGAAAAACCAAGCTATTCCCTCTTCTTTCAAAGGCAGGACCTTATGTGCAAGGAGTGATGAGCTTCATGAAAGGAGAACAGCACACCCATAGCAGCTGATGCAGAGACAGAGGAGTATTTGAGGTGAAGAAAAAGAGTCTCTGGGGAATATTTTGGAAGACACTTACAGACAGACGAAAGAAAACCCAAAATGTCTGAAAAACCCAGGTGCAACATAAAACCATCCACATTATGATTCTTCTTAGTAACAGGGAAAATAAAAGCCCTGGTCAAGTTTATGACCCAAGTAGAGACAAGAAGTTAGCAGCTTTAATCCTGGGAGTTAGTGTGCTCCTGAGGAAAGGTCTGAAATACCCAGCAAAAGTCAGCCTGGCAGCACACTTCTGCTAGCAACAGAGGTTGTGGCAAGACGAAGGGTTAAGAAGGATCTGCATTACGTGAACAAAAGCCTGGTGCTTCTCACAGTTTTCAGAGGCAGTAATGAAGTTAACCACTGATCGTCAACCTCTCTTCAGGCAAAGTATCGTCTGTATGGGTAATGGTGAAGAGGGTAAATGAAACAAAAATAAGAATAGTGCAATATATGAACAATGAGGGAATAAGAGCATGGAACAAGGATGGTGGGGGAGACAGAAAGCAAATAAACAGTGTTGGGATGATCTGAACTGGTCAAAGTCACGGAATCATGGAATTGGCAGAGTTGGTAGGGACCTCTGGAGATCATCTAGTCCAACTCCCCTGCTAAGCAGGTTTGCCTGGAGCACATTACTCAGGACTGCATCCAGGCGGGTCTTGAAAATCTCCAGAGAAGGG
>JAOXJM010000001.1:155329910-155343992 GCA_026413425.1 Tringa solitaria
AGTAAAATTACTGAACAGAAAATTAGTTCTGTTTTACCTCAAACCAGGACAACATTGATGAGAGAAGTATCTCACATGCTGATGAGTTAATTCAAAGCAAGAAAAAAAAAAAGACAAAAGATCTGTACAGCTTTAGTCATAAATGTAAAGCAGAATTTGGATGTCATGCTTGCCATAGAACATGTTCTCTCACCTTCAATAAGAAATCTGTTTTCTGTTTTCTTAAAAATGGATCTCACAATGTGGGTGTTACAAATGGCAGTTCTTTCTCTACCACTTGTACAAATGAACACTTCCCATTCACTTACAAAAAGACTACAAGAAAATACATTATTACCAGCGGTTGGTAGGAGGCAACATCAAACAGCGTGTCGGCTCTGAAAGAGAAATAGGCACAGACTGAATGCAGGAATGGACTGTCGACGTTCAGCACGCAGGAGAGGAGCATCCCATGGAGACCAAAATGCAGAAAGGGCAGCCAAGGAGACCTTCAGGGAGGCTGAGAGACAGTTCATCCTGCTCCTGATAACTCCACGGCTGCTCAGCGCTAGCTCTGCATGTGGCTAGATGGCCTGGCAATGAAAATATGACCCACGGCAAACAGAATCATAGAATAGTTTGGGTTGGGAGGGATCTTAAAGATCATCTGGTTCCAACCCCCCTGTCACAGGCAGGGACACAACATGGGCAACACGAATTAGCTACAGTACATAATACGGTGCTTAATCTGGTTTTATGTGTTCACATGTGCCAGGAGTGAGAGGACAGATGATATCAGATGGGGCACAGGATGATGCAGAATCAAACGACCTATTCTGGCACAAAATCTTCTGGCACAAAACCTTCTGGCACAAAACCAATGTATCGATTTCTTCTGAACAGCTTGAATTGACATGGTGAGTTCATGCCGGAGTAGTACTTTGCATGATTTGTTCACCCCACTTTTGAGCAAGAGATTTAGGAGATCTAGAGCCAGTTTGACTGCATCGTCAAACTGTGGCCTCGGTACCTAACCTGCTACAACTGCGCAGGAGATAATTTGGATTTATGAGCATGCAACCACCCCCAGATGATCTGCTTAGCATTGCTGCCCTACATACTTCTTCTGTACGTCTGTCCTAACTTACCTAACCTCTGCAATTCTTTCCATATAATATACATTTCCTCGCTCCACTGTACTAAAACTATATAAACAAGAAGAAAGTAAATGGCACAACTGAAGTATTAAATTCCTTAAAAGTTGAATATTACACATAAAATTTAAAGGAGTACAACATATTTAATAACAATATCGTGTCAATTCCACAAGAAAATAAATGTATAAAGGCCTCTATTACAAGGTGAGATATTGTCCTCAGAGTTATAAAATGCCAGAAATAATATTATTTGTGCAGCTTTATTTTGCCATTCTGATACCCTATTTATTTGCTATACAAAATATTATTTTTCCACAGGCCCCCTGCTTTGTTCAGTGCACAGAACAGGCAGTGCTCAGCAAGTGAGATGCTTGTTCAATATTGCTTTTTCTCATCGTCTGAAAGCACATAGTTCAGTGGGTTTTTTTACAGTATGTCGCACCAACTCTGCTCAGGGTACAGAACGTCACATTTCCTTATTGCCTTTACTATCACAATCATCCTTGCCATACATTGTACTTGATTTTTTTGGCTTACAGTATTTCCTACAACTCCTGTTACAGTCATATCCTCAACACTTTCGCCCTTTGAATCTCGATTTCTTTGGGGTTAAAAGGAAACAGCACCAAACCAAAGACAGGGGGCAAACACCTTCCTTGGAGAGGCAGGAGCCCTGGAGCTGCAACTGTCTCATGGGCAATGGGAGAGGCTGAGGAAGGAAATGAAAAAACATCTACAACTTTCTAGACGCCACCACCAGCTTTTGACAAAAGCAACTGTGACTATTTGGTGTGGCACTGGCTTACACCTGCAGGGCTCCTGAAGCAAGGCGTCCCCAGCTTGTGCTCCAAGAGATGAACTCATGGGGCCTTCCCTGGCCCCCCCAGATTGGGCAGCTGTACTGCACACCCACAATAACACAGCTGGAGACTCCTGAGAAACCTCACTATTCCCAACTAAGGCTTCCCATAACAGTGGAATTGGGCAAGGTTTTGCGTATGAGACTCCCAGCCTTGGTACTGGCTCCCTAAGGTTTGGGCTCTCAGACTACTTTATTAAATACCGCCATTTTTGGAAATCAGGCCAATCTCTTTCTCTTCTGAATTCTAGCTGGAGTCCTGAACTTGAGAAACAGTAACCTAAAAAGCCTAAACCATGACACAGCACTGTGAAGATTCAGTAATTTAGCTACCCGAGAGTGTTGCTGTGTGAACTGACGGCAAGTGTGCATGGCCCAGGATGATGAAACGGTTATCGGTATGAAAATACCATTACTAAGTAATGATCTGTTCTCTCTCACACTTTTTGCTTGGCAATGGCTCTCTTATTTTTCATTGCATCTTTCAGGCAGTACAAATCTTAATAAGGAAATGACTGACATTAATAAGGATGTAATGTGTTTTTGGAGCCACCACTTAGTGTCAGATGCTAGGAATAACTAAGACACAGGTAATGGACAATCAAAAGAAAGATGTTCACATGGCATGGCTTATTTTTGTCCATAGATTTCTCATCAAGAAATATATTCTTGGGTGCAAGAACTGTCTGCAAATTGTTGATAGGGAAAAACACCTAAGACAAAAGGAATATTTGATACACCCACAAATAATACAAACCTTTCTAGGTTTTTTTAATCCAGAGTATGGATGGACGCAATATATTGTCAGTCAATCAACCAGTGACATAACAGCCTTTAAAAACAAGGATGTTTTATGTTTAAAAGCACAACATCTAGCCTACACAGAAAACTCAGTTTTAAAATCAACCTACCTCTTTACACTCACTAATAAGCAAAACTTCACAAGAAAAGTTACTTGAAGACAAAAATAACACTTTGATGAGACGGTACAAGGGCCCAGTTGGCTATCTTGTTGCCATTACTACCTTGTAGTTAGGTTTAAGACTCCTAAGTTAAAATCAGGCCTGTGTACTTCGCTGGATAAAAACATGTTTTTACTGCCTTGCTGAAGCAGGACTTCAATTATTTGTGGACATTTAAAAAAATATTATCTCATTCGTTATGCAGAGATACAGTTGTGAGCGCAGTAAATTAGCTGGATGATAGGTGGGCTTACAGTAATGAATTGAATTAAAGTAATCACGGTTTTATTTTCTCCGACAAGGATTTACTCATTCAAAGCGCAATTAAATGATGTAAATATCGGTGAGCAAATAATTATTGCAATATTGCTTCAGTTCTGGAGACGTTTTCCATTCATTTCTGTTTGAAACCTGACTGCTTCAGACCTCAAGAGTCTATGAGGAGGAGACACCACAGCTGACAGGTAAACATCCAGATAAAATGGATGTTTTCTATCTTTAGAATATGGAAATATGTTCAAAATACAATCATATGACTCTGTGGGATACAGTATCAATGATTATTAAAAAAATCATATGTGATGTTTGATTTCTTTTTCAATGACTAGATATCTCTTTTTCAGACAAAGTTTTGCAGACTCTTTAGAGCAAATAATTCCATAAAATCCTTGCATTCTTGTATTTCCTCTAGTCTTTGAAGTCTGTAGGGCACTACTGAACTCTTAAATTTCTCTTTTCTTCTCAAATCTTCAGTAAATTGAAATACTGATTTTTGTGAGCTATTTTCTAAATAATCATCGCCCTGATCCATAGACTGTTAGCCAAATTTCCTCTCACTCTTCCCAGTTGTGACCTCAGGATTGCCATGTGTGTGTTTTGCTGTGAAGCACTGAAATAACTGGTCTCTGTAAACTGTTTTTGGCTTAAATATCCTTGCTCTGGAAGCCTTGGGAATGCACTCTGCCAGTGCACTATGGTGTAGCACAGATCTCGATGGCTTGAAAACAGCTGTGTCTGGTTTTCCTTACCCTGTTGACATTTTATTTTAATTTAATTATGTGGATAAAACCCTCCCTCTTGGGCATTCGGCACTGGGAATGTGGACATTTATCTCAGAGAGAAAACACGCAACTGCTACAGGAATTCAAACAGAGATTTTTTTCTGAGCTCTCTCTTAAATGTTAGCCTTTCCTATTTCTAACCTACCTTTTAGGATAAAAAAGGTAGTGTAAGCACATTCAAAGTATCTTTTACATACTGCCTTTTGACTTCTGCTGATACTTACCTCCTCTCATGGGACTTTTAGGGTAAGACCTATTTCACCTGCTGTGTGCCAATGTCACACATCTAGTCTCAGTTAGGCATTTCAGATACCTCTGCAGTCAACTGAGAAAGTAATTCAGAGATGACTTATCACCTCCTAAGACAGCTGTCTACGAGTCATGGAATGAGTTTGTCTCTGAAGGTGTGTGCCAGTTAAGCTCCATAGAGTTACATTCATTTTTGCTTGCAACCCCCTGCCACAGCCACCATCACCCTATTCTCGATGTCAATGAGGTTAGATCAAATGCAACTCCATGACTGACAGCCTGCACTTGGTAGATGCTTCTTTCTTTTCAGGCAATTGGGGAACAACACAGCAATCAGTCATAGTGCTTGATGACCAGCTGGCAAAGATATTTTCGCCAGATGACATGCATTACATTACTGGAAAAATGACTTGGTTCCATCACGTCTTTTACAAAATCTTGACTTTTAAAATATGGTTATCTCTTTGGCATTTAAAAAGTTGAGTGCTGCTTGTCCTGTTTTGCTGTTGTGCTGACTTCTCCAGCTTCATAAGTGTGGCTGCTCAGTGATCCATTGAGTCATTGGTTTATTGCCATATCATTCAAAATAAATGATGGTCCAATTCATTGTTCAAACTTCTTTTATGTTGGAGCTGTTGCCAAGACCTGCGAATTTCTGACACTTGGCAGAGGACATTACGATGCCATTTGGCATGTGCATGGTAAGCGTGGGGTTATTTGGTCCCTTCTGCTTCTGATAAGAACCAATAACATTGAGGGATTTCATTGAGAAATGCAGTGGTGGGTTGCCTGAGCTGAGAGCTTGATAAGTGATAGCAATTTTGCCCATAAATTGTAAGCTCAGACACCAAGAGTTTTAGAAATAGGATGGAAATTAGGCTTTTAAATGAGTATCTAAATTCCAGTATAAGGTGGCTGACTTCTTGCACAGCATGAACTTGCAGGGATTTCAATCACCACAGTGCAGGTATTAGAGGAGTGCAATCAATGTATATGAACTGCTGTAAAATCTAGTATTGTCCCATAAATCCAGGCTAACATTTCTCAGCTGTTGACATGGTCATATAGACTGGTAATTAAATGATGGGGAAAAAAATAGAAATTAACGTCAAGTCTGGAAATACTGCAAGAGGGAATGTGTAAAGGGTGCTACTTTGATCAATGTTGTCGGATGTAATGTTATCTAGTGTAATGTACTATGATTAAATACTTTCAGAGAAAAGACACCAAGTGCACTAGTTAATTACGATGATGACACTAAGTTGGAAGATGCCAAATTACTGCATGAAAACAAGATAAAGTTACTTAGAGAATTTAGTAAAAGAAAATCATAGAAAATTGTAAGGGAACACATGAGAAAAGCATAATCTGAAACAAGTATTTTGGGATGGAAACACTTTAAGACACAGAAATATGGAATAATATGGGAACTGCCTTTGACACATACACTTTGGGGAAAAAGGGGATATTTGTCACTTCTCACTCAGAAGTATCCCATTGTATGGTATGACTTTTCTGACTTAAGCATATTAGTGTCTGAATTAATTACAGTGTTTTGGGATAAGAAAAAATATTAACAAGCTGGAGGGAATGGCAGCAAAGTGTTGACAGGACAGGAGCAAATCTATGAAGCTGGGCTATATTAACTCTCGGTTTTTGAGCCCCGAAGACAGTAGAAATCAACTACAGCAGTTTGCTCAGGACCACGTCCAGCTGGATTTTAAATATCTCTGAGGATGGAGACTCCACAACCTCTCTGGGCCATCTGTGCCATTGCTTGGTCACCCTCACTATGAAAAAGTGTTTCCTGCTGTTCAGAAGGACCCTCGAGCCTTCTCTTCTCCAGTCTGAACAGTTCCAGCTCTCTCAGTTTCTCCTCATATGCCCATTGTTCCTGTCCTTTAATCACCTTGGTGACCTTTCACTGGACTTGCTCCAGTATACCTATGTCTTATACTGGGGAGCCCAGAACTGAGCCCACCAGTGCTGAGTAGAGGGGAAGAATCACCTCCCTTGATGCTAAAGGTTGTAGAATGGGGTCCCTTAAGGATGATGCAATTTAAAACTATGTAATTTAAAGCATACAAAAAAAGCAGGGAAAGAGATTAATTAGGGAACAGTAAATAGCTAAACATAAAGGAAAAATGACAGTAACATGAAAACCTGTAAATTATACAAAAAAGCACAGATATCTAGATGGTGGAGGCACTATTTTCTCTGAGAAATGATGGCAACTGTACTAACTTAAGTCACTTGGAGTTGTATTAGGCATAGCCAGACCCAAGCACCGGGAACAAACACTGGCACTGGCAGAGGGAAAAACAATGTTAGAAAATGCAATATGTCTTCCATTTTTAACTTCCAGGAACATGTGTTGCTTCTTTTCTGAATGCTAGCAGATGTCAGCGCCCTGCAGACTGGTTTCTCAGTGGAGGAAAAATCAGAGTGGATATACTCTAAAGGCAAATTGAGTAATTTACATTTAGACACTCATCCTGGAGCAGAGATTGTCATATATAACATGCAGGCGATCCCTTCTTTCAAGACACTCCGCCAAACCCCAATGCCCTGCTCCCAGGGAGCAACTTCAATCAAAGATATCGGCCAAAAGCAAACTCTCTGGCCTCTCACACAGCGATGCCCTCATCAGAAAGGTGTATTAAAATGTCAGCAGGAAAGAGATGCCAATCTCTGCATTTCCTAGCACACAATGACATTTTGAAAGCAGTGCCACCTGGTGACACCTGCCAAACAACACTCTGCTGCTCAGCAGAGCGTACGCTGCCTCAGAAATACCTCAAAGGATATGGAATTGAATGAAACCATAAAGAAAAAAAAAAGCAGATTTTTTTTCTGTATTTCATTTTATAATTCCTTGTCAAGTTTCCACATGCAAAAATCTTTTCTTCTTTTTTTTTTTTTTTTTTTTTTTCCAAAATAGTGGTGAGAGCAGGCGATGGGTTTAATCACTGGCATCAGTTCCTCCCTGCTGGCACTGTAATTTATCTCAGCAGAGTCCAGCCCTCCCCTACGATAAGCTGCCGGTGCTACCATGAGTTATGAGTCCTCTTGCTAACAGCGAGGCTGACCCATAACCAACAGTCTCCATGCTTGGTACAAAGTGGGTTTTGAAGCACAGTTAAGTCAAGGCAGGAGTGATCACACAGCCTTTAAATGCTGCAAACACCCAAACACGGTCTGGAGCAGCATCTCCTCCTCACATGGCCAACACCACAACAGTTTTGTGATGCTGGCCATCGTGAGAGCAAGCCTTCCGTGTCAGGAATGGACCCCAGACAAATCTGTGCAGTGGAGTTTGTTTAGAGGAAGTGGGTCAGCTCTCTTCTGGTTCAGATGTTACTCTGCCAAAAGAAATCCTACCCTAATTCACTCGTATTCATCCCACTCTCTAAAACAGCTCTTTTTTTTTTTATTTTTTTTTCAGATTCAGTTCCACATCAAACTATAAACTGTAAGTATAAGTGAGCCAACAACCTGCGGGCTGAGAGGCAAGCCAAAGCAATACCTTCTCCATAAGCATCTCAAATACGGCAGGGCTGTTACACAAAGCAAAAAGCTATTGCTTTAAACTGTCATATCCTTCAGCTGCTGTAAAAGTAGTCTTTTATCTGTCCTCTGGATCTATTTTTACCTACCTATTCCCAAGTATCAACATTCAGCCAGCAGAGAGAAAACTGTTGCTGCTGAAAGACTGCAACTGCAATTCCCCTTAGGTCCTATGTATGCCATCCTCTCTGTCCAATGAATGATGGACATTAATTACTTCAATCACAGCATGGACACTAGCTCTGGTGAAAGGGAAAGGGATTAAAGCACGAGCAAATGGAGGAAATTTTCTGTGGGAGGATGCAACACCTACAGACTCAACAGCAGCTTCTGCTGGTGCACTGTGTGCTGCTAAAATCAATCCCCATGCTAGACCTTTCCGGGTATTTGTATGCATCCAGCCATCACAGTGTTTCAAGCCCAAGGAATGGATGTGTCATCCCATCCAGGTAGGAATATATTATCATCCTTGCTTTTAGAGAGAGAGATTAAGTAATCTCAGAGTCACACAAGGAGCCTGCAGGGGAAAGGAAAAACTGCATCCAGCTTCCCTATGTCTCTGGTCACTCCTGATCCATCAACTCATCTTTCCAAAACCAAACCATCAACTACTTACAGACAAAAAAACTGCTTTTACTTCATAAATTCCTGACTAAAGAAAAGATGGTAGGTGAGTGAACACTGACTATTCATACCCAGTGTATTTTCCCTGAACTGTTCATAGACCAGCATGAAGTCAAAGAGGCAGGCACCACCCCACCTCTTTGTGTTCGTACCTATCACATTTGATAAATTTACATGTCAAGTTTGAAACACACAAGAAAATGTAACTTGCCTAACCTATTTCTCTCTGCCCTTTAAAGACAAAATTGTAAAAAAGGAGTTTGCTAAACGCTTTGAGTTTGTTAGTTATTTTTCTTCATCTTCCAATTTGCAAATCAAAGGACTTGATCATAAAAAGATTAAGAGCAGTCTCTGAAAAACGGAACCCCCAGTACACATGCAAATAATAAAAACATCAGAAAAGAAAAATCACTTCTCACATTTTCCTTCTGGGTGGGGTTTTTTTGAGAAACAAATGTTTCATTGAATTGGATCTGGGAGGTGTTTTTGATGTGTGTAACCATCTAGCTCCTGAAGATGAGGCTTCTCTTGGCTAGAGAAGCCAAAGTACCACCATGAGAGGTTCTTTAGCCATTTTCTTGTTCCTCTCTAAAATGGGGATTTATCTTCCTATTTAAAGAGCTATTAAAGCAAAGAGAGAGCTAGTGTCAATCCATGCTCTGGATCTAAATATTTTAAAAGGCAAACAATAACACTGAAAATATCTGGATGCATATATTCCACCATGAGTCATTATATTTTAATATTTCGGTGTCTGGCAAATCACTGAGTGCATCACTACCTACCCTGTGAGATAATTAAGTTTAAAAGTCATAACAAATGTAAAATAACACATAATGAAACAATCCAAAAGCTATGTATTCACATTTTCCTTGGAATATTTTCTGATTACCCTCTTGCAAATTGTCAGCTACCCAGAGATAGTAAAATTGTTTGAATAATTTTAAGAGAAAAATCAAACACATTAACTTTTAATAATATTTTATGAGACTCATAATTCTTTGGGTTGTAATAACCTTTTATCCTACTGTGATTAGTCACTTGGATCCATCATGTTGGTCCCCTGGTATTCAAGACAATATAAATTTTGAGTAATGCTGGAAAAGGTAATAGAGATCCAAAATTAATACGGTCCTTTGTGCTTGTAATATTATCCCTAATGGAAGCTTTTAAAAAAAACCTAAAAACTGAACAAGGAAGCAAATTGTGCAGAGCCAGAAGATGACATAATTTGCAGGAGACAACACTGTGATGGGACCCTGGTACAAGGATTTAATTATTGTCTTGAATAATCACCGTTCTAATGATAGTTGTCTGAGATGACACGAGACACTGAAACTCCCTTTTGTCAAGGCCAGCAGCAAGAGGCAGGAAGACAGTAAATCCATTTTCAACTTGATGGAGGGCAAGGAAATCTCATGTGAAGGTTCGCAGCCCACAGCTCACCAAGCCCACCATCCCAGGCTGCGGGAAGCACTCTGTATCTCACAGAAGACCGACCTATTTCTCCTGCCTTCTTGTCATTGTCACTCTTCACAGTCACGTTTATCAATTTAATACCTTCTCTAATTTCACCCCAGAATAATATTTGTTTACATAAATCTATTCTCTGTGGTAAAAGAGCTGGTGCTTGAGCGTTTCAACTGCTACCCTATTAATAAAAGACAGGATGGCGAGAGCAGACGTCCTATAGAAAATTACCACACTCTCCGATTGCCTGTGTTAGTCCTGCCTGTCGGTAAGTGGTGATTAACACCCCGCTGGCTGCAGCTGTACTTCTCAATATAGCTTCTCTGAGTAGGAGGATGCACAGAGAGTACCTCATTACTATGTCTTTAAAGCTGTAAAGCAAGGAATAATGCAAAATAAATCCTTTAAACTAAAGGTCATAGACCAGAATATGTCGGCATGAACACCTGCTTACACTTTTTTTCTGATAAAATCACAGATAAGTGATTTATATGCTTTTATTCCATTCCTTTTCAGTGCAGGTATGCAGAAGCCGCACAATTGGATATTAATAATTCTCAGCCATAGTGGTATGCTTTTATATAACGCCAGAAGAAAAGCTTAGGAGCTTAGCTTTGCTGGCTGAGACAGCAGAGCTGGCATTAGCTACTTCCCATCCTTGCCCCAAGCCTTTTGTTCACCACAGACTGGGGGAGAACAGACCAGCCATCCTGTTCCCCCCATGCTTCCAACACTGAAAACTTTGTTGCAGTTCAAGTCCTTTTTGTGTGCACGTTTAATCCATAAACTGACAGGTAAAACCTGGCTGTATTGCTAAACTATAAAACCCAACAACCACAGACTTATAAGAGAAAATTATTGCCTGACAATGCAAAGAAGTCCACGTGGTCACCACCTCAATAGATTTTGGTCTCCTTGCGGATAATGCTTCTGACCAGGGAGGAGGTTGGTGGCTACCCTGAGTCTCTGTCTGTTGGTGTCTCTCTCACAAGTTACATAGCCAAGGGCAGATGACACCGCTGCACGTAAAACCTAGCAGTGCTCTGGTGTGGTCCCATAACTCTCCTTCTAGCTGGAGATAAACCCTTCGCCTTTTGCCAGACACAGCACTACTCTGAGCCCCTGGACACATGCAGGCACCCGGTCCTTTTCCAAAGGATCTAGCACCTCTTGGAAAATCTAGTCTAAATATGAGCAGGGAACATACCTGAAAATACACCTATAAATGATAAAGGTTGCTCCACTGCCTGCCCCAGGCATGCTGGAATAGATGTGGCTTCCACCACTTCATCTGCCACAGAGGTGAAAGTTCATCTTGGGCAGACCCTGACAAAGAAAAATAAAAATAAAAATAAAAAGAAGAAGGAAAACCTGACTGTTGCTGGGCGAAGAAGTACAGGCTGATTCAGAAGTACTCGGATGTGAAAGATTTTTTACTCAACTGAGTCACTGCAAAGCAAAGCAAAGCGACGGCATCTCCTGCTGCCGCAGGAACTGAGCACAGCAACCCTCTGGATCACCAATGCCTGGGAAGACAGACATGCAGACTGAGTTGTCCCTAGAAGACACCACCTCTCGCTGTGCAGAGTTATCCTCCCAGGCGCAGGGTTCACCCACGTCCAGTCTGGCCGAGCAGCCTGCCAAGAACCCTGCCAGGAGGAGAATCGGGAAAACATCCACCTCGTGTTTCGGTGACTGGAAGAAACGGTGCGATGGAGACTGCGCAACAGCTCCAAGAGCTCTGCAGAGCTACAGGATGATTTCTTAGGTCCTGGTTGGAGTACCGCAATATTTTGGAGTTGAGGGCAGATTTCCTGCAGTTCCCTGCTTGTCCTGCTGCTCAACCAGAAAGATGCTAACGATACTAGTCCTGACAGGCTCTGCGATCAACCCACATCTACCTTCTACCCTAAAACACTTTGCAGTATTATTGTAACTTCAGAAATTACCATGTTTCCATAAAATTCACAAGCCACTGCTGAATGTATAACCTGTGCCTTCTGGTTGTTTCTGAACCGGCTTGTTCAGAAAGTAGGCACAGGGGGTCCTGCTGGAAGCAGGGATTATTCTTTGTCAACTCTCAGTCTGAAGACTTTCACTGAGATGAAAGATCTCCTTTCCATAGCAAAAGAAAATACATCCTGCTGGACCTCCTGTCATCTCCCAAAGAGCCGTTGGTGCTGCAGGAAGAACAGCCAGCAAAAGCCAAATTCAGTAAGACCGAGACACGGGCTGAAGGAAAATAGGCAGAGATCTCAAGAATTCAAAACTCTGTGGAGATTTGAAGCCGCATGGAGGACACCACTCCTTAATTCAGTAAGTCTACTGGTAGATCCTGGGACCCTCAAGGATCCACAGAAGCCAAGGGCATTGAGTATCACTGGAGACTGGCAGAAAACTCTCTACTGCCCACCCACCCTCTTGGACTTGCCTGTGCTGCCTCTAGGCCAGGTCAATGCAAGTCTTTGGTAGGTAAGGAGCTCTGCCTTCTCCTCGTGTGAAACCAGGCAGCCTGGAGAAGACACAAGATGAAAAAGTTCAAGGATATGATAGAATTGCCACGTAGGAATGTATTCTGGCCTGGCAAGGCATTCGGTGTGTAGCGTGATTCAGCTTTCTGAACTGACATTTAATATTTGCATTTCCCTCTAATGCACAGGGGATTATGCCTGGATACCTGACAAGTCACCTTGCACTCTGTAATCACAACTGCCCGTTAGGATAATTAAACTGTCACCTAACAGGGGGAAGCTTATGAGTGCAGGAGGCCAACCTGATGTAAGAGCCAAACCTGGACTGCTGAACATTTTATTTATCTACTTACTTATTTTGTCAGAGATAAGAACAGTCATGAAACACATGCCAAACGTGCAAAAATTTAGCACAGCTTTTCCTCAGTGTGTCATTTACTGATAGAAGTGCAGAAAAATTCATAATTACAAGAACTCCTCATATCTAGAGAATTATAACAAATAGAATATTTTTGCTTTTAAATACTTGGGAGACACTCAGATAGTCTCGTTATGTCAGAAGGTTTTAGATTAGATTGATAATGCAAATACGTCAAACTTGCCCACCTGAAGAGATGCAGTACAACTAAGATTAATAAACATGTCACCAGGAAAAGCTTAGGTACCAGAGTTTACAGATTTGCAACTGGAATTGTTGAGGTGTTCTTGGAAAAAATATCCTTATAGAACAAAAACATGAGAGAAATATGAAATATGTGTACTTCTGCGTGTATTTTGGTGGAAATGGTGAATAGAGAAAGCCCTCAGGCAGCAGCAAACTTGTTCCTCCCAAAGAAGCAAGACGGTGGAAGAGGCTGGGAAGTCACCCCACACTACTACCAATGGCCAAGGCCACTAGTGGGTCAATCAAGGCAATCCCTTTCAAAGCCTCCCTGGCCGTATCACTGCATTAGGGGCCTGTCTTGCCATTGCTGTGTCAGGAACGGGCTACTCCCATTCGCCCCTCGGCCAGGGTCTGTGCCAGGGAGAGATGCCAGTCCTTCCTGCGCCCACCTGAAGTTGTGATGGCCAAGAGAAGTGAAGACAGCCATGCTCCTCCACTCCATACCTGAAGTAGAGTGTCAGACCTGGCTGGCAGTGTCAGCCCAGGCTGGCAAACACCAGGACAGGTAACCAAAAAGAGAAGGACATCACAATCCCTATCTCTCAGATGCTTTTTTTAAGGCTGGTTGGAAGTACATGCAGAAGACCTCCATCACACAAACCTAGGTCCCTTCTTCCATGGCTATCCTTACTAGGTTCAACAGCCAGAGAAAACTGAAAAACTTTTTTTTTTTTTTTTTAAAAAAAGCACAGACTGTGATGCTGTCACCAGATTTGAGCTTCAACTACTCACCATTAAGGTAATCCTGTAGGGTAACTGCAACCAGTGAGGAACCAGCACTGAGGAGGTGCCGCTCCAACCCGAACCACACTGGGGCAGACTGTGTGGATATCTTGCTACATCTACTTAGCATATATTAAATATAAGTGTAACATCTTCAATCCCATAAAGATTGTGCCTTATTGCATTAAAGGCACGGTTTACCATGAGCCACCAAAAGTCATTACGGCAATTAATCCTCACTTGAAGATGAGCCGAAACACTTAAATCACACTTGAACCATGCCATAATTGCTGCTT
>JAOXJM010000001.1:155347452-155361473 GCA_026413425.1 Tringa solitaria
TCCTTTCAGGTAGTTGTAGAGGGCAATGAGGTCTCTCCTCAGCCTCCTCTTCTCCAGACTAAACATGGCCAAGTTCCACCCAAGGTACAAAGTTCAGATCTGAACCCATTGTGCTGGGAAATCCAAAACCCATGCATATATTTTAATTCAAAATTGTGCTTGAGAAAAATACTGTAATGGACGAGGCTGAGAGGCATCCCCCCTACAGCATCCAGAATTAGTAGCACTGCAACTAAGTCTTTGCTCAAAATGATTCTCCCATCTGATGCTGCAATTTGTAACTGCAAAGGGGTTTATATATACTTAAGAAACAATTACAGCTAGTGATGCAGAAATAATTCCCATGCCAAAAATACTTCAGAAATTAGGAGAAAACATAACTTAATTTTGATTATAATTAGGATTCCTGTGGTTAGTTAAATGTTTTCTCATTTACCCTTTTGTTCTACCAGCGTAATCAGTCACCTGGTTCTTTATGAACTCTCCACCACGGTGGACACGCAAAACTGGCTGGAGATAGTCTCAGGACCAGCTTCTGCAAATGTGATGCCCCAGGCAGGTCATAGGCATGGGGCACATAGATATTAAGAAAAATAATAATAATAGTAATTAAAGAACAAAGCCTAGCTCCATTTTAGTGCTTAAAACTAATGCAGCTATTATACTGAGCAACATGACTTTTAATTTCTAATTACAGTATTTATTTTGCTAAACAGATTTCAAAGTTGTTGCAAAAACCTGGATAATTGTTTCACATGAGCAAGTAAATATTAAGACTAAATAAACAATATTCATTGGACTTTTATGTTGAACTACGTAGTTGTTTAGAAAACAAAAATAAATCGATATTTTACATTTTCTAGCCTTTGGGGAAGAAACCATTTTTGGACTTTCTCATTACAAGAATTATCATATCTTGTAAAATTCAAATTTGAGCTATTTCAGAGAGCTGTTTGCAAACTGGATCTGTATTGGCAACAAAGTTAAAAAGTCCAAAAAATGTTTTTCACTGCTTAAAACAAACAACTTCTGAGTATAAGACTCCTCAGTGAGATTTTGCTTGCCTTTAAAGGGAAAGGAAAGGCTGGCAGGGAAGCTGAAACGGGGTAAAACAAACAAACAAACAAAAAAAAAGAACTTCTGCAAACCTTTCTGCATTTAGTTCCGTTCCATTGCAGCTTCCCTGCTTTGCAGGATGAATCAATAAAACATATTCACATCTTTAAAGGAACACAGAAATGGAGCAATTCCAGCAAGTACCCCCATTTACTACCAGTAGGTACATTAAGATAGGTCTTTGTGATTAGGTGCTTTGGGTGGGCTCTCACCAAAGCTCACCAGCAGTTCATTAACGCTGCTCCAATTCCAAGACATCTGCGTTCCCACTTAAAACACTGTATTTCACCTGCTTTGAAAATAAAGTGCAATATATGGTTAGGGTTTTGCTGTGGATTTTTTTTTTTTTTCTGGAAATTGCAGAGTGGAAAGGATAGCATCTACCCCCTACTGCTGCTATAGTTAACATTTTGCAGTGCAGTTTTATGTACTTTCTACTATGCTGTTCTTCATTTTAAGGATGCAAATAGCATTTTAACCTGAAGTGTTTCCTAGACCAGTCATCTTTTGTTACGTTCTATCACTTTGAGACTGGAAACAAATGAAAACTTTTTTTTTTTATTTTTTAACCTTTAACTGTTAGCTGGCATGAGAGTAGCACCGTAAAATCATGCCAGCTATTATTCCCTAGATAACTGTATGTATTTGTGCATCCATATGTGTTCATTTCAATACGTTATCAGTATTAACCAGCTGTTCCCTTTAGTAAGTACGGGGATACAAGCAATACTCTAAATGTTGATGTTGTCACATCTAATTGCCCAAAACAAACCTGACAACCTTCTAGGGAAATGCACTGCAGGTACCACTACATATGCTCATTGAAGGCTGTCTAGTGAACACTCAAAACAGAGCCTGGAATGGCAGAAAACACCAGTGTTCCCACCCAGGTTTTAAATACCATGGACTTTATCAAAACAAGTGATTGCAAAATTTTGAGCTTATACATATTCCTCCCTCTCGGCTGCATGTGGACTTGTGGCTCCATATGAGAACAGCTGAGCAACTGGCCTGGTATTTGCAATTATTTTTTTGATGAGGAAAAAAATTTCAAGCAATGCAAAATCTTACAGAGAAGGAAATTTTTTTTTGGGAGGTATGTACAACAAAGCCACTCATCCTCTAGAAACCCAGGTGTGTTTTATCACTAACAGTTTTGTAAAAAGGAGGCAAATTTCAGAGCCAGAAATCCGTGAGCACAAACAGTCCCAGACAATTTATAATTCTGTACCATAAATAGCCGGTCCATAATTCATTGATGGAGAGTTAATGAGAATATTTGTAACTAATACCCATGAGAAAGATAAGGGGTAGTATAATGTGGTTTATACTTTCCTACAATACTTTTCAAGGACAGCAGGGGAAGCTTCCTGACAGCAAAAAGCAACAAGAAATATTGCACTGACCTACCAATTTCCTACATTCCCATCAAAGTAATCCATGTGTAGAGACATTAAAGAACAATTTGTCCCAACTGACAGTTTCCAAATAACTAGATGCCTTATAATTGCTGGCATCATTAACCTTAATAGTATAATTGTGTAGCTCCAAATAATAATAATAGTAATATAATTTTCCCTCACTTCCAAATCATTCAGCAAAACTAGAAAAAAAATGATGCATGGAAAAAAGTCTAAGGGGGAAGAGAAAGGGGAAAAAGTTGCTAACAGATAACAACAGGAACTTTATCAGTTTTATCTGCCACAGCTCACAACCTTTAAGGAGTAAGTATCTGCACGTAAACTGCTTTAGACAAGTAATAAATATTAATAATTGCCAACTGCCTATAGGTTTTAGGTGACCTTTTCAAACAACATGTCAGCCCTCTCCATTCTGAGGGCGCGCTGTGGAAAATCGTATAAAACCAGTGTTGTCTTGAATGATTCATTCCTCTGCACACCCAAGCTTCAGCAACTCTACCTGCTAGAGTAACCTCTAGTGAAGACATGTTGACATACTCTTTTATCGATAAGTTTAACCACGCATACAAAAAAAAAAGGAGGTATGTTCCCTCTCCATAAACAGTCAAAAAGGACTTTCCTACCTAGTCTGGAGTTCCTGAGACATGCAAGGTTGGACACTGGTCACCACAAGTTGCCCTTGTACTCAAGAGAGAGGGAAAGACAACTCTAAAAGGCAATTCAGATTCAATTACCCAAATGAACCTCTGGGGGTAGTAGATGGCTTAGTCTGCACCTAGTTGGAGATGAAACATTTGGATTAGAAAAATCTACTGTGTTTTAAAAGGAATAGCACATGTGAAGGGAAGGGAAAAATCATTTTGTCAGAAAAATCGGACTCTATAGTTGTTACTGGTATAAATAACCAAACTATTTCATTTTCATTGTCATAGTCATCTTCATGCAAAGGGAAGAATCCAATAGATTGTTTTGTTCTTCTGCATTAGGTAGTGTAATGTAGCAAATGTCTGCTTCAGCACATAAACATCTGGGTAAAGAGCACTGGACTTCAAGGGGAGACAGTTGCTCAGTGTTTAAATAGATGCATAAGTGCTGTATTGAATATAAATCCCACGTTCTGCAGTTCTTTAGGTCAGTGAAAAACACAGAACTAAACGATATAACCTCAATATTAATCTTTGGGAGAAAACCTCATTAGAAAGCAAAGACTCAGGAAGAATAGCTTCCTTGATAATGTATGAGGCTGGTTCTTGGCTCTGTTCCTATTTTGGCCATTGTTATACTCTTCCAGTTGTCCTTTACCAGTCTCTTCATCATCTCTTGACTCTTTCACAAGGGAGGGGATAATGATTCTTAGCTCCTTTAGGTAGTGCTTTGAGACCCATTGATAAAACGCTAATCACTACAATGAGGTTTTCTACAGTAATTATAATTGTCCTGAGAGACAAAAAGGTATACAAAAGGGATAGTCTTTAAGCTTTCAACTGTAAAGTATGCTTTGCAAAAATAATTATTTAATGAAAGTCTCATTTCTTAAACATTAACAATTCAACAAAGCTGGAAGATTGCAAAATTTCTGATTCTCATACCTTCTATTGTGCATTAGGTACACTGATTTTTCAGTGAGGAGCTGCATCTAACAGCAGTGAACACTTTCTTTTGAATCTATATTCTCTGATGAGCAGTACTATACTGTTTCCTGCAAATGTATTTCCACAGAAGAGTCCCAGTTTATTTTGCTTGAAGCTCTGAGTGATTCCTATAAATATCCTTATACTGCTGGCTTTGAGTGTGGTCTGACCCAAGTTGGGGCTTCTGTGTCCATCCTGTTGTGCTGCACTACAGCAGGCAACAGCTACTCTCAACAAACCTTTCTTCCTTGGAGTGGAGTATAACGTGCTCAGTAAAAACTAGACAGGCACTGGTGCACTTTCAGATGTGCTACTATCTCAAGTATTTTGAAATTTGGTGCTTTCGCTGAATATTGCATTTTCATTCCTGCTCTATGCTCAGAGTTGATGCTACATAGGAATATCTTGTTGTGGGACAGATCTATTAAAATCAAGAGGATTTGATTCTTTGCAATGGTATATGCGCTTATACACTTTGATTTTAAAACAACAAAACAAAATCAAAAATTGAGTAACAGATGTTTCCATAAAAGCTCAGCTCTAACAAACCTATCTCCAGTGCACTATGAATATTCCTGTTAAAAGGGACATTTAAATACTGTGGCTCTCTAGAGCTGCCTTGTTGAGATCTATGTAGCCGGAGTATTATGCATGAAACTCCCAGCAGAAAAGTTAAAAGCTTGAGACATCCCACAGACAACCAGTAGCAATCATGTCATCAATCATCTCCAAATTTTATCCAATCCAACTCTCATAAAGTGTTATTTAATATGGCTTTGTCTGGATAGAGCTCCTAGGAGAGCTCCTGCTTTCAAACAGGGAAACAAAATAATAGATCCGTTGTTAATTTTTCATGCTAAGAAAACAAGATTGAACCAATAAAATACAATTAGCAAATCTGTTCAGTGTAGTGAAATCCAGCCAAGCCTGCTGCTTTAAAACTTTCTGCATTTTTGTTAATGGCAAATTTTGTCTTTCTCTTGCATTTTTGTAAATTCCACATTACTCTTTTTTTAGTTGCATGGATCAGGATAATTGGCCATGGGCATCAGGGCATAAATGTTCCTCAGTGAAAAACTCTGGAAAGGTGGGGCAGATTGCGTTTTTGCTTTGCCACTAAAAATCTCTTTTGTCTTAATCTTCTCTATAGACACCCTTAGGGCTATGAGAAGAACATAATAAAAAAGAAACACACAGATTGTCTCTTATAAAATGCTGATATCAGCAGAGCACAGACTTTGTACATGGAAGTGATATTTTCATCTATTATTACCTCAACCAACTATTACTGCTTTTTGTCACCTATAAAAGTTCTGTCTTATTTTTAGGCTGCAGACTAGCAGTTACATATTGGGAGATAGCTGTATGAACTGTATTTGCTACATGCTGCATAGCAAGAGAGTTGACATTTCTTGGGAACAAGTCACCACACTCGCACAGCTCTGCGTTACAGTTGATATTCGGAGACGTTGTTCATTAGGTTGTGACAGCTGTTGCCAAGCCTTTGCTTCAGAACGCACCGAAAGAGTGAGAGCACACCAAGATCAAAGGTAAGCTTTATAAAAAATTACTGCTGTAGAAGAGTTAGAAGAGAAAAAAGTTTGGCTACAAAAATCACATAAGACGCCAGGACGAGATAACTGAATTTCACCTTAAGTGAGCTCATGTCCCCTGAGATGAACTAGAAAACAGACTTCTGGGGACCCCTGAACGGAAGAAGATTCTTAATTCTGTGGGTGATCACACAGAAGGAACTCTGGAGGGATTATCAAGATCCAAAATACCTGCCCTGTGTAAATGAAGGTGATACCATGATTAGCGTCAGTTAAAAACATGTTTCTGACAGTTAAAGTGACCAATGAGCAATTCTGCTACCGATGTGCTTTAAGAAACTAGTAAGACTAAGACTTTAAAAGGGAGGTTACAAACAGGATTGTACACTTCCAGGAGCTCTTGCTTCATTTGGTAAAAGCTCAAGAACTGCTTCTCTCTGGACCACAGCGACAGATGATTTGACTAGGGCAAGAGTAATCCTGAGAGTCCTGTCTCCTGCCTTTGGGTCTTCTGTTTGCTCATTAAAGCCAGGAAGGATTATTCCACATAACTCTTCAGACAGGCCTAAATAATTGTGCCTTTCTATAAGCTCTTACCAGGAAACAATAGCAATTTATGAGACTGAATCACATGTAGCAGTATAATCAGTGTGTTAACTGATACTTTTCTTGACATGCTGCTGTAACGAGACTTTTCCAATTTCTTTTCTCCTTTGACACATGGCCGTTACATATCAGTTTATATATACATACATATTTAAACTCTTGTGAAGAAGTACAGTTCACATTTTGATCCTTAATGGATCAAAGCCTTCTGCAAGCACAAGGTTGTAGGCTTCTTTACTTAAGCCAACCAGATGGCCATGTTATCCAACTCGCTAAATTATTCCTGTGTGACACAGAAAGAGAAGACTGATAAAAATGCAATATCAAAAATGATGATGAAAGAGCATTTAAAGAGAAGGAAAAAAAAGGTTTACTGCTTCAATTTGTGTCCATGAGAACGGTATGTCCATTTCCCTGCAATCACTGACAGTATTAAACTGCACAGCTGTGAGGTGGCTGGCTGCTCTTATTCTCTATTGGCATCCCTGTGTTGGTTGGAACTTCATCAGGGAAGGTAAGTCGTTCCCCATCCAAGACAGTGGGGCCAGTAAATAGCAAACAGTCCCAAAACAAAAGCCCTCATTTTTGAAAGAAGCACTGCTATTCCTATGAAAATACTGGAATATGGTTTCCCAAGTGACATATTAACCAATTATGTTCAGCTTACTGTATACAGCTAAAAGCTTATTATATTAAGCTCATAGTTTCCTTCTCCCTCTTTCAAAAAAATATGCTTATTTCCTCTAAATTGTTTAAAAAACAACAAGATGTTTGCAATAAAAAACAACGTCCCTTCAAACTAGGTCCCATCAAAAGACCGATCAACTCTCAAAATTCCTCAAGGTCAATCAAATGCAGTTAGCACTCAGGAATCCCAGTGGTGTTTAATTATATAATGAGATGTTTCTTTCTTCCAAGAAGCAGCAGGTCACTAACACGATGAATTCTAGAGCTGAATAAGCATGAATTTCACTGGAAATTGTGGGTCAAGTAGCAGTCAGGCTCCTTCAGAAAAGCTTAGTAGATCTAACAGCATGCATGAAATGCTGCCAGTCCAACATACAAAGGATTCTTATAAAAACATCTGCCAACCCTTGGAGCTTGGCTCATACAGAGAAATAATGTAAGGAGAATTAAGTGGACATGCTCTTTTAGAATTCAGTTTACACATTCGCTCCAATCGTCTGCTCCTGCTTCCATGTTTTTCTGCTAGGAAATATGTCTAAGGCAAAAGGGAAGAATTCGCTTTTATGAGCCAGTGTGACCCTGTTTGGTTTAAAAGCTTCTGCTCTGTAAAAAGCACGGTAACAAAACACACAATGTTGCTTCTGTTTACTTAATGCACTATTTCCCCAGGAATTCTGGTACTATCATAAATGGAATTTCTTGCTTTTACTGCTTTGGAGATATTTCCCATTTTCAATAATTCTAACAGAACTAAATTGTTTGCATAAATTTTGCCTTTTTTCCACTAACGTTACCAATACTTATGACAGCAAGCAGTGTCAATATTTTTATGAACATTGTTCCTCTAATAAGGCAGTGCAGGCGGCACTTTGGTCTTCTGAAATAGGCCAAAAATTAGACTGGTCAGGGAAGAAATATCTGGCACTTAGGTGCATCAGGCATAAACATTCTTCCTATTTTTTTATGGCCACTGTCAGCCTGATGGATGGAGCAGAGGGCCAGCCAGCTTCTGTGCAACTGCCCCCGCCGTAGGGGTCCGCAGGTTCTCCTTGCCATAGAGCTGCAGTGATGGGGATGGGGCTTGCTTGGGATGCACGGATGAGACACTGCGTGGTTCTGAGCAGTTGGGCCAAATCCCTTTTTGAGATCTACTGCTCCTTGTGAAGCTGGCTCTGAAAAGGACATAACTCCATCTGGCTTCCTGTTAGATGTGAATCTTAATCAGGAAGCCTCTATGGCTCCTGGATTGCTCTGTCTACTTCCTACTACCAGGAGGTAATCTGGTCTCAGTTGGTCGAAGGCCTGACCACAAGTGCCAACCTGCACCTCAGCTCTCCCAACAGCATCTTGAACTTTGATTCCTCTGCCGACTCAGTGGGAGATGACCTTTTTCCATGGGGTTGAACATGTCAAAAGGATTAAGTCCAGCTAAGCAGGGAAATGCCTGTTTCAAGAGTGCACTACCAGGACGTTGCCTCTGTCTGAGTTGCGGCTTGGCACCAGCACTGAGGTGGATGCTGCACACCCACCACCACAAAGGAGGAAAAGAAGGATCAATATTCACTGCTATATTCATTTTCCCTAACTTTTAGATATTGTTTTAGACCTACATGAGAGTTCCTGTTTGCTTGGGTGAAAATCTGACAAAAAGAAATTCTTACTGTATGGCACTGGCAATATTTTATTGACTTTTTCCTCGCGTGGAAAATAATAGTTAATGCTTCTCCAACATGTTTATATAGCCTTCCACCATCCTGTCATAGGAAAAAAAAATCTTTAACTCCTATGTCAGCTCAAACCTCAGCACACTTAAGGTCACTCCTAGAGCTATTGTGTCTTACATAAGCAGTTTTCTTCCTTGTAGTAGATACACTCCTTACAATAGGTCTAATTTCTTAAGACTTTACTTACTCATTAGTCCTAAACAGTATTTTTAGTAGCAGTTCAGACACTTTTCCTCACTGTTTGGGTAACCACAGATTCGTGCTTCTTTCTGTGACTTTGTCAGTTCCAAAAAACCCGCAGGAATTCAAATCCTACTATGGATGGGGCAGAGGGGGGCTGGAGACAAAGGATGTCCCTCCAAAAGAGTTTAATGGGCCCAGAGAGGGCACAAGGAGAAATGGCTTCTCCTCCAGCTCACAGGTTGAAATACTACCACCAAAGTATTGTGAACACAGAGCTTGAAATTCTCATTTAGTTCCCTACATGAAGTCTCCTTATCCTTGACTTGAGAGAAGCAAGATGAATGTCACTGATGCAGAATTTCAGGACAGTGCTTGATGCATACTGGCTTTATAATTAAAAATATACAACTGAAGAAAAGATGGTCATAAAATGTTGCCTAGGGCTATATCTAATACATGATGGTGCTTTCGTTTCCTCCTTACATTATATTTTTATCATCAACCCAGGGAGTTCATTAAATCTGTAAAGCTGTTGGAAGTTATCTGACAGCGGATTGTATTACTAGAGAGAACTATCGATCCAGGCTACTCGATCCCATTACAACACACTTCCATAAAGCTTGCAAGAGGCAGCAATCTGTTGCTTCTGTACTGACTACAGTTATTTCTCATAGATGGAATAATGAAATGTTTTCTGATGTATAATCATGACAGATTTTATCTGGAATAAGTAAAACAAGGAAAAGTCAGTCATAAAATATAGCGTGTCTGGAATCAAAGGAAGCAAACTCCTCTGCTCTTCCATCAGACTGACAAATAACTAAGACATTGTGCAGCTCCTTGTATATGACATTAAATCTCAATCAGTTGTTTTCCTACTGTGAGATTGAAATGGAATTATTTATCTGGAATATCAAAAAGGGCATTGCATCACAAACTCTAAACTTCTTGTTTTGATGCAGTATCTTTCCCAACAATGACTAAACAATGTCAAATGGGCCCCCTCATCACTGAAGATGTGATACATGAAACCTTCACCAGGACAAGGAACCACCACTTTAATCTGAAAAACAATTATCGAACAGGGCTTATGTCATACATAATTCTTATAACTGGAATTCACTAGCCTGCAATTCATGAGGAGGAACTTAATTTAAGCAAATTTGTAACATGAAGGACTCAGAGGAACTCTTTCAGCAAGTTTTATATAATGAAATACCAAATTATATGCACCAGTTTATGTTACTATATTGACAGCTGGCAGAATTATATCCCACCAAAGCAGTGCCATACTTTCATATGATAATTTCAGTACTCGCAATTTAATCAAAATTGAGTATTTGGGACTGAGATTTTCAAAGGCTAGTACATGCACGAAGGTGTTTTTTTCTCCTGAAGAGTGCTGGAAAAAAAAAAATCTCTATTTTCCCTGCTATCCAGTTCATGTGTAAGAAATGAAAAAGAAGATCAAGGAAAGACTGGGAGCATGCCTCCACCCAAAATTTAAAATTTAAGGACCTCTCAGCAATGCTCTGCTGGCAGGTGAGAGACCTGGGTGAGTGAGAACCTCACAATCCTTCAGCCAGGCTGCTGGTCAACTCACTAGCAAAGACTGATCTGCTGCCTCACGAACTGAAAAGGTCTGGTCCCTGCTGTGGATGCACAGGAGTCTTCTGCATGTGATTTGTGTGAGACAGTTTGCATCAAGTGCTCTATTTTGACACCTTGTCCAACTTTCTCCCTGCCTATGCTTTTTAATATTTAAATTAAAAATGCTAAGATGGCACAGTACAATTGGTGAATGAAGAATTCTGCATGCAGCAGCTCATTCACCTCTTAACACAGATTTGATCCTTGTGCAGTGTCTCATTATAATCACAAAATAAGCTGGTGTCAGGGTGAATACACATAATAGGCACCTGTCAGTCTAACATCTGGATTATAAAACATACACATGAAAGAGCTAAATTAAACCAGCATGAAGTAGCCTCACCTCTGGCATTTCTTGACTTCCACATGCTTAATTTGACACTCTAACACTCTTTTGAAAGCCTTTTCTTTTTCTTTCTGTGTTCATGCTTGTCTACCTATTACAAAGTACATTGTACCTTCATTGCATCCTACAAATGCCTGCTCAGTGTTGAAGCACTGCTTAGAAAGAAGCATGACAAAATGTAACAATTTAATGGAAAAGGACACCCTATAGATGCACTGTATGAAAGGAATCAAAAATGTAGCAGAATATGGTCCATGTGAGCCTGTGGCATCAGCAAGCAAGAAGGAACTGAAGTTGTGCACCTGGGCTAAAGCTCGAGCTCCAGCTGCATCCATTGGTCATGGTTAAGACACACAAAACCTGTTCTTTGCTGGGGGGAGCCCACGCTACAGACCATCCAAGCAGAGCTACCCAGGTACTTCACTTTATGAAATGCATAGAGTTAATCATCTGAGACCTTGCTGTCTCGATCAAATTTTTCCAGCAGATTCACCAAGGAAAAACAGACAGAAAAACGTGGCAAAATCACAAAACCTGGTAATGCTAACAGCATCCTGAAAATGACTTGGATGTTGAGACCTGAACAGAACCAGCAATCGATAACCCAAATCGAAAACCCAAATTTGACAAGTGAAAGACACAAAAATTTGACTTTAAGGACAGTTGGCTGCAGAGCTCACACATATGTTGTACAGCATGGTCAGGTCTATAATTAGAGGAATATAGAAACCTCCTTTATAAAAAGGTGTCCTTAGATGTTACCAAATCATTTCACAAATGGCTCAACACTTTTGCACAGGGTGGTTTCAGAGTTTAGATCACTGCATCAGAGCTTTATTTCTGAAAACTTGACCTCAAACTCAGTGGCTGCTCCCCACTGGGCTTAAGAATTAGCTGAAGATGAAGCACAAATAATTTTAGCAGGTCTCCTACTGGCAATAAAGCAAAAGCACATAACACAGTAGATCTTTTCTTGCCATTAAAAGTGCCCATTCCTTCCATAATCTCCAGACTGCCACATTAAATTTTCATTTTCTTCTTTGGAATGTAGCTTCTTTGTTTATTAGAGACCATATAAAAGATAGGTAAAATAAAGAGGAACTCTCTCCTTCTCCAACAATTAATGATACGGTCCCCTTTTCTCTCAAAAATAGCAAATAAGTTGGACTGAGAGAAGATGTGACACAGACAATACAGCAAAGACATAAAATGTGACCCTGGGTTGGATAAGTGGAGCAACAACTAGGAGGAAGATAACTTTACCTCTAAATATCACATCAATGGGAGCAACACCAGAGCATCACACAGCATTCTGCCATTTTCCTTTTACAAGAATAAAATAAAACTAGAGAATCTGTGTAACACTCAACCCAGAGCTGGGACAAGGTGTTACAGTGAGGGATTCAAGAAGTTAAAACTGTTTAGTTCTTCAAAAGAAAAGATTTGATTACAGCAAAGCTGTACCTTTTCATGGAGAAAATGCCAATATTAAAGACCTATTTAATCTAATGGGGAATGACATAACAAGAACCAATGACTAGAAGCTGAAGCTAGATAAATTTAAATGAGAATTAATGCCTCTGCTTCTAACAGAGAGAGTGATTAACCTTTGAAACAAACTACCAAAGGAAGTGCTAGATACTCCATTTATTGAAATTTTGGATTAAGACTGTATGACTTTCTGGAAAATATCCTTTAATCGAACACATCACTGGGCTCCACATGCAAAGTCTTTTTGTGACTTCCTTAAGAGTGGAATCTGCTTCACTTCTTGAATGACAGCACTACAGCCTTACACACTACCACCTTCACTTTTATAAAACCCCAGCTCCCTCCAGAGTAAGAAAAGCTCCAGTGTATTTTACAAAGAGATTAAAGAATCTAAGACTAAATTGCTCCTCTTCCCTTCTCTCTCCACATCAAAAGCGAGGCAGGATATACCTCCCATTTCGCATTATCTGTTGGAGAGCACATGACTGACCTCCCAATTGAAAGAGCATACATATGTTCTTGGTGGATATCACGCTCCTCTTCAGTCCTGGTTCTGCTCAGCCCCATTCAGCCACACACCTTACTAAGGGGTATTGAAGCTCTCATTACAACTGTTGGAAATCTACTCATTGGTGTCAGTCACACAAACTGCCCTGTTGCCTAAACTCTATTTGTGACTCTAAATGTGCTGTCTCCACCACGTGGAAGGGGCTGTGGGTGGGCTGGGAATAATGATGATGCTCACCAGAGTGAGGGCAACCACTGCACCAATGCATCTCCTCACTCCTCCAACCTGCCACAAGATCCAGAAGGACAGAGTGGCAGTTAAGTATAACATTTTTAAAAGTGTTTCATTTAATAAGGTACACAGGCTTTCACTCTTGAATTACCACTGTATCATATGGCATGAAACCATAATAGATCTATGCGCGTTTCTTAACAGGATAATTAGCTGGTTTTCTCTATTAGAAAAAGGTGGCATCTTAATTTAGGTGCAAATTATATTACACTACCACTGTGACATCACTGAGAATAAATTATGTACATTTTGCCAGGTAATATATATTTTGTACCTGTAACCAGGTATAAAAGAACAATAGTCACCACACTCAAGTCACAGCCCCCTTTCCATCTCACCCATCCTCATCCTTTTACTTTTGTCTTTTAATGTTCCAGAGCTCAGAAAAACTTCCCCTACTTACGCTCTTTTCCACCCAAAAGCCATCATGTCCTCACCTACAGAGGTTTGCTCCTGAGAAGATCATGTGAGGGAAGGAAAACTGTCAGATGACACAGTGCTGTCTGGCCTTGCTATCTGCCGATTACTTGAGTGACTTTTATAGTAAATAGGCACCAGGCTAGCAATGGAGATTTCACCACCAGCCACATCTCTCCTCTCCTACAAGACACTGCACAAAGCTCACAAAATTGTGCTGAGTCAGCCCAAGTGTATTTATTCCAAAGATATCCATTCACTGCTTGACTTTCTACTGCTGGCTATGTTGCATTTAAGGAGTCCACCCCACTCACAATTTATTTCTGATATTTCCTATATCATCATCCTGGCCTGTATCAGGAACAGCGTGGCGAGTAGGGCCCGAGAAGTGATCGTC
>JAOXJM010000001.1:155377563-155388862 GCA_026413425.1 Tringa solitaria
CCCCCCCCCCCCCCTTTTCCCCAATTAAAGATCAAAATACTAATTATCTAGCACTGCCAAATAGCCTGTCCTGAGAGCTCAACCAGTGCTTTGTATTTTCCATACTTTGAGAAATAAATGTGACCAAAACTACAAAGCTGAAGAAATACATTCTGTAACAGATGAAAAACAGTTTCAAGATTTTAGCATTTACCCCAGATTGTAATACACATACTCAGACTTTTAACAGGTCAATTTCAGCTAGAGTTATGAGCAAGAAGATACCAATTTTATATTTAAAGGTTCTCCTTACTTTCTCTGGCACACCACTAGAAAGGAAACTTTTCATTTATGCAAAAGTTAGAGGAAAAAAAGTTAGTCACTATCAAAAATATTAAAATTTGTCTCAAAATGAAGAATCTTGATTTTGATTTTATTTTTAGTTAAAGTATCACTAGGGGAATGAAACAGAAGCAATCTTTTCAGAATTTAGTCAGAGTATATTGCCGTACCAGGCAAAACTCCACCTGAAAAATAAATGCACGCACACTGAGAACTCTCTTAAAAATATATATATAAATGAAGATTGATAATATGTAATAAATAAAACCAGCATGAAACAAGGACAAATAAAGAAGAGTCCAGAACGATGCTGATGTTTTGGATTTATGTAACATCCTCATTTACAACTTTAAACCAATAAGCAATGCACTGATTTCTAATTTGACATATTAAATTGGGAGTAGGAAGCAACTAGATCAAGGGGGTAAAAAGAATGGGCTGAAAAAACTGCCAAGGCAGAATACAAGAGATAAACATCTAAGAGAAATATGCATGACTGGTATACCAAAGAAGACAGAGACAGAAAAAGCAGGAATGAAATTAGAGGCAGGCAGAGAACAACAAAGTAAGATTAATTTGCCACGCACCATGGTTGTAGCGAAGGCACGGCGAGCTTGCCAGTTTGCAGAGACAGAGCAAAGACTACGAGCTCTGTGGCCAAACCCATATCTGGTCAGACCACGACCAAGAGGGCTTTGAGCAACCTGGTCTAGAAGGAGGTGTCCCAGCCCATGGCGGGACAACTGGGGACCAGACAATGCTATACAGCACGTTCCACACATGAACAGAGGTTGCAAAGGTCCATGCTGACTGCTGCTGCAGACACTGGTCTTCACTATTCCAGTTTGGATTGATCCTATATTCTACTGTCATGGTTGAAGCTTCACAGCTCCAGAAAACACCAATGAATTCAAAGAGATTAGGTAACACAGGGATCAAGTCATGCTTTGAACACCTCTATCACTACTTTTCCACCAAGCTGAGCAGCGATTGACTTGAAAGAGTTGGGCTACCTCAACCCCATAAGATAGCCATCACAATGCACTGGTAACAAAACCCAAAAGGTCATACAAGGGAGGCAAGCACACAGCACTAACTCTCCTGAGCAGACCTTGAAAAGGGGCCTCCTCATCTACATGTTTTCCATGCACTAGTAGTCACCTCATATCCCAACATGGGATGATAATAGTTCCCACAGTTCCAGCTCACTGCCAGGCCAAGAGCCTTGGCTGTCTGTGGACAATACAGCCACATTTGGCAAGAGCTGGCAGAAAAGTCTTCTTGACTAGGCTGCCCAGGGAAGTGGTTGCGTCACCGTCCTTGGACGTGTTTAAGAGTCGTTTAGATGTGGTGTTGGGGAGATATGGTGTAGGGTAGAACTTTGTAGAGTAGGGTAGATGGTTGGATTCAATGATTCCAAAGGTCTTTTCCAACCTAAATGATTCTATGACCGTTCTGGTGTGTCCCCAGAGGAAAAGCTGAGACAATATCAATTTATTCAAAGGGTTTGTCCCAGCCACCTCCTGCAAGCAAGGGATTTATTTTGCCACTACAGTGTCCTGCAGTGCATGTTATTGGAACTGGAAGTGATGAGTTTGGTCAAGCAAGTACCATGATATCACCGAGAAACAATATGAGGAGTAATTAAAGTTTTAGGTCCACTACAATATGTGAGCAATGGCAGCGTGAGCATTGATACAAGCATTGCATCCTGTCCATGTCATCTGCACTAGGCAGACAAAAGGGCATGTTGGTCCCTCCCCTGAGGAACTGACAGAGCTCTACAGGACAGTCTCCCCTCAGAAGGCTTCATACTACATTTTTAGTGGCAGTGTCCAGCCAAGCAGACCAAGATATATCTGATCTGAAATAACCCTCTCCAAAGATATATAATGAAGATAAGATGAGCAATACGTTATGTAATCATAGCTGATGAAAACACCATCAATTACATAATTTAAATTACTTAGGAATATTTGCTGGGAAGTAATGTTGCATAAAGAGGGGAATTGAGGAGATGACCTGAAAAGTTTCTTTTTCAGTTTTTACCAGTCAAAAGGCAAAACATTTCAAAAGCTGACTGGGACCTCTGCTGCAGCCAAGAACATTTGAAGGAAAAATATGTATCACTTACAACTACACTGTAGAAAATTAAACTAGAAGATCCCAATAATTACAAATAATTAAATTCTCAGGTAGCTAAAATGTACCATCTATTCAAATAAAAAAGATGCTAACTCTACCTCCTCTGTACAAGCTGCTGACTCAAGATGGAATCTATTCAACGATACTTTGGGACGTTGAATCTCTTCTCACTTGAGAGAAAAACACAAAAGGTCTTCAAGAGCCACACAAGAGAAGTTTCTCCTGCTCCTACTGAAGGTGTGATTGTTCTTCCCCCAGCTTTCCCGCTGGTACATTTCTACACCTTTTAACTTTTCTTATATGTATGAAGAAGCTTTGTCTACCTTTACCAAAAGTGTAGTATTTTGTGGAGCCAAAAGACTTAAACGTTTCTTGGCCCCACTAGATAGACACTTGCAGTGATTACACCCTGATATTTTAATGACTCTTTCCTCTACTGATTCACTATTTCCACATTTTATATTGCTGCAGTTTTTTTGTTATAGGTGATGTTTTTCTACTTTTGGATGTAGTGTGAATTACATAGTGTTTTTTCCTATTCCATACTTTACCATACAGACAAAGGAAATACAGGATCAGAGAATGAAATACACTTGTGTCTATTTTGAGATTATCTTCTCAAGGTCAGTTTCCCAACTTCTCCTGTTGTCAGTCAGCCCAGAATGCACTTATGCACAATGCTTAACTTTAAGCATGATAATCATCCCACTGTATAGTAATTTCCATAATGAACTCTGAGTAAAAATTCTCTTACCAGCTGCCTCAAAATTAAGAGAAGTGGAAGGTCTCATATCAACTGCCCAAGTACATAAATTCATTATTGCTCTCTTTAAAAGACTGTATTGACTAAAGCAAAACTATTGCAGTCTCAGGAACCCTACTGTCAGCATCCTTTCCTTCTGAGATTGCCATTTCCCTCTAGTGAATAAAGTCATACCACCAGAAACTAAGGAGAGTTCTGCTATTAGTGGTGGTTGTGCATATGCTTTGTATTAATAGAATCAGTTGCCCCAAGGAATTAGCCATCTATATTCATGAACTAAATGAAATAGTATTCATTGAACACTTGATGACAGCACAGCTGCAGAACAGGTCAGTTCTCCTATTTAGGAAGACATTTTTGCTTTCTGTTGCAGATGAAGGATATTCTCTATGGGCTCAGTAGTGTTCCACTCACACCCTTTTCTTCTTTCACCAGTGCTTCGGTCTCCTTCTCAATAGAACTGAGATTTTTAACTGGTGTCACTAGATTGAAGTACGTTTTATGGTGACACAAGGCAGTCCAAAGAGAATTCATGTAAGAAACATGCATTAGTCACTAGTAAGACAAAATGCAAATAGCCAATAGCTTTTGAAGATACATTAGATACCTTTCCTAACTTAAATGCTATCTTCAAGCCAGACAACTGTATCATGTTTATATTGTCAACAAGGAATTCAGCAGTTGTCCTCCTCTCACCTAAATGGTTCAATGTCCATTTACAGATTCATTTGAATACAGTGAGGTATTCAATGCACAAAGAAGGAACAAAAGAACAATGAACACGTACAGAACTGATCTAAGTAGTAAAGGAAGGAAGCAGCCCTCAGCCCTATTTAGCCCTCAGGCGCTAAATTAAGTACATTTTTTCATTAATTCTCTTTTTAAGGCCTCTACTTCCATTTTTATCTTTGCATGACATCTTTTTCTCCCTTTCAATGACCACCATGACACATGTGAAATAGCTTCTACTGGGAAAGGGGTTCAGAAGTTACCTTCCTTTTATTCTGGATGTTACTTCAGGAGAAAAACGCACAACAGACTGGAGAGACCAAACAAAGGTAGAATAGCAACAGATCTTTCATTTCCAGCATGCAGAGATACATTCATTGGATGTCACAGTCATGTATGTGGCCTTGATAGAAGCACTTCATCTGAACATATTTGTGTAGTGATTCACTGCGCCATTGGGCTCAAGAGATTTCCTTGGTCCAGATAATCCCTAAGATTTGGTGTTACCATGGCTCCTCTGTTGGGACTAGGCTCCCATCCTATGATTACTCTGCAAAAAATGAACCCATACCTGATCCAATCTGCATCTTCAGGACTTTTTCTGCCCTCCTTTGCCTTCTACCCACCAATTCTGATAAGCACACTTTTCTCCGTGAATGTGGACATCTCTGCCTCTCTTCACTGACAGCGTAATGCCCACGGTGCCCTGCAAAGTTCATGACACGCAGAGACCTGGCACAGGACACTGAACCATACGTCACTCACTCTTGCACTTCCCTTACTGCTTCAGGGCATTTACATTTTGCATTTACATTCAGAGCATTTACAGCATTACTGACAGATCTCGAATGTTTCCAGGGATGGGGCACAGTCACAGAGACCAGGGGCACTCTGTGAAAAAGCAGCTTCCAGAATTGGAGAATTTTGCACAGCCGGTAACTCAATGGTTGTGGTTGTAAATGCACAGAGGGTGCAAGATTATACAAAATAATATCTGTGGCATTACTTCACAAAATATTAAAGCCTTCTCTGTCCCCTCAGTCCACAGAGACTCAGCCCGGCACCATACACATACTAATATAGAAAATAAGTATTTGCTGAGTAGATTCATATAAGTTTGGAAAAAAAAAAAAGAAAATAAAGACTTATCCCAAGAAAATTATTATTAGGATCTTTTCAGTCTTGGCACTAAAGTTTTAAACAGAACAGAGTACAGTGAGATCATCTGGCAATGTCTGTGCCTGCCAGGTATTTGGGGGTTATACCATTTTGTTCTGGATCCGACTACCTTCACTCTCATTTACAGTTTCCCATTTGATATTTAGATAACTTTAGAACATTATTCATTATTAAGGCCGGATTCAAATCAGTAACCTTAAGATGGGAAGTTACATATCCCATTTGTTACTCATTCCTCCGGATAAGCACTTCTGCCTCAAAATCATGCATCAGTTTTGAACATGGAAGTCACAGCTGATGACAGGGAGAAATAGTGTTTACCGAAGTGTTGCTGATGCACTCCTGGGTCTGACTAATTACACACAATCAACTGATTCTCTAACATCAGGATACCGAATGTTGCCTTAAATCACTCCTACTTGATGGGAAACTTTCCATTGCCTGAAGAGGTGAAAACAGTTGAGTTAGTAATGAAAATCAGATTCAACATTTTGAGAGCAATCTCTTGAAGGCAGCTACACAAGAATGAAGACCTTTAACACTCTTCCCCCCTTGTCGCACAGAAAAGAGCCTCAGCTCGCCTTTTTTATTTCCTAGAAAATTGAATATATACAAGAATTAAAAACTAGACACAAAATATTTAAGTGTGTGCAGTAAAGGTATTGTTATAACTCTTGTCTGACTGAATTTGTGTGGTGGGAAATTGGCAATACACTGCCTGGAAAACAGCAGTTTTCCAGGCTCTTTATCCAAGGAACACAAAAGGAAAGATGAATTTCATGATTCCACATGAAATTCCACGCACTAGGGAACAGAATCAGCCTTTTGCGGATAATCCACTAGGACCATAACCTAAAATCAGCCTTCACTCTGGATCCAACTAATTTCACTTTTATTTGGAGTTCCTCATTTGATATTTGAATTAGCAAAAATCCTGCCGGTCAAGAAACCTTGAAACACCAGCCATAACTAACACAGAGGAATCTGGTAGTGGGGCGACTCTTCCTGTGCTTGTAAATCCCTGTAGGTGTGCAATAGCTACAGAAAAAGCAAGACCACAAGGCTAAGGAATACAGTAGCTGATAAAATAGACTAAGATTAAACTGTTGATACCATGCTTCCTAAAACAGCCTGTACCATCAACTCAGCTTCATATCCCAGGCTGAAAGTAAAAATTATTTAGGTGTTACAACTCTACGTAACTAGCAACTTGACCCGTATCTGTCAATATGGTCTCCAAACATTTGATATTGAAAAACATGGACAGGAGAAACGTACCCAGAGTGAGCCATGCCAGGGTTTGACTGCCCTCCCTCCAGGTGCACACTCATCCTTGCCCTGACACCCAAACAGCATCAGTGCCCTCCCCTGCTCTGCCACCAGGTCCTCGGTTGTGCTCCCTGACACCAGCCTCATAAAAGGATGTAGGCATCTATAGTGGGACTTCTGAGTAGGTCAGCTCCCAGCCTGAGAGCCAGGTGCTCGAAACACCCACGTCTTTGTATTTTATGCTGTTAACACAAAACACACAGTTTGATACTGGGCATTGTACCCCAGAATTTTGTTTGGGTGAGTTACCTGACTACTGGTTTTCAGAGTTATGACTGTTCACTCACTTATTTATGCTTGAGCTTTAATACAGCAGTATTTTGAAAACCTTCATTTCATAACCAAAGAAAGGAATGGGGAACAAAGAGGCCCTGAACCCAAGCCAGGCAATTCCCCATCAGTTTGGACATCCTTAGATTAAAGCCAAGATTGCACCATTTGTCTGTTTCCAAAGAAATGCGCCTGTATGAGGCTCATGGAGAGGATCCTGGAGGATGGCTCAATGCTGGCAATTAACCCTGGAAAGGGTCAGAATTCAAGATACAGCCTGAACTGCACCACTTAAGTTTCTTAATTTAAGACACTGCTTTGCACTGTGGATCTCTTCTGTGTGTAACTCTCCCAACATCTTAGAAAAGGAAGTCAAGCACCAACACCACTGGTATGGATGCTATTCGAGGGACCTGGAAATGCTGAGTACCACCAAGAACAGGTGATCCACAGGTACAATGCAAAGGCACATGGCGTCATCCATGCATGGTGCAGGATTTGGATGTTTTTCTGACCCTCCTGAAACCAATCAAAAATACAACATTGACTGCCATTGCTGTAAGAAGCAGAGATGCCTCCTTAGAAAACAGGCATCTGTTGACAGGTTGTCATCTCAGTTGAAGCCAGGAGTAAAGGCACCTAAATCAATCCTGGAAGATAAAGCTTTTTATGGTAGCTTTTCATAACTGTAACAAGAAATGGAACTGCAGACTTGTATTTTGAAGGCCTAATCCTTCTATTTCTTTGTTCTCTCTTCTTCTTTTGGCCTTTCCCTTGCCTTCCCTTTTCTCCAAATTAACATTTGAAACACTTAAGAATGCTAATTGGGTTTCACTTCATTCAGACAGGAAATAATGACCTCAAGCTAATAAGACAAGTTAATAGTCCCCTGCAGGTAAATTAACAGGAGACCAAATGCTTGAAGACCTTGAGGATCACAACTGCTAAACTTAAGTATGCATTCAGAGCAACTCTGAGCATCTAACAAAGCAGGTCACAGATCATAAATCAGAGCTATTGAATAAAACCCTCTTCAAAAAACCAAGGGAGCTGCAGAACATGAGAAGTTAACTTTCTTTCAACATCTACTATAACACAGCTAACTGAAAGAAGATTTTAAGTAAATAAAAAACACCACCACCACCTGAATGCTCAATGTGTATGGAAAGAAGTGCTCAATGAAGGCAGTAACTCATCCCCAAAACCAAACAAATATGTTTCAGTAAGCCATCTATCAGAGACAGCTGACTTTCCATTGCAATAACATTGCTTTTTCTTCTTGTAATCACTTTATAGGCTTCAAAATACAAATTTGATTATATTATATCCATGAAGACAAAATGCTTACAGAAATCATAATGCTGTTTAAAGTCACCAAACAAGCACTGCATAACCCATAAACTGAAAAGTGCTATAAAAGTGCCCAAAGCATAACAGTCACTCCACAAATCATCTTGATGTCAGGATGGACAAAAATTTATGACATAAAAAATCTCACAGAAAAATATCCTCTCTCTTTAAAATACAGTTGTTGACAAATAAATGGGTAATTCTGACAAACTACTCAAGTTTAAAGCCCTGAATTAAAATAACACAACTGTGTTTTAAAAGTTAACATATGTTGCTGAATCATGTACAAATTAATAAATCATATAACACCGATTTTAAAAATAGACAATTATGAGAAATACAAAATTTGGGGGTCCACGATAGTTTCATAGATATCACTGTATCTTATAATCCTCTAAACTGCTAAATTAACGTAGTGTTTAGAATGGAGAAAAGCCGTTATTTACAATTTTCTAGTTTTTATTTAGAGCTTTTTTCCATAATTACTTTTGGTTTCAGCACAACCAGCAGGTGTCAAGAGCATATTTTCTTTGATTGCATGAATTCATCAGAAGTTAAGACACCAACTCTGAATTGAAAAAAGCTGAAAAGCTTGTTCCCCTCTCCCAACACATGAATACAAATTACATGGTAAGAAGGGAGACAACAGTAAATACAAAAACCGAAGGACATACACAGGTATGCTTGAGTGCCCAATGGTACAGGTAGGCAGCTGATAGACCTTTCAGATGCATCTCAATAGGCTCTGAGCTGTAAAGCCATTAGAGTCCTTGGTTTGTTTGGTGCTTCATATCAGGGCATGCCCAAGAGAAGAGAGAAAAACGTTAAGATTATGAAGGTCCTCACAGGCTATAGGTTCAAGAGGCTGAGCTCTGCCTGCTAACCAGTTTTATTAACTCTCCTGATAACTATTACAACAACAAGGCCACCAAAGACCTAAGATTTACAGAACATTTTCTGCTTTAAATGGCTACAACCATAACCCTGAAACTTTACCTGCTGGGACACACTGCTGAAATCTCTACATTGATAGCTGCTCAGATATCCAGAAAACTCAGTCAAACAGTGACTAGAGAAACAGTACCGAAATTGAATAAATCTGTTGCTTTGAAATGAAAAATAGACATTGACAAAACTACAGTAATAAATATAAAATAAATGCAATCACTAAATACTTGATTTAAAATTCTAGCTTCTTTTTTTAAGCACACATTTCCACCCCAATGGGAAGGGTACAAATCATGAGTGAGATAATAAGCAAATATGAAATATATCAAACAACATTTTCTGCATAATAAAGCTTAAACAGAATCATTTGATTGAAGCTTGCTAATGATTAAACTGCCTGAATTAATGTTCTGCAGAAACAGTATTCTGGGTTTGCAAAGAGAGGACTCAAAATTGAGTGTGAAAGATTGTTTCAATTAGAAAAAACTAGATATGAGTGGTTACAGTTTTTCCTGTTCTTTGGTCTTCTGGAAACAAATACAAAAGAAGATTAAAACAAACCACTTAAAACATACTTACTATATTGATATTATCTGAACAAAGCTTTGCAATCAAAAGGCTGCATCACCCAGGTTTGGGGTGGTCCCTGAGGAACCTGAAATGGTTTCCAGATGCTTCATGCAAACATACACAGGTCACAGTTACAGTGACTCCAGTTACAGGCACTGCAGAAACGAGCTGATAATTCCAACATATAGCAACCTGGTCTACTGGAAGGTGTCCCTGCCCACAGCAAGGGGCTTGGAACTAAATGATCTTTAAGGTCTCTTCTAACTTATGCCTTTCTATGATTCTATGATTTTGCTGCTAGTTCCTCGATGAAAAGCCCTCAAAAATGCATCTCACACCATTAGAGCAGCCCTGGTACTAGTCCACACATCATTCCAACTCTAAATAGTTCAGTTGCCTTCTCCTCCATTGTTTCATTCTCATTTTCAATAAAAATGGTCGCCCGAAGTCCTGTGCAGCATCCCACTAATCTGTTGCTTTCCAACTAAAGATGAGTTCAGAGTTTTTAGCAGAGGCTTTTAGTACCAGCAGGGGTGGAAGTCTAACATGGCCAAAGAACAATTAGGTAATAGGACCACCGTAGGAATAATACAGACCAACCTAATCAGTTTTCTTTTCTACCAAACTAAATGGATATATTGATTCTATGATTACCTTTCAACTGCTTTAATAAAGTAAATGTATTAGAGCAGGTCTCACTCACCTCACAAAGGAGGGCAGCAGCATCCATAAATTCAGACAAACCCAAATCCTTGCGTTTCCCTGTCTCTGTGATATTGCTTTGAATGCTACTGAATTCACCTTCCCCGCTAAAAATGAATGCCCAAAATATCTGTGTAATATTTACAGTATGTTCTATTGCCATGAATAGCACACTTTCAAGAAGCACCTTCATATATAAATCAAGCGTACTAAGAAAACCTCCGTTTCATTAGTGTCACTTGTACACAATTCAATTCCAGATGTGGCACTCAAATGAGTCTTAATTTTTCACCCTGAGGTGTCACAGCCAGAGTTGCTTTTATCTACTGATTTATGGCAAAGAACTACAGGTGCTGCAGCACCTTGTTTAGGGAGAGAAGAGAAAAGGGTACAGCATTTTCTTATGAAGTTCTGAAGAATTATGCATGACTCAACCAAATTTAATACAGATTCATATTGTCCTTGTTTAGATGCACATATATAATAATCAAATTTAATAATATCAGAGATCTGCTTACAGAACTTCAATGCTCAATGGGCTCAGTCAACTTGAAAAAATCATAAAGCTGTGAAAATATTAGACATTGTTACAACTAAAATCTTACATGACAATGACTGAAACAGGTAGTGAAAAAGGCAGTTAATTTTACTGTTTCTTTGTGTAGTTTGTCAGTTCATCTCTTGCTGTTATAAATATCCACAGGAGAGAAGAAAAAAATTGTAAAAATGGTAAAAGGACTTTTTCTTTGCTAAAAAATAAGGAAATCTAATTTGTCCCCTTACTATGAGCTCTCACTTTCTTCCTACTACCAGGAGCTTTGGCTACCCATTTTAAAAATGTTTTTTAAATTATTTTATAAGGCTTCTCCTTAGTTTTATTCATTCTTCTTAAGCCTGGGAAGAACATTCTTCTTAGGCTTGGATATTAGGAAAAAATATTACACTGAAAGGGTTATTAAGCATTGGAATGGGCTGCCCAGGGAGGTGGTTGAG
>JAOXJM010000001.1:155388962-155403094 GCA_026413425.1 Tringa solitaria
TGCCCAGGGAGGTGGTTGAGGCACCATCCCTGGAGGTATTTAAAAGACGGGTTGAAATAGTGCTTAGTGACATGGTTTAGTGATGTGGGTGTGTTTTGGTTTTGTTGTTGTTGGGTTTTTGTTTGCTTGTTTGTTTGTTTTTTCGCAGAGTTAGGTTGATGGTTGGACTAGATGATCTTGAAGGTCCCTTCCAACTTAGACAATTCTATGATTCTATGATATCTCAGCGTGGAAATTAACAGCACCTGTTGTCTTTTGTCTCCTTCTGTAACAGCAAGTCTTCTGTTGTAACGCATATGCATTAATAAATATGACTACTGTGACGTTGACTTTATGAAAACTGACTTCTGTTTTTAGTGTCTGTGCCTCTCTCCACATTCTGTCCTTTTACTCATCCGTTGCCTAGTCAAAATTGCCTGAACTTGAGCCAGTTTGTACATTGCTTTATAGTGGAAGCCTGACTGAAGCACTAAACTTTAACTGATACTCAAAGACACTATTCCTTGCAGAACTGAATAAAAATATTCTTAATAGGAGTGGTATTGGTTGAAAATTTATCCTACTGCCATGCGGCCAAAAAGCCTAGGGACCAAACATGCACTGTGATTCTTCCTATGTGTCTGCAAATACATTTCCCCAAGTAGCAGTGAGGGCCTCAATCACAAGGGGTCAGAGGACTTTGAGAAAGTTAATGGTTCTCTGTAATATTTCAGGTTATAAGTCTCACCAGAGCAAGGACTGGTGCCACTGGTAGATATTTGGGAACAAAAGGTACAGAACATTTCCAAATCCCTGAGGCATCATTCTGCACCATCACCCAACCGCTTCCCACATGACTGGCTGTTGTCTCTCTGGTCTCTACCTCCAGCCTGAAAAGACTACAGAAGGCAAATATTCTTCACCTAGCTTGTTTTCAAGTCGGCCAGCTGAAGACCAAGTAGACAATGCTCCTTAATTTTTGCCAACGCTCCTAGAAGTTTGCCTTTTGTCTCTTACTATTATAAACCTGTCCTTCCTAGTGATCATCAGCACTTGCTTGAAGACCTGAACTTTCTGCCCATACTGGGAGTTCATTTAACTGATAACTTTACATCATTTTTTATATTCGCTGCCTTCCAGCTTTAGAGAAGCAAATAACAATATTCTTTTAAGAAAGAGAAGGGCTGAATACAACTCACAATAATTACGTGCCTAATTTAGTCACGGGGACCAGAGCAGGGGAGCAGGGAGCATCCTTTGTGCCCACCACAACTACTGATATTTCTTTTCTGGGGCCAGTAAGTTCCTGTTGTTGTTTCCTGGGCATCTCGTGAAGGTTTATATACACCACTTTGCTAAATTCATCTGATAACACCTACAAGCCAGAACTGTCCCAGGCCACTGGAGTTAAGCATGTAGGATCTTAGCAAATAAGTGATGAGTTTAAGAGTGAAATCAGGCAGCCCTTGAAAGTCATCAGATCGGGCGTCTGACCGGGCTTAAAGTTTACATATTGAAGTCTTAACACAGCAGGGTTTAGGAGACAGTCATAGCCAGGGTTCAGAATCTCATACTCATTCATGGTCATCTACAAATCACGGGAGCTGCATCATAAACAGCTCATGATCCCGGCCTCAGCTGAATTTCCACAAAAGCAGAATGTTCTGCAATCTATGGCTTTGAACTGCCTGTGTAGTCCTGAGCTACCTGGACATATAAATGTGGCAAATAAAATCAGTAAGTAACTCAAAAGGTCACCTAGCCATGAGTATGCACAAATGCCTTTCTGACAGATACTCTTAAAAATCTTCAGCACTGCCTATGAAAATTGCAGCCTTACCTCATGAGTTCCAGTGTATCATTACACTCATTGTTGAAAGATATTCCTAGTATCTGACCCAAATCTTTTTTTTTTTTGGCTAATAATGTTTGTAATTTTGCTATCCTGTCCCTTCCTCCATGCAGCAGCATTTATGTATTAAGACAACATTTTTAGACAAAAACTCCCTTCATTCATTCTTAAGTTTCCCAAGTATCACTGACTCTAAAATTGTAAATCTCTGCTTCATAAAGTGTAATGTAATAGCTGCTTCATTAACTCAGACAGAGTAATTACAGTCATTTGAACAAGACTGAATTACACCCACCCAACTAAGCGCACCAGCATGATCCAAAAAGTTCCCAACTGCAATGAGGTGTTATTTTCTGTGCCTGAAAGTATTGTGGCCATACTGACATATTCGAGGGTTGCTGTTCAGTTCCGCAGACCAGTAATCACATTATACAAAGTACCACAGAACATGGTAGCCTCTTGGAAGAGACTGAAGGTGGTTGGAATTCTCACCCACAGGACACTTTGTCCCATTCACTGGTTTGTCTGAAGAAAAACTGGAGGTCAGGAATGACAAGCTGCCACCTTCCCTAAGCCTAAATTAGTTTAAACAACTGTGCAAAAAGCGATACCACTAGGAGAGAAACATTCTCTACTGGAATTTGAGTGAAAGCACACAAGATGCAAAAATCCTGTTTTCCTCTTATTAGCATGAATCCTTAACTAATTAGGGCTTCTGATCATTACATTGTTTCATTTGTTTTAAATTAATACAACATACCTTATGTAAAAAAAACCCACAAAACATCTTGGGTGCATCTGCCTTAAATTGAAAATAAAGAACAAAGGAAAACAAAACATGCAGTTCAGAAGGACTGCCTATAAATTTAATCAACTCTGACCCTTTGCTCACTCTGTTTCCAATAGCTAGGGAAAAAGGAATTGAGCTGTGAAATTTGTTCTGGGCAGGAACTTGGCATCTGTTATCAAGTCAGAGTCCAGAGCAAATTAGCTTCACAAATTTCAAATAGATTGATTCAACTCTTATAATGCAAAAAACCAGCTTTGATTTAAATCATAATGAACTAAATCCTGGCAGGGAGTCACACCCATGTATGGGGCAGGAGGGATTCAGGAAAAGAGAGAAGAAGGAGCCAAAAAGTCCCAGAAGATTTTGCCCCAGCAGGAGGATGGACAGTTTGACACCTGTTTTCCAATGCTAGTTGTAGACATAAATACCAATGAATCCATTCGCGTGTCTCTCTCATTAAATACTATTTAATCAAAGGCCTTTGAGTACTGCATTCTTTGATCCCATCTTTTTTGACTAGCAAGTGTCTCAGATTTCACACTTTTTGTTTGTTCTCTAGAAATTTTATTTTCATTTTTAATTAGGGTGCACCAGCAAACAGCAATCCTGTTCTTTCACAAGCAACTCCCAGCTTTAGAAGACATTATCGAAGCTAAAACAGGGTGAACTCCCTACTCTCTAATAAAAAGCATAAGCAATACAACTAATGATAGCCAGGACTGCAGAAGGAATACTTCTTGATCCAGAGATGATCATACTTTTGGAAGAGTAGGATTGGAAAGGGAAGGACTGGAAAAAATTCCTTGTCTTTAGTAGATCCTTCTCAGCACAAGCAGACAGCAGAATGGGGAAAAACACTAAGATTCTCATTAAAAATGTATCGAAAACTCCAATTTTACTTTGGCTGAAAAAGAAAATATCTGCTAAGTTACCGAAGTATGTTTTGTAACACTGTAAGACGGAAGCATTCACAGAATTTATAGTAATAAAGTGAAGTACTTTCTCATCAGTATTCTTCAGTGCTTTGTTATCTGAAATGCTCTTTTCAAAACACTTCTATCAGTCATCACAGATTACACTCTTTAGGGGAGAAGAGAATTAATGTGGCATTTGCCTTACCTCTCTTCAAATTAATTCAAGCTAAGACAGTTCTGATGCCTTCTGTGTTAACTTGTACACCTGTTGTTGGCTCAGCATCAGAAGAAAACACTACTGGCTTCTGCACAATAAAAAAAATATTTTGATTTCTATGTTTTCAAGAAGCAGGCAAAAGCATTTCAACAAACCTGTAAAAGGGATGTGATTTCCACAATGGGCCAGGTTCCTCCATGAAGTAAGGCACATCTAAAAGACTGCTCAGCACTCAATCGCTTGGAAAAGGATCCACCACTGGATGAAGTGCTTACTCTATGGATTTATTCATAATATTAAATATTATTTGGGTAGAAGATTTTGTAGAGTGCTGTCTCCACCTATCTTCAGAGTTGTCACCTTCCCCAGAATGTATGTATAACTGAAATTATTTTGGTAGAATAATTCATGGTTGAGATTCCCAGGCATCTCATTTCCCCTATACAGCACCATTTTGGGACACAAAAAAAATGTTAGGGCAGTTTGGAGACAGTCACATTACCTACACTATCTTTCTCCTGCCTGTCTTGTCCTGGGGAAGAGCTCAGTGTGTCTTTTGGAAGAGTAGTTTGTAAAGTGAGTCAAGGATGAAGACAGGACTTGGAGAAGGGAATTTCATCCAGGTGAAAAATGTTTTATTCTGTGAAAAATGTTTTATTTATAATTGGATAGCCACTCCAAACACATTTGTAAGCCCCAAACAGCTCTTCCCATTCATATATATTTTAGGTGAAGTGATTTCAAAAATATTTTCACTATGTGGTGCATAATTTGCAAAGCAAACATCAACGTATAGTTATCTCTTATAATTATTTAAAATAGTTCTAAAACAATTTATTTTCTAAATTACATTACTGTGCAACTGGAACCATTACAAATGATCATATTGTTTAATTAGCCTGTTTTTCTTAGTTTCTCCTACAATTCAGATTTTGAAATAATATTTCATTGCTCTTAGACTGAGTGTCATTACTAACTGTTCACATGAAATCCAAACTAAAATTGAATCTTTTAATAAACTGCTATTCTGGAAAAAAAACCAAAAACAAAAACAAAAACAAACAAACAAAAAAACCACAACACATGTTCTCACTTTCAGCTTCTGGAAGAAGTGGAAGGCGGAGTTTTGACTTGGTTGAAGATAAAGGCCATGAAGAACATGGCTAAAGTCATGGTGGAGAGCTACCATTTAGGGACAAGGCAAGGGATTGATTTCTACCATCAGTGGAAATTCTTAGGGGAAAATTCCACCTTTGGGAGGTACAGCAGGAGACTGTTCCTAAAAATGAAGGAAGCTACTGGAGAAGAAAATATTTTAGATTTGATAGATATTAATGGGACATAATTGGGAAAACTAAGTGGAAGTAAGCTCAGTGAAGCTGAGAATAAAGCAAAAGAACCTCCTATTTTAAGGAAAGGAATCCGTGCGAACAGAAGAGAAGGGCAACTGTCTTGAAAAGTGAAATTTAACCTACCCAGGGAATAGGTTGAAAGGGACTCCTGGGAGAGAAGCATAAAGGATGGAAGTGTTCTGGAGACCTGAAAGAGTCTTATTAAATACAACAGCAACAAACTATGCTATTGCAGACGAAGGGGACAGAGAACAGTGATAAAACAATATGATCGCATTTAGAGCACTTCAGTGACCTCAGAATAAAAAATAAAAAAAACTATACAGAAAGCTTAAATAAGGACACCTATTTAAGGACAAGAACAGAGGAACAGCACCAGCATGTGGGAACAACACTAGAAAGGTTATGACACAGGACAAGCTATAGTTTATAAGGGACATAAGAGGCAACAAAAAAGGTTAATAGTTAGAAGAAACAGAAAGGGAAATGGGGAAATAGATGTTATTTCTCTAATGGGAAAAGCGAGCACATAATGGATGATGCAGAGAAGTCTTAAGTATTCAATGCCTACCTTCTTTCAGTCATTTATTCTCCCCCACTCCAAATTAATTAACCCAGCTTTAATAGCTGAACAGGATCATCAAGAAACCAGCTAGGAATTACTGAGTAAGTCAGAGGTATTTGAGTCCAGGCAGCCTCTGAATTGGCCCTTACATTCTTCTAGGAAGTAGCTGAAGATGTTCCTGAACCTTATCCACGTCAAAATATTGACAACAAAGTGAATTTGTTTAAAAGCAAAAGAATAGGACTGAAATCCTTTCCCTAACTAGTTCAGAGCAGGAATTTCTGCCAAAGTCTCCCCTCTTAGGAACTCTCCCAGAGCAGAATATTACATGAGAGCCTAAAATAGTGTCCTTAATATCTTGCTGGACCTGCTTCCTTTTGCACAAAAAGCTTTACCGGCAAATGAAACAGACAGCAAGAAGGAAAATACTCTCTAATTTAGGTGATTAGATTGCAGACATCTTGTCCCAGTGACTGTGACTGTTATCCAGAGTGAAAGCATGTCGGTAGGAAAGGCAGAGGATGAGATCTGGTGCTTAGGTGTACTTCAGATTTGGGCAGTTTGGGTTTGTGCCCCTGAGGTAGAGAGAGGAACTGAATAAAATTCTCCCACAGCAAGGGTGAATGCCCTAATCACCAAATTAGTTATGGGATTAACAAAGAGAAAACTTCCAATTAAGCTTTGGATTTTTTCCAGCCACAATTATTTGATGCATTCAAATGCTTCTGAGACTTTAAATCACACTGTTCAGCAAATTTGCTGTTTCTCAGTAAATATAAACACACTCATACAGCCCTAATGATTATTGCCTGAAGGGGAACAGAGAAGGAAAGAAAAGTTATAATTAGTTGAGCCAGGATACAACTTTCAGATGAAGCATTCAGCTGGCAGTTATGGCCTTCATCCCTGCCATCCCTCTTCACTCTAGCTTCTCCTGATGGACACTCTCTGCTGGCACTGCCAGCTGGGAAAGCTCTGTGCAAAGCTGGAGAGCAGCAGCAGCTACTTCATTGTAATACCACTGACATCATATAAAAAATGGAGCATTAGAGCATATTTTTCATAAGACACGCTTTTAAGCTCCGTATGTCACTACCACTGTTCTCACTCAGAGTTCTCACTCGCTTGTCCCCCTTCTCAACTTCACATTTACAAAAATAACGCCGAGTTATTATTCAGTCTTCCTTACACAAGGCATATGTAGAGCACTAATTGGCAGCAAAGGGTGAGAACAGCGTATTAGCTAATTCTTGAAAACATTTCTTCTTCAGGCATCCATTATCTCCTTTTATCAGGCTCACATCCGAGTCAGCGATTTTGCCCAGGCTGTTGTTCCAGCAGCAATGCAATATCCAGGTGACAACGGTACCACCCGCATCATCTTCACACTCAAGGCTCATTGAGAAAGATGGGGAGAAAGAGGGGAATGAAGCCAGATTTGACCCTGAGAAAAAGTCTGGGGAAAGCAGTGTGGCTGCTCATCAGATTTGGACTGCATCATCACCCCTCCTGAATGCAAACCATCAACATATTGCAGGGAATTGAAGCCAACCGTTCAAGAACTGCCAGTTTGCCTATCCTTCTTCTGTGGCTATAAAATATGTTATCAAAGCTGCTTCCAAGTACTTTCCTTAAGAAGACCGGGAATTGATAGATTTTGATGGATTTATCTTTTCTCCACCTTTCTCATCGCTTCACATGAGAAAACCTTTGTTATCAAGCTATAATTTTAAACTGCTAAATGGATTATGTTGTGCCAGGAATTTTGTATTTTCTCTTTATTTTTAAAGCCAATCTTCTTAAACGTTTCTGCTGTGTGCCAGCTATGTTTTGCTTTGTGATTGAGTGTAAAAAAAATTTTAAAAGAAGAGTCTGAATGGCCACATTTTTACTAGCCCATAGGCTATGAATACACTGCAGCTTCCCTTTTGACTTTATATATTATTTGAAAGGGTTTCGTGTTTTTCCCTACTCAGGCAATATTCCTTGATTGCAGTTTTTAGAAATGTAAATAATATCATTTGCCCATCAGTCTGATTACATGATGAGAATTTTTTTCACCACTACGATGAAAATCTTTATAGCTGTACTTTTTTTTTTCCAAGGAGGTTTACAGTCATTGTCTATTAGACGAATGGAAAAGAAACTCGCCCCCATAACTACGAGGTTATGCAATTGTTCCATGCACAGAATACTGAAACTAACGAATCTTTTGTTTTCCACTGTAGGAGATATTATGACAAACCCACATTTGTGATAAGAGAAGTAAGATTCCTTAAGCAGCAGTCTAAAGTTTTGAATCTTTGCATGCCATCTTGGATAAGCGTGCAACTGAGCTTCTCTGAAGAGCAGCCCCCAAAGCCTTCAAGCCCCAAGTGGCCTTTTCCCAACAGGAAAACGCTGGCTTAACAAAGTGTGGATTTTGCTATTTGCTTTCGGTTCAAGCATTACGGGACGCACCATTCTAAAAAGCTGCCTTTTACACTTGGCAAAGCCACATAATGAGTCTTCCCAACACAAAATTGTTGGCGTTAGCGACACAGGAACTAGCAATATATGACTATAGGAACCTATATAACCCTAGTCCTGTATGACAAGAAATCAAGCAAAACCTGAGGGGCAGGAGTGACAACTCACTAAATAGCTCGAACCCATGCTGAACGCGTGCGCTACGTTACATGACTTGTACCTCAATGTCACACAGCTTGTGCTGGAAAAAAGGAATTCTAACAGGAAGAGTGAACATCTGCTCTTATGTGGAAAAAATGATTAATACTCACATAGGAATAGATGCATTTAAATAATTCCTTATGGAATTTTAATATAGTTTAATTGTATTTGTTCAGGATAAGCAGCAGCACATTAAAGGCACCCTGTGATTAATATCATCTACAGAAAATGAAGAATTTGCAGCCAGCTGCAATTGCAGTTAATACAATAGAGACAACAATTTGTTTTAATGAAAGTTACTCTCAGCTTTCAACTAGTTCAAGAAGCCAAAAAACCAACACCTTTCAGGACCCACGCTGCCAAACTTGCAAACTTTGTTTTAGGTGCCTAGAAAAGCACTCCTCAAAGCAAAGAGGAAAGGTGCATGTATCCCCAAGGGCTTCCAGAAGGAAAACCTCTCTGCCCAACTTTAAGCCTTTTTGTTACCAGACATGATTGCCTAACATATTTAAGAAGACTCAGCTCTAATCCCAGCAGTTAATGCTACATTATTAAATAGTTCACTTTAATTATGAAATAAATACTTGTCAATCGTTCTTACTTTCATTCTGGATGTAATATCCCCTCCAGGCCTCTGTCACTAAAAAGTAAAGGCTTGATTTCAGAAGCTGGTGGATAGCTTCTGCACAGGAAAGGACCTACTACCAATAATAAAAGAGAAATCTAGAGAAAAATATATAGAAAAGTTGCAAGGGAAAATTAAGGAGAACTTGATGTGCTGTGAAAAAAACCCTGTAAATTGGGTTTGTATGATTTTCTCTTGTTTTATGTACATATCTGCAGAACACCTCAAGCAAGGAACACTTACTAAAGCTGAAAGAAACAGAACCAGTAAGCATTCCTGACTGGCTTCAATTATTGTAATCAAAAATAAACCAAGTTACAGAATTTTTAATTTCATCTTGACATAGAAAGAAAATGAGGTTCATCTGTGTTGTTCCTAAAATTCTTCCAAACCCAAAAGCTGTGTAAGAGTTATTATTAGTAATATAAATCTTGGAAACTTGTTGCAATCCAGACTCTGATCACTGATGACTATGAAGCAGAAATCACAGTAAAAATTTAGCAATGAGGTGGTTTATATGCCTGGAGCATTAACGAGCTTCCCCTATCTTCTTCCTAATGACTTCAACCTCCATTTGCCTGACCTGTTATTGTTCCTTGTTCCCATCACCATGAGATCTTCACTTGACCTGCAGGCATGGTTTATCTCCTCTATTCACAAAAGCCCATACTTCTTCACCATATACACTGTTTATCTCTTAGGTGCCTTTGTTACTCCTCTCTCCCTTTCCAGGCACCACCAGAGCTCCTCACCCTTTCCTACTTACATCCTGGCAACCAACTTGTATGTGATTTATAGTGCATTAGGTCTGATGACTTTTTAGCTGAATTCAAGTATTCTTCATGCCTCTCCAGTGACAAAGCTGCTGAAACTGTTCATCTTTCAATCATCTTTCTCTTGTTCCCTATATGTACCCCAGGCTGCAAGTCCCTGTGCCTAGATCATTCCAACGTTTACTTTCCCTTTGCCTATCTTTACTATACAAGGCACCTTTAGTATACATTGCAAAGTATCCCTAGTGACATTCACCACCAGTGAAGTAAAGAGAGCAACACCAGAGAGCAACATGTCTTTACTTCTCTCTCCACACAGAATCTTGCTGATTTGATAAATGCCATATGAAAAATCATTTTGGCCTTTCTCTTCTTTTCAGTCCTACTTTCCATGAAGAGAAATGAGTCACCCTGTCTTTGTCATGATCCCCATCTCTTTTTCTCCTATAAAACCTGAGCTTCCTACATGTCTCATCAGCTGGGATTCATCTGGCCTCACTCTAGACATACCTGCACTGTAGATGTCTACAATGCAGCCAGTTAGACTCGGTTGGTCATTTTTTGCCTTTGCATCAACAGAGAAATATGTCCTCTACAGGCACTATTCACCTCTCCCCATCAGCTTTTAAAAGAGGACAGAGGAGTTGTGCCCTTAAAGTGCCTGCTTCTCTGCATCATGTATAACAGGAATTTCAACAGTTCACTAAGATAGATGTTGCTGGTTAAAGTTAAGCAACAAAACAAACTCCCGACTTGTGTCCCTATCTACCCTACAGCTGCCAATGAAGGTTCAACATGACTAAGCAAACATGTCATGCCTCCTTTCTTGTTTCTTCTGATCACCACCATAATACATATCTTGGACCTGCAACTTGTACATCAGACTTCACTTTATTTTTTTAGGTCTGTTTATTCAGGAGATCACCAAGTCCTGCACATGCTTTCAATTTAATGCAAAACTGTTCTTCCAATCTCCTCCCACGGTTGCCCATTGCCCCCAGCCTCAAAAAGCTAGGCAGATGGTACTCTGCTCTTGTGCAAAGAACATTGTTTATCATATCACCATTTGGAGTACTGACTGATGTATTGTTCTCTTCCTTGTTCTCCTGAAATAGTTTCTTCTCTGGCCTTAAATTTAGATCACAAATTCTTAGGGGCAGAGATAATATTTCTGTTCTGCATTTATCCAGGGCTTCTTGCATTGGGGTACTGTATCATGACTATGCCTTTGAGGTAATATAAATATAAATAAATAACAAACACGCACACTAACACAATTACATTTTGTTTTTGCTTACAGCTATGCAATTTTGCTTGGCCATTAAGCAAAAGAAAAATTAGACCTAGCATATATAAATGCTTCTGTGAGACCCCCCCAAATTATAATATTTCCTTATATTAGAAATGCCATGGAACAAATAGAAGAAGAGTAATAGAAAAACATTAGCAGATTTACAAAAGGACCAAGTGGCACAGATATAATTATATCTACTTCATTTCTAATTTGTAGGGCTCAGAACACTTCTGCACATTTAATTTCCCCTCTTTTTCTGACTCTGTTTTAGTTTCCTCCTTTTGCAGTAGCTGACACACTTGATGGACTTGACAGCACTAGAAAAATAAGGCAGGTCTACAGTCAAAGTGTTTTTTTCACAAATTCATCCAGCTCTCGGAAAAATATTTACAAGAATGCCCTACTTATTTTGATATTCTGCAACTGTAAACCTTCCCAAGTTTTCAAAGGTAAGGTTTTAAGAGCAATTCTTTCAATTTGTAAGAGGTTATTTAGTTACTCCTATCCGTCCATCAAAAATCAGAAAGTGCTTTCTTGGGTGACGGGCGAAAGACTAAGCAAAGTCACCACTGTAACCTGAAGTCTTTTAAGATCTCTTAAGCTATTTTACAGTTCTGTTTATAACCAGTTCTACAGTAATAGAATTTTTTTCCCCAAAAAATAAAATAATTATCTTAATGTTGAAGAAGCATGAAGATATGAATGGATCACACAGCTTTTCACTGCTTAGACTATGCATTACCATATTTAATTATATAGCTACTGGGTTATATATATATACACATGCAAGCAGGGCCATGGCTCATTTTCAGAGCTTTAATTTGATGATATTTTTCTTTTCTTTAACTGTTGTTGATTGAAATCAGTGTCTTAATGTTGCACAGCTTTGTCTTTTGATTACTGCATGTGATTAAGGCAACCAGTGGCAGTAATTTTTCACAGCACTATAAACCAACACAAAGTAACACTTTCGAGTTCTTCATTTATTCATGTAACATAAAACACAGCTAGAAGTTCACTTGGGTTCCAGTAACGCAGTTCCCATGCAGTCAACTGCCAGCCACAGTCAAAGGCGTAATGCTTTAACACATCCTGCCCAAAACGCAACAGGATCCTATGTTGGTTATAGGACATGAGGTTATTTATTTTAGCATTGTCCATCCTTCTGCTTTAGTGTAATTGCATTTCAAAAGCTGGATGGAACACATTTTCCAAACCACAGAAGTTGAGTAAAACTACCATCTAGTCACTTTTTTAACCTATAAACAAAGCGGTATCCATTGTCCGAGTGAGGCAAGACTGAGAAAAAAAAGCTATCAGGGCAAACAAGAATCTCTTTGTTTTGCTGTTGATGATGCGTATAAAGATTGCTCTTCCTAAAGACACATCTTCTGAAGCCTGATAAGAAAATGAGCATTTATGATATTGAAATTCTATTGCAGTAAAAATAATTACAGTTACACACTTACAAATGCTACTGAATTATGTACAACTAGCAAATAATAGGATGGTGCAAGTGAGAATTTTACAGAACAGTACACTTTTTAAAATTAGCTGTTGTGTGGAAACAGTCTTCTTGGTATAAAGAAAACCCAACAACCACAGGACCTTTACACAGATGCCCAGTGCGGAATTGAGCCACGCTTTTCAGAGATGAACTTTTCAGCTGAGAAAAAACAGATCTATTCCACTGTGATTAATGATCACCTAGCTTTACTTTGGAGTGGGCTTTTTGTTTCTGTGGCCAGCATGCATGTGCCCTTGGGCTGCCACTGCTCTGCAACCATATTCTCATTCACTCTGCTCTGTGCACTGAGAGAGAACGAGAAACTCCCTATCTCAACCCCTTGGAAGCCAAGTGCAATCTGCCTCTCAACCATCTGAGCAGCTGGTAACAAAGGTATGGTCTATGTTGGGCCAAAGTGAAACTAGAAGGCAAGGCTGCAAGCAAAAGACACAATACAGCATAATATCAAATAAAACTGAGAAAACACTAAATCAAACCAAAGCAACAATCAAAGAAAAAGGCAGCTTCAATTGTTTGTAATGACCATTTCTTTCTCCATCTTTTGTTCCTCATTCAAGCTATTTCTTCCTTGATGCGTAAAGAAATACCTGACCCTGAACGCTTCTGCAATGGGACTTCCATCTCAGCCTTCCACCTCCCTGAAGCTCCCTGCTCAGGCATCTCCTCTATGAACTGGCACTTGCTCCGTGAGCTGAGGCTAAGCTGCTGAGAGCCACTGGCATTACACCTTGTGCATGTGACCAAACTTCTTAGATTGCTAATAGAAAAAAACCCAAACAAACAACAAAACATAACCATTCAGAAGTCAACATGATTTTTAAACATGCTTTTGTGGTATTCTCTATGTCACATTCAGCAAGGGGAGTTTTAGTTTCCTGAGATGTATAATATTTTTCTTGTATTTCGCCTCTTAAGTAGCTGCTGCATTCCTTTAATGACTTCTAACTCTGAGAAAACTCGGGAAATATGGTGCAATTCATCCAACCTGCATTTCACAAACTTCAAAAGGAATAAAAATGTTGTTAAAGTTGCATAAATGACAACTTAATCCCACATCAGATAGAGGTAAACATAGCAAGAAGCCAAATTAAATGCCATCTCTTTTTTCTGTTTTTCTCCTTGGACTGCCACACACCAAGCATTTCATATGATCTATGAGGTTTCCAGGATAATAAAGCAGAAAGATACATTTGTATAATTCTTTTTGTATTTACAGCAAGACAAATTGTCTTGTTTTGAAACACCAGGGCTGATTGGAGTTGTACAATAGGGTATAAAATTGTCATTGCAGCAGTCTGTGTTTGTGTATAGTCAAATACCACGCTGACTGTATAACAGGAATTGATTGCACTTCGGAAGAATTGTATCTACACATTGTTATCTGAACTAAACCCCTCAAACCTTGCTTTACACTTCCAATCTTCTAATTTTACTTTGTTTCTAAAGTGTACAGACTAATTCAAAATGCAAATGCAAATCTGGAAGAATACCAGAAGGTTATTTTTACCTATGTTGTGCTGGCTCTACCAAGATGTTTTGGTATTTACATAAAACATGTTTTCAGCTTATGTTT
>JAOXJM010000001.1:155409665-155444284 GCA_026413425.1 Tringa solitaria
TTTCATAAGTTCATGCAAAATTTCAACATGATCAAATGCTATTTATTCAAAGCTAATGATTTGGGAAAGCTTTTTATAGCTCTGTCACTAATGCTGGTTCTCTCAACAAATCTGCTTGGAGTACATTGAGGACAAATAAAATACTATCCTGTTCTTTTAATCTCTGTATTGTTCCCAGAAATTTGTATGTGAACACCATAATGTTTTTGCATTGCTGTGAGCTAAAGAGTACTTAAAACACTTAAATGACACACTGAGGTCAGCACTACCAGTGCTTGCTACAAACCTCCCCATTTTCCTCCATTTCAGGCCTTTGAGAGCCCATCAGGTTCACCAGCACTTGTCATTTTCTGTTTCTTAAAGCACAAATAGCTTTCTACACAGGAGACTGGCAACAAAGCAAAGCGAATACACAAAACCAACCAAGCAAGCAGTCCCATCCTGTAACAGCCTATCCGTCAGGCTGGGAGAGAATTTGCGCTCAAATTCTTTTTCTTCACCTTTAAGTAGTGGGAAAGCAGGAGCCAGGTGCGAGGAACCAAGTAGGAAAATTGCTGTGTATATCTAAACCCACAGACCTTGTAGAAATATCAGAGTAAACGCGCCTAATTTTTGTCACAAAACTTACCACAGGGGAATGTTTTCTTAAATTCCAGTTTCTAAAGGCAAATACAGAATCCCAGTCCTCATTTCTACACACATACACAAATACATATATATATACCAATCTATATTTGCTTTTAGCTTTCGTTAAGATCCAAGTTGCATGGCTACAGCAAAACAAGAAACGTATATTCATTACTGACCAGGCAGAGGTAATTTGTGCTCAAGAGTAAGCAACAGTCACAACCATCCTGCGACAACAAGCCCGTTTGCATCAATCACAGCTGGATTCTTGGGTGGGAAGGCAGATGTCTCACCTGCTGCTATCACCCCTATAAATCAGACTCCTTACAGTCCCTAACTTTTTTCCTCAGTTTTTTTTTTTTTTCTCAGACCTAAAACTGTTTGGGGTCATCCTTCTTACTGTACACCAAGAAAAAGATGGCACAGAGCTGAAACATCACAGGTCTTCAGAAGCCTCCCTTAACCCCCAGGCTTTTCTTCAAATCAATAGACTTGTTTCTTGTGTCCTCTCTTTCCTTCTTTCCAGGCAAGAAATAGGTGCAAGTTTTGCAAAGCGGTGAGCAGAAGCAGATGTAGAGTCTTAAAATAATAAAAATAGTAATATCAATAATAATAATACTACAACCAAGTAATATACTTGAGCTTGCAGTCGCCAGCCAAGAAGGCCACCTGGGAAATCAACTGCTGCATTTTCCCGGCAAACAGACCCGCCCCACACTTTAGTGCCTCGCTGCTAAGTCTATTCATGAAAAGTAAAAACCAAAACCACAACAAAGAAACCCAGAGATACAGCTTGAGAAGTTCTCAAAAGTGAGGTAATCATTCACGGCCAAGCTGAAAAAAAATCCTTGCCGGTAAACTTCTAATCGGCACACTTAGAAAACCCCAAGCCTCTTTTTGTAAATATTCATATCAAGGCTCCTTTTCTCATAGAGTAAAACATGCTGTAGATTAGCTACCCCACAAAATGCATTTGAATCCCTCTTTTATTTCACTGTTTCGTTTTCAGGAGTGCAGGTACACGAACAGAGTGGGCCCACCCGATGTCCTGCTGGTTTGTCAAGAGCGAGTCAGCTGTGCTTCGCTTTACTGCCCGCCCGCTGAAAAGCCAGGCTGCCAAGATCATGCAGCTTTTTTTCCAAACACCAAGCCTGGTGTTTCTTATTTAAATAATTTACCGCTAAAGTCCTCAAGTGTCTGTCCCCCTTGTGATCCTCTTGCTTTCCCTGACACTGGTGTGGCAGATGGTACAAATGGCTTGACATATGCTGGTTGCCTCAGTGCAGAGAAGGAAAGCGACACCATTGCAGGAACCCTCCGGAGCCCGGACTCACGGGCTGAGGAGAGCGATGTCTGAATATTAAGTTGTGAGGGTTTGGAGGACTAGATGTTCTTTTCACTGTCTTTTCCCTCTCGTTTCTCAGACCCCCCCCGCTTCTGCCCACCTTCCACTCACACACCCAACCCACCCGCTGTTAGATGGTTCCACCAGGCTGGAAGACACCTTGCGAAGCAGAGCGGTTATTTCCAGTGTGTTATTCCAAATCCTTCCAGGATTCCATTAATTTACAAACCAGTTGCCTGCTTAAAGTAAGCGGCTTTTGAAAGATTCCTTAAACTGAAAGAATCTATAGAAGTGTTGCGTTTAACACACAGTAACAACGTTACAGTTAACGTATATAATGGTAAGCTGTCCCTCCTTTTCTCTGATCAGTGCCTTTGGCTAGCTCTGCTTAATAAACTGAGTGGCAAATTCTCATCCAAGCCGTAGCTTCAGTGTGGTCCGAAGAAGAACGAGTAGAAAAGTAACAGAAGAACCTTTGCGGTTAGCTAAAAAAGAAATAAGTAATCGCTCATTGGTTTCCTGGTCAAAATTGACAAAAGAATTGGCCAGAAATCTCTTTTCTTGTAAATGTTGCTAGTTTTGGGTTGTCTTGTTGTATTTTTTCCTTGGAAAACCAGATTCACTGAAATGGAAGCGCCTCAAACAAACTTCTGAGTGCAACCAGGAAGGCAGAAACTCAAGTTGGCAGTTTCCTGCCAACTCACCTGATGAGACGCTGAAAAACCCCAGCCTTCCTGGCAGCGCAACTTGGGCTCCGTATTCAAGATCCTGGGTCTTCCAGCTCCTTGCAAGGGAGTGAGGATGCAACAAGGTGGCTTCCCAGTGGTGATCCTAATAGCTCTGGAGCCACAGTCAGTACCAGGACTTTCCAGGTGCACTAGACAAAATAGGACTCTGATAAACTAGAAGTACAGAAATTGAGCTGCCAGTTCACACTCGTATTTTATTTAATTTTTTTTTTAACTGTATATTTTCATTCTTTTGAAATCCTTCTTCCTAGAAGTTTTCTTCAAAAAGACAAATTGAAAATGACTGAATGAAATACATCATCCTACTATGAAAGCTGACAGTTAACAACAAAACTGTAAGCAAATGCATTAGATTATATTTTGGCTATATTTGTGTGTACTCTCCACAAACAACCTAAACCGGCTTTCTGTTTCAAAGAGCCAAGTGTTCAGTGATCCAATTTTCTTGCAGACCTTAAGATTTCCAAAACAATTCACACAAAAAAAAAACAAACAAAAGGAAATAAATTTGTTCAATTGCTGTGGAACAAGATATTGAAAATACTATCAAGAATAGCTACAGAAGCAATGGGGTAATTTGAAATGTGAAAGAGGCAGAAGAGTACAGAAATATCTCTCCCCCGGACACAGGTTTTCTACTTACTTTGTCCACCTCTGTGAGTTTATATCTGTGCTAACACTGTATTAACAAAATCTTTGCAGCTACATTGACCTGCAAAGTAAAATATTTTAGGGAATCAGAGGTCATTTTGTTCCTCCAAGCATTTAAATTAATTTTGCATTACGCATGCAACTCCGCACGCTCCCATTTACTAGATACACAGTAAACTCTAATTGAAGTCAATAATATACATTAATAGCCTGCAACTGTATGTTTACTAAGGTATTCTCGAGTACCTGATGCATAGCATGAACATTTCACAAACCATTTCATCTCAATGTGAAGATGTGCATATTTTCCTGCCAGCATAAAGGCAAGTCCACAACACCAGTATCTAACATACGCATTGAGAGGACATTCTCTGTTTTCTAAATCTTGTCAGCACTCAGATGCTGGAAGGCATTGTGGGACTAACTGGATCATACTCTTCTAAAATTTTACCACCAAGTGGCAGGAAAGGTGATATTACTTTTCTTTTTTTCACTTTTTTTTTTCTTCTCTTTGATGGAAAGGCAAGGCTCCCCTGTTAAGCAACCTTTACCAGAGACTAATTCACTGGAAAATTGCTTCTCTACTGCTGGTTCTTTTTTCCCCCTGCATTGCATCCAGTTGTCTCCAGTGGCAGATAAATACACAAACATGACAGACATGTGGCCAAGAATTACTTTACCTTTTCCGATTTCAAATTACATACATTAAGCATTGTTCTGTATTACTCTTTTTTAATATTTGAAATATATTTTTCTAATACTAAAACTATCTCAAATCACGATTAGGAATATAAGTTTTGTCAATGCGTATTTTTTCCCAGCTTAGTTATGATTCTCTAAGGTTTTTAAGTAGTCAGTCACTGAGGTAAGGAAGAACTCCACATAAAGAACATAAAGGCTGAGAAGGAAAAAAAAGAGTCCTTTCAATTACTCTAGGAAGAAATGGGAAATTTCTTTAGATGACCAGAGGTGGGCCGATACCAGGGAATAGTAAAGTCCCTCTCAAATAATAACCACATTAGCAACTTTCCCCAACATCTCAAGATCCTTTCTACTCACCTGTGTATCAGTGTGCCACAGATCTTGCCACAAATGAGACAATAGAGTTTCGAGGGAGTGCTTGATTAAGCTACAGACAACACGTCACTGAAACCATCACCAATGTTACTGCGGGACAGCATCTCAAAACCAAATTGACACAGAAATGGATGACCTTTGTCTAACGAGAAGCTAGACACTTGCATCCCCCATTGGATTTGTATGCATTTTTGTGTCACATAACTGACAAAATGGTGAGAAGAAACTTTGTTACAGTGGTAAAGCCTATTATTTTCTCAAACAAGTTACAACACAAGTGACTACAAGACTGTGTGTAAAAATGCACTTTGAACAGAATAAAGAGCACATATTGCTTACCTCTCAGGTAACAAAAAAGCATCTAAATAAGAGCAGCTTAACAGAAGTCATTTAAGTAAATTCTTTTCAGCAACAACGCTTGAATTATCATTGGAAAAAATTAAAAAATGTTATAAATACAAAATAAAAATAAAAAATTAGTGCAACTGATGTGCTGTCTCTTTCAATGAAATTTTCATTTGCCAGTCATTATTATTTGGTGGAAGATTAAATTATTTGCTGCTTGTCAGAGAGGGGCAGAGTGTAGACGAAATGTAAGAAGTTGACAAGTTAGATGATAGAAATGAATAAAATTTATGTTCTTATGAACCTAATGGCAAGTAATTATCTCTGAACCGGCAGTACAAATGTGCTTTTTCATCATGAATACCTGACATGTATTAGAAATTTCCAGAAGACATATTATTTATACAGTAAAGCAACAGAGTGGAAAACTTGTTAAATATATGGCTTCTGCATCCAGCATTTAATAGAAAAGTTTAATTGAGTAGTGATCCTTTTAGAAAATTTTTATGCCAGGCTATAAGGCAGATGCTAAAAAAACAACACCAAAAAATATCCCCCTAAGTCAACTTCCTTACATTTTCTTTCCCCCCATTTTAATGTTTATCCGAATCCTGATTTGGCTGCATTGTATGTTCTGGTTATGGACTCAAACATTAACAAAGTTGGTTATAAGAGGATGCTTCTATGTGGGTCTATGTAACACAACACACAATATCACAAAATATAGCACCTCATAAAAATAGTATTAAAGCTGTAAGTCAGCAGCCAAGAAGTTGCAGATATCAGAATTATGGCAGACTGTCCTACCCTTGTTCTTTTTCATGTGCTTATGTACACTTAGATACTCAGCACAGAAGTCTTGATTCACACTTCTTTTTTTCTAAGATAGAAGCTCTGCCTCATTTGGATGCACAGCTCTCTATTCAGCATTTTGTGTATGACCCTGTACCTCATTTAGTAAACAATATTCAGATCCTGCTAGAAAGACAGAATGTTTAATTTCCTTGTAGACTTTACAACATTACTCATCCCTTAAGTACTTAAGTGCTTCACTAATAATTTATCCTCACAATATCCCTGAAAGATGAACAGCTGGTATTATCCAAACTTACAGATGAGAAAACAAAGCACAGAGAAATCAAGGTCAAAAAGACCTATTAAATGTAGGTCCCTATTTTGAGTATCTAGATCATGTTATTGCAGAAGACACAGCAGAGCACAGCTACAGCTGTGAATGTTCCAAGAGTAGCTGGAAGGAGCCACCAGAAAGAAAGCTCAGTAAGCTCTTCCAGCTCTGAGATGAACCTTGGGTGGGCATCCTCAGTGACAAGCTCAAGCCCAGCTTCTCCAAGACATTATCATGGAGCAGCAGATACAATACAGCTGCCATGGGAGACCCACGTCCTTCTGGAGTGGCAGCTGGAGGCCAGGCAGGGTATACTACTACAGTGACTCAAAGACACTAGATGCCAGCATGTAGGCAATTGCATTGTGCCCATAGGTGGAGTACAGTTTTCTTTAGGAAAAAAAAACAACAAACCACAACCAAACAATTGGGAGAAGACTTTTGCCATAAAAAGTTTCGTTTAGCAGTTCTGTATAAAAGAAATTAGTTTTCATATTGAGAAACATCAGGGATTCTTAACATGCCCTGCGCATTAGCCTGCAGAGAACTTAAAGACATATGCCTTACAAGTTTTGAGAAGCAAAACAGGCCTACTCTCTATATTGGGTTTCAACCACTTTTGCAAGAACTAAATATTCTTAAGTTATGTAGGAATACTACAAGTACAACCTGTATAAAAATTACCTCAAAGAACATCTTACATACAAATGGGCAGGAATTGCTAACTGATTTCTGGAGCTGGTACATCCAAAAGTGACTAAGCAAGTACATCTGACACTTTGGTAGCGTTGCATTTTTATAATAATATTTCATAAAAATCCCTGAGCAATGCTTTGCAGCAGAACAATGCAGAACAGTACAAACAGTCCTCCACAGAACTGGCAATTCCAAACGGATATAAAAAGCTACATTGGCCAGATTGCCTTGGGCTCTTTAGCTAAACAGTACCAAGTCCTTCCTTCCCAAGGGGAAGGAGGTAAGTATGACTCAAGGAAACAGTTCTCTCAAAGGACCCCAAGTTCTCCCATAAGCACCACCGCTCCCTGCCTCTCTTCTTCAGATGTGCCTGTGCTGTCTCATGAGCTAACAGGACACTGCTGCAGAAAGAAGGATCCAGGAGTTCTAAAGAAACAGGAATTGAAGAATTAACCACCCAAAGTAAACATCTGATCGAGATGCTAAACTGAACACAGCAGCAGTATTCAAAGAAAATGAGAGCACTTTTCTGGCCCACATCAGAATCAGCTGTGAAGAGCAAAGGAAGGAACTGTTCCTTCGTGCGGCTACACTGCCTGAAAACAGAGGTTCTGGAGAACTTCCAAGAAAACAAAGAAAAACAATTTTGTATTCAGTCAAAGAATACTTTGGCACCACACAACTTAAGCATCAAAGGTAAATCTCACTACTCTTTGAGGGTTTCCTAAAAGATGAACACAAAAATTTGACAAAAAGCCTGGAGAGCAACCCTGGAAACGATGCACGTTGTTTATCCATAGTCCTTACTTAATTATTTGAAAGACTGTATGCCCAAAGTGATCACTCCCTAGGTTCTTCCATCCCGGGGGCTTAGAAAAGGTACAGCCCACTTGGATTTTCCCACATTTTAATAGAGCTCCCCATCTAAGATTAGCCTGAAGACACAGCAGTATCTTGTTATTAAGTTGGCACCTCAGAGAGTACAAACAACGGCAAGAGCCTAGTTAAGTGAAAATAAACTTGGCTAAAGTTAAAAATTTTCAGTCATCAAAGAAGAAAATTAATTTTGCTGGAGTATTTGTCTTTACTGCCTCTCCCGTTATCAAAATTTGCCGAATGCTGTTTCAGAATACCAAATCATATTAGCACAGCAGTCCTAAAAACTTCAGTATCAGAAGGAAAATGTCCTGAAAAGCAGAACTCCCTCACAGCTTGCTACCCAAGGGTGATATCAGTGAAGAGCCCCAGGACAACAGCATTAGCCCATATGTTTTTCTTTCTGCTAATAGAAAAGTTAAATATAATGCATTTCCTAACCAGACATATCTCAGAAATCAGCCTGTACCTACCACAGAACCTAGACTGTACATTCTTTGCTGGGTTCAGTGTGTGTGGTTTTTTTCCCACCAGCAGAAGGAGCTCTTTATTAAAGAAAAATTGCACTCACTCAGTTTGTTGGAGGTTTACAGCTTTCTTGACTCTTCCTGGCCAGAGAGCAACTGGCGAAGAATTTAAGATGTGTGGTTGATCCAGGGGAAAAAAAGAAGAGGAAAAAACCCCAACAAACCAAACCCAAGAAAAGAACCCACACAAGAACAGCAAAGGCAGTATGTTTCCTTCATCAGGTTCGGAAAAAAATAATACAAATATAAAAGTTACAAAACATACATTTGTGGGCTTATCAGAATGACTGTCAGTACCTGAAAAATGTACAAACACAGAACCCCAGTACCTGAAGTCAGTTACTGAGCCAATTACCTGAAGTCACAGCACCTGGGTTTTCTCCCATACACAACAACAAAAAAAAAAAGCCAAAGAAAGTTCATTTTCTGAAGTGATGACACTTGTCTGATTAAACTAATCAGTTTAGGCATTCTAATAATAAGATTTTTAGTTAAAAAGTAGAGATGAGGTGCTTGCTGTTGAGTGTGGGAATATGGACAAAAGGAATGCTTGAACAGGGCATTAAAAATGAATCCTGTATCTCTGAGAAGTGAAAGGCTCCCTCAAGTTTTCTATTACCGTTTCTCAGCAGGTCAACACATGTGATAGCAATTTGGTGCTCCCAAGCAAAAATACTAAAGGTTTCAGGTCAGTCTGTATTGTCCTAGCAGGAGAGAAGATAAAGCACTAAACAGCAGCTATCTTCAGTTACCAAGGATTATACAAACCTGAAGGACTCCCTTTTATTTCAAACCCATGCTGGGCAAATCAGGTTACTTCTTAAATCAGAAGGTTCTGCTGCATTAGCTTTCTGCAGATACATCATTACAGCTGTCATTACAATAGTTTTCTTCTATTTTCTATAAGAACCATAGGCAACTGGACAATTTTAGAAAGTTCCTCTATTACATACAAAGCCATCTCTCTTCCCTCTATCTGATTTGAAGGACAATAGATAAAATCTCTAATTCAAGTGTGCATGTGATGTTTTCAACTTCTCCTTTATCTTTGAGTTTCTATTTTTTCTCCTTACCCCCATTTCTTTAAAAATGTGAAATAGTCACACTTGTTTCCCTTATAATATTTTGAAATACTGTTTTGCTGATATCATAGTGTTTAAATCACAGAAGTACGATTCCAGCCTGCATAACTCTATAAATTCACTAATTTCACTCCATGTTTTCACTCCATGTTTTGAGCAGAATACTTTTCACCCAACTACCTAAAAGTTTGGTACCTACTTTAAGTCAGTCTGTGGCAATGGACAGAGCCACACCACAAAGCAATTTATCACAATCACCTTTAACATCCATGTGAGGGTGGACAAGAAATGCACTCTGGAATGGCTTTCTCTCTTTCTTGCTTGGTAGTCACCACAAGAAAGCATGTAGGTGATGAGCTCAGACCATCTGTTTACACTTTATACAGGTACCTTTGGCAGGATCAGTCCCATCCATCATCGTCAAGCCAGAGTGTATCCTATGGCCCCACCAAAATACAGATAAGAAGGGCTTGTTCCTGAGCTTTTTTGACTCACACCTCCCAATGTTGAAGTCATTACTTGACTGTCAGCGAGTACACTGCCCCATGCCCATCAATCTCATCTTATTTCCCTTTACCTACCAAACCTACTACCTGACCACAGCATGAGCCATGTTTTCATCTGCCTAACGAGTCATTGTGCCATTTCTCTCTAGAGCAACTGCTCCCTAGCTGACCCTTATGCAGAGAAGGAAAGCATAACCAAAGCCTTTAATTAGCATCCCTGTCCTCCTTCAAATTCTTCATTAACATGTATCTTCTCTGGTCTTACACAAAACACAACACCCTCGCACTAACTGGGCCACTGGTAACTCATGACCATTGATTTATTCATGCAATCCTTCCCCCATCACCCCTCCCAAACAAGAAACTCCCTTATCATTGGGCTTCCCAAAGCCACCAAGCAACTGCATTTTATCTACCTGTTGAATCCTTCCATAATCATAAACTTGAAGCTCTCTGGTTGTTTTAAACTGTATTAGTACAAACAGCCTACATGAGCATAAAAGCCTCTATCCAATGGCTACTGTCATACATGTTATTACAAATAGCTGTTGCAGGGTTATAAAACAAATTTGTTTTTAAAGAGAAGATTATAGTACCTCTCAACCCTCCCTACAAACTCTGAGGATTTATCAGAGACAGAATATTTTGTTGAAAGTGTTAGCAAACCACGCCTAGTGTAGCCACCTCCTTTGAAGATTTCTCTGCAACTTTAAAAGTAATTCTTTTAAAAACTCCTTTCGGAGTTAAAATTGTTTACCCTGATCTTTCTTTTCACATGAAACAAAGAGCTAAGCACCGATTTAGCTCACTAAAGCTTAACGGTTAAACTAAGGTGACTAATTTAGCACTATAGCTACCTCCAAAATGTCTTTCACATCTCAGTTACCTGATCCTGAAGGGGTCTATCTTCCTCCATTGACTGGAAGGAAAACATAAGCGATTGCATCGTTTATGCAGGTACTTGGACTAAGTGTGTAAGCTGAATATAGGCCTCATGACTGTGGTATGAAGCTTGGAAACCCAAACTCTATGTGTCTGATAAATAAGGGACAATTAAAATCTCAGTATTGACTATTTTGTAAAATCCTTTCATTTTAAAGGTGGCAGAATAGTTTCAGATCCTACTCCATGATTACCAATCTACCACATTGTGGAGAAAAATAATAAGGCATGATGCTTTTGCAAAAAGTGTGATGGGATAATTTACATCTAAGGAGACATGCTGAATGCAGGTTCCTTCTGTGTCAACGCAATTTAGCAAGTTAAGGCAGATGAAGAATGGAGGTTGTGAGAGTTTCTTGTTTCGCCTGTGAAGCTGAGCTCATTAAGACATGCCTTAAAAGTCGCAGTTTCTAAGCAGAATTCTAGTCTGGACTTGTTATTTGTTTATATTGCACAAGATTGTGAGTGTTACCATCAATTGAGCCCATTCTTCTTTCTCTGTACCTTATTTTATCACACAGAGAGTAGCTGCTGACCTCATTTGGACTACACTTTCCTCTCAGTTGACTTTGAAGAAAAACTGTATCAGCATCAATAGGCAAATTTACTAGCATTCACCCAACCATTACAAAGGCAAAAGCTCATGTTTCCCTGCCCTGGCATTCATCAAAGCCAGAGACACACACACAAAAGAAAGGGCACACTCCAATGACATACATCCAGTGATGAGAAACCTGCCACAGCATCAGTTCACTGCTTCTCAGGCACAATACACAGCATTTACACGGGCTGCTTAGTTTGACCCCTGGAAATCTGTTCACATGCTGTAATCCCTACTGAGCATCCACAGTCACTTCAAGAACCGAATTTTACCCAGGGAGCAGCTAGTTTGGTTATGCCCACCTTTCCTCTTTAATTGGCAAATAATTTGATCCTTCGATAAAGACTGTCAATATTCAAACACATTGTTGATTTCAGATGGGAGGGGGGAAAATAGAAATATTTCAGAATAATTCTCTTTTTCAGAAAAGAAAAAAAGAATTGGAGAAAATAGAATAGAAAGAAAAAAGAACAGAATAGAATGGAGAAAGTGCTGAGTCTGTTGGTTCAACACCGGTTTTTCTATTTTGGGAATTCTGCTTATCTGACTGAGGATTCAGAGAATCTCCTTTTTTATCTTTTCTTGTGCACTGTCAGTGGTGATAAAGGTGATAAAGGAATGAAGTATAGAAAAAAATAAAGGTTACCCTGCACTGTTGAGCCCACCACTGACTTACCAGGAGAAAAAGGAAAAACTGACAACTAAAACTGGGTGTCCTGCTCCAAAGTAAAGCCTCTGATCTGTGCCACCCCGCAGAAGCAGGGAATAGACTCACTCGAATAACTCTGCAGAGTGCCGCTCGTTAAAAGTAACCACCTAAAACAGACAAAGAACAAGCAGAAAGAACAGCCAGAATGACTCAGGCGACAAAAAAAGAGCCACTTCTGTGACATGCAGAAGAAGAGACTTCTTCTCCCCTTGCCTCCCTCAAATTAATAATTTTATAGGACAAAAAAAACCCCAAAACAACCTGGATAAAGGAAACAATAGAACAGTGAGCCAATGGATGAGAGGAAAGCAAGAAGTCAAGACAGGGAAGGTATAAACTAAAGGATTTAAGCTGAAGGATTGTGCTGGATCAGGCACTCGTGTGCCTGGGTGAGTTGGTTCAGGATTTGAACTTATTGAAAAACTCTGGGGGTTTTTGGAAGGGCTGTGGGGTTGAGCTGGACTACTTTTCAGCCAGCTCAGGTCTGTAACCAAGAAGATTGTGTGGTCTCAAAAGGGTTCATGCCAACATAGCACAGTGGGGTAAAAGAGCAGAAACTGCTTTTTCTTATTGGTAGAGCTGACCAAAAGACTACATACTCTGTATGGAAAAGGTTCTATTTCTGCAGCTGGCAATGGCAATTTCAGGCAAGAAACAGAGAGGATGTGGGAGCTAATGGCAGAATATTGGTCCTACAGACTTCAAGTTAAGCTGCTTCTTAGAATGAAAATTTTAATGTCAGCTATTTAATATTGTTGTTAACACCCTAAAAAAATTACGTGCTACAAAACCTGCAATATTTTTTTCCTGTCACATTTTCAAATCAATATGCGTTGAGTGCTTTGTAACCACTCCAACAGCTCATCAGCTCATCTGTGTGTCCCTCTGCAGCACTCCTGCAGAAGTCACACACCCTGACTTCATTCAGAGATTACACCACCACCTTGTATTCCTAAATAACAGCATATGTTCCTCATGCATTAACCACCCACTACTGTGTCCTTTGATTTCTTTTTGCTTCACAATCCCACATGCTTGACACAGTTGGCCAGCTGCATTGATGCGTGGGACCCTGGAGCAGGGAAGAGGCCATGGGACCGCTTGGCACTGCAAACCGGGTGCTTCCCAGCAGGCACCATCCCGACAGAAACCCTTCTCAAAAGCATGAGCTTATGCTACATCCTCGCACAAACAGCTTTCTGCCATCTGGCTGTCACTGTATCTCAAGACATGGACTTCATGAATTAGAGCTTTGATGTGGTATTTCTGAAAAATCATGAGATCTGCCAGTTAGAATCATGGAATGGTTTGGGTTGGAAGGGACCTTTAAAGAACATCTAGTTCCAACCCCCCTTGCATTGGCAGGGTCACCTCCCACTAGAGCAGGTTACTCAAAGCCCCATCCAGCCTGGCCTCTTGAACAGATCAGGTTGCTCTGAGCCCCATCCAATTTGACTTTGAATGTTTCCAGGGGTGGGGCATCTACCACCTCTCTGGGGAACCTGTTCCAGTGTTTCACCACCCTTATCATGGTAAAAAATGCCTTCCTTATATGTAGCCTGAATCTACCCTCTTGTAGTTTAAAGCCAATACCCCTTGTCCTATCACTACAGGCCCTATTAAAAAGTCTGTCCCCATCTTTCCTGTGGGCCCCCTGATACCTTCAGGTGTCTTCACCTGTCTGTCACTTACTTTTTTTGGATAGTGTTTCTATGAAACCACACAGTTGATGTGTAGGACCATGTGCTCCCACAAGCCTCAAGAAGCACTGTTTTATTCACTGATTGAGGAAATTGTACCTGAAGTGAGGAAGGACAAGGGTCTATCCGTGTTTCAGATGCTAACATCTAAATTCTTTCCTTCAGCAGAAGAAAGCAAATAATCTATCACCCTATGCTTCTCTTCAATAGGCAGGAAGCTGGTTCCCACCTAACCGTGAGTACTTGTGAGGTCCTTCATTTTCCCATCTGACCTCCAAGCAAGCTCTTATCCTCAGAGCGTTCCTCATCCACCTTCCTCCTCACAGTTGACACCACATGCTGCACTTGCTGCTTTGCCTGCGAGCAGCACCCGAAGACCCTGGGCCATTTCCTTTACCATTCTTTGATCAGAGAAATAGATTTGTTGTCTCTTTGGGACGTAGCAATCAGCCCAGGTACTAGGTTGGACCTAAACCAGCAGCCACAAGACAACTATCTAAATTTATGCCTGACACAGCATTACTCAAACCAAGGGCATAATTCCGAGCGATGCTCACGATGGCACAGTGCAGTGCTGGTCAGCAGCTGGCTTGCAAATTGATCACAGCTCTGTAGATCAAATCAAACATTTTAATTATCTTGTATTTTGCATGAAATCATTACGTCTCCTATAATCACCACCTGTAAAATTACTGTAGGAGTAGGGAACTTTATAACCATCTCTGAGGCAGTCGGGCATTTTATTCTGCCTCCTCGGTATCATTCATGTCTTACATTCCTATTAAGCAGCCAGGTCTGACATCTGTCTCTTTAACCCACTCCCACAGATAACCATACACGTCTGCATGTAAATGATTAACACTCCCCTCTCGTGAAGCCACACATCTTTGCGCTCCAGTGAGAATAACTGCTTATACTACTGCAAATAATAAAACTTGTCATTCAATCCTTGTAATAAAAGCTTAAAATCCAATGTGAAGTGACATGGGTGTAAGTCAACATGAGCCAGTTGGACTCAAAAGCAGTTTAACAGTATTCGTAGGATCAAAGATGAGTGAATCAGCTCTTCTGGTTCCTCAACCCTACCATCATCCCAGTGTTCAGACTTCTACCAAGAATAATCTATTACACACTGCTCAAATCCCCACAGTGATCCTTCCTCTTTGTCTACTCTGCCCTCTTAATTCTGGCACATAAATTACACCAGTTGGTTGATAAGGGAAAATTCAATGCTGATGTGTGGAGCAGTGTAAAAAACCCGCATTTAATACCTATCTAAAGGCTTATTTCTTCAGTCTTCTTTAATGACAGGCATATGTAGCCACCTGAAGCAGTACAATATTCCAGAAGACGCTTACCAGTGTACCCCTATCCTACTGCAATGTACTTATACTTCCACCTTTTAACACAGCGCAGGTTTCTAACACATATAAAGACAAGTATTCTGCCCTCCACCACAGATTTCCAGCCCTAAAATGAGCTCCAGTGATGCATGTTTCTCCTAACCGTATCCTACCGTGATATACTAATATGAGCAAGGAGAAACACGGAGAAAGCGCAGCTAACTTTTTAAATTGATGTGACATTATTTAGTTAGAAAATAGTTTTTCTTCCTATTTCTTCACTCTCCCACGATAGTATGATTCGTTTCTGGTTTTAAAAGTATATACATAGAATCATGATGCATGACCTTCCTTCCTTCAATTAGAATAACACGTTCTTAAGCAGAGCCCACACCATATTTTACCCTTCACAACTGCTGCTAGAAGTGTTCTTGCTCTTTTCTTGCTAGAAGTGTTTCTTGCTCAAACCACGACACCAGGACCGAGCAAGCCTCCGCTACAGGGAATGCTTAAAGGAGCCAAGAAACTGAATCTCCTGCCCTCAAAGCATTCCTCGATTCTGGATGCAACGGCGGTGACATTCGGTTCACGTAACTTTGTGATGTCATTTTTTTAAAGCCTGAGTTACAGGAATCAAATCACATTGGTAAATTTACTGAAACAACAAAAGTAAAGGACATTCAGAAAGATAGGCAAGTATCCCCTTATCGGACGGAAGTGCTGTACCAAAGCATTTTAAGTCTTACACAGCTACTATTTACACAGACCTTTTTGTGAATACACTCTCATCGCCTGTAATTTATCAGCCTTGCCCAACCTACCCAAAAGGTGATCTAAGGGCTCATATGCCATTTCCATGGGAGATGGGACATTAAAATAATATATATTCCAGCTCTTTGATTCCCATTGATTTTGTGGGTAATACAATAACCAGAATGAGATAGCTGAAACCAATAAAAACTGATTTATAGCATTAAAGGCATTCTTTATAGCACTTATTTATGGTACATTACATCTGAAATCCAATTTCACAGGCTGCTGTTTGAAACTTTCTGTTCAATCATAAATACACTACATACAGCATAGCTCAGTGCCACAGAGTCAGATTATACAAATGCCTGTGTTCCCAGAAGGAACTGCACTTCTGCTGCAATTGTGGTAAATGAGTTTGACAGTAACTTTTCCCAACCAACTTCCAACCAAAAAGTTCCAGTCAGCACTCAATAAATTTAGAATATATGGTTACTCCTTTAATCATAATAAACATCTATTTATTCATATACTTCAGTTATTGAAAAGACATTAGCAGAAATCATGGGAAACAAACTTGGCATGTGTTACTTGATAAACTACTAAATATATTTAAGCATGCTAGCAGGGGCACTGTTTGAAAAGCACACACAAGCAGACACATGTACCACTCCCATTTATGGGGATGGGAACATTACAATCCTGCTAGTTTAATTTTCTAAGGGTGAATAGAAGGAGCTTCCTCAACGCCTCTCAGAGCTGCTCACTTCAAAGGAACAGACCACATTCAGGTCACTTACTATAATCATTGTCAAAAAAAGGGCAAAAAATCAGATCTGACTTTTTCAGAGGCACTGTCATCTGAATCTGGAGCAAGTTCTTATTTATTTGAAAAGGCTTTTCGCTGAAAGTAAAATCACTGCAAACTACGTTTGTCAGGCTTTACACAAATTTAATTTGAAGGATGTTTTCTCCCTGTCTCTGATATGAAGGCAGTACTTTGTGTGATGTTTCCCTTCTCGGTTATAAGAGATTATTTTTAACAATGCAACTACACTGTTGTGTTACAAAAAAGAGTACCTGTAGTGTTGCTATTAAAAGAAATAATGAAAAAAAATCTTATTGTGACATATCACGGTTTGCTCCTCGAGAGACACTACTCCACAGAGAAATAGAGCGAGACAAAATTAAATCTCCAAACATACACAAATACTCTTGGTCTTTGGTTCCTCAGCTATAAAGCCACAGATTCCTGTGCAGAATAGAAAAGACATCAATATTGTAAAAGCAGATGGTGGCTGGAGAGCCACCTAGTGAGAATCAGTAAAAATATGTTGACTTGGTATACATTTGGGGGTAGGGAGAGGGGAAGAGGAAAGGGGAACCTAAATCTCAGATTGCCAATTGAGAACAGACCTGACCTGACATGTATTTTATACAAACCTCTGCAGGAAGCAGGAGGAAGGGAAGGATGCTTTCAGCGAGGAAACTTAAGACTGCAAAGAATTAATAATTTAATATCCAGTCTTTCACCTCCAGAGCACCAATTCAAATCCAATTCACATCAGCGTTGACCCAAACTTATTAACTGGCCTGCATGTTGAAATGATATGATAGACTTAATTGGTTCCTAGTGTACATGAGATAAAGCTGGCCACTACCTTTGACATTCATAGCAAATTATACAACGGGTCGAAGACTACAGATGATGAGTGCTCCCCTAGAATAGACACCCCCTCTTCAGTGCAAGTTGGGACAGTTCCCAGAAGAAATACTCCCTTGTACTGTAAACAAAAGGAACTGACCTAGCATTAAAGCAATATAAAAAATAAACTAGTGAGAATTCATTAGCTTGTGGCAGGTATTTTTGCCGTATAATATGGACATTATTTTATTTTATTAATTCTTTGCCACTGAAAGGAAGGCTTGGCCACTAAAAGCAAGTATGAAGCAAGATCTCACAGCTGGCTGGCATGGACATGATCAACTATCTGACAGCTTGTATTCCTCTAAATTATAACCCAGATCCTACAGCTGTAGTGTAGTGAACCCAAGGATGAGAAGAGGTAGAAAGGAAAACAACTGCAGATCGTGTTATCCAGATCCTGGTCTCAGGCAGAGAAACACTCTTCCATTTTCCTTGACATCATTTAAAATGACTTGTACTTGAGAAAATACCTGTGTACTATCTTATAATTATTCTGGATGTTAAGCACAAATGCAGGAGCGGAAATGGAAAAAACATTTATATACATTTCACTGAAACAAAAAGATATCATAGCACCTCTTTTGAGTTTTAATGAATTAAAATTTACTAGGCTTGATGATAAACTGTCCACATCCACGTCAAGATTTCACTGCAAGACCAGGCATTTCTAAATACATAAGTGTACAGTATTTACAAAAGAGATTTCAATTTTCAGACCAAAGCAGCTTGCACAGTCTTCTTACATAAAGTAAGAAGTACAGCTACAGAAACATTTTTTCCATTTTTCTGCAATCCAGTGTTTTGCTTACATTGCAGTTGAATTTGTATAAGAATTTGTGAAGAATCTGCTCAGAATATTAAATGCAACATACTAGCACTTTCATGACCTCTCCCATGGAATAACATCCCAAACCAGTCCATGAAACAACCTGTTTGAAAACCCAGAAATTCTGTACTCTGTCTCAAGAAGAGATTAATGAGGGCAGTAAAATCTGCAAATCAGAGAAAAAAATTCAGTTAGTCAATCAAGACTGAAAAAGGCCTGAGGTCATTACAAATACTTCACTCAGATCAATGTAAAATATTACACACATTATTGTATACAATGCATAAAGCTTAGAAAATTATTTGAATTGCTCATACTTCTGAATTCTTCATTAAACTACTCTAATGTGAAAAAAGTAAAATTTATAGTGGACAGTTGAGTGAATCTCTGCTTCAGAAGAGATGTAGAAGTTCAGCTAAGAAGATGGAATTAATTTGAAAATTTATTAAAATATTAAATCTTTATTTTATGTTATAGATTGCAAACAAGTATTGAATCCTTTTGCTCAGTTCCAGTAAATTCTTAGAGGCATCTAAAAATACAGAGAGAATGGTAAAAGACATGAGAAATCTATTTAAACAGATAAATGACTAAAATGATAAATTATGCTTGTATTTGATTTTTCTTCCTAAAAACAGAATCAAATTCAAAGGTAATACATTTAAGTCGGATTAAAGAAAGTTGTGGGGTTTTTTTATTATTAAATATAATACATACCCACAACATAAACTGTGAGGGTGCTAAAAACACAAAAATACAATTCAGCCATGTTATGGATTACACCACCACCCCAAAATTACCCTAATATCTTTTTTTTTTCTTTTAAATGAAATACATAACTCCTTAGACTTGTAGAAAGTGACAAATACAGTGTTGATGCAGGTGTAATGCTTCACATTGACACATAGCTTTTCTCTGAATACCTGAGTAGGAAATGAATAGTATAACAGACACCAAAGTAAACACCTCATGAAATCTAGATCAATCTGGCTAACCAAAGAAAAGCAACAAAGAATCATGAAACGGATTCAGCTGCAGCAGGAATTCAAACTTCGCTCTACAGCCTATGGGAGAGATGACAGGATGCACCAAACGCCTTCAGCACATGCTTAGCCTCCAATATCAGAGCAATTTAAAAATACAAGTGTTTTCCTTGTTTATGCATTGTGCTTGCTGTTTCAGAACAGCTGTTTCAGAAAACTTACTAAAAAAAGGCAAAAAATGCAATTGAAATGGAAAAGTGTCTGGACACTTTGAGAGTGGGTTCTCAAAATCAGTTCCCTAGAATAAAAGCTGCCTCTCCCAGGACCCCTCTCATGAATGGATTAAGCCCCATTCCAAAAACAGCTAAAAGGGCAATTAAACATACATTAAAGAGAGGACATCTGCAAAGCACCTATCTCACAAGAGGAGTCAGGTCCAAGGACAAAGGAAGTGGGCATGTTGCATGATCTACAGTGAAGAATGGCACATAAATCTCAGAGCACATTACCTGGAATCCCACCTAACCTCGTAGATGTTTGAAGTCCTGTCTACACTGTAAAGGAAGAGCAGGGTCTGATTCTCCGCCCCACGAGTAGCTTCATTTTCTTTTGGGCTTCTCCCATCTGGCCCAGACTGGACTGAGCAACATTAATTACTTGTGTTTTCAAAAACACAATGTTGCAATAAATAAGAACAGAGCTTTATAGCAAGAAACCGGGTAGGTACTTGCATGCCGTAGCAGGCAATGGGTGGGAATATGGCCATACCTGAGAGTCTGCTCAGACAGTTTCCGAGAATTTCGTGGAAGAGAGGAAGATAAACCTTTATATCCACAACGTGGTCTGAGAGCAGTCCCTAGAGCAAATTGTACCCATTGATACCATACCTGGTAAACCCATCTGCCTCTAGGAACACGATGCACACCCCAGGGATGCCTCGCTCCTGGAAAGATAAAGGGTGAATGCTGAGATGACCTTCTCGTCAAACCGGATGCTTTAGAAATGGGACAAAAGGAGGAGAGACGGTGCAGGGCCAGCACGGGGAGGGCATCAAAGCCATTTGTAGGAATGCTTTTATGACATCCAGCAGCCTCGAGGTGAATGCTCTCAAAATCCTGTGGGGCCACAGGGAGGAAAGGAGCACAGACTCTGAAATGGCCCCGCAGTGCTCTCCCGCTTCCTGCACTGAAATGGCTGGAGTCTAATCAGCCATCAGCTGGCAAAAAACCCACTTCTTTGTTATTTGGCTCCGACTTTCCGGGCAATTTAAAACACACTATTTTCCCCAAGTTCTAAAAGACAACCAAAAGACCTCTGCCGATGTTTTCCCACTGGTACGCAAAGAAAAGTCTGAAAATCACAGTACTAAAAGCACACAGCACTCAAAGTCTGAAATCGCAGTACTTCCACCTACCACAAAAAGATCTTGCTTGTGTTAAAAGCAAAGGATAAAGAAAGATGAGGTAATGCAGTAAAAAGCAAATTTTAAATGGTGTACCAAACAGTGCAGTGCAAACATTTTATGATGCATGTTATGTACTTTCCTAATTTTTCCTTTTCATTAGAATCTCAGAACAGGCAATTCATTACTGTGCAATCTACCATAATTTAGGCACCAAAAAAATGTCAGTCTCAGCAATTCAGAGCTATGATTTAATAGGATAATGTTGAAGCATATGATGAAGAATTATAATTATTAAAGCAAACTATACTTTGTATTTCATTTTCATTTATTTTACATTAAAAACTTCATTATGCTTTATTTACTAGTTTATAAGATTTAAAAATTTGTGAAGTGCTTTTAATTATTGATGTGACTCCAGCTTTCAAATGTGCTCAACATATTCCTGGCCTCATAATCTACAGACTACAGGCTCTTCATTTGTCCACCTAACTCCTGTCCAGCTGTGCACGTGCAGAGAAAAGAAGGGAGACTCCCCAAACCAGCCACCACCATGCAGCATCAGACCTGTGGAAATTTAACCTTGATTTTACAGTCTGATGTCACAAACCTTGGTAACAACTGGCATGTGGAGCCACAACCTACACTCTGAGGGTGGGATACAGCGTATTTCCTTTTGTGTCTGGAGTACAGGTAACCACAGAGGACACGCTATCATCAGAAACCTTGCATATTTGGAGGGCTTCACCCACTCTTTCTGTAAAACCTTAAGAACTTTAAATGAGAGAATCTCTACTGGGAAGTAGTTTTTTCTTAGTATCTGTGACAGGTAAACAAAATATACTTGCTATATTAGCTCTAAATCTTTCAGAGAGCAGATGTTATGTCATGAAAATTAGAAATTCTCACTTTTAACTGACTTTTCCCTAATTAATAACCAAAGTGCTTCTTATGTTCTTCTGACCATTGTCAATGAAGTCCATGAACTCAATGCAATTGGGAGAGTCATGGCATGCCAGAAGTGCTTCATAATTATTCTAAGTTGATGAATAATTTTTATGAACAGGTAGATCAAAGCCAATTCACTTCATTTTTAGTTAGAACTATTTTTAAATCGTTTTGTGTGCAGCAGTTGTACCAGATGGCAACCAAGACACCCTGCTCTTTTCTGAGAGTTCATAGCATCCCTTTTATCAGCCATCTTCTCTACTGTAATCCAGTACTATAAATTTCTGAGTTTCTTTGACTGAAAAAACAAGTCATAACTGCACAGAGAAAATACTGCCTAATACGTGCAGTCTTGCAAACATCTTTAAATTGCATTAAAATTTTTGAAATCTTTTTAAAGTTAACTTTTAGTGTTTTTGTAGTCATTAGGATCACAGGGGCCTTAGCAGATTAAAAAAAAGAAAAATGTACTTGACGTCAAGAGGTGACCTACAGAAATAGCTCAGGGGGATGTAATCGTTGCAACTGAAGCCAGTATCTGAGAAACAAAGAGTAGCAATCTGCCAAAGACTTCTTCTGAAGAGTGCGGCTCTATGAAGCTGTCTTGCAGTTAGGAAAGGGAGATCACATTCCCGTTACCTCCACACTACCCACTATGATTTATTTGAGTGGTACTAAATCAGCTTTGACTGTAGGAGCAGCAGGATACGACTAGTCAGGTATAAGCCCGCTTTGAGTATGCCGTTCTGATGTGATGGGGTATACAGCAGTTTCTGCAATTTTCAAGGATGTTTGCACTAAAAAATCTCATCACACGTACAACCCCTTTGGATATGTACTGCCGAGAAGCTTCATGGGTTTCCACTCTAAGCCATGAAGTTTCTTGACTGCAGAACTGAAGACGCAACCAGGAGACCTGCCTTCTCTGATTTCTGTATGGTGGTAGGTGATTTCCTCATAGCCATGGGCTATAAAATGGTCCTACCGAAGTCCTCAGAGTCAAGGAAGGACTCATCTTTGACGTTTTGCTCCTAACCAGAGGCCCAGCAGAACAACCTGGCCAGGGATGATAAAAGGCTGACAAGGTGACTTGCAAGGCATGAGCATACCAAGCCTTTCTTGCTTAACTTGGACAAAATACATTTTCAGGTAAGTCATTTTCCTTAAAAAAATGAACATTAAACCCAGCCATTACAAAAGGGAAATGCTCTCACACAGGGCAGGGAGCTTGGGAAGAAGAATTTTAGCTCTTGAACTTTTAAATACCCTTTTCTCCAAAACAAGAAGGAGGAAAAGGGAAGAGCCTGAGTACTTGCAAAACTAACTGAACTCAGAAGGAGGTACCAAAAGATGAAGTTCCATTCCAGAAACATATGTGAAAGATGGTAAGATAGCTCAAATAGGGCACAGATACCAAACAGCCCGTCTCTAGGCAGGAGTGCTGTGGAGCCTGCAATTTACGCTGCGAGGGAAGAGAACTGCAGAAAAAAACTCATGAAACCAAGTGATTAGCCAATAAAATAGCAAGTGAAATTCAGTGTAAACAAATGTAGTGCACATGGGAAAAACAGTAATCTGAACCACGCATTCAGCCTAGCAATGAGATCTTAATGGGCTGTTTCCGCTCAGGAACGAGACTGGGAGATAACAGGAATTTTTATGAAAACATAAGCTCTGGGCTGATCAACTGCCTATGCTCCAGGGTTGGTGGGTCATCCGAACCAGATGTCTTTCTCTTTTAAACAATGTATTTAAACGTCTTTCTGCAACTCATTTCTGTTGCAAACATCAGATTCTGAGGCTTGGGCTGTAATTTGCTTTGCGCTTCTGCACTGTTACCATAACCACACTGGAATGGTTAGAACGCTCTATTAGGCCTACGTAGGTAAATCCTGCTATACAGTTTATTATCTTAGAATAATATGATGGTAAATTGTTCTTCAAACATCTTCCCATCCTAAAAATAATACCACAACACTCAACATCACTTCCCCCTGTTAAAAAAACCTGCACCCTGACCCAGGACTTACCCTTCACAGAAAGGGCTTTCCACCGTAACCAGAAATGTTTATTCCTTAAAACAACACTCCTGGAAACACCTCACTAAGCAAAGTTACACCGCTTATTCGAACAGGCAGAGCAGTAATGCATATTTACAGAACTAAGAGACTCAAATATTTTCTGCTGTGGCAGCAAAGCACAAAATTGAGGTCCAGCCTGAGAGCACACAGGCAGCCACACACTAGCTCTTTCTCCATTGCCTCCGTTCAGTACAAAAGAGGCAAAAATAGAAATAAATGAAAAAGAGTTTTGCACAAACTTCATGCTACTCAGCCTGTCGACACTGTTAATCTCAGCAAAAAGACAGGTCAGAGCAGCCCTAGGAGCTATGCAAAGTGTTCAAAGTCAGGTCAGATGGGGTCATGAGCAACCTCATCTACTTGAAGATGTATGGCAGGGGGGCTGGACAAGAAATGATCTTTGAAGGTCCAACCCAAAGCATTCCACGATTCCATGATTCTATTCAAATTAGTGTTTTGGCAGCAACAACACAGGAGGTACATGTAAGCAGCCGAGAGGAACCACACACACCTGCATCACTTGCTGTCCAACTCGCAACCCAGAAGAACTGGGGAAAGGACAGTGACAGGACCCCACTATTCACTCCTTTGTAAACCCACAGCAACATAAGGACAGGAGCAAGTACACAAACTAAGACAGGAGAAAGTACAGAAAAAAATGGAATCCCAGCAAAGGTTAACAAGAAAAGTATAGGTCATGCCATTTACCATACTATATTTTATTTTTCCTCTTCCCCAACCACCATCCCCTCCCTGCACAGAAAGAAACCCTTTTTCATGATAAGGTAGTTTCATGGTATGAAAAATTTAATGAGCAGATGGAACAGCAATCCATTATCCATTAAAATATTGCAGTGGGTTAATCCAGCAAATAAAAATGGAGAATGAAGCAGATGGCCGTTTATAGTTCTCTTGATTTCTTAAATATTCCTTCCCAGTGCACAGCCATTCTTGTATTTAACATGAAATGCACAGTTCTCACCATGTGCACATTATGCAACCATTCCTATGACCTCATAAACATTACATCTTATAGAGCAATTATTTTTTATGCCTTTTTTAAAGGAAAGGCTTTATCATTTCATGGCAAATTATTCCCAGATCTCGGATATCTTGAAATAATTTGAAGTAGCTGCCAACAGCAAACAATAAATCCACCAAATGCAAACATTTGCTCAAGATACTTTTTGCATATATCTTAATTTTCTGGGTTTAAGAAATAACACAGGAAAAGCACTTTGACATGGGATTTGGGTGTAGTATGTCAAGTATTTAGTATTTTATCTGAGCTCCTCTCTCTGTGATAAACTGGAAATAGCTGCTTCATTAAAGCGATTAAAATTCATACTGAAATAGCAACTGAGTATATGCGACTGCTACTTTGGATTTGATAAGAACATATTCTGTCACTAAAAAAAAGTGAATATAAAAATCAGTGATTGTCTCTTAGTTGTCTGCACACATGACAACAAAGTCCAGAGCTTGTCCATATTCCTTGCAAAAAGTTGACTGTTTAAAGAGCTTAAAAGTACACTCCCATTATTCTGAGACCCACATAAAGTTAGCAATTTCTAAAAATTGGTTTTGTCATTAAAATCCACTAAGACATTAACACACCAAGTACAATTAATATACCAGAAATTAAATATCCTGTGTAAAAAAGAGCCAGTATGAGTCTTACACAGCAACTAATCTCAATTATACTGACAGGTAAAGTGGCACTTATATACATATTTTGTTATGGGGCACTGCCCTCTAGGTAAAAAATAGAGTGTAACCATCATCAGGTTTTATACTTTTACTCCTTTTTTTATTACTGCCTTGGTAATTTGCCAAGTAAAATTTGGTGAAATTGCCAATTTGTTCCACTCCACTGTGCAACCAGAACAGCACCCCGAAGAGGTCAGGAGCACCTAGACAGAACTAGAAGAACCTCCAGGAAGAAGAGACTGGAAGAGGCAAGGAAAAAGTCTGAAAAAGCAACTGGGCAGAAAGACAAGACAAAGCAGGACAGGTCAAAAGTGCTTTGGTAAAAGGAGGCAGGGATGAGTGCATCCAGAAGCACACTTTGTTCCAGAGATGGAATGAACCCCAAGATTTCCACCACAGGAAGCCAGTTTGTATGAAGCTACTGGAAAAGAGCAAGTCATTCAGAGGATGCAGGTGCTGACTGCTGAACTACATTTAATAGCAAACCTCTGCACAGGGGACCTCAAAGTTTTCAGTCCTTCTGATGATCTTTGTATATACTGGCTTATTTGGTGCTTTCTTCCCAATGGACCTTCTAAAACTACTGGAAACCGCATGCGCAAAATCTTGTTGAAACAACCTTGTGATGCTTTTAAGTCAAGAACTCCAGAGAGTTTCCATCTGCAAATTTCACTTACCCCCATGCACGCACGCACGCTATTATTCAGTCTTTAGCTGTTTGATCACAGTAGTTCAGGGAGGCTGGATTCAGTGGGATCTATTTACAGACTGATGCCCAACAAAATCCTGAAGCAACAGCCTGTCTGTAAGTGACAGCTTGTGAAGGGCACAAGAGGAGGTATTTGGCTTTTTAGACAGACACTATTCAGTGGCTGAAAACCGTAAAGGTCAACTAAAAGCATCCTTAGGACAGGTAAAACCATCTGACAGGCACAGCAACTGGACCAGGCTGATACTTGCCCAAATACACTTCTTCTTATTTACTACACAGAGCAGTCTACGGGCAAATCTGATGCACAGGAAAGATGCAGCAGTAGCTTTGTCATGAAGGCATACAATGACAGAAATACTAACAGCAAGGAGTGAAAATGAACCATTGTGGATTTTGGGAGCACAAAGAGTTCTCACACTCCTGACATACTTATCACAATTACATGTTTAAATTCAGATGACACGAATCCACGTCAGGAAGCCCTCAGTCTCCTTCCATTCCTGGAAGTAATCTCACAGTTGCGTTTAATGTAAGTAAAAGCTCTGTCTTAGAGCGCTAGTACAAAGTCTTAGCATTACACGATAGTTTATAAAGCAAGGACTTTAAAAACCTAGGTCCTACCTGCCTGAACATGGGCAACTCGAGCATCGTAACTTCCCCCATAGCTCCTCAGTGCCTCACTCTCTTAGCTATACACCAGGCAAAACACAGCTCTCAGAGGCACTGACAAGAAAACCTCGTGTGTGTGAGGCAAACAGACGTTACTGTGATGAGGAAAAGAAATTTATTCTCACATAGCCAAGTTCAAAAACTATTAGTAAAGTAAGATATGGAATAGGCTGAAGAAGAATGTTCTAATAAGTTGTTATATTTAAAGGTATGCCATGCAATCTACTGAAAGAGCAAGAAAGAGATTCTGTATGAAAAAAAAATACGAGATCGTTTAATTGAAGACTATTTCACAGGCAATTTAAAATTAAGTTTGTACGCTGCTTTGGCAAGCTTATTATCGTCTTTTAGCAATTTCTGTATTTGCAACAAATTTATATTAATATTTCATGCTATACTGAAATAAGATAGATGCATTTAAACTGGAAATAATTGCTCTTCTGCTGAATTTATTTATATTCAGCAGTTTATATTTGTTTTTCTATTTCATATATTTAATTTGCATTTATTCTGAGTAGCATACAATATTTAAAATGAGCATTACAAAGCCAAAGATATTCTTACAGCATGAAAGAGATTTTGAGGGGAAAAATTTGTCTGTTTAAAATTGGAGGAAGCATAATTGAATAATGAGAAGAAATCTGAACCATCTATAAGAATTATAATTAGAGCCCAAGTCAAAGATGACAAATTTCACCATTTAGAGCTATCATGATGAAAACGGTAAATATGAGTTGTCATGCTTTAATTAAAAAGGAGTGGAAATGGCACGAAAGCATTCATTGTTAAAATGTTCTTAGCACTGTAATTATTTTTATTGATTAAAGTAATTATTAATTCACGAACAGGCTCTAAAATGTTGATACTGTAATTCACGAAATGAAGAAAAGAATATACCATCTCATTTATTCATGAAACTCTTGCATTTCCATAAATAGATCTTTATAAATGCACGACAGCTAAAAAAAGCATATTCCAATCCGAGACAAACTTCTGAAAACATCAAACCTTGCACAGCGCGGTAACTCACCGAGACATTCGCCCTTCGCTGTTTGCCATGAAGTTCAGCCCACCTTTACATTACACCATTGCTCGGCTGCTCACTGCATCTGATTAGCTTGTCAGCAGAACTGCTTTCAACTTACTAGCCTGGTGACAATAATACTATCGATACATTGCAACACCAGAGCTCTCTTCTCCCAGATCTGTCCTATTCTTCCTCTGGGAGATTTGTGCCTGGGTGGTGTCCTGGTCTGAGCAACACAGGACTAGTTTTCTCTTCTAATGCTTGGGAAAACTGCATTTTCAGAAGACTGCGGTGTTTGAATTTGTGAAAATATTTACTTTATAGCCAGCTATGGTACGTGGGATTCATGGTCTCAGTGTTTTCAAGCCTTGCCAGGTGCAGGGATGAGGAGGAGAGAGACCCAGGCACTTGACCCAAGCTGGCCAACAGGATCATTTCATACCATGAACGTCACATTTGATATACATTAGAAAGTTTGCTGAGGAGTTCTCTCTCTCTCCCTTGATGGCTGTGATCCTGAGAACTTCTTGCCTCGGTGCTGGATCCCCAAGCCCTTCCCTTCCTCCTGAAGCCACAAGGCTGGCAGTGTCCCACATTTGCTGTCCCTGCTGGGAGCGCACAGCTTCCCCCTGATAGCACTGGCTGAGTGTAATCCTCGTATATTTTGCATTATTACCGGGATCAATACTGGTTCTTTAGTATTATTGTTAATTATTTAGTCTTATTCTATTAAATCTATTTATATTTCAACCCTTGTGTTTCCTTGTTTTCCCCGATTCCCCTTCCTGGGTGAGGAGGGGTCATTGGGTGATAGAACTATTGCCTTAATGACCGTAAATTGTTACGGATTTCTCAAACCCTAACAGGTAGAAAACCAAAAATTCTATCTAGGTTTCTAAAATATCTGGGACATCTCGGACCTACCGTACGTCCACAAGTCGGTCTGGATGAAGGGGACCCCCCCTGAATAAATACTGCGGGGACAGGCAGGGGCAGGGCAGTTCCCAGCTGTGCCAGCCCCGCTGTAGGTACAGTGCGTACGCGCAACCAACGGCAGCTTCACTGGACTAGCCGCTTCTTTGCTGCTCAGTGGAACCTCTGCCTGTGTACCTACTCCAGTACATCCTGAACGGGCAGATGCAGCTCTTTGTGGGCTGGATCTGCGCCACTGGAACGCGAGTATCCTTTCTGAATAGGTCAAGTTTGTAATTCTTGGCTAGTGGGGGTGTGTAAGAGCTAAAACAGGTAAAGGCGAGATGCCCAGGAACAGCCTTGAAATAATCCCTGTTTGTTTGTTACTGTATTTATGATGTGAAATATATGTGTGTGTGTTTGAAAATCAATACATTTCTACCTACGAAACAAGAGGACAAGAGCACGTTGTTTTAAATTAAATTGTTTTAAATTAAATGCCTTTCAAGAGAAAAATAAAGAACCCAAACGACCTGTGCAGCCCACCGATGACTACATTTGGTGGGAGATGAGAAAGCATAGCTGTGGTGACATTTAAGGTCATGATTTTCCCAGGGGTGCCTGACAGCAGGACAGTGGGTTAGTATAAAGTTCCATCAGCTGTGAGCCAGACGGATACCAATCCTGTGACAGGATGACTGTATGAGTGAAAGCAGGATGTCAAAGAGATTTAATTATGCAACAACTTAAATGTAAGTAAGGAAAAAAAAAGGGGGTGGGGAGGGAGGGGACGGGAGAGAAGCTCATTTTGAGGATGTCAAGAATACTTTCTGTGACAGATTGCTACATTCTTTTGTTTAGGAGGCTAGATGAGGGTCATATGGGAGAAATAGAAGGAGCCCAGTAACTACTCATTTGTTTTTAATACTCACAATTTTTCTTGCAGATTAGCTTTTCATGATGCCAGAGTCCTCAAGGAAAGAGCCAGAGGGGTGTTTTGTATGGCATACTCTGCTCACATCACTTGTGATTGTCTAACTGCTTCAATAACACAAACACCCCTAACACAAACTGGAAAATGAGTGAAAGCATAGTGATTTTTGAGTTTGTTGCTGTATTTTAAGAATGGTTCTGCCAATCCACTTCTCAGACATTAGACTTTAACTCCAAGCCATGAAAAACCATGAATGTATAAGAATCCAGGCACTGCTCCCTGTTAATGGGGGCACTCAGTAACTTTACAAACTAGCACTTCAGAGCATTGGAAACAAAAAAGGAAAATACCATATTAAATGGCAAACAGAATGCATGATCACTTAAAGAAGATATCCTTATTGTACATATTCTGGATGCATTTATGTACTATACCCACACCTCTGACCTTCAGCATGCAGCGAGTCAGGGTCCATATTACACAACACAGTACCCAGTCTACACCATCATGAGCCTGCATTGATAAAATAAGGAGTACAAAGAATCCCCAGTGAATTACAAGAAACAGATGGTTTTGAAAGGAATTTGTGTGCAAAGATTACACTTGGACTACTGCAAAGTCTGTCAGAGATTGCCCACGAGCCACTTGATGCCCAGCACAATGCTATCATACAAACAAAGGGCAGACAGAGTGGACAAATACACAGCAATCTTGACATCCAACCTTTTGTTGTCTCCTAAGCCTAATAATCCTACAACTATACAACTTCAACCTTCCCTATCAGGTGGAAAGAACTGTTAGCCTTCAAAGAAGAGATGTAGAACAAGAACTGATCCCATGATCTTTAAGTCCCAGCAATACCATGGGAACAATCTGTGTTGTGTAAAATAGACACTACGAAATCATGCAGAACTCTGCTTCATTGGGGACCATTTTGCCTAGCAAGCTCTGTGGAATCCTTTCTGGTTTGTATCAAGCATCCTCCAGACGGATGGATCCCAGAGAGGCCTCTGGAGCTACAATTGCTAGACCTTGCTTCTTGACAAACTGGACAAATTAATTAATTTCCAAAATCTGCTTTAGCTGCCTTAAGTTTCCGTAGACCTAATAATGCAGAATAGAGACAGACATCTCCTCCCATCTGTTTTTACAGGAAATGAAGACATAGGCTTATTAAATGGAAATGGTTAATCATTTATGGAAACATTCTCGTTTCTGACAGTACAAGAAAAGAAAAAAGCATCAGCAAAGTCAGATTCTCTTATCTTTTTCTCACCATGAAAATGCCTACCATAATCTAGACTCACAGAGAAGCCTGTTCCTCCTGCAAAGGAAGACGGGAGATTTGTTCTGCTAGAACTGAAGAAAGTAATAAAAACCTACAAATCGGTAGCATTTGGGCTACAACCCGTTTTCAGAGGCATTACTGCAATGGAGAAGACCCAGAAAGTTACTCTGCAAACGCAGGAGAGACTGGCCAAAAAAAATTCTACACCACACGTGGTTCTGGCTGTCAGATGAGCAAATCTCACTCTTCACATCCTGGCCTGTATTAATAGTATCTACAATCACTTTGCTCTGTACAGGAATTTTTCATCATTATTTTTAACCACTGGTACTATAATACCTGAAGCAATATTTATTTATACCAGACAAAATCTGATCTGGGTAACTCACCCAAACATGCAAACTTTGAGGGAGGGGAAAAAAACCCTGAAGATTAAATGTTTCTATACCCCTAACTTCTCTAAAAGCGCTAACAGCTACTTCAGTTTGCATTTAGGATAAACACGTGATTGCCTACAGTTTCTGAAAAGTGAAGAAAAATATTAAGTATAGTTTCCTATTTTGAATTGAAACGCCCCACAAACAGAAGACATTATTCTATTTGTTCTCTGTCCAACATGTCATTTTTGTAGACTTTTGGTTTAGTTGGAAAAATAATCTCCTGCAATGTTTGTACTATGGATTTTAAGGACAGTTAACCTGCCAGGCTTTGAATCTCTTCAATAAGAACAGGAGGTAAATAAATTCGTAGCCTTCAAAACTGCATTTACTAAATTTTCATTGTCACGCCACAAAATATCAGTGAATGAAGTATTCTTCAAAGAAAGTGCTAGGCCATTAAATTGTAAACATCCCAAACCATTTCCTCAATCATACATTATAGCGTATGTCACTGCAGTTCAGTGATGTACACAGTAAACAGAGATGATTATTTGTAGAAACATTCTCACTTCTGATAGTGCAGGAAAAGAAAGGGACATTAGCAAAGTTGTTTGGATACTCCTGTCTTTTGAAAAGCATCACTGGAAATGCATGTGATTCCATGAGCCCAAACATACCCTGAATCTTTATTATGCCACTAATACACATTTAAGTGGCTTCTTATCCTGCCAGGAACACTGAAAGGCATGCTTGTACTGACTTGATATAGATAGGAGACAGCAGAACACAGCAGCAGTGAGTTCCTGCTATCGTGGTTAGGAGCAGTATGGACACAACCACTGGTCCCAAGAGAGCACTTCATCAATTTTTATTTAGGCATTCTGTTGTAAATGGTCTTAAGCAAGGAGGATTTTATGAATGTGAACATCCTACTGCTCTTCTTCCCAAGCTCTGCCCGGCATTGCTCTAGCTATCATGCACACGAGAGCTTCCCAGAGGCTTACACTTCCATAGAGCTAAGTCAATGGACTATTCATCATATCTGAAAAGTAAATTAAGGGCACCTATTTTGCAAACTCTAAGTCTAGGAGTTTAATCAAATCTCCCAAGAAGATTATAAGGATTCCAAAGCCTTTGCAAGTTAGAAGCTTGACTTCTGTGTGAACCCTCTTACCAGAAGAGAAATCAGACTTATCTTTCAAGGACAGAAACATCAAGCAAATTCAGTGATTCTACAGAATTAAACGCTGCTATGAAAAGCTGTTGAAATTAAATTGACTAGATGCTGTAATTGCAGACCTGCAAGCTTGAGTTCACAGTGAGTTATAGTCTTTGTATTTCCTTTTTACAATACATATAAACCCCAAAACATTTCCTTCTAAACTGCAAAAGTAGATTCTCCAATTAATAGGGATGCTAACAAAACAACTTCTACTAATACAGAAGCAAATTTTAAATGCACCAAATTATAAATGCACCGTAATTTAAAATTATGAAATTGAAATATGATAAAGCTTGCTGATTGAAATTGAACAAGAAAAAAGAATTGCAGTCTTGCGTGTCTTCCCTGATAAAAATAAGGAAACCTCATAGCACATTCTCCCCACAAGGGTATTTCCTCCCCATCCCCTCCCTCACTTAATTACTGAATTCTTGAGGTATAAACTGTACAACAGACACAATGCAAAATGAAACTGCTCTACCATATACTATCAGAACAAGAAACCTCATTTCTTGTTAAAAGTATGAGTTATTTTTTGCAGCTACTAATTAGCACTCAAAAGCCTGTTATTAGGTAGGATACAGAAGGATTCAGGATACTGAAGGAAAAAAAAATATTCAAGAACAGTTTAACACTAAAGCAGCAAATGAAAAGGGATCTCTCATTAATTTCTTCTCCCAGCTCTACCAGCAAAGAAACCCATACCAATTATTTTAAAGCATAACAACTGTCCAGTTGTGCATTAATTCGAGTTCTATAGCATTACAGACATCAAAAAGAAATCTGCAAACAGCGCGGCCAAATGTATGTTTGGAAGCCTTGGTAAGCAATCACACGGCTGAAGGGAAATGCAAGTGTACTCCTGCTCGCAAATCTGCTGGTCTTTCGATGAAAAGAAAGGCCAGGATCAATCAAAACAAGGTAAAAGCCAGTTTTAAAAATATTTTTTTATTTTAGAAATCTCAGTGTCTCTCCAAAGTTTGGTATTGATCTATTTGAAGGCAAAACCCCAAACTCGCAAGAAGCAACAGATACATTCTTGTTTCTTTACCTCCTGCTAACAAGAAGGCTGAGGTAGTTATCTTTACAGCCAGGATGTTGAGCACTTTTTCATACAGAGGAACATTCTATTTATTCATTTAAATGTGTTTTTCCTTTTTATACAATCCTTTTAGTAGCTTCAAAGACTAAAACTGAAGAAAAACATGCAGACTCACCCTAACTTAACAGTTTAGTAAACCATGCATCTGTTGTGAAATACTCTGGAGTGCAAACACAATCACAATCTCCATAAATAGTTGCTGAGGAGATTTAATTTCTAGGTCCAAAAGACCCTTGATTATCAGATTTCTTCACAGACTGCCTTGCCAGCCTGCTATACAGCAGAGATGCAATGAAAAGGAACTAAACCATTCACCGTTTTGTTCTAAATACTGTTGTTTTATATACAGTCTACTTTGCAGCCCAACTTCTATAGAAGACAACTGTAGCTTTTGTATTACAATTTAAAAATTAGAGCAAAACAAAACAAAAACAAGCAAAATCCCCAGCCTCCTAGAGAACTTGTTAAATTTGCAACTCTACCTTGGAGGCAGAAAGGACAAATTCTGGGCTGTGTCCCTTTGAACACATTCAAGTGCGTGGCCACAGACACTGTTCTACAGAACCCTTGCATCACGGGAGATATTTATGCACATGCTCTTGATGACTTCTATTTACAACGCTACGTAAGCGAAGACCAAACACGGCTACAAATGACAGGGGTTTTGTTTTTGTTTTTTTTTCAAAATAAGGCCACAACTTACAAGGGGAAGTGCTTAGAAAAAGAGGTATTCTCATGGATTGAGGCAGAGTCCCACTGCACGCTCTATGGTCACCAGCCAGTGCCTGCCTCCAGCAAGGAGTATTGTATTTTCCTCCTAGATGGTGCTTCCTACCGCAAGGAAATGCCAGAGTAGTAGCCAAGATCCTTTCAATGTTCCCTCTACTGCTCACAAATACCTGTCCTTCCTATAAGTTAAGCAGGAGTGTTGATTCCCAGGAGGATAAGGAAGCTCTACAGAGAGACTTAGATAGGTTGGATCATTGGGCCAACATCAGTGGCATGAGTTTCAACAAGGGCAAGTGCCGGGTTCTGCACTTGGGCCACAATAACCCCATGCAGC
>JAOXJM010000001.1:155455114-155466336 GCA_026413425.1 Tringa solitaria
TTCTCCAAACTAAACATGCCCAGTTCCCTCAGCCTCTCCTCACAGGACTTGTTCTTACAGTCAAGAGAGAATAATATCTCCAGAAGGTGACTTACCTGGCCTCTTTTAGATGCCTGTCTTAGAATAGTGAATCATCTCTAGGAGTATGTATTTCTCCCCCATGACCATAAATAAGTGAATTGCTTCAGATGAATCAGTCAGCTTCTAAGTTACATATAATAAATATGACCGTATGTTTTAATTAAGATGTTGCTTTAGATCAATGGAAAAAAGTTTACATTTTAATCAGCATCTATAGGTTATCATTGTGTACATATGTAATTATTTTATCAGTGGAAATGTAAAGGAAAGAGCTTGTACCAAGGAAAGAGGCAAAAAAGCACATTCAGACATTTGATTCAAAATATTGTTACCACTAATACCAACACTATAAAGGAAAGCAATTTAGAAATTGTATTGTAAGTACAAAAATATTCATAAACAGCTGAATATTGATGCGTGAGGAAAAGCAGAAACACAGGAAGCATTATTATTTGAACTCACATAGTCTATACACGAGATATTTTTGAGCAGTACTGTAATTCAAAACAGTAAATGTGAAACAATTTTCAGAAGACCTATTAATGACTATGAGCTTCTCTCAATTAATGACATGATTTTTGAGGACATTACATGAGACAGTACAAGACATGAGACAATCTTAAAGAATCATAGCTCAATTAGTAGGAATTAGAAAAATTGTGCTATTATCTTCATGTCTGGTAGAAAAAGTCTTTGGACTCACAGTTATGGAGGCATTAACACATCAGATTAAAATTTAACAAGAGTAATAGCAATAGACAGTGGTGTTACAAAAACACATGCTTGGCCCTTCTAAATAGGAGTGGAAGGGGGAGGGGAAGATCATCCCAGATAAAGTATTAATTAGCTTTTAAACTGGACTAGTTTCAGTGTCTGTGATAAAAAAGTTTTAATCTCCTTTAAGTAAAATGTGCAGAACTAATACTTATGTTTCCAACATTTCATGTAAATCTGAACACTTAAAATGCTCTCCACTGTACTTGAGGCATGAACAAAGCAACCAGCTGCATCTTTACATGTCCTCTCTATTGTTTCACTCCTTAAGTTACCTTGAGATTTCTTACAATATAATTTGCTACACTGATCTCCATGAGGTAGACAGAGATGCATCAATGTGAAATTGCAGAGAAAATATCAGAAGAAATTACAGTACGTAGCTGTGCTGGTCTCTAAAACCCTGATAAAAATAGGGAGCCAGGCAGATCTGAGATTTTGAAGAAAAACAAATGGAAACCAGTGTCTGATCTGCAAAGGCAATACCCAAAAGTCTATCCCACATCAGGAGGAGTGACTCAAAGCCAAATGGAGTAAGATCTTTCTTCTAGATACAAAGCTATTGGGGATTACTTTAATAGAGAACACTTAAGTAATCATGTTTGATGGGCGAGACTGCATCATTTATCAAAAATCTATGGTAAAATTTAATTTTCCATATGAGTCAAAGACAGCAGTGGCAGCACTGCTTGTTGTTGCTGATCTGTGCCTGTTGATGCCTTCTGAAGTGGAAATGATGGATGCCACATGTTCTAGCTGTGATTAAATTTGCTTTGACAAAGCAGCATGGAAATCTGATTTTCAATAGACTCTTGCATTTCACCCAGTGCTGAGTAAACAGATACACAACATAATGCTATATGGTTGTCAAGCTGATGGCTAATTCATTCTGCCAGTCCAATCAATCTAGCCATTAAAATATTACCTGTCAATATCAAGTAGGTTCAGCTTGGAAATTGCATGGAAACGGGAAGCTGTTTAGAAGTAAACAACGCCAAAGCCAAATGTGTCATAAGTTATTTCTCCAGGTCCTCCCAATACCTTCAGTCAGTCCCAGCAACAAGGTCAGCAGAAGATTTTTGCTTCAGTGTGCTCAACGCTTCTCAAACCTGTCACCACCCACTTGCGCAAGGGAATGAAGGTACAACCTACCAAAACCCTCTCTTCCCATGTTACTGCTCAAAGAGAAGGAAGCAGAAAATCACATTAAGAGTACAGCTTATCTAAAAGCAATTATCCCAGTACTTGAAAATACTGCACCTACACTGCCATCAGAAATGGACATCCTTCATACCTTGACTGACAGGGAAGAGGAGTCAGGAAAATATGCACAGCAACAAGAGATCTTGGACTGCACTGAGCTCAGGCACCCTTACATAACCTTTTAGTTTTACCCTTCATTTGGAGGAAATTGGAATATTACCCACTAATTTTTATTGGCAGCAGTTCTGTGGACGTTCCTGCCCTCTCCGCAATGCCTGAGCTCTCCTGTCAGCTGTCATAACCACACATGCGTGATGCTCCAAATATTATCTCTGCTTTCAGCATTCAGCTCCTCACCACACAGCAAATCACCATGGCAAGTGGTATGACGATATACTGAGTATATCCTGTTAAAAAAAAAAAAGTCTAAAACATCGCTGTAATAACTTTTTTTTTTTTTTTAACAAAAGGATGTCTAGAACCATAGTATGGATGCTATATTGTAAAACAACCCCCAGCCCTTTGACAGTGTCAAAGAGCGAAGTAATTAGAGAGGGTTACTTTAAGCTTAATTGAATCGCGATGAAAAAAAACCCCATGCTAATAAGCACTAACAACCACTTCCTATTCTTCCTATTCCGCTGCTATTCAGACCTTCAGAACTTGAAAAAACCAATCTGATTTAATACAACCTCCTTCCTAAGAGAAAGAGGAAAGGAGAAGATTTAATTCAAATTACACTGAAATTAAGCTGAAAGCTCTTGGCTCATGGTCACATAATATAAAAGAAGTTGCATCCAATGCTTGGCTTTGTGAGAAAACCATAATGGAACATTGCTTTTTATTTACAGAAAATGAAAAGAAACTCCAAGTTCTTATATGCAGGGATTTATGCAGTCAACATAAGACAGAATGAGACTGCTGTCCTTCTCACCAACGCTGTGCTTCAGTCCAAAACGTAACTATATCGAGACAGTTTCTCTGTCCATAGTCTTGCTTAACATACCTGGAGTTGGTAACATTGATCACGAAGAGAAAGGTCAAGGCACTGAAGAACACCAAAAGATCATGTCAACTTAGAAGAACAACAGTTAGTATCTCAAATTTCATCAAGATCAAAAATCTGCCAGTCTGCTTATACAGTGTCATTCACACACAGAACAAAATAACCAAGTATTCAACCTGAGCATTATTTCGAGCCTCTGAGAAAACTACTTCAAGCTTGAAAAACGGTAGCTTCAGCAGGTTTGTAAGAGTACATCCACATTTGCGTCACTTTGAAACACCTGTTTTCTTGTTTGCCTGTGGTTTGACTGGTGTTGTGTTACCTGGAGCTGAAACATGAAGTTCCATGCCAGACAACATCCAGAGTCCACCTACTCAACAAGTCTCTAATGAGGACAGTGCAAGAGAAAAATTGTACGTATGAATACAAATCTTACAGAAAAGTTTTTAAAGATTCTCTAAAGGAAACTTAATCTTGACATAAAAAATTGCTTTTAGAGCTTTGTGTGCTGATTCAGAAAGATGAAGAGATGAGCGTTAGATTTAAGCCCAAACCCAAACCAGAAAGATTGCTGTCAATACCCTTATTTGTGAAAAAAAAAATGGATCAGAAGTTATTACAATTTATTTTAAATTTTATGGTTGTCTTCTGTTGAAAAAACAGCTGTATTTATAGAATTTGCGTCAAACTTCTCTAAAGCTGCTGAAGGCACATCCGCATCAAGTAAGGCATTACAGGATGCAGATGGTCAAGGCAGCTCCGCCCCAAGCGAATACATTCACAGCACTTACGCTGGTTAGACACAGTAATTTGGATCAAAAAGAACATAGTTTCGTAAATGTAGGGAGGGAAAAAAAGTTGATAAGGTCTATGTCTTTGTAATCGCGCTGTTCTTAATTCCACCGCAGCCCTGGTTGAAGACTTGCCCAGTTTCATCAGAAGACATTTTCACTTTGATAAAGATATGTCAGGTGCCTCACAACCAACTTACATACTCATGTATCTATTCTTGAGGTTTGCTCTCTAGAACATTAATTTGTTTTCATATAGAATCTGGTTAAACAGACCTTCTTCTCTGGATGAAGTTGTGGGGAGATGAAAGTGCAGTCAGTAGCTCTTCTTATTATGTCCAACTGGAAGGTATTTCTTCCTCTTCTGACTCTGGGAATTCTGACGAATATACCTTCTATGAAGGTGGTAACTTTTTCATCCACTTTGAAGAACAGTGTGGATAAGCATAGCTCTTGCCATACTGTAAATTTTCAGTGCCCTTTGATTAGGAAACTTGTTTTGTTTTCAGCTAGTTCTATTGAAAACCCTCTTTATTCAAAGTAGGCTGAGGTTAAAACCAGGCCTTAATTTACCATATCTGAAGTAGTCACCGCATCTACGAATCGCTGTAAGAAACAAAAGTGAGGAACTGAAGGAAAAAGAGGATTTAGCCTACCTACACCAAGATCAAATCTGAAACCTTTCTCTTCCTTTTTATCAAGGTGACTTTGACACACACTATGAGTCTTTCTGCACGCCCCATCCTAAAAGACAGCCTTAACTGCAGAGCCCCCACTCCTAGTGGCATGCACTCATCTTCACAGGTAACATCCTCTTTGCACTCCCCTGGGGGTCCAGACAGAACTTCAACTTCAAACTGAAGAATCTGCATTCCCTGAAATTTACATTTTGTATCTGTGTACATTCAGAAACATGCCTGGAACAAATATGTAACTGCAAGAAACCTAAGGTCTCCATGGGCTCCCTCAACAAGACAAGTAACACCAGTCCTTAATGGCTCTGGGATGGCAGTGGGCTGAGGGTGCTGACCTTCCTCCACCTGGCTAATGGGATAAAGGAAATAGCCCCTGGTGATGCTGAGCTGGTGCAAGTTATATGGCTCCAAGATGATCTTGCAGGCCTAATGCTAGACAGGATAACTGAATAAATGCACTTGAGAAACAATGCCTTGAGGGCAAATCTGAGAACCCTGTTTTTCCAGACTGTTTAGAAGGAATTACATCCTGGAATCGCAAAGTCTTATTGCTTCAAAGAAAGACCTCAAAATCACTATCCATCCATCCTAGTTTCTGATAAGGATCTACTCGCAAGAAGCAGCACTTGCTGTGCCAGCAGATCATTCCTATATGCCTTCTTGGTAAGATTTCTTGCCCTTTATTATGCCAGAAGGCTATGAAAAACTGAGCAATCTGAAGGCTATAGTTACATTAAGTATTTTACTGTGAGGGTGGTGAGACACTGGAACAGGTTGCCCAGAGAAGTTATGGATACCCCATCCCTGGAGGTGTTCAAGGCCAGGCTGGATGGGGCTTTGAGCAACCTGCTCTAGTGGGAGGTGTCCCTGCCCATGGAAGGGGGGTTGGAACTAGATGATCTTTAAAGTGCCTTTCAACTCTAACCATTCTATGATAAGTATTTGAGGTGGCTGATGTTTTAGTGGCTAAGTGATACCCCAGGCAAATTAGAAGAGGCAGTATCACATGGGGTATCTGAAAAGCTTCCACCAGGAAGAACACAGAAGGGGCACTTGCCTGGTGTAGTCCAGCACAGAACCACATGGAAGAGAGACAGCATGTTCGAGAGTCTAAAATCAGAAGTCCTGGAGCAGTCAAATGAGTTGTCTAATTTTCATGGGACACGGGAGAGAAACTCATTATCAGACACGTTATAAAGACTGTTATAAAGTTTCTAATTGGAAATAAATGGCATGAGACAATGTGGTACTGGCAAGAAGTTCTAACTGGCATGAAAGGTGTGATTTGAACAGTGTATAATTCTGTTTCAGTATTAAAATGTAAGACCAGCTATATCTTGTTTTATTTTACAAGAAAGGTCTAAGATTTTTGCCAAATAAATTAGCACTGAAACCTGAGACACCTTCACCAGCACTTACGTCATGATATACTGTACAATTAAAAGCTTCACTCTAAAATGTTGCAAAAATGATTCTTAAAGTCTTGTGTCATTAATTTAGAAGTTTCCAGAGCACTTTCATAATTAATTGCCCCGTCTGCCTACATTCCTGTGAAAATTTTCAAATTGAAATTATTGAAAATAATTTTTAAAGAACCCAAACCACTGGTATAGAAAAATATCAAACTTAATCTCTGGGTAAATACACAGTAAACAGGAAAGCATTAATTTGAGTGTCGAAATAGGCTCTAGACAGAAAAAAAAATGAAGCCCACAGAATACTGTTAATCATGTCTTAACCAGATTACCATTAAAACTAAGAAATAAATTAACCAGAAGACATGAAGTAGTAGCATTTCTCTCAACACCAACACAAACAGAACTAGCAAATTTATCTTTGACAAAATAGAAACACCTCCCGTAATTAAAGGAAAAACAGGGTAATATTTAATGAAAACAGAACAAAACATTATCACCAGTAGCAGATGGAAGGAGAGACGGGGGAAAGGTACAGAAAGAAGAAAACCACTATCTGAAAAATGTATAGATAAAACAAACACATATGATAACAAAAAAAATCCAAATAAGTCAGCCCCAAACAATTTCCTTAAGGAAATTTTACAGGAATAATCTCACTAGAAGTAAGCCTTTGAATACAAGACTTAGAAAACAAGAGTATCTACTCATCTGGCTAACAGAAAAAAAAGTGCCATTTTAAAAAAGAAATTTCGAGTGAGGATGAAATATTATATTGTACATAAGAAAAACAATATAGTGATCATGCCAGTAGTACCTGCAATAATATATGATAGCTGTTTGCACAACTAATTTTTAATGATTCCTTTTAATTTAATCCTTGTTTACAGCAGCACAGTCAAATTGTTGCAGAAATCAAGATGACTACTGGTCATCTTTACTTTGGAAGGAGTAAATATGTAGCTTTCCAAATAAAACAGAATTATTCTTCCCTGAAAGACCTGAAATTCTGATACTCATTCTGAATTTAGAACTTTGAACAGTTTTTGAATTTCCCACAGAATCGCAATTTCAAGCTTCACTTACCAAAAGGAGTATTTAGGACACACTTTTGAAACCTGTCACTGACAACCAGTTTAATCAGATGTTGGGGGCAAAACAGTCTTGACTCGGGGAATTTTACTTTAGTTTTCCTGCACTACTACTTCCTGTTCCTCTGCAGGTTCCTGTGGTCTCTTCCACAGGTCACAGTACTTTCAGGGGTGTTTGTGCACCAGCGTGGGTCCTCCACTTCGGAGGTGTACCTTCTCTGGTGTGGGTCTTCCATAGGCAGCAACCCCTTTGCAGGTGTATCTGCAGCAGCATGGGTCCTACATGGGCTGTAGTCCCTTCAGTGTCCCTCCTCTCCCACGGAATATCTTTTTCTGGGAGGGCGTCTCTAGCAGTATATCCAACGATGTCCTCTTCCACACCTCTCTTCTGTTCCTCCTCCCTGTACTCCAAACACACACCTCTTCGCATATCTCCTCACGCATCTCCTAATCCTAGCAGTTGAGGCTTTTTCTTAAATGTATCTAGGCAGAAGCATCATATGCTCCCCTGAAGTTTTGGCACACTATGGGGTATGTCAGAGCTGGCTGGAACCGCTTGCAGCCGGCACCGGGACAGTTTCTGGCCTCCTCCTACAAGGGGTACCCCCAGCAGCACCCTGCTACTGAAATCCTGCCGCTTATACACCGGAATTCCTGTAAGGCACAAAAATATTCAACATTTTCGTTGTAACAGCAATATGCAAAAGTTGCACCCCGTGGCATTAAAGGCATCAAACATCACAACGCTTAAAAGGGTATTTTTCTAACACAGGACATCAACTGCATGGACGATACTCAAGGGTGATCACAGTCTACTAGGAGAATAACAGAGAGGAGGACTGAAAGACTCAGAATTAACAAGCTGCTCACTAGTTTTGACACGCACCCAGCCATTGAATATTGCTTTTGGGTTTTGATATTCTTTTTTATTTTAAGACACTAACTTTCTTTTAATAATTTCATAGCTAAGGATGCTCCAAAACAAATGAATAAACCTCACCATGTAGACTACACCTCAGAACATTAGATATGTTCATATTTCATTGCAAATTATGCATGATTTGTCACCAATTCTTACCCTACTGCTTCCAATTGATTAGATAACACTTCAGAAAGCCAGCAACACCAGAGTAGCTTGGAAGTTGAGTTTCAGGAGGGAAACAGGTCATCCAATGGTTTTATCTTGAAAAAAATACAGTATAATTTTCAAACAAGCATCTTTTCAATGCAGACCTACAGGCCCGGGTAGCTGGCGTTATTCTTGCAGCATTGCATACCATTAAGGCATCGAACAGTGCAACAAATTTGTTGTTATCATCATTCTAGAGAGTATGATGTGTTTCTCTGGGATAATAGCAGACTTATCTGTGCTGCGTACTATGCTTGTTTTGTTTCCATATTTTAGACTCTACAAGCAACCTATCTGCTCAGCTGGGAAGACTATATACAATTTAGCAGTACTAATGGCTTCCCATGTCAAAATCATCTGTAAATTTAAATTGCTTTTGTCATTAAGCGGTGGTAAAATAACATTCTGAAACCATCTATAAATTCAGAAAGCAGTTTTCCAGCCAAACAAAAACAGACATTTGAAGAAACGTGAATAATTGAATCCAGAAAGCATACAGGTTCACTCTTCCACAAAGATTAATTTGATTCCAGATTATACACTCCTTGAAAAAAACCAATACAAATCAAAATAATTTATTGATTAGCAACAGACTACGAAGGAGGATGAGCCAATGTTAATGCATTACTAGTGATAAGGAAACCTAGGAAATACTTTACGCCATTCACTAAGATAACACAATAAAATAACTTTTATATCAATTTTTGCTGTGACCCATAGCATTTTGATGGGTGGCATTGATTAATACATTGGTTATAGCTCTAAGTTTTCATCTGACCACCCAAAATCAACAGGAATTTTATTGTTATTCAACTACTGTCAGGCAAAACCATGGGTAAATATAAATCATAATGTTATCAAAAGCCCACAGCAGTGAGAGACTGAATATATATATATACAAAAAAAGTTTTGTGCAAGAACAGTTTATCAGTGATAAATAAGCAATATGCCACCAAGGCTTCCTACATAAATCAGGAAAGAACCGGCTGAGACAATGTTAGTCTGACTAATACCTTAGTTAACAGTCCACATCAGAGACCTCACTTCGCTCCCAGTGCTCATAACTTAATATTTAGTCGTCCTGCTCTGCAAGCCCCTGCCAAGGTCAGGCCAGCTCCCCGGCCGCCGAGAGTGCCAAAGGCAGCAGGCACACGGAATGAGGGAATTGTCCCATACATATTGTTACCAGCCCCTGTATAATCTTTTCGTGACACACGTCATTATCTTTTGCATTAAAAGCACAGGAAGCTTAGACAATATATTGCGTAGAGCTTATGTCCCACACTGATACACACAGTAGCACATTCAGACGTAAGATATAGCTGGATAACTCTTGGCTGTTAGCGTTGGGCAAGCTATGATAGCTCTATCATCAGGTAATTTGCATACACATTTTCAAATTACAGTGAATTAATAGCACCACTTTTATCAGCAGATAAAATCAAGTCTTATGTTGTCAAATATTAGTGGTCTCTTTCATCCTTAAATACTTGCTGAGGATACAAACAAGGCTTTCAGCCATAGTAAGAGTAGATTAATTCCATCAGATGTTATTTATGTTTTAGAATTTAAAAAGCGGAACAAATAATTTGCCGAGTACTTTCTTTTCCAGATACGTGTTCACTCAGGACACTTAAACTTCAATCCCGATTAACTGAGCATTTGGCTTTAAAGTTCTTTAGTTAAATTAGATCAAAGTTTCTGATTTGGAATATAAGTGAGCACGCTTAGGTTTGTCTCAATTTTTAAGTGAATTAGAATAAATCAAATTAAAGCCATGGCAATTCTGAACCAGAAAGGTTAAACAAGGATTTGATCTAATTTAACTAACATAAATTTGGCCATTTAGTGAATTCAAAGAGATGGAACCTTATTTAATTAATCTACTTTAAAAATCAATTTGGATTAGTTTTCCTGAACAACCCTGTGTAGACAAACCTCTGTTCTCCTAACACAGATAGAAGTATTACTGTGCTAGCCTCCACATATCGATAAGAGATTATTAGCTCTTAGGTAACGAAGTGATGAATCAGCTAACAAATATCCCAGGTGGCAGCAAAATTATTTACCTCTGCTCGACAGACCAAATTGCTATGAATTACTGTAAGTGGAAGCATCCAGAGAAGTAAAAACTTCCTATGGACTTTCCGAGCTTACTGTCCTGGAATGATTTTGGGTTTGTAGTGATGACTGTTACTAACATAGCAATGGAGCAACATCAATCGGTTGACAGCAGCCAAGTATGCTCCTTGTTCACATAGGTCGTGGTCAGCATCAGTGACAGCTTTCAAGAGAGTCGCACAAAGAGTTCAGCTGGGGTAATGCCAAGAGCAACCATGTCCTGTCATCCTCAGGTGGCAGATGGATATTCCCAAATGTCCATCACCTCCTATACTCCACAGAATTAAACCAGCTAGTGGGAAATATTGGAGAGAGGGACATAAAGAAGTGTACCCTGCTGCAGCTTGGCATCTGCCTTGTGGTGTACATTGAGTTTTCAATGAAGGCCAGACTCACAGTTTGGACAGGAGGCAGGAGACCTGCATGGATGAGCGAGGAACTTCTGGAAAAACTCACATAGAAGAATGTGGGAAAAGGCCACTTGAGAGGAATATAGGAACGTTGTGAGAGTATGCAGGGATGCAACAAAGAAGGCTAAGGCCCACTTGGAATTAGATCTGGCAAGGGATGTCAAGGACAACAAGAAGGGCTTCTATAAATACGTTAGTAGCAAAAGGAACATTAGGAAAAATGTGGGCCCACTCCTGAATGAGGTGGGTGCCCTGGTCATGGAGGATGCAGAGAAGGCAGAGTTACTGAATGCTGTCTTTGCTTCAGTCTTTACTGCTAAAGGTCGGCCCTCAGGAATCCAAGACCCTGGAGGTAAGAGAAAAAGTCTGGAGAAAGGAAGACTTTCCCTTGATTGAAGAGGATTGGGTTAGAGATCGTTTAGGCAAACTGATAACTGGAGAAAAGCCAATCATAGAATCATAGAATCGTCTAGGTTGGAAGGGACCTTCAAGATCATCTAGTCCAA
>JAOXJM010000001.1:155515206-155527027 GCA_026413425.1 Tringa solitaria
TCTTATTTATTGTTTTGTCAGAGTTAGGTTGATGGTTGGACTAGATGATCTTTAAAGGTCCCTTCCAACCTAGACGATTCTACGATTCTAACATCAATGAAGCTACGAAAATTTAAGGCAGTAGAGGATCTTGCATCAGACAACTACATGTCATCCTTCTTAAAATCTTACACTGTGATCCACATGAAGCAAATAATCTTTGCATACCTAAAATGCTAAATATCCATTTTCCTTTGCTTGTCATTGTACTCTACATGACAATGGAAATCACACATGGCAGATGTTTAGGCAGGAAGACAGACCCTCAAGGGTCTGGTTTTGATGCTCACTCCAAGCTTTAAGTGCTTAACCAAACCTGTCAAAATCCCTTGTTGCCTTGTAATATAAGTACAGAACACCTGGACACATACAAATTTCCACAACTACTTGTGCCACTGATCAAAGAATAAGATGATTAGAGAAAACATTCAAAGGTTTTAGTTCTGTTTGGATAAAACAGACATCAACAGTTCAGACTCCTGGCCAAAGCTTCTTTGAACATTAAGGACTACATCTGGCAAGGAATTTGACAGTTAACTTCACACTAAAAGCCTAGAAACCTGTGGTTTGTGCCTACTACAGAATAAATCTACTTTTCCTATTAAAAAAAAAAAAAAAGCTGATCTATTCTTAAGCAAAGAAGACAAAGAATTTGGTATGGACAGCAAGTAAGACTTTAATAACCAAAACTGTGCATCTGATTCTTTGGTGCGACACCGCTCCCGAAGAAACCGAGTATGTTCATGTCAGTGGAAATGCTGAACTGAAGGAGGTAGTCCAAAGCAAGCTCTGCTGGTACCAGTTCATTCGCATGTTGGACCAATGGAACAGCCTGAATGGACCAAATCAGGCATGAAATTTGCTGACAAAAACCACGTGTGAAATGGCGTTGGTTACCAAACCCACATAATGCAAAGGTAGACACCCTTGTTCCTGCAAGTTTTTAGTCTTATTACAATACAAAAACTGGATTTACTTGAAAGTCATAATCCAGAATGTTTTCTAAAAATAAAATAGGCTTTTGAAGCAATTGGGAGTTCTCCTAGGCAATATTCTACTCTGATTATTATTGCTTCCAAGCAAAGATGGAAGTTTTGGTTGCTTCCAAGCAAAGACGCTTTTGTGGTTATAGCACCTTCCACTCAAAATAGGAAAAATTAGGGTTTTGCTATTTTTCCTATTCCTAAATTTAAAAAAAATAATCTTTTCTTGAAAACTGAACTAGCTGAAAGCCAATTGTACAGTCTTGCCACACTAAAGGCAGCAAGCTGTTACATAAATAGTTTAAAAAATTACAGATTATTATCATGGCTTTATTAATGGTCTTGCTGAAGTGATACCCTAAATTGAAATCAAAGTAAATCTGAACCCCTTCCTCTCCCACTACTGAGCACACATGATGATCATTACTTTCTCTGCAGGGTCAGGGGTGAGCAACTCCCTGGGTAACAACTGTGTTTCCTTGCAGAAACAAAAATGCATCCCCCAGCCCAGCCTTGCCATCAATGGCAGCAACAGCAAGCCAACTGACCAAGGCTTCCTCCAAAGCAACACAGGCTGCAAAAACATGGCTACTTTGCCAGTATGTCCATTTTTAGGACAACAACCCTCCCTATCCCTAGAGCCAGTTCTGCCTTCGGACCTCATTGTAGATAACCCTACTTTTATCCAGTCCTGTCATTCCAGTGCCAGGTACCACCACTGTTGCAAGATCTCTTTGTCTTGTTCCCCATAATGGTTTAAAAGTATGTTTAATAGCTTCCAGCATTTATTCCAGAAAGACAGTCTTTTTAAGAGTAGTAGTTGTAGGAACTGTGCCAACTTCTAACTGTCTGGCAGGTCTTTTATTGCTGCTGTAATACATCCACAATGTGGAAATGCCATGCGTTTTGATACCACAACTACAGACTACTAATGTCACAGAATAATACACTTACAGGTTGTGGAGGTAGCCAAATAACACATTAAGGCCTATTGAAACAAATTACCAAAGCCCCTTCCCCCTATTTCAGTATATTCTCACACATTAAATAGACATTGATGTTTCCCACTGACACTCAAAAGTGAAACGATGGTTTTTGTCTCTATAATAAGCAATTAAGTAACCCACAACAGATTGAGAAAATTATAGGACAAAAAATAAAATCAGCCAAAGCCTAGATTGAAAACATGAACTTTCTGCTTGAGAGTAGTACCATTAAGGTAGTAAGCTTGTCATTTCAACAGGTTGTATAAATATACACTAAAGCAAGTTAAATAACTTAAATAGCCTAGCATAAACTACTTTAAGGCACACAAGAAATATGGGTGATGTGACATAACCAAAGGAAGATGCTAGCAGCTTCAACAGAACGTCCCATATGGTTGCCTATGGTTGGGGGTTAAAGTGTTTGCGTCAGAGGTAATGGAAATGCTCAACTTCTCTTTCTCCTCTGCTTCTCAAGGCAGTCTGGAGACCAGCAGGACCAAACTAAACTCCCTTTGCTCCAACTTACTCAGCTCTCCATAATATCCTATAAATAAAATACAGTGTAAGTAGACACAGACGCATACAACAAAACACTTTTGTTGTATCTTATCTTCACCCAGTTGCACAAAACGACAGGCACTTACCAAGTATCTACTTCTTCCCATTGAGTATCCTCTGCCAACACCTGCTGCTGTTTCCTCCTATGAGGATGGAGAGTTAGAGTTAAGACCTTTGCGGTTCTTTTCAACAGAGGATTTGAGAACACCTGATATTCAGTAATATTCCTGTTAAATATAATTAATTAAGGAAACAGATTAATCTAATAGAACAATACACCAAAATTTAATTTTCAATATTCTATACAAACGCATTATTATTATCACATTATCATGAACTGAGATGCACCACTGAAGCCTATGTAAAAATAAATAATATGTCATTTAGACCCTACTCTCATTTTTACATGAAATCTTTCCCGTATTGTTTGATCTCAATCTGCTCAAGAACAGTGGTCACACCTCCTACTCTCCAGGAATCCAATCTCACTCAGGTTACAATCAGTCTGATTACCATATGCTTTCATAGCCACTGTTTTCACACAGCAATACAGGAACGAAACACTGAGAAGAAGAAAAAAAGCAAGTAACCCAAACCAATACGCAGTTATCAGTGAAAACGTTGCAGTACCAGCTGCTTCCCCTTAGTAGACAGTCAGTAACATGGTTTTCAGATCTTGATTATGTTACAGTTACCTGTGCCAAACAAACAGGAATTTTTAGCTTCCCTCATTTGGTTAGTGGAATTTGAAAGTATTTAGTGTAAGGTAGCCCTTCAATTCATCAGCACTCCCACAGATAACATTTGTGAATAATGACAATTTTTAAAAGCAATAAGCCATTAATCTACATTTGTGTTTGATTAATTTGTTTTACAGCTTTTCATCTTGCAATAAGTACTTCAGAGATGTGAAAACAAGAGAAGAAGCCAAAACCAGAAGACTGAAGCATAAATGGTGGGGACGGAGGGAGTGGCAAAAGGGTGTTAATTCTTTTGAAACCACCATGATGTCATGCTAATTCCATACCATTTGGGTTTTACAGCTACACAACAACTAGGTGGAGTAAGCCTACTGAGCTAATTGAAGCAGCCTTAGATTAATCTATCTCAGGGTTATACTCTCAGGTTTGAAGAGTGAGCAGCCAAACCAGACATGACCCCGACATGATGTTCAGCACCCCAATCTACTGACACCACTGGTGCTTCATTGATTCTTGTAACTCAAAAGCTGCTTGATTACACGTATCCATGCAGCAGTCAATTTTGGCTTTTGGCTAGACCAACTTCTACTGTGTCAGCAAACGGCAACTTGTCTTACTTGTGGAGAGTAGCGTACAGGCATCTGAGATGGAACTGTGATTGCCATCCTGAACTTCCACAGTGACAAATGCTGGTAGATTTCTGAGCTGTTCCAGACCCTCACAGATTTTGAATACAGCCATTCATCCAGCCTCTCATTGAGATGCCACCAGACTCTATTCTGATGCCGTCTGTCAGTGGCTCCGATCCCCAGATCCACCGGCCCCAGCAAGGCCTCCCAGAACTACTGTTCAGCTCTACCTGTCTGCCTCCACTCATCTTCAGGACTAATCAAAAGCTCAGCACACACCCTGTAACTTCAGCTTCTACCTTAACCGTCATCAGCTTACAAAGCAAACCTCATGGGACAAAGACTGCATGAGCTGAGAATATACACTTTGCTGTGGAAAATTCCATATAGAAGAAAGGACATGTGGATAACCAAACTGGCCTACAAATTCCAAAGCTCTGAAACCTTTTACTTGGCCTTTAAAATTGGATCAGTGCCTGTTCAGGGGATGAGAACTGTGCTCAACCTTCTCCTGCACCTCCTGCTTACCTAGTTTTCTTGGTGAAGAGAATCATTATTTAGATCAAGCATTGTTGCCATAAAGTTTCAGTTGTCCCTGCAAGATTACTTCATTAACCCTTATACCTTGACCATAGTCCCTCGAAGATAATCCACCAACTAAAGTGAATATGCCTGGGTGAATTTCATCCAAAGATCTTTTTACATGAAGGGAAACTTAAAACATAAGCAAACAAACAAACCAACCCATCCTAAATCCCAACAACACTATTAACCCTTCAAGTCTTTTTTTCCTGCCATGAACTTCACTCTTGCAAATAAATGCTCAAAACTGGGAAGATCTGTTGAAGCACTTGCTACAGCAGATTCTTGAACCTCCTTCAATGTTGTCTTCAGCTGAAAAAATAGCCATCTGCTACTTTTCATTGAACTCTGCCTTAAGTATTTATTTAAGCCTAGAGAAACCACTTTCATTCTCCATCCTCCTATTCCTGCACACTCTTACAAAGCAGATAAGAGCCTCTGTCACCAGTCTGAGCATCAGGAATCGTGCCAATTTGATGTGTCCTTTGGGACCAGATTGTGACCCTGGCAATTCCTATTCACATTGATAATTTGATGCATATATGGGGGCCACCGTCTCTCCTAAATCCATAGAAAATTTGGGAAAGACTATGAAATAAAACATTAAATACATTTTCATTATTTCTCTCTAGAAAATTTGTGAGAGAGTCAGCCAAGGACAGATTCACAGACAAGCCCAGTACCAAATGACTGGGACGAATGACTACTGGCTTTTAGGACAAAGAAACGCATCTTCATTAATAAAAACACAGGCATGAGAGTATTATAGAGGTATTTTTCAAAAAAAAAAAGTATGTATGCACACGTGCATATGCAGATAAAATTAATTTTAGGTAAAGGAGATGGAAAGCCATCAGTTGAAGAGCTGGCTAATGTTGGGACAGTATCTATACTGTTCAATACTAAGAGAAGTTTAGCAACTCATGAGAACTTAGCCTACAATATTCTCCATATTATCCAAATACTTCAGGTGGAGACATCTGAGTCTTTAGAGTTCTGATTTGCACAGATTCACAAAATAAGACTGTTAGAGGCATTGAGCATCCATTTCTTATTCTTTAAAATAAGACTTTGCTTTGCACAGACAGATAACTACTATAACTAAAAAAGCCTAGTGTAGAAGAGCATTCTTGCCAGCCCACTTGGACACAGCACCTTTAAAATACCAAGAGCCACAAGGCAATGCTGACTGCCCCACACAGGCGAGCACTGGTGGGAAGCCAAATTACATTCCCAGGGATGAGGGCAGCCCATCAGTCCCAGCCCACAAGGGAAGGAACCACTTCAGTTTTCCCACTTTTCCACCTCTCACCTCCTGGCATTTCTCTGCAAACAAACACCACTCATCCCTCTCCCTCTGCCAGAACACTGGCAGCACACTGAAAACAAAGCAAGATTATTTCAGTTTTATACTACAGATTTCTTACTTTTAGAGGAACACCTTCAAAGGCAGACTTGTTACTAAGATTTTGATTTATAATAGAGATCTCATGTTCTACAATCCATCAAATTCACAGATCTAATGATAGGACAGTTCTCAAAAGTTTGATCTCTTTTTTTCAGCCATACCACCTTATTCTATGATTCTATGATTTAACAGATACTATGCCCTCATTTAAAGACCCTTTTTTTGTCCAGGATATTAATAGTTCTTAATAAATTTGAAACCAAACAGCCAGCTTGCTGGGCTGTTTGCTGCTACCAAACAGCTAACTGCAGTTGATGAACTCATAAGATAGTAAGATACTGCTGTTACTGTTTGGAAATCAAAATTATCCTTGCTGACTAGTCTGCTATCATGAGACATTTACATATGAACATAATCAGTGTGGTATTTGCATATTCTGGAACTCAACCTGCTTCCTACACAGTATATACTAGTTTTAAATTTTAAAATACATACAGATTATTTCTTTTGAACAAGAGTCTGGATTTCCACTCAGTAACATTACATGTATTATTTTTAGTCCTAAACAATAAAAAATATTAAGGAAACATTTAGAAGTTGTTTTCACGCACAGCTTTGAGACTCTGAAAAGCCAGTTCTATACTTTCCGGTTCAGAAGGGACTCTGTGATCCTCTTGTCCTCCCCCCATTTCATTCTTATTCAAGTGTAATGAAGCAAGATGAAATCACTTTGCAAAATGTCAAAACCTCTCCATTTTCCATTTTTCAGATTTTTTTGCACTGCTGATGCATGCAGAGAGGACAGAGGCCACAGTAAAGAGCTAAAAAATAGGCAGGTATGACTAGAAGGGGCAGAGAATAGAAAATAAAACTGTCCATAGTTTTTTCTTTGCCGTTCCCACAAAAAAAAGTTTCAGCCCTAATGACTGCAATACGTTTGGGTCTTAGGAAATGCTCTAGAGACCAACTCCATGCCTCATAATAACAGAACTGACTTCAGTGGTACAACAGCAGAGATAGATGGGACTTGCAGCAGCAATAAGGCAGCTGTTAACAATACTCCAAGAATTTGGGTATTTTAATAATTATACTTTCTGCTCAGCTATACAGAGGACTAGGAAAAAAAGGCAACCTATTGACTTGTATCTTGGTTTAATTCCCAAAAGCTCAAAAATCTTAATATTTACATATTCTTCCACTATCAAATTTGAAGGGAGAAGAGACAGTCACAGAGGGACATTTTAAGGCCCAGCACCGCTACTTTCTGTAACCATCATCTATTCTAATTTTCACAAAGGGAAGAAGTTTCTCAGCTGCAGAGATTTACCACAGCTGAAATAACAAGGGTCTATAATATCAGCATTTCATCAGGAGAAAATTGGAGGAGATGCTCTTTCCTAATGAACACGTACTCTCATATAGAAAAAGAAATACATACCAAAAGTTGTATCAAGAGAAAAACAAGGCAAGCATCACATGAGATTTAGATATTTATAATGAAATCACAAGGATAAAAATTTCATACTAGGAAACAGAAACCATTGTCACGACTTGGGGTTGGCCTTTGAACTTTGGTGTTAGGAATTTGGATTGTGTCTGCACCCCTGCTGTCAATGTTTAAGTCGCACTTGCTACAAAGAACATAGGGAAGCATACAGTATCTGTCAGAGAGGAAAGGAAACCTAACTTCTGATACTGAACCAGAGGAACAGACAAAGGCAGGCAAATCTTATTTGCATGTTTATGACCTTATATCACTGAATTGGGGCGAATGAAATTAATGGTGTATCTTTACTGCATCTCCAAGAGGCAAAGCAAATCATCTGTACTCAGATCCTATGGAAGCAGCCATCATAACAAGCAGCAGAACTGCACATCCTGGTAATGGAACTGCTGCAGTAAATTGGTAAATTCAAGTGGGAGAAAACAGGTGTTGCCAAAGTTAAAAGAAAAATTGATACATCCCACTAAATATGTAGATGGGTCATAGATTCAAATAAGATTTCAAATAGATTCAATGTCTGACACTGCTTGTAAACAATAAAGGTATTTCACAGGAGCAGGGCTGATTTGTTTAGAGACCAAAATTGGCAATATTTTTCAGTTACCAGAATACGAAAAGAAGAATTTAGTGTTCGAAGGGCAAAGTGAACTTTCTCAGCAGTTTCCACTGATTTTGGGTGCTGAAAAATTCTCTTCAGGGCTGAGAAGCCAACTTGAAATCATCTGATATGCATGTTGAAGTAATTCAGCAGATATGCTAATGGAGAAGCAACCTTAATTTTGAACTTAGAAAAGTGAGTATATAAAACTGCACTGCATACGTCTTCTATAGCCCAGGGATTGGTTCACATCTGTGGTCAGCAGGATCTATGGAAAAGTGATTTTTTTACCTACAGAATTTAGCTTTTTGGTAGAGGACTGCCATATTTTTCAGGACAAAATGTCAACAGCCAGTCTTTTAGACAGTTGTCCATAAAATCAGAGTTGCAATATGTAAGAAAGGAAGGGAGGCTTAAGGAAACGTCCCTAGACTGCAGTCTAAGTCAGATCCGGTCATTCCATGGGAGTATATGGGAAACATGGCTACACACTGTACAACAGAAGAAGGTCACAGAATAATAGTCACCAAAGAAAAGGAAAGGAAAAAGGCAAAAAGAAAAAGAAAAAAGCAATGTCCAAAGATCACCTGACACCTCTGATTTTTTTCTTGGCTTTTCTCCTCCCATCAGAGAGAAAACGCAAAAAGAGTATCTAAACAGATCAAAACTAGAAGTTGATAACCACTCAGAACTCTTCAGCTAACAAAACTATTTAAAACATTTTCAGCTCACTGCTCCAAGAATCCTACTGAAGAAGTATTTCAGGGACAATATATTAGTTTGAACACTGAAGCAACTATTACTGTTGACTCAGCTTTGAATGGTGAAGCAAGAGGGCTCTGGAGAAGTGGACAGGGAGGGATAAAAAAATCAAAACATCCCTTAAGCAAGTATCGTGAACACTAGCTTTGCCTACCGATTTTTTAAAGACTGTACACCAAAAATATCAACTAGAATAAAATGAAATTTAAGAAACTCGTATAGAGTTTGAAATATTAGTCATCCCAACCTCAAATTCAATTATTGGAAGGGAAAAAATGGGCAAATTAAGTTTTTTAAATGGTGGTTACATAAAATCAAACAAGAGATGCATCAGTGACTCTTGTTTACATCAGAAAACTCATTAGATCCCAAAGTAAGGCTCAAGAATTATAACACAGCATTACAGAACAATGAAGAGTAAATACTGCCTACCGGCCCTACCAGATCCATAAATTTAAGTTAGAAAAGATAACTATTCCTCATTGAAAACTGTAAGGATTTATGATGTAATTGCAAGGGCCCTCTTGAGAAAATAAATACGGATACATTAAATCTTATAGATAGGAATTGGCAGCATACCAGCTTAAAAAAAAAAAAAAAGCAGCATTGAAGAGGAAGGTTTTGCTTTCATTTCTTTTCCAGGCAAAAGAAATCTTAACAATGTTTACAGAGGAAGAAGATGAGAAAAAGGAGGCACGAACAGAAAGGCAACAGTGGAAACTGTGCTGACGACTTACCTGGGAGGTACAAAGCTATTGATAAAACTTTCAGTGATTACTCTCAGCTGGGTGTGCCAAACTGTAACTGAGCTGCTTCTGGTGTGATAATTGTGACTGCTAATGCTCTCAGTCAAATCACAAGACTGAAGTATATTATAGAGATGCTACTTAAACCACACCAGGAAAGCAAATGAGACCGGAATTAATACCACTACCATTTAGGAACAAGTTCCACTAACGAGGGATGCTACCCTCACACTGCAGGAGTGCGTTGCTGGACAGGTCTGTCACTTTTCAATTTATAGTCCTGTCACAATGTAACCTGAAAGTAATTTCAGTAGAAAATACAAACCTATTTCCTACTGCTTCCATTCAAATCTCATCTTCACTCAACAAGAGGCAACTCCCCACCGTGACCTTACTATTTACACCTGGAGGCGCAGCGTCTCCAACTGAGAGCCACCAAATGAACTGATAGTTTTCCCAGATACAAACAAGTATAAATTGTTCTGAGGTTCACTGTGGAGATGGTATTTCAACTGTACCACGTGCATCACACCGACACACTGGATGACCCTGAGTAAGGACAGAAGATGAGGGGAGAACAGACATGTTGGCTTTGAAACGTATTATCAGAATCATTTTTGCAGGAGGTGCAGTTGTACAAGAGTTTAAATCAATTATGTTCCCCACTTAAGGATGAACCCTTCACTCCCCTTCTCTCCCACAAAAACCATCAGAACCCCCGAGTAGTCTAAGTTTAAAACAAGTCCCTGGGAAAATGGATTAATGGGAACAGCAAAGAAGAGGCTCTCAAAGCAGCATGGCAAATGTGATTTCAGAGCAACTGTGTAATTCTACATGTGTATCACTCTCCACACTACTTTACCATGTTAACACATTACTTTACATGTACTTTTAAGATCATAATACAGGTAAGGTACCAGGTTCTGCGCTGCTTCTTCTCTATAAACAGACAAGAACTCCATCAACAAGGCTGCCTAAAAAACATTGAACCCATTTAGAACTCGAAACCTTTTCCATAAAGAAAAATGTAAATATTCCCCTTATTAAATAGGATAAATGCAAATTATCAAAAACCCCTGTGAATTTCATGTGAACACATGACCTCCTCTGAGGCCCTTCTCTGACACTGGTTCAGTATCTCCTACAGCCTCCAAAGAGGTCAACAAAGGACCACCAGCTTGAGGCATTCACTAACAGTGATTATGCCTCTCGCACCATATCACAGGAAATAAAATGTTTCGTGACATTAAAAGCCTTTTTAGAAGAAACTTTTACCGTGTCTAAGCAATCATATCACCAGGCTCTCCTTCCTACTGTTTCTCATATCCTGTATATTTGAAAAAACAAGAAATGTATCCAGCCGAATGGCTTTTGCACTTGATGCCAATATGAATGTTCTCAAAGTATACTAAATCCCTTGAACAATAATTAAGCACCAAATGAACCATTTAAAAATTCACCACTACCACTAGAACAAATTAAATGAAGATTACTATATTAAGTTTTCTCAACCCAAAAGCAGATTATTTTACATAGTTCCTGTTTAGTTATATGTAAACTGTTTTTCAAAACATCTGACTGAAAAGATGGGCAAGCAAATAAGTAAATGAGATAACTGGGTAACATATTCGAAGTATAATGGTGAACTGTCTTTTTATTTTTTCCCCTACAGTGATTAAGATGCTCAGCATCCAGGTTTCTGCTGATAAAAATTAACAGTTTTAACATTCTAATGTATTATATTACCCAGTTTACAAAGCCATGTCCCTTGTGATTAGCACCTGTATTTTACCTGCTGATTGTTGTGGGAGAGAAGTGATTAAGGAGGGAATTTCCACAGAATTCCTTAAATATCTAGAAAGCCGATTCTGCTGAAAACTATTTTGTTCATGTATGTGTTTTGTTACATACCCATGACCTTTATGTCAATGCCAGCAGTGGGATCTAAGGTAGCTGAAAGTACAGTATGTTACCTTCTGTGTATTAGTCAACCTGAAACCACCAAACAGGTACCATACAGGGCTGTAAGTTAAATTTAGATGTTTGAGTTACTTACAGAAGTAACCCAAATTTCAATAATTTTACGTTAAAAAAAAATCCAAACATTGTCAGCCACACATGCATGTTCTACAGCTTACAAGTAAAAATAACTTAAGAGTTTAAGTAAGTAGAGGAGGAAACTGTTTTCTTCAAGAATTGATATCTATTACCCATCAGCAATCATGGCAATAATCACAGAATCATAGAATGGTTCGGGTTGGAAAGATCCAACCTTAAAGATCATTGAGTTCCACCCCCCCTGCCATGGGCAGGGACACCTCCCAC
>JAOXJM010000001.1:155592313-155610751 GCA_026413425.1 Tringa solitaria
AAACCTCCCCTGGTGCAACTTGAGGCCATTTCCCCTTGTCCTATCTCCTGTGACCCAGGAGACGAGACCAACCCCTGTCTCTCTACACCCCCCCTTCAGGTAGTTATAGGGCACAATAAGGTCTCTTAGCACCTCCCTCAGCCCCCTCTTCTTCAAACTGAACCACCCCAGCTCCCTCAGCCTCTCCTCATAAGACTTGTGCTCCAGACCCCTTCACCAGCTTCGTTGCCCTTTTAATTCATTTGGAATCCTTTCCCAATATTGTGACCAGAAAAAGGTTTGAGATCAGAAAAAATTGTACAAATACTGACATGGTTACTGGTTTTATCAGCCCACTGAAAAGTGACACTGTACTTAAAAGCATTTTCACATGGACTACTAATTAGCTTGTATCTCAGGTGATAAAGGAAGAATCAACCTTCATTCAGGAACTGGAGCAATACTATGGGTCATAGGGCCCGCATGTCTGTGGTCCAGCAACTGGAGTGAGCAAGGATACGCACATCAGCAATCGCCAGCAAGTATCAAGCCAAAGTAGTCAATGAGTAGGTTAAGTGACTGGGAAGGCACCAATGTGCCTCAATAACACTGTGGGAGAGTGTGGCAAAGTCCTTGGGAACAACATCCACTGCTCTTTGTCTGCACAGCCAGTCCTCTCACCATGGAAGGCAACTGCCTTGGTCAGACATGGTTTGCCCCTTGCCCACCGTAGCTCTGTGTTGGCTGTTTTTCCAGTCCTCTTGGGCTCTTCACGCATATGGAAATATCTTCCAGGGAAATTTGCTCAATCACTTTCCCAGGGACAGAGGTGAAACAAATCATCCTGTAGTTCTTTGAATCCTCTTTCTCGCACTTCTTGAAGAGGAATATAATGTCATCTCAGATCCCATACTGTATAGGATACAATTTGTACGCATCACTAGACATTTATTAACAAAGAAAGCCAACTGTCATTTTAGCACTTACCTAAAAAAAAGTCTTCTTGCAAGTCCTCAGTCAGCTTTTTCTCTGCATTTCATAGTATCATCTCAGTATTCATCTTCTGTCCAGACGATATCTCGTTACCTTTATTTGTCAGCATTTTTGAAAATAAATAAATTAACATATTAAAAATAAAACAGAGGAAGAATATTTCTCCACCCATGACATGGCCTTTCTTCTCATTTGATAGCAGCTTAGGTTCCCACAGCCTTGTTGAACATCCTTGGAAACCTCAGCAGACTACAACCACCACATTTCCCTCATGAACATGGGTTTTAACTTCTTTCCAGAATCCTACAAGATTATTCAGGCATTATTTCCTATTGCAAAAGTCACATGGTCCTCTCACTGTGTTTTAGTAGGTAACTATTCACTCATTTTATTCCCTGTAACAGTTTCTCCTCTTTTCGCCATTGCAGATGTTAAGCTTACTGGCAAGTAATAGATGTCTTTTTAAAAATTACTTTCAAGTTTTCCATATATTAAGTTTTAAGCAAGAGGTCACATCCACATTTAGTAGTTTGGTTGTTTAATTCTTGAGATCCTTTAAATACCATCTGGTTCTGGCAACTGGCGCCTTTAAATACCATCTGGTTTATGCCTTTTTTTTTTCCCCATCTTTTTTCCTGATCTTCTTCCATAATTGCTTCTACCAACACCTCAATTTGAAGAGCAATCCTTTGATACACCCTCCAGAAAGAACGGTTCCAGACCAGAACTTCCTCAAAGCTCAAAGATGAGCACAGATGCAATGGGAAAAACAAGAGCTTACCTTCTTACAGAGCTTTATTTCCAATCAGAGGATAAGAGGAGAGATCATCTATTAGTTCTACACAGTCTCTAATGGGCTTCTCATTCCCAGCATGTTTCAAAAAGACTAATTTTTTACCTTCTGCAAATTATTCCTCAAACATCTTTCTTTGCTGTACTGCATTTTTATTTCATCCTGACAGAATTTATGAACTTGTGTACTTCACTCTTGCAGACAAAACTTGACCTTTTAAAAAACGGTGGAAACCGCTTTGTGTAACTACCTCTCTTACCCTGCTGTTTAGCTCTGCCATGCCGATTTCTTTTTGGATGTAGTATCCTTCATGGGTGTATGCATTTTCTCCAAGGCTCCCACACAGCATCTTCAAGAAGATTCCATGCCACTTACAAGAATTTTACTGTTATAAATTTTCTTCAATATGCTTTTTCATTTTAAGTAATTTTCTCTAAAAAACAAAACCCCCAAAGCAGGGGAATTTTCAGAGGTAGAACTGTTTGATCCTATAAGAGATTTAAATACATTTTACAGAAAAACTGTTTGACAGGAATACTCTGAACCAGAACCTGCACACAGTGGTCAGAACCAAATAAAAAACTGTTTCTCCATCTTCAGGTTTGCGGACTAACTGCTCCATGAAATACTCACTGTCTAGCAATTTAGTCTCCACATCAATCATTGCTGCAGCCACTGACACTACCATGCAGGCACCAGGCTGAGCAGGGAGCAACACAACTAAGAGGCCAGAAGAGAATGAAAGGGTTCCAAAGAGAAAGAAGGGAAGGAGAGCCATCACATAATAAAACTCAGCTTCTGTGCATTTTTAGATCACATTGCTCATGGGGCTCCAGGTCCCAGAATTAGACATTTGTCATTTTTCTTGAGCTGTTGTTTTTCTTAATTTCTAACCCATGACTTCAGAGAAAAAACAATTATAATTCAGATACTACATGTGAATTCAAGAAGCAGAAAGCAAACAAATCTCTATTAAAAGATAAGAAAGCAAAAGATTATTTAAAATAAGTCATCAAAAATTTCAGAGAAATTACAATTTGACTATGAGATTGAAGAAGCCACTGCAGGTCCAAAACACCTGCTGAAAATTTACTTGATAGAGCTATGTGCATTCCTGTGTTTTGATGCTAACAGATGTTCCATTTGGATCTCTTTGCTTATTGCTTCTATCATGAAATCACTTTTCCCTCTGTGTACCCAGGGGTATCTCCCCCCCTACTTGTACCTAAATTCTCCTATTTACTTCATACCTTTCTAGACCCACCGAACCATTGCCTTTTCACCCCTCTAGATTACAGAAACATTGGCAACCTTCCTTCTTTCCCTCTGTGGCAGGGGGACAAAGCCATGACCTATCTGCCTGCCTTTACCTGCTGGGAAGGACTCCCCTCCTCCCTGCCTCAGGGGGAAACTGGTAGCTTACCCTGCAGAGCTGGGTTTCAGTGCTGCCAACCGACAGCTGATATAGTAAAACTCAAAATTTTTCTGCCAGCTCTGTCAACACTAATCTTCAATAACTTCTTCTCCAAGACATCATAAAAACAGAAGACTGAAGCAAGCGCTATAGAGACAACTTGCAATTGTTTAATACTTTATCTGAGAAGAAACGGAATACAAATCAAAGGGAAACAAGTGCGAAAGCCCTCTGAGCAGCAGCTTCAGGGAGCAGACAGAAACACAGAAGAGTTACAAAAAACCACATCTTTTGTGTCCCATGTCTTTTCAGGTAGGGGGAAGAGAACAGTTATTTCCCTTTATCAGTTTTTGTGTACTATTAGGAATAGAGGGAACAATAAAACAAAGAATTAAGGACAGATTAAAATAGTCAATTCTGTTATTCTTTGCAAGGCCAACGAGCTAAAAAGCCTAAAGCAGGATAGACAAGCTCAACAGAACTAAACAATTCAAGCCTGCAGTTTGTCAACCAAGACAAACAGAGATGAGCACTACTCCAAACAGTTCACTCCATATGTGATGCGAGGGGGTACAATGCAAAGGAGATGAGAGTCACACAAGAAAAACATCCAACAAAAGTAAGAGAGCTGGCAAGATAGGAAGGACAGCAATGTGGGAGAATGGGCAACATCAGGCTGAGAAGGTGGCAAATCAAAAGTGTAGGATGTAACCTGGATAATATAAGAATCAAAGACTTTACAGAAAAGCAGAAAATGTGATTGTAAAAGAGAAACTCTCCTTTTTCCACATCCTTTTAAAGCTCTTCTGTTATCTATACATATGGCACAAAGTGAAAATCATCTAGTCATATAGTACCAAATGTAGCTCTTGAAACAATACACAACTTGTAATTGTTTAAAATATCAGTGCAACTACAATGACCTTCTTGCTATGAATCCTTCCTAATTCACTGAATTTTTTATGTTTTGTTTGGGTTTGTTTTTAATATTTTCTTTGGAACTACCTGATAATGGACTGAAAAACACATAACAGAGCATGAAACAAGAATGATAAACATCTACCATTCCCACTGCTCTCCTCATCAAAGCTGCAGTTCTGTGTGGCCGCACTTAAGCTTCCCAGTCAATCTGTTTGTCAGATGCAGTCCATCAGTTTTACTATTTCTCTATAGCAATGCCCAGCAGCCATTTAGATGCCTGCTACTAACCCCTATCACAATGGGATTCTTTATCCCATTGTCAGATATCTGGCAATTTAATCAAAAGGAAAAGAGATATACACTAATAGGAAATAATCTGCAGATGTCAGAGGCAGTGCTGCAAAACTCAACATACATTTACACGCTCATTGACCCGCCAGCTTTGGACAACAGATGCAGGAGACTAGAGATCAAAAAGAAGACTTTGCTTAAGAAGGTTATGTGTTACAGAGGACCCAGGCTTTTTAGGAAAAGTTATTTTCAGTTACTCCTTTCATTTAGTCATCCAAATTCTCTATTTGGAGGAAACCATTTCAATGAGCATTTTCAGGTTTTAAAAGCTTGTTAAAAAAGGCATGACCACTTTAACACAGTTGAGCTGAAGTTTGTGACACGAGGCTTCAAATGGAGGCTTTAAACCTTGTCGTGGTGATTTTTTCCTAATTGGTGTTTTTTAGAAATTATACTCCACTTAAAAGAAATGTAAAGGAATAAAAATGTAGGTTCTTTGCCCCTACATTTGTTTCTCTTTTGTGGATTCTATATTTATCTACAGAAGATTTTTTACAGAATTTTTGAACCTTGCACAAAGGAGTCTTACCTATATTGGAAGTTCATTCCAATAACTCAAATTTGGAATAGGAAAAAGAAACTCTGTAAAGCCTAGGAAGTTATTTCATGTTAGCACAGGAAAATTAAGGTTTTATGCTATAATTTAACTGTGAACAGTTGACTAAAGACAGTTATCACTGCAGATGGAAGTTAAAGAGCTCTAAAGAACACTGTCTGCAGTGTCAATATAGAAAATTATAAAAGTATTAGCTTTCTGGACAAAAATAATTTGAATAGAAATGCTTGACTCAACATACCCTGAAACTGTATAAATATTACAGAACACTATGAGTCCAAGCATTAACAACAACAAAAAGACATATATGTGATCACCTCTTATTTACTGAATTGCTATTCAGGTTCTGTTTTATCAACTAAGCTCAGCTTAATAAGAAAAAGTGGACCCACCCCAGTACCAGAGAAGCACACCACCCCAGTCTTCAAAGAAATGCACAAAGGAATAAATTTACAATACATTTGAGACCAGCTTTACATTGGATGTCATGGCCATATCACAAAACATTAAAAGAAGTTATTGCTGGTAATATGTTGTTTCTTTCAACAAATTAAAATGATGCTCACAGTGAAACAGTCATTGCATCAATCCTTCCTTTATTTAAAAATTACATTTTCTGACTCTGTTCAAGGAATTCTTAAATTGAAGAACAGGGAGTAGTTAAAATACATCAGCATGTCACAGCATCTTCTCCATAGTCCATAAATAAAAAGCAAACCTCACACTTACCTTCAAGAAGGATTCAAGGAGCTATAAACTGGTCATTCTCACCTCCGTCTCTGGAAATGTGGTTGAGCAACTATCCCTGGAGCAGTGGATGTTGTTTGTACTGACCCCAGTAATGACTTCGACACATGCTCCCATAGTGTCATGACAGCCACACTGGTGAGATATGGACTAGGTAACAGGGCAATATAGCGAGAAGGCCTGTTGCATTGCAAGTAGGGGTAAGCAGTGGTACAAAGCCCAGCTGGTGGCTGACTACTTGTGGTGCCAGTCAAGAACTGACAGCGATGCCAATGCTATTTGAAGGTCAGTATTAATGACACCTGGATTATGGGACAGAGTCTGGTCTCAGCAGGTTCATGGACAACCCCAAATTGGAGAGAAAGATCAATACTCCAGATAGCAGTGTTTATATTCAGAGCAACCCCAAGAGGCAACAGAACTGTATTGATGGGGACCTCATGAAGATCAACCATGGCAAGTGGTTTACTATGAGGGTGGTGAGACATTGGAACAGGTTGCACAGAGAAGATGTGGATGTCCTCTCCCTGGAAGCATTCAAGGCCAGGCTGGATAGAGCTTTGAGCAACCTGATCAATGAATCATAGAATGCTTAGAGTTGGAAGGGACTTTAAAGATCATCTAGTTCCAACCCTCTGCCATGGGCAGGGACACCTCCCACTAGACTAGGTCCCAGTGCAGACCCCTGAGGAACACCCCTCATCACTGGTTTCCACTGGGACGCTGAGCCTAGTGGAAGGTATCCCTGCCCATGGCAAAGGAATGAAACTAGAAGATCTTTACAGTTCCTTCCAACCCAAATCATTCTATGATTCTAAGTAAAAGAAAAACCTTGCACCTGAGGTGAAGTAATAACACACAAGACGACAAGCTGGGCACCAAGAGTCTAGAACACAGCTCTGCAAAAAAGAATCTCGGATTCCTGGTGGACACTGTGTTGAGTAACAGCCTCCATTATGCCCTTTGCAAGTGAAGCAGGCTAACCAAGTACAGGGCTAAGCTAGCAGGAGCTAGCCAGCAGGTTGGGGGAAGTGATTTCCCCTCACTCCCCAATCTAGCACTGGTGAGACAGCATCTGGAGTGATGTGTCCAATTTCAGGCTCACCAATAAAAGACAGATCTTAGTATAATGGGGACTGTCAGCAGAGGGCTGCCAAGATTATGAAGGGCTTGAGACATATGACATACAAGGAATGGACAAGTGAGCTAGGTTTGTTCAGCTTGGGGACAACACGGCAACCAGGTAAACCTTATTGGTTTATTTTAACCTTATAGGTTATTGTCATGTGGGAACGTATAGAGAAGTCATAACCAGACTCTTTGGATGCACACAACAATAAGGCAGGAGGAAATGAACACAAATTAGAAAACGGGACATTTCAGCTAGATGAGAAGAAGAGCTCTTTTCCCCATGAAGGGTGGTCAAACAGTGGAAGAGGTTACTCAGAGACACCTTGGCATCTAGATCCTTGGAGTCAGTCAAAACTTCTAGGCAAAGCCCAGAGCAATCTGCTTTAGTTAGACTGACTTTTGAGCAGGGGTTTGAGTTAAGTAACTGCAAGAAGTCCCTTCCTACCTACATGATTCTATAATAAATCCAAATGACTAGTAGTAGAGAACAACATAAAATATTTCATAAAGTTACTCTTCTCATCTGAACCTTGTTAAGTCAGCAACAGAAAAGCTATAGCTTTAGCCTGACAGCGGCTTTTCTGGCATGAAAACATAAAGTTTTTGCAGTTATAGAAGTTATTAATCACTCACATTTGAAGCTTCTTGGAAAATAATAGCCCTACTCCCATCACTAAAAATTAAGGTCTAGTTAAAGGATGAAAATATTACATGACAACTGTGCTACTGGGGATTTACAGTGTAGGAGCTGAAGATGCTTAATTTAACATTTGGGTCTCTTATTACAACACTTATCTGACTTGAGAAACCTATGCCAAAAAAAAAGAAAAGACCTATATAGGACAGGAGCTCAAACTTGCTGGTGCTAAAAGTTTCTCATTACGTCCACATCTTTCTCTTCCAGCAAGCAAGAACATATGGAGAGCTTTAAACCCTAAACCAAGTTTTATTTGGAAAAAAATAACTTTCAAATTGCACAACTTTGATCCTTCCTTCACCTCACAGCTTTATTTCTGCTCCCTGCTCTCTTCTGCTGTCTTCCAGACTTTGCTCTCACTTTGGGCTCGCAGCTTATCACTACGCTGCTTCTCTTCTTTCCCCTCTTACTCTGAGGAGTTCCCCAAGCAAACACTATCAGTTGTTATTCCACCCGCCCCCACATTCTCAACCATAGCCTGTGTGCAAGGGCACATGGAAATAAAGTCAAAAATTACAAGTAGCTACTTCAAGTGGGAAAATACACAAACACATCTACAAATGTCTTTGCTAAACAAAAGCCAGCTCAAGAAACGAGCTTGAAATAGGCTACTTTGTTAAAGAAAAAAAGAATATGAAGCTTTTTCCTGCATTACCTCTAAAATTGTTTAACATACATTTAAAAGCATAACGGGCACCAGTCTTAAAAATGGAAATCTTTACTGACATTATGAGACTTTAGATGAGAATTTGGAAAAAAAAAGTTATACTTTTCATTAGTGTTTTGTGAAGTGCCTCCTCCTTTCACTCAGCTCACTTCAGGTTTACTTGTTTGCACAAACTGGTCTCAGAGAGGTCAGCTTCTCCACATACTCTAACATCCTAAAGAAGATCATTCCACTACCAAACACCACCAGGAACTATGTGGCCAGTATTCTCATCAATGACAACTTCCTTCACAGAGTTGGGAAGTACACTCTCAAGTCAATTATGATTATCATTGATTGTTTCACCAATCCATCACTATTTTGACTTTGGAAATTGAAGTTGCATCTGGTCATTGCTTTCCCCATCCCAGCATTATTCTTCATATGGCATTCAAAGTTTTTCCGACTACTAAGCCAGTGTTTTCAGCATCTCTATCAGTTTACAGACACTCAGAGCCAATACACTTTCACAAATGACATATAACTTTATTAATGAAACGTTTCAAGTATGTCTGAAATCCACTTTACATCAACCATTTTCTAGCAGTTGAGTGATTTTTAAAGAAGAGGCTTAAGACACTAAGTTTAAATCATTAAATAAAACCCAATCCTCCACCATGCTTTTTCTATGATGACTATAAGCTATGAGCCAAACTCCAGATCTTTATAGGAGTTTACATGAGGCCACCTAACAGTAAGTTTCATAGCAGAACCAAAGTCTTCAGAGCTTGAAGATAAAAGGCCTGATCCTTACAAGAACCCATTTTATACTTTTTAGTCAATACCTATTGAGATGTCAAGCACTGATAACGTAATAGACCGTATTTGCAGAGTTGCCACTCTAGAATTCGTTCTGAAAGACTCATGCCATCTTGAACAAGACCCCAAAGTAGTTCTGTTGTTAATTCCTCCCCTCCCCCAGATTAGTAGTTTTTTCAAGGCTGAATCATTTTATCACTTAGGCAGTCCAAATTAGACCCTTAATTCGTACAATCAACTTCCTACACAGAAGTTGAAAACCTTGTTCAGCAATACCAGAACTTTGAAGGGATTTTAAGTTACCTTCTAAGGCCACCAGGAACATTAAGACATCCAATGTAGTTTAGCACTAGAAGTTTGGGTTATAAATACTTCCAGAGGCAACAAGTTGAATGTGGTATTAAATACACTGAAGAACACAGGTTCCCTTGCTTTCATCAGGTCTTGTTCTGAAAAGAGGGCAGCAGAATCTTTATGTTATTAGCTCAATTCACTACCATAGCTGCACCAAACTCTAGGAGGAAATGCTTTACTCTTGCTGACTTAGAAGGCAACACATGAAAATTGCCAAGACACCTGAAGGGAGAAATCATTCAGTTCAGCCATCTCTACACTTCCCGTTGAGCTTCTTTGTGATCACTAGAGCTGAAATGGCAGAGATTCTTTTTCTTCTTCCACAAAGCATTCTCAAAAAAAAAAAAAAAGTCAAGGGTAAACTCACAATTTTATCCCTACTTTTGCCATTGGCTGGGTCTACAGATTTAATCTCTATCAGTGTAACAGTATTACACAGCAACTTTTACTACTCACACAGTAACTTTTCCCATTCCAGCTCAAACCAATACATATCCCAAAGTTATGTAAGAATTTAAGCAATACCATATTCAAGAGGATTGGAAATTACTCTAAATTATGCAGTTAGTTAACAGAAATTACAAAGCATCTTAATAACACAAGAGAGTTACAACAGCTGCTATGTCTTATAACACTGTACAGCCCTAGGAGATGCTACTGACACTTCCACTCTCTTTTTCTCCCCCAGGAGAGAGCCTGGCTCCAGCACAAAGAAGAGAACAGCTCCTTCATTTTAAAGAAAATCTTATTAGACAGCCTATTTTCCGGAATGAAATACCAGAAGCAGCCAAAAATCCACCCCAACATGATATAACAAGCTAGATTAAAAAGAGTGCAGCAAAGTCTGCATGAAAGGAGTAAGCAAATTTGCTTGGGAAAAATCACTATGTTTTCTTCCAGACAACTAGAAGAACTGCTGCTCAGGTCATCATTTTCATAACACGCACCTCCGCATCTCAAAGTTTCACAGTTCCCTGTAAATTACAACAATGGGTGAATAAACAGTTCCCAATTGAATTAGTGTTGACCACTGCTTTATCACCAGTAATGAACAGTAAACATGAGTTCTAGTGATTTTTGCAACCACCAGCAAGGCAACCTGCTCAGGTTTAGATCACAACTTCGAAAGTCTGAAGACAAGACTTCATCTTTGGGTCAAAAGTTTTCCAGAGCAGTGACAACACCAATGCTGAAGAGTTCTGTCCCCATCAATCATTTGCTACTCTGGGCAGGGGAAATCTCACAGGAGACAAGTACAGTGCAAAAAGTAGTTAAGGAGAATTGCTACATGTTGCCACAAGGTCTAAGACAAGTTATCTTTAAACACGTAGAGAAAGGATTAGCAGACAGCATTATTGTCTTAGTCTAATTTCCCTCTAAAATATAGCAAATGACCTTGAACAGAACAGTAGAATGCTTTAAAAAAAATAAAATTAAGTATGCTTTTAAACAACATTTCCAATTCATGTCATAATCTGCAAAAAAAAACCCCACAGTCTAGAAAAAAATAACATGGCAGGGGCAGAACTCCCTGGAAAGCAATTCTGAGAGTTATATCAAACAAAAGGTTTATTACTATGGGATTTAATTCTATTCAATGTTTGCATCAACAACATGGATGCTGAATACAAAACAAATTTATTAAATATGCCAATGATGAAAAGCTAGAAAGGACAAAATTAAAACTTAAATCAATTTTACGAATTAAAGAAACTAACAGAAGAGAAATGAAATCCAGTGGGGATGAGCACAAAGCTCGTGTAAAATATAAGTAGTAGTCTTTAACAAAATTAATAGCGTCTAAATCCCAAGCTGAACAGTCAGTGTCAGGCAACTGCAAAATAGGGAAACATACACAGAACTGCACAACCACAAACACAACTTTCAGAATAAGCAAAGTAATCTTTTTTGCCCCACTTTGTACTACACTTACAAACAAAATACTATACCTTCACTAAGCATCATATTTCAGGAAGACAACTGATACAAATTCAAAGAAGAGGACATTAAAAATAGTCTACAATAAATACAGAGTGAGCTGGATTTAGTTACATTTTAAGAAGGGAAGGTTGAAAGAGGACTTCCTAAGAACCAAAGTAGCTAGTAGTCTAGAGGCTCCCTTGCAGAGGAAAGGGGATCAATTTGTTCTCAGTTTCTCAAAAGACAGAAGATGCACTGGGTTTAAAAATGAAGTTAATAAAATTCATGCTAAGCACTAGGGGGAGACAACAGCTCTTTCCAATAGTATGGACAATGAAACCCTTGAGCAGATTGCAAAGGTTCTTTTAAAGCATCCAACACTGGAGACAAGGAAGGGAAAAAAACAACACACTGTTAGTAGTAGGTCCTCAGGAAATTGTTTAATCCTTGTTCTTTACATTTATGAAAAAAAACAAACTGTATAGAGCTTACTGGCTGTAACATTCATTTCAGTAAAAGAATCCAAGGTATAGTAGAGAATTCATGCTTCTTTTTTATTTTTATTTTTGGAGTTTAAACATTTGTGACTATTTATTCTCTTCTCCCCACTACCTTCAGTGTAGTCTTCATTTTCAATTAATGCTCTTATATTTTCATGTGGTCATTGTTACCACCGCTGCAAATAATGGAGTCCATCTTACATTGTTATTGCTAGAGTTTTAAAACCACTCAATAGTCAAATAACGGACTGCATAAGAAGAAAAAGGAATCCTACTTAAAATTTCTATTCAACCCTCCCAATTCCATGATTCATGGGTTTACTGCTGATTTATACTTCCAGAGAATAACAGAGCACACAGTAAGTTAAACAGACATGAGGAAACAGAGAGTATAATGGAAGCAAATTAATGAAAATCAATAGTTTCGAAGACTAAACTGCACTGATAATAAAGCTCATGGGGTTTACACAATTAGACTGATTTCACTGTTTCATATAAGAAAATTAGACAACATTTTCAATGCAGTGTTCTTTCAAGTGTGTAGTTTAAAAGATTACCTTCCTAGTTTAATCAAGCTTGTAATAAATAATAATGAATAATTATTAATTATATTGCAGGCACACCAGCAAGGGAGAAAATGTGCCTTGATTAGGACTTCTAAAGTCCCCTCTCAATCCCTCATTCAGAGCAGAGAGGCAAAGCAAGCTCTACCTTGTAACCTAACAGAGGCAGACAATCAGTTTGGACAATGCCTGTGCAACATTAGATGTGGAATTCTTCTCATCTAGTTTTAGACATCAAGTGCCAATTAGCCATTCCAGGCTTCCCTTGTAATCAGCAAAAGGAAGAACTGCCCCTCCAGAAGACAATTCAGCAGGTCCCACACATATCATAGATCCACCAAAGGACTGCCTGTATTATTTCATTTCTCCCCACTGTCTATAGAGGCAGCCTAATGTCACTCACACTTGAGACCAACTCTTCCTTGGCATCTCAGGTTAGACATATAAAAACATTTCTCTTCCTTTTCCTCAAGCAATGTCAGCTAAGGCTCCATAGCCTCAGCTTCTCGGTGCCTCTGAAGGAAAGCCAAGTTCTAGAGGTGGAGCTAAACAGAAGCATCATCAACATTAATGACTTCCAGAGAAGGCAGAGCAAATACACAAGGAAATAAAAGACTGTTACTTAAAAAACAAGAAAAAAAAAAGAAAAAAAAAAGAGATTCCTCATCAGTCTCAGTTACTTTCTGTTGTAACACCCTTTTTTGTAAGGCAGAGTAAATAATCCAAGTTGCAGCCACAAGGCATAGCAATAACTCCCCTGTTAAATGTAGGAGGGCTATCTACTGATGCAAAAACTTCCTGTGAACCTAACTGCATCTTCATGGGAAAAGTACCGAGGCTCTAATTGTACTAATTATTTGCAATGCTGAGCTGAAAACTACGCTAATAATAATCTAATTTAAAAATGCATCTGCTGCATGCCATTTTCAATAACGTTACTATCCAGACAGCAACTTCTGTAAAAGTGAAAGCTGTACATCAGTACGAAAAACTAATAGCCTGGCTCTGTAAACACTTAAACAGGTATTTCCGCAGAACTTCTCACATCCTGAAAATTAAAACATATGAAAATACTTGAAGAAATTAAGTCTAAAGTTGTTGTTTTGTTTTTAAAGTGATGTCATTCAAAAGACTAACTTTGATTCTTAACAAATAAGACAGTTCTACAACTTCACAATAGCATCCAATATACTGACAACAAATAGTTTTTCATACTAAAGTACTAAAGCTGGGAAAAGGGCACGGGACACTCCATACCATTAAGTCACACAGAGGTAAAGGTCTAGTGACATGAAAATAAGAACTGGCACTTGAGCCTAAAAAAGTTCAAATTGCTGGGGCACAGTAGCAATTTCTGTCCTGTGTTCTCTTGGGACCTGAGGCTGCAAAACACCAACATCAGAAACAGGAATAACTGACATAAAGCCTCTTCAAAACCCTGGTAAGTCTTCAGAAGTAAAACACCTTTAAACACACTGCCTGTGAAAGACAACCCAGGAAGAGGTGAAGTAGTACTTCATGCACCTTTTAAGACCCTTAGGACCATCATCCACTCCCTCCTTTTACCACCTAGCCCCTTCCCCCATGAATTCAAATTATAGCTTCTCCATTAACTCTTCTCCACGCTAAAAGGTAGGACTTCATCTAACTTACTCATAACAAAATAGCAAAGAAAATACCTCCTAGAACCATTAATTTAATTTTTACTTATGTTAACACTATTACCAGCCCTATAAGAAGCAAATCTTCAGAATGCAGAGATTTATATTCTAAATCGCTTATTCCCTCTGATGTAAGAGGCAGGCTACATATATAGATTATATTATTAACACCCTGCTAGGAGGAGAAACAAACAAACAAATCTGAAATACACTTAACATCATCCTCACTGCATCAAATATATAGCACAAGAAATCAAACCTTGGCATGAAATTCATAATATGGTTTGTCCCACTGCCCTCCTAGCCACAAAGAAAATTCATTGTCAGATATTTAACCAATTTAGCCTAATTTTCTGACTTCATAGCTGAAATGGAGAAGAGTTGAGCTATTCATGGAAGTCCAATGCCTCAAACACATTCAGAAGCTTTAAAGGATGACTTAAAAATAATCACTGTGCTTCACGTTACTCTTATGCTAGTTTCTTGCCCATTTTAGGCATACAGTCTCCTCATTCTCAATTCTCCGTTCAGACATTAAAAAAAAAGACTTAGATACATGCTGCAATATTACAGTCCTCCAGCAAAGTATTTCAGGCTTGATTCCAACTCTACCAGAAGCAAAGACATTCACAGCAGAGACAATTGGTACTTCAGGGTTATCTGATTCATTTTACAGCTCCTTGAAAAATTGAAGTCAAGCTACATGATTATAAAGAAAAAACAAAGGGAAAAATGAAAAGGGGTCTGCCCAGCACAGGATATAATACAAAAAGGAACAAGTATTAGAATGATGCACCGAATAATTATTCACAGCACCTTTCTCACTTAGATAGAGATAAGCAAGTAGTGCAGTGTGACACTAACCGAATAATTAATTAACTAAAAAAAACCAAATTAAGAAAATATTATTCAGCTATAATGGTGAAATGTCACTATACGTCTTTCTTCAATCAAAATAATTACTAATTATCCACCAAATAACCACTGTGACCTACTTTGTAATTCTACTCAAAGTTTTAAATTTACTCAATATAATCATGTTTTTGTTTAAAAGTACTGAAGCCACTACTGCAATTTTACTGCCCGTTTTTAATCTTTGCAATTCAATTTAACGGTCAGTTATCTACCCACTAATATTCCTCAAGAGAGAGGAAAAGAAGACTTCAGTGGCAGATTACCTATTTTCAGACATTTCTACAAATATTACTCTTTCTCCTCCCCTTCCTGGTTTACATTACAAGTTTACTGAATATTCCTTAAAGCTGTACAGTTATCGCGAAGTTATTTTATCCTTGAAGACATTCATAGCATTTCTCTTCCATTAGCACATAAATGCATACACTTTATCTCCAGCTAAACATTTTTCACAAAATTGTACAAATTACCTAAACAGTATTCTGCAAGTACAGTGCCAGTCCACAACCATCAACAATAAATTAAAATTGTCCTGACTGGAGTAAAGCCAAATGTGACTAGCTTTGCGGTATGGGAGAGCCTTCGACGTTCACATCAAATAATCTTGGAATTGTTCAACAACAATAGTAATCAACTCTAGTGTCTTGATGAATAGGCCCTGTGAAAATGAGTCCACCTATGTCATGGATTGTATGTGTTTTTAAGTGACAAGACACAAAACACAATGTGTGAGTGGCCCTACTGAAAATTTAAAGTTTGCAGATTCATAAAACTAAGATGGATGGTAAAACGAAGTAAGTTACCTGGGTAACTATGTAAAAAAAAAAAAACAAAACAAGTTTTTTCCTAAACATTTTACAGATGTTGAAGTCGCAATCATTAAATTCAGCTCATAACTCCTTACAACACATGTTCAAAATCTATCATCCAAATAAAGACCGGATCTAATATTAGCCTAATTTAATGGCATATAAATTAAAAAAAAAAAAAAACAAACCACCAAAACCTACTGAATCACCAAGAGCTATACGAGTATCAAGAGAAATCAGCCATCTGACAATTTTTCTATTTTGAAAACAGAAAAGTCCTTTTGCACGACCCAGCAAAAGTGCAATACGAGGTAACATGCAGAGAGGCAGCACGCACACAAAATTTGTAAATTTTCCACTGTCCCCAGATCATCCAAAGACTATTAACACCGCAATTTTTGCTAGTACAATGCTCCTTGCGGAGTGCCTGGCACACATCGTCTCCTGACTTTCAGCTTGCACACATAGCAAGCGATCAGCACGCAACGCGAAGCGGAGAACCAGTCTAGCTGCCAATAAGAGGGGAAAAAAAAAAAAGAGTTTTAAGGGCTTATGAACACTCCAAACTCCTCCAGCTGCATCACTCAGCAGCTGCAGCGATCCATTAGATTCTGCAGAGGCACTCTCCTTATGCAGGAGAGCGCAGCGTTTTGTTAAAAGCAAGTTTCGAAAGGACAGACAGGAGAAACTTGCCCTAAAACAAGTTTCTCCCGTGCTAAGCCTGTACAAAAGGCAGCCGCATACGCGCTGTCGCGGCTTCAGCTCAAATTTGAGGCGAAGCGAATGCACGACAGGTAACAAAGTGGGAGAGGCAGAGCCCCAACTTGAACCTCCTCTGGCAGATAAGCCCCCTTTATTCACACACACACACACCGCGTGTGTTTCTTATTAACGACGGCAGCGGATGGTTCTTCCCAAATTGCCGGAGAGCGGGACCCGGTACAGGGAGCCTTTCCCGCGCGTCGGGAAAGGTGGGATCGGGTGGAAACCAAGCCCCGCAGGCGAGACCTTCCAGCACGGGTGGGCGTCCTCTCCTCTCCCCCCCCAACCCCTCCCGGGCACTGACCTGAGGGTGCGGTTACCGGCGCAGCCCCGGCGCTCCATGGCAGAGGGCACGCAGCTGGTGAGCTCGGTCCAGTCGGCGTGCAGCCCGCAGCTCCAGCCGGTGGAGAAGCGGGAGAAGAGCCAGGTGTCCTTGTCGCCGCCCGGGCGGTGGCAGGCGCACTTCTTCTGCCCGGCCCGGCAGTAGCAGGGCTGCTCCAGGCGGATGTTGCGCACCAGGTGCCGCCCGAAGGTGGTGCCGCCCGTCTTCTGGATATGGAGGAAGACGATCACGTCGCGGCCCCGCATGTCGAACCGCACCCGCCGGCACAGCTCCCCACGCGCGAACGGGAACTTGGCCACCAGCCGCGGCAGCGCTGCCACCGCCGCCGCCGCCTCCTCCTCCTCCTCCTCCGCGGCGCCCGCCACCTCCTCCTCCTCCTCCCGCTCCGCCGGGCCCTCCCCGCGGCGGGCGGCGGAGGCCGGCGGGCGGCGGGAGCAGGCGGCGCCGGGGCAGGCGGGCGACACGTACTGGTAGACGATGAGCAAGAAGAGCAGGGCCAGCAGCGGCGGCAGCAGCCACCTGTTGGAGCGCTCGTCCATGGCGATGCGCGGGGGCAGCGCGGCCCCGGGGCTCAGGCGCTGCTGGCGGCTGGCAGGGCGGTCGCCCCCCTCGGATCCCGCAGCCGAGGGGCACCCGGCTCCCTTCCCGACGGCATAGTTCCCCCTCTACGCGGCGGCGGCGGCGGCGGCTGGGTCCGTCCCGCTCCGCTCAGCGCCCGCCCGAGGCCGCCATCCCGCTCACCGCAGCTGAGGAGAAGCGCCTCGCGCCCTCCCCGGCACGCGCGGCCGGCAGCTCACGAGTCCGCCGGCAACTCTCCAGCCCAAACACACCGCTCGGCCCCCGGCGGGGAGGGGGCGGAGCGGACTCCGCCCACCAGCCAATGGGAGCAAAGCCGGCCGGCCCAGCAGCCAATGGACGGGCCTAGCACGCCGGCCCTGCCACCAATGGGAGAGGGCGGTGAGTGAACGGGGGAGTGGATTTGGTGGGAGTCGTTTCTCGCTCCCCTCCAGGTACCGGACGGAGATCGATAGGGCTGGGGGGAGAGGAGGGAGGCAGCGGCAGCCAATGAGGCGCCGGGGGCGGGGCGGAAGGCAGCCAATGAGATTGACACGGGGGGGGTACTCCACCAGGTGAGTGGGGGTCGGGCGGGAAGCGGCGCGAGTCCCAGGGTCGCGTGGTGCCGGGTGGGTGTCGGCACGCGCCCACTGTCGCTCGCGGCGAGGCCAGACGGAAATAAATAGCTTTAAAAAAAAAACCAAACTCCTTAAAATCTCGTTATTTTTGCTTGGGGGGGGAGAGAGGGGATGTGGATCTCGTAGCGTTTGCGGTTTCAAGCCCGTGTTTTTAACCCCGGAGTGTCGGTATTTGGGATAACTACACGGACACCGCTGACTGCGGGACAGGTTAACGACCATTACGGTTTGAGGAACCCACAGCAAATTTATTGTCCTTTAGACAATTATTCTATCACCTCGTCCTGGGATGGGGGAAATCCCAAGGAAACCTGAGCGTTTTCATAAATCTCTTTATCTCTTCCACTCCTTTCTCTTTTTCAGAGGGGGGG
>JAOXJM010000001.1:155611072-155624923 GCA_026413425.1 Tringa solitaria
CCTTGAATCCCACAGAGCCTAGCTGGCTATAAAGTAAATATTTTCACAAATTCAGCCACTAGAATCTTCTAAAAGTGCAGTTTTCCCTAGTATTAGAAGAGACCTTTCTGAAAAGTAAGATTACTGAAAGATAAATTAATCCTGTGTCATTCAAACCAGCAGAACTACCTAATGGTAGATTAAACCATCTGCAGTGCTGTTGGCTCCTGGCATCGTTTGAAGCCTTCGGAGCCCAAAATCCCAAACGCTAGAAAGTTTTCTGAGGAAAACTTGCTCTCCCCAAGGCAGCAACATCTATTCCCTATCAGCTACTTTAGCAAAGTTTCAAAAGTTAACTCTTCAAGCCCCTTCACATATTTAAAAAATCTCTCAGATTGAAACTGTATTGTTTCATCCATTAAAAAAAAAGAACAATAAAAAAAGAATTTTTAATAGATACTCAAATGTCTAGCTTCCAGGTCACATCTAGCTGAGCAGTGCTTTGTCAAACATTCTTTGGTCTGCAATGAGTTCTCCATCTTTTCTAAAAGTCTGTCACAAACACTTCATATCCAAATACAAGCCTCGTACAAGCTGCTGGATTATAGTATATTAATATGCAAAGCGTCTCATGTTAGAACTGATTGCACGTCGTGGTTATTTAATTACAGAATGTCTTTATTTACTGAGGGATTAATTAGATACCTGACAGCGCTAAAGCAACTTTCTCGATCAACTCTAAAGACGACTTCGCCTTCTGGAAGGCTGATAGCAGAAGAGTAGTGCCTTCCCATGGGCTGTTTAAAACTTAAAAAAAGTAATAGTTGTAGCAATTTATTTAAAGCTGAAGCTTTTTATGTAGAAAGTAAGTATTTGGACTCTTTGAACAGAGTATCAGCTCCCATTAAATCTTTCCAGAAAAAATAGAAATTGCCAGAAAACGATCCGAATAAAAGCAGTTAAAGCTCTGTAAACATTGTGAGATGTTCCAAAAGCTGCTGCCACGAGATCAATGGCGTGCACCATCTGACTTCACATCCCACCCACGCATACACATCCCCAGCAGCACACAGGGTGCTCTTAAGGCAAAAGTCTAAGAGCAGCAAATTCTCAGGTCTTGCCAGGACATCAAAAGAGGTACACTTCTAGCTTCAGGGAAATTTCGTAAGGAGAACACCAAGGGTTACCGGGTGAAATCCACCCTTGTGCAGCACCATGGTTCTGAAAGCCCAGTCCCTCCGTCTTCTGGCAGAAGAAAATGCAGAGTCTGGTGTCAAACAAACCTGTTCATTCTTCTTCCTGTAATGACAAGAGATGTGCGCCCACTCACTCTAACCAAAGTGGAAAACAGCTTTTTTGTCTTGGAAAAATCACCATGTTCTTTGCTAGCAAGAGAAGCAGAGCGTCCACCTTTTCTCTTGGGAGACCTGACTCTCTTCTCTGCTTTGACCATTACTGCACACACATGCTTTCAAACTCCCCGTGTCTCCCAAAAGTGGACTTAATGAGGTTGCCTTTTAACCACTCTCTTTCACTAGGTGACAGGAAGCCTATCCCAAAGAAATGTAAATATTTATACATTTAAGATATAGAAGCATTTTGTTCTTACCTCAGCCTATTCATCACCTAACAAGGAACCAAGAAAAAAAAAAAAAGAAGCAACATGAATTATAGCCTTATTTCAGTAACAGAATAGCACTAGCAATGCTTGTGTGGGTAAATTCATATTTGGAATAAAAGCACAGATAAAGGATTTAGACTGAAGTATCCCTCACAATGCTTTCAGTAAGATATAGAAATGCTATAATTTAAGACCTTCTCATTAAATACCAGATTGTTGACACTGTACGTTCATCTCCGTGAAAAGGAGATCAAAGCTGAATTTGCTGAACAGAGAAATTGTGAATTTCAGTTAAATTTAAAATTCTCATTTAATTAAACTTGCTCAAGACATTTCCTGATTCATCAAGAGTGGCAAAAAATATTTTTTACTGGGCAGAAAGGATGTACAAGAGAAGTAAAAATATTTATAATAAGGTTTAGTTTAAAAACTTGACTTTTAAAAAAGCTCTCATTTTCCTGAAACTAGCCAAAAAAAAGTATTTGCAGGCCCACATGAATCAATGGGTTTATGCAGCTTTGAAAGACAGTCTTTTACTTATGAATTTTAATATTCTTAATGACGGTTTGCAGACCGTGCTTTCTGTAGAACTACAACCCACAGCACACCCAACCACCTCCCAGTTCTTCCCAGTGGCATACAGGGTGTGCGGTTACACCCCACGTTATTCTGAGCATGGCCCTAGTTTGCGTAAGAGTTGGGGTCTCCAGAGTGAACCTGAATCTCACAATAGTCAGCAGAGGCTAATTATCCCTAGATAAAAAATGTAGCGTTTTCATTTGGAAGCGTTTTATGTTCTTTTTATAGAGGTTCACGTTACTGTGCAAGGCCCTGTGGGATTAAGCTTTAATAAAATCAGTCAGATTCTGTAGAAGTCAATGGCTGTAACTCACTAGCGTCAATGAAGCGATGATAAGACTCATTTTGAACATGGTCGTGTTTCCATTGATTTAAGGGGAACACGACTGGGTTCAAAATGAAGCCCTAAAAATTGCAAACGCTGTTCAATCCCAACATTTTCCCTTTCAAATATAACTCGACTGTGAATCTCCAATGAGAGTGGAACTACAAGGGAAATCCAAAGCCAGTTACAAGCTAGCTTTGCGATACTCTTACAAAATGAATGTAGTTTCTATGGATTTCAAGATCAATTACAAGTAAGACTTAGGATTCCCTTATTTCTAACATAATAATTCTCTGAGATTCTATGCTGTCAGCATATAGCTCAGAGTTCACCAAGAATTCAAATAAAATAATCCTGAAATAGCCTATTTCTCGTAACAATTTCAGGCAGAATACCTTCACCTGTTAAAACTGATGATTCTGTGATTCTGTGAAAATTTACCTGCCAGCTCTACTGTCATTTCTACCAGAGGTGTCCTGACATGTGAAAACATGCATACAAAATTATTTTAAAATTCCAACACAGTATGTCCCTTCTCCTTGCCACTTCTGAGGTAACACACAACACGTGTTCCAAGTTGCTAAAAATAAAAATTGGCATACTTACTGTTTCTTTTAAAGGTCAATACAATATTTGCTGGTCCGAAGCAACAGACATGTGAAGCAGTGGCAGTGCCAACGTCAAGGTTTGTACAAAACGTATGAGTAAGCAAATGAGATTATGAAGCAAAGGTACAAAAGCATGATTTCATTTAGCAATTCCCTGTCTGATAACGTTAATGTCTAATAGATCAGTTAATGCAAAATTAAAGTGACACCTACCTCACGCTGGTTTCTTTAAATTATTTATCACCGCTTGACCTGAGCTGTTTCAATGCTTGCAGCCAGTTGAGATTTCCAATAAACCAATTTTTCATTGTGCAGCAAGTCCCAGGTGGCATCCTTGTCACAAGGATGCAAATTGTTAAATTAATAAAGTCATGCTCACTTCAGTTGTCTCTCTGGGAATAACGTGTTCCAAGGTTTATAGTATAAAACTCCCATATTATTTTTTTTTCAGATTAAATTTTAGTATGTGCACTTACTGAACATTCTATTTCAGTGGGACATTGAGTTCTGTATTCTTCCTTTTAAAACAATTAATGCATTATACTGTCACAAGTCTATTTTCTTGTAAAGCTGCAATTCATTATGAGGCTTGTTCATTTTCACTTCTCCTGCTTGCCATTTTTTTTCTGGATGTAATAACTTCATTAAACCTATGACCCCCTTTTATTTCCTTTAGTCAGAACACAGACAATATACAAAGGGTGTTCTCAGTGTCTCACCTGTGCCAGTCCATATGCAGTGGCTTCTGCAAGTCATTCCTTATTAATTGCTGAGCGTTTTCCTTGTAAAAGAAAGGATCAGCTATATTCTGCTTTGAATATTCATAATTACACCTGTGTAAGATGATGACCTAGGGCAACTGGAAACTCTTAAATTAGTTCCAGCATTCTAGCCAGTTTTCTTTTGTTTAAAACCATATAACTGCTCATAGAAATATTACAATACTCTTTTTTTTTTTTTTAATTCAGTTAGAGGTTTTGGGAAGATAGTTTTCCAAAAAAAGGAACATTTCTGAAAATTTTGAGGTAGATTTTTTTAGATCAATGCCAAGACTAGATAGGTACATCTCCTTTCTACTGCGTCAACTTGGTCATCTTTTGCTCTTGCACCAGGAGTCATTCCTGGGCTTTGCAACGTGGACATCTAGGAAAGTAAAGAACGAGAAAGTGCTCTAACCACGTTTTGGTATGTGCCAGCTAGCATTCTCCCAAACAACTCCTGGACATAGTTTGGGAGTCAAACCATTCTAGAAATCATTTCCAAGCATCACTCAATGACCAAGATTACAGCTTCAATGTAGGTCAGACCATGCCATGCTATTTGTCCTCTGTATCCAAGAAACTTCCTGAACGTGTTTAATTTACTAATGTAGGCAACACCACTGAGCATTTGCAGTTTTTAATTTAAGGAAGAAAAAGAAAAAACTTGTGTTCTCTCTTGCTTTTTTGTACTGCGGCATAGACAAGTTACATTAGAAAAATTCATGTTGAAGTTACAGTATGTGAGCTAGCAAAGAAAATCTCTGGCACGTAGTGCCACGCAGGGGGCTTCCTGGAGTCCCCTGCCTAAGTAATGGGGTGGCAGTAGGGACAAGCAATGGTGAGCCTTGCTGGTACCCAGCTATACTCAGAACTTTAGCAAGGATGATGCGAGGCTTGACCAGTACTTGCAAAGTAGCCAAAGAGCCTCTGGCTGCTGTTGCCGTTCAAAAGATGTCTGCAGCTTCAGGGTATGGCCGAATGGAGTTGGTGAGTGGGAAGATGCTTCGAGTGGAGTTACAAATATCGAAAGCTGCAATATCAAACGACTACCAGCAGTTGCTGGTCCTGCACCAAAGAGAGAAAGCAAAGAGTATGAAATTCATGGTGTTTTGTTTTGTTTTTTTATAATCACAAACCCCCTAAACATAGGGCTGCTCATGTGTTCTCTCTACAGCCGGAATCTGCAACTTGAAGGCAGACTGAGGAAAGCATTTAGCAGGACAGACACAGCAAATTGCTCTCCCATTTCTGTTCTTTGCACGGAATTTAGGCATACTAACACACATTCCTTCCAGCCTGCAGCCTTCTGAATCCTGCGAAATTTATGATGCAATTTATGAAGCAGCTTTCATGATATATTACAGACCAAAAACCACATCCACATTTATTTTTCCAGATTCTGATACCAGTAGAAATGCTACAGAGTAAGTCACTGTCAATGATGTGATGGATATCATGGCCGCATTTTCCTATGGTCTTTTGTTTTTCTCCCGGTAAAGAACAGTTGAACAGCATGCAATAAATTCCCGTGTTTAAAGATTAAGGTGTCCAAGTCAATGCCCAAGTTCCCAGATTGTAACTTCCTCCTGAGAACTGATTCTGATCAGGGAGATCAATGCAGAGAGGGATCTGTCTCTGCTGAAACTCTGACATGCTTCCTTCTGCCTAGCAGAAACTAATATATATCCCTATCAGTATTCCTCCCCAAACCTCCAAAACTTCTCTTATAGTAACATACAGGAGCTGCAAGGCTGTGTAACACTGCCACCTGGTGATATGCATCACAGCAATATTTTTTCCCACCCACCATCACACAAAAACCTTTTGCTCCCCTTCAGGTGATCTGCAAGTCCCCATCAAACATAATTATCCCACCAGCAGTTTATCTTGAGCACCTCTGCTTGTGTCAAGAAGCAAAACTACTACGGTTTTCAAAGTTGTTCAGGCCATATCTTGTCTTTTCCTTAGGGATTGACTTTTAGACGTGCCATGGATAGACACGGTCTAACTTGATCCAAATCCTCATCTCAACTTTGTATGAAAGTCTAGAAACTTCTGGGTCTTCTGAAAAATAAAGCTGCCGTAATACTTGAAATCATCCACTAGGTCTCCTCTCTCTTGTTTTTTTTTGTTCACCTTTTCAGCCTTTGGGATGTGAAGTATAAAAAAAAAAAAGAAAAAAAAAACCAAAAAAGCAAAACAAACCCAAAAAGCCTCTATAGTAACAAAAAAAAAAATCTTCCAAGAAGTTTCCCTCTCCAAGATGGAAAAAATTATTTCTGTAGTATTTGATCTCAGACTCTTTCATCTCTTTCATCTGATCTCTGTGGGATACAGATGGAAAATGGAGAAAAGCATTGCAAATGGTAGATCAGGCTCAAATTCTAGCTCCCCTATCTGGCTCTCACAGCTGTCCACAAATCTGAACCTTTCTTTTATAGCTGACCTCCAATTCCTTACTGAAAATCACAGCAAGTTCAGGACCGTTATCGCTTTCTGGGTTGCCACTATTTTGTACTAGACCTTTCTTGGATTCATTTCAGCAAGCCGACCTGGATACTTTGAAGTTTGAATGCAAGAACTGCACTTTTTTTATGTGCTGCTACAGGAGCTTTTAGAACAATTCAGCCCCTTCTGTGAAGGACTCCAACCCTTCTTTGGGGATTTTCTTTAACTCTTTCTTATTCACCTGTTGTTCTATAAGCACCTTAAGGCAAGTAATCAGTGATTCTTCCCCGAAGTATAGCCATACAGATATTTAATGCTGGTTTTTTTGCGTGTTTGTAAAATGTATGAATGGTGATATTTATTCTCTAAATTATCCTACTGAGATCAGTGAAATACTGGTCCTGTCATCAGTTAAAAGTTCAGTTGGACTTCGGGAAAATGCTGAGAGGAATTCACATTTAATTATAAACGGATGTAAGTTATTTCACAGCTGGGGCTGCAGTGGAATTACCCTTATTACCTCAAATCTGGCTGACCTACAAAAGTTACAGTAGAGAAAAGTTAATAGTAATGTAGATGATGGGTTAGATACTCCTCCTCCATTTGAAGTCTTGGCTTGAGACATCTGCCTCTGGCACTAATTTCTCATATGATCATGGATTAAAGTATGCTAGGAACTGTAATTGCCATAAGAACTGGGAGGTTTAACCTACAGAGGCAAATTGTGGCAGCAAATGTCAGGATATGAACAGTTCCCTTAACCCTCAGCAGAGGGAAGGATCTGTTGGCCTCGCCGTCTGTCTGTGAGAGACCAACGACTAGATAAGAAATACGAGAGGAAAGAAAAATTGTTCAATACTGTGACAGCTTTGAGATGAATAAACTGTAAATTCAGAAGGAGAACTGAGGTGAAGATTGCTTGAGTGTTTGTTCAGATTAAGAATCAGCAAAAAATGAGAGAATAATTCTCTGCCTGGCAGAAAATGAGATCAAAATACAGGTTGGTCAAAACAGCTTGTTTGGACAAGGAATCTAAGGGCAACTGAAGTTGAAGTGGTTTAGTGAGGAAAAGCATGTACCTATGAACTGCCAACATTGTACATCATTTCGTGGCAAAAGAAAAGCTGAAATAGAGAAAAGACTCCACAGCTAAGAAAAGACAGAAGTTGCCCACAGCATCATAGTCACTTTGTGACTTGCAGACCATTGATGGTGAGTGAAATATCAGTCTGATTTGTAAAACAATTATCAGCCCTGAACACTCATCCGTGGCTATGTGCAAGCATAACTGGGAATTAACTGCCATGAAAATACTTTTAATTGAGGTTTACAATTACATCATAAAAACTCATATGCTGTAAAGCCTTTTTTATTTAAATACAGATGTTTTTAACATAATTGTCATCCCTTCTTCCAAATGCTAAGAAATAGTAGGATCTGAGTTGTCCAGAGATTTTATAATTACATTCCTTTAATATAGTGTTTGAGAATCCCAATTCTATAGCAAAAGTGTGGAGAAAATGGGAGCTTATGCTTTCTTTTGGAAGGAATTCTAGAAAGAATCTTTTGGAAAAGTTTGCTGGGGCCTCTAGCAGACAGGATTTCATTTTTCATTCTTTAGTATCATAGAGTAGACCTACCATTTAATCATAAACCTTTCAAGAAGGCCTAATTATATCAGCCTAATATAGTAAATTCTTTATGATAACGGTCAGAGTTATCAAAACTATAGCATGAACAGCAGTGAAGCAAATGTGAATAACCAGTACAGCCAGCATATGTCTGATTTAACTTCAGTTAATCCAGGAAGTCATGATCAAGGAATAATGGAAAACAGAAATAAGACCAAGTTTTCCAGTCAGAAACCTAGCTTTATTACAAACTAATCGATAAACATCATTTTCCCTTAGTTTAAGATGAGATAGTAGTTATATGTGATTACTATATATACTTGTGTGTATTCTTAGAAGTTAGCCAAATACCTGCCTAGATGCCTGACCATTTTATTTTAGCAACAAGGATATTCAAAACACTATGCATCATCATTGCATGCATCTAGCATTATCCTGTGGCTATTCTTTTTCTTTTTCTTCCTGCACCTTCAGTGTTCCATAGCCTGGAACTGCACATCGCTGCTCCAGGAGCACTAGGGAGAGGTGAAAAAGCCTCCCACAGTGAATCCCACCAGCTCTTACCTCCCCACTGTGGTGAGCTTGCACGGCTGGGAACCCCTCTACCAACAGAAGGATACAGGAGATACCATTAGCAGAAGCTAGCACATTAGGGGTTAAACAATTTACATTTCGTTAATAACACTTCATTTTTGCCCTCAAAGTTTATCTACATTAAAATATTCTAAATGTAGTGTGTTTCTGTAAGTCTAATTATATGCGGTATGTGAAAACATATTTGATAATCACATTTCTAATTATGTGCAATCACTTCAATACACAGGTGCAAAGCTCCAGAAATATGCATATTTGAATCTCTTCATATACAGATATAAACCACAACTTTGCGGCTACTTTAGTGTTCAGTGACCAGTTATTTCTCTGAGACTGTACTTCCTTGGATTTTTGAGTGGCTAGTGCCATTGAAGCCAAAGAAATGTGCTGGGCTAATACCTAGGATTGAATTTATATGTGTATGTTCCAGTGCAAAAAAACCTTGTAATTCATGACCTCTCCAAGGTTTATGAATATTTTAAAGTACACATTTTATAATTTATTGGCATTCTGACTTCAAAGATGTGGGAGTCATAATTTTTAATTTTATTCTGGGAGCTTTAATTATCACAATGTTCCTTTAGTATATATTTGCCTGGCATGTCATATATATGTGCATGTGAATGTGTCTTTTCCAGTTTGGATTAAACTTAAGGGTCGCTCTTAATAACAGAGGGTAATAAAAGACTTGAGCAATAAATCCAGTTTCATTCTATGTATAATAGCTTGTGGTTGCACTTTTTGCTTCTCTTTCATTTAGATGTAACTGTTATTTTTTACACTGATTTTTAAAGCTGTCTTCACAATAGATTGTAATTAACTTTGTGTATAAATCATAAAAATTGAAAAGATTATATACTCAGATTAACTGAAAAGGACATAAAATATTAATTTGCATCATTCAAAAGTAATACTTCTATGTTCCCTCTAAAGATACTTAGCATAAATTCTTGGAAGGAATAATTTTACATGACTTGTCCATAAATATTCTTTTTCAAGTTTGGGAAGTGAGCTGACACGAACCTGACAGGTGAGAAACCTATTCACTAGTTTGTTACTAACTTTACCAAAATGATAGACCGATGAGAAGGGACATAGCAAAAACCTGAAAAGCAGTACTGGGATTTGTTCCACTGGAAAAAAAAATCCACTGCATTTCACACAATAAAGCAGCATGAATTGTTCTGTTTAGCTACACAAAGCTTTAATTAAAACAAATTACACTTAAGAGTCACAGAGTAGTTTAGGTTGGAAGAGCGCTGCGGAGGTCACCTTGTTCTATTTCTGCATAAAGCAGGAGCAGCTTCAAAGTTCCCTCAAGTTGCTCAGCGCTTTGTCCAGTCACAAGACACAGCCACAGGAAAGACAGAGCGTAATCCAAAGTGTCACCACTCTCTGAAATCAGAGTCTGGAAATTAGAATGACATAATGCAGAGGGCAGCATCCTTTGAAGAAGTGCATTCTATTTTTATTTCCTGCATTAGAGGTTCACTAACAAGACATTCAGTGGGAAGTGAGGGATATCGTTCCCAAAGATACAGGATTTCTCCTGCCGGCTGCTTGGCCACACGCAGCCTGCGAGCCAGCTGGTCCCGGTGCCCGGCTTCTGCTGTGGCCTGAACACCGCTCCACGCACAGCCAGGAACAGGGAATTACCCCAGAAGATGTCACCTCTTCAGGAGTGTGTGCCTCCTCGTGTGGCAGTGGTTCCTTGCTCCTGCTGAGTCCATAATCCATCGTCGAACAGCCCAGCATGTGCCTTCGCTGGAGGATGCTGGATGGTGCGGTTCATACGTAAAGCCGCACAGGAGAAAATACAATTGCAAATCTGAGCTAGTTAAAAAAGAAGAGTTTCTTCAAAAAAAAAAACCAACCTGTACTTGGCTTTAAATAGACAGAGTGTTGTGATTCTGCAGTCCTCACTTCTATCCAAGGGGACTTGGCTGAATGCACATTCAGGACGCTGGCTAATTTCCCAACTTATCTTATGTTTTCTTAGGTATCCTGGAAAGGATTCAGAACTCGCCTCGCTGATCTGACTAAAAAGGAAAAATCACTGTTATACTTCATTGTACAGGTATTTTATCTTTATATTTTCCACCCTGCATACAGCAACAGCACCTCTTGATTCATACATGATAGGCCTATAAGTCACATCCTCCTACTCCTCTGTTCTGGGAAATGCTGTATTTTCTCAGTGAATGCACCTGTACCTTCACACTAAAGTCTTTTTCGTGCTGCTGTTGTGCTATGGGGCCAGAATTGTCCTGAGGCACTTCACTGGACACATCAGCTTATAAAAGACTGTAAAAATATTTAACTTGGTATTTTTTATTTATAAATACTCTACCTACTGAAGTTATAACCTCCCAAGCATTTGCATGTGAGAAACCATGTCTAAAATACAAACACATGGTTATTATTTGAAACATTAACAATAGTGATTTAAGAGCCTTATTGTACATTTTAAGCTGATTTTTGCATCACCCGTGTTGCTTTCACTGAGCACATAGACAGATCCACCAGTTGCAGTTAGGGAAAGAAGGAAACATGTTCTTTTTTTCCACGCCTAAGAAGCTCACAGGGTTCTGTAAATATGAGAATAATGATGAGAGCATGCCAGTTAACAACCAGGGTTGTTAGCTGGCATCAGAAGTGACAACTCATGTTGCACGATGAGCTTGATCCCATAAGTCAAGCTTTAGCATAGTCAGACTTCAGAAAACCCGCTAATGTTAAAGATTTATCCCTTGGTACAGTTAGTTGCTCAGATTTGGCACGGTGGGAGCCAGTATGGTCCAGAAATCAACACAACCACACCGTCCTGTTGGCACAGCAGAGCAGTGGCATTGCCTAGGAACTTGAGCCGGCGTATCCAAATGGAGCTGCAGTCCCCATCACGGCCACGTGTTACCGTCCTCCACCACGCAACACAGACAGGCCCAGAGATTCACAGGAAAGTCGTTGATCTGGCCCAGGAAGTATATTCTTTACATTTCTGAGGTGGGTTATTTTAAACAAGAAGCTGTGTTTATTTAAAAAAGCAAAATGTTGCTTCAGTTTCTTTCCCTTTTAAAAAGAAGTTGGGAAGAGGAGCATCCTGGAAGAGACCCATTTGCTGTCACTGCAGCTGCACGTGTAGGCATAGCAGAGCAGCATAAATTCCCGACTGCTGGGAAAGGTGCCACCGAGCAGCTTCTGTGAGCTGTTGAAATCAGGCTTGTGTTGCTTCTGCATCAATTTTTCTTTCACTCGCTCATCCCTGTAAATCAAAATGAAGAGCTCACAGACTATAAAATATATTTTGCATTGTTTATTACATAACACCGCTATATTGAGATACGCTAATCAAATAACCTGGGTTGGTCTTTATTTTCAATGGAATGGACAAAGAGCATCCTTAACGTCTTCAGGAGAACACCTCAAATGCCTGACATAGGAGTGAGTGGTGAGTGGCACTGACAGGTTCTGCAGAGATGGGCCTCCAATCTCACAGTGAGATAAAAGGGTGCCAGCATTTACTGCTCAGGAGGCTGTCAATTAATAACCAGATAACAGGTATATTTTTGACTGGTGTTTGACATTTACATTACCTCCAAGTTAGGGAGAAAGGGAGCCTTTCAGCTCGAAAATTCTTTTCAGTCCGTTAAAAAAACCAAAGTTTTATTTTCAACTAACTGAATGTGCTGATGAAGCTCAACTTAGTTGCACTTATCGCTACTGTTTCTATTAAATAGACATAGCTCACTGTGATTTAACTATAAAACATTTGCATCTTACTGAGAAATCTTCATTAATCACTTCCTCTCTTCACACTGAAACAGCTATGATAATCAATTCTTATTTGCACAGCTGTGATATGAATAATTTTTAAATTTTGCTGTAATTGTTTTTCTGTTCTGCTGAAAAATGGCTTCAGAGAACTAAGGGTTTTTCTCACATATATATGGCACATACGTACAAGAATGGCCAATTGTTATTTGGAATACTTAATTACATAAAATTCTGCTGTGGAAATGAAGATTAAGTCTGCTCTCCATTTTCTGGCTTTGCACACTGCTTAAAAGATTAAAATCTGCCTTTGTCCAAATATATGGAAATAGAGTTTTGAAAAGTGTGTATTGACTCCTTGTGACTTGCACATAGCTAAGGTACCAAAGCAAAGGGAAGATGGATAAATATGCAAAAGATTTTATAAGGAAATATAATGTATTTCTTTCTAAAGGGCAATCAGAACTGCATCTTAAGCAACGGGTGCAGCTGCCCAAAGAGGTTGTGGAGGTGCCATCCTTGGATTTTTTCAAGACTTGACTGGACCTCAGAGCTGACCCAGCTCTGAGCAGGAGGTTGGACTAGAGATATCTGGAGCGGCCTTCCAACTTCATTTAGCCTGTCCATTATCCTAAATTTTAAGCACCTAATAAAACAGCAATCCAAATCTGAGAGAGATAGATGTCTTTGCAAGGACATCCCTTCTGTCTCATGGAGATCTCTGAATTTAAGCAGAAGGATAAAAACTGGACAAACTATCTTCTGTAGTTCACCACAGATTAATTATCTGACCTTTGATTAAGAGCTACTTCTTTATCTTGCCATTGATTTCAAAACTAATTGTATTTCCATAACCAGTCACAACAAACTTAAGCAAATGTAGCTGCCCAAGGAGTATAAACCCCAAGATACAGAGGCTCCAACCCCTGGCTGAAACTGCAGATCAACAAGGTAAGAGCCTGCTAGCCTGGGCACACAAAGAGAATTGAGTAACGTGTTAGAAGACCCCAGCCCAAAAATCACCATTGGACTAAAAGAGGCTTGAGGGGCGGGTGTGTGGATCACAAGGTTGTTAACTGCCCACGTATTTCTTTGTTCATGGACCCCTCTCTTTAGAGGCACTAGTCTATCCTTGTTGCTGCACCTTCCAATTAAATTAATTACTTTTTAAAAAAAAAAAAAACAACAACGCCTGAGTCTCTGCTGCGGGAAACCCAGGGCCGAGCCTGAAGGAGGAGGCAGCAGGCCCCAGAGTAAGTGAGGGCGTGCGACACCATGACTACTGTGTGAATGCCCGGCCAGCGGCCTCTCCTTTAGCAGGAAACCTAGAGACACCCTATCCGAAACTCCCACTTATAAAACAACACGAGAATTTTTAAAAAAAAAAATAACGGAACTGCCCCGGTTACCGGCTGAGGGACTTCCCGCCCCGCCTGAGGGAGACGGCGCAACCACCGCTCCCGCGCTTGCGCGGGGGCGCGAGCCGAGCCGAGCCGAGCCGAGCCGAGCCGAGCCGAGCCGAGCCGAGCCGAGC
>JAOXJM010000001.1:155625023-155635591 GCA_026413425.1 Tringa solitaria
AGCCGAGCCGAGCCGAGCCGAGCCGAGCCGAGCCGAGCCGAGCCGAGCCGAGCCGCCCCGCCCCCAGCGCCGCGTGTCACCGCGCTAGCCTGGCTGGCCCCGCTATTTACTTGGCGTCATCCTCTGATTGGACCCCGGGCTGACCAATAGCCCCACGACTAGGGCACAGCGCAGCCACTGGGAGCGAGGTAGAGACCGTCGTGGGCGGGGCCGCGCACGCTGAGGCTGAGGGGGTGGCGGCGGGAGCTCTGAGCGCCCCTCGCCGCCTTGTCCTCCTCATGGCCGGCTGGTGGCTGCCGCCGCTGCCGGCCCTCCTCCTCGCTCTCCTGTGTGCCCGGCCCTGCCCTTGCGGCAGGGCTCCGGCCTCCTCCCAGGCCGTGACGGCCCGCTTGGCGGCGAAGTGGCCGGCGACGCCGCTGCTGCTGGAGGCGAGGTGCGTGCAGCCGCCTCCTCCTCCTCCTCATCTTCCTCCTCCTGCTGCTGCCCTTCCCCGGCTGCTGCGGGAACCGGGAGCGGCGGTGATGCCTCTCCTGGCGGTCTAGTAGGGGGCGGGGGTGCCTGACTGAGGGGGCGGGAGGAGGGAGCCCCTTCTCTCGGCGGGGAGGGAGGTGGGCTCTGGGAAAGGGAGGGGCTGCGTTTCTCTCTTCCTCTGTCAGAGGGCGCGTTCAAGTCCTCCTTTGGTACAAGGCTTCGCTGTTTTCTCCCTTTGTAAAGCGCCTACGGGGGCTGCCGACGGGCTTTCCCAGGTTTTCAGTGTGCGGTTTCGGTTGCTTTGTGTTCAGCCTGGGATGTTGTGCAGATTAGTTGGAGGAGATGCAACGGGCTGATCTGCACAATCCCTGCCTTCTGCTCACTAACGGTACCTCTTCCTCTCCCCCCAGTTAGTTTCCTCTCGCTCGTGAATGAAATAGCGATGTATAAAGGGATTAGCGAAGATGCTAAGCTGTAGTAGTAAGGCATACCTATTTTTTTCTCTTCTGGAAAGGTATTGTTAACTTAAAATTTCAAAATTGGAAGTGAAAATATTTTCCAGTATCACGTGTTTGTGGCTCACCTGCCAGTTTGGTTTTAAATCTTTTTGTTGTTTTGCTTTTAAAGTTATTTGCTGCTGTTTATAGAACTCCCGTGAAAGGGAGGACTGCAGGCTTGTATGATCAAAGGAGCGGCAAACTTCCAAAGTAAAGTCTAGAAAACAGTACACTCATGCCAGCAAGTAGATCTTTTTGATAGACATCCAGGGGGAAACAACTGATGTTCCCTTAAAAAAACCCCACGAAACTAAAAGGTGTTGCCAGTAAGTGGAAGAATGGTATTTGGAATAAAGCAAACCTTACCTTCTATGTTTTTGTAAGGACTAACCAATTTTTGGAAGTGTTCTGGAGACTGGGGACCTCTTCTGCATAGCAAAGTAGACGTTGTCATTTAATTAAAAACTATTACCTGACAGAGTGTGTGTTCTCATTTGTATATTTAGCCACTATTAAATAAAGTTTGTGTGCTGAGTTGACTGTAACTGTATATTGGAATACCTGTGGAAAAATAAAGTGAAAAATTATGTTTATTTCTGTATTGGAGAATAGTCTGCTTGCTTTACAGCTCCCATTATTGAGTTCAGATTGGTAGTATTTTGTTCAAAATTTCTTTTAAACAAAATATATCCCTGTTCAGTGTTCATGCTGCAGAGATGTTAGGTGGTCATTTGAATATTTAATACTTGGTTGTTGCTGAGTACTTGTTATTTTTAACAACTGAAGATTTTTACTATGGTACATCTTTGGACAAAATCAACCTATGGACAATTCATTTTTATTTTTGAACAGTGAATTTATTGCAGAAGATGGTAATGAGAAGTTTTGGCAGTTCTTGGAAACAGTACGGGAATTAACAGTTTATAAACAAGGAGGTAAGTTAAACAGCATGCTAGTTTTAATATATTACCTTGCCGTGTATTTAACTTTCAAGCATCAAGCTAACACATTAACTAGTTCCAATCAGGTAAAGCCTAACTCTTCCGCTATTGCTTACTGGGTAGATTTCTTTGAGAAAGTTGTAGCATGTTTTCCCCTAGGAGCTCTACCTCCAGAGGAACTCTAAAAGCAGGGAAGAGGTGACAGACTGAACTGCTGTTACAGTATGGAACAGAAGTGTAAAGATTACCAGATAGCTACCTTCTTCTGTGACTCAGCAAGAGTTTATAGGATATTCAATGTTTTGTGTAAGATGTATGTTTTAATGGAGAGAAACCCACAAATAACTAAAATGAGAGTGCTAGCTAAAGGAAAAAATTAAAAGAATGGCCAAAAAAAGTTTTAATACTTGTAGGTGGCATAGAGGTTTAAGGTATTTGTCAGGGATTCTTGTCAACAGAGAGTTGCATTAAATTTTTATGCCTGAGAAGGCCGACTACATTCTAGGAGTGTAGCCAGCAGGTCAAAAAAAGTGAATATTCCACTGTACGTGGCACTTGTAAGACTGCCTTTGGAGTATGGGCCCCAGATTGGGGCTCCCTGTAAAAAGAAAGACAAAACATACTGGAGTGAGTCTAGGGAGAGGATCACCACAGTGGCTTGGTAACCCGGAGCAGATTTCTGAGGACTGACTGGGAGAACTGGATTTTACTCAACCTGAGGAAGAGAGGAGAAAGGAGACACCTCATGTCTTCCGCTTTTTATGAGGAAGGTGTAGAGAAGGTGAAATCAGACCTTTCTTGAAGGTACACAGTAATAAAAAAAGGAATGGGCACAAGTTGAAACATGGAGATTTCGGTTAGATACTAAGGAAAATGTTTCTGCTGTGGGGTTGGGTAAACATTAGAACAGGCTGCCCCAGGTGGCTGTTGAACCTCCGTTCTTGGAGATAATCAAAACCCTGCTGCGTGAGGCCCTGAGGAGCCTAGTCTAGAACTGAAATTAGATCTTCTCTAAGTAAAAGTTTGGTTGAGGTGACCTCCAGAAGTCACTTTAGTCTTGAATTGTTCTTTCTTTTTTTGTGTGAGTAGTTTAGCTACAGCTGATACTGTCTTGAAGAGTGATGTACTAGATGGTATGTCAGAGGTTTTTGTCAGCCATTTCTTGTCTGCTTGCTTGGACCAACTTCCCAAGAAAGGTGAACTGTTACTTACTATTAGTAAGATGCTTACTTCTAGTTTTACAGGTGTCTGTTGAAATTTACTGTTAGCTGCATACTTTACCTATTTTACCTGGATAAACTCTGTGTGATTGAGAATAAGTATGTTACCAGTAGGATGATCTGCATGGTCTTTCTTGCCAATAAAGTATTATAGTAGTGGGGAACCTTAAGAATGCATTAAAATAATACTTTAAGCATACTAAGCAATCGATGTGTGTATGTTTATTTATCATTATGGCAAGCAAACTCTTTTTATAATGCAGGAAAACTGAAAAGTTTTGGCACCACATGGTTTTCTTAAAAGTCAATTCATAGTTGGGGTAGTGTTATAAAAGCAAACCAATGCTCTTTATGAACAGGATGGGAAGGAAAGATTCAGTTTTAGAGGAAAAAACAGTTATTTAATGACAAAATCACATCAATTTTGAATCTTCCAACTTGAGAGCATCTTACAGAAGTCAACATACTAAGGGTGAAATAGAAATATGAACATAAGATGTATACAGCAATAGTTAAGCCACTTCCATTAGGGAAGTCTGCATTAGACGTTGACAATGAAATGGTCAGCTAGAGTGAGGGATACTGATGTAATGGTGTGGCACTGTTACTGCGAAGTGCGTAATAGTATACGTCTGAGGAGAAGTTGGTTTTCTAGGTGGTGTGGAATGGGTTCTCTCTTAGCTGTTGCATGTCAAGACATGCAGAGATAGAGGGATGTTCATGATAAATTAAGGCTGAAGTAACAAAAACTACTTCAGCAAATCAAAGGATCTGGCTTCAAAAGGGATTGGTTGGGGTAATTGACTTCTTTATTCTGCTCTGGACGATACCAAGAGTAGATAGGGTGGATAACTGGCAAATTGTTGGTTTTTAAATAGAAATGCTTTCATAGAAGGTAAGGAATTACTAGATTTGAAGCTGAAAAACTGGGTTTATAGGAGAACTGGATGATAGATTTGTATTGCAACCTATTTCAGCAGTATTAAAGCTAAAACTTAAAAAATCAAATATGGTGGCTTTTGTGTTTTCTGGTTTTTGTTTTTTTTTTTGTTTTTTTTTTTTAAATCGTCCCTTGGATGATTTCCAATCCATTGCTTATCCATTCTGAAAACTTGTTATTATAAATTTAGAATAATCAAATCAACATATGTTGTTAACTTGCTCATTTAAAATATTCAGCTGTAGCAAATTAGGTCTTGTAATGGTCTGTGTAGCTATGATATATGTAGCAATTTAGTGGACTTGATAGGAACAATGTATGTGGAATTTGGTAAAGCATTTAGTCTGGTGATGTATTTGGTGGTTGTAACATTTTCTTTAATATGAACTCATATCAACTTGGGTGTCATTAAGATTATACACTGTGAAAAACATGAAAAAGTTAATGATGGGATACACTATATAAATTAGAGTGAGGTCTTCAGATAGCATGGACAACATTGTGTATGTCTACTTAACATGCAACGTATCTTCCACAAGCCTGGTGGCAAGTTTGGAAATGCCAGTAATGCTACTTTGGTCTCCATGTATGTTATGAAGTAACGAAATCTACAAAAACTTCATATTAAAAACAGCACAGTTACAAACCACTGAAGATTGCATTTTAAACTTGCTGCTACTGCTTTTATATCTCAAAAGGTTAATTTAGGAACACCAAATGAAGGTAAGTAGCCAGTTCCCTGCTGACTAATTACAACTTGAGTGTTTACTGACTTCCCAAGTGGTTCAGTTTTATATATTGAATTTTCAGCAGCCCTTTAAATACATATTGAAAAAACAAACCACAAACTTCACACAAACATACTAATAGGGAAACTATTTTCTCTGAAAAAAATATAACAGTATATTACATAACAACAACAATCATGCAAATTATTTGTTGTCATCTAGAAGACATTATTCACAACTGAATTAGATAAGTATTTTTAACATGCGTATCAACATTAAAGATTCAAGAGGAATCGGTTTTACAAGCTTGGCACTTCTATAATAATCATGCCATAAAATATTCCCTCTCTACCAGGATATTCCTTGAATGTCATAAGGATTTGACTGGCCAGTGATTGCTTGAACTGCTGTTTCCTGAGATCTCTAATTTCCTGGCTGATCTATGGGTACTAATCTATGCTGTTGGAACAATCCCCGTACTCCTGTCCCTCAAAATAATGATCCCAGCACCCTGTACTCTTCTGACTAATTGTGTGTCTTATGTTTACTCTCCATACCTCCTGCACTTCAGCACTTTGAACTCTCCTGCAGGCCACCAGCGTATATTCAGATTAATTTTGTGCTGCCTGCACATGGGATCTGAGGAGCTGTGATTTCGACCTTTATTTTCCTTTTGTGACCATCCTTGTAATCTCCCTTTAATTATTTTTAATCTACCTGTGATGCGAGATACTGCTGTAGTTTGTGGATAGTAAATGTCAATGTTTAAACGTGTCTGCTTGCTTAGCTGTTCAGTTCTTGTAGTCAATCTAATCAATCTGGCCACAGGAGCTGAGAGAGCTATTCAGCTGACAAATTTAGGCATCTTTAGAGTGAGTTAAATAGCTTTTCAAGTTCTGCTGGCTGCTGGGCTGGGCTGCTTGGCTAGAATGGGATTTTTACAGATACATAGCTCATAAACATGCATTCGGATGGCTGAAATCTGGAGCTGTATCCTATTAATGTTGTCTCACTTATTTATTTTGAAATCAACTTTGTTAATGAATTTAGTGGTATTATGCTATCATGCAGCATTTTATGACCAGAAACATCTGTTTCTCTATGGTTCCCTGTAACATCCGAAGAAATTTAATATGAATTAATACGACTTTTACTCTTTGGCGTAGAGTGCAGTGTTAAAATGTGCCTGGAAGGCAAGTAATTATAAAGTTCCAAGGAGGAAATAGTGCGTGAAAATAATTTTGAAAACTGAAACCATAGTTCTGTATGTAATAAACTTTAAAAAGTATTGTTGCATTAGGTGTATCATATAGCATTTGATGTAGAGTAATTAATCTTGCTGAAGTTTGAAGTACAGTTGTAGTCTGAAGCTGCCAGTGTAAATGTGGTAGGAATGGATGCACAATTTGATAAACATAACCTTGTCGATATGCTATACAATCATTTTTGAAGGCACATGACAAATATTATCTTTTCTTTCCTTATTAAAATAATTCTTGTCTTAATCACCTTCCAGAGCAAAAATGTCAGCTGTTTTCCAGAACTGAAAACACAGCTGGAATTTGTAAGCCAAAGAATTTAACGACTTGTGGTAAAAATGTTTTTATTGAGGCAGTATCTTTAGAATTGCATATTTAATAACTCTTTATTGTGTTCAATAGGATGTTATTTGGGGCTGAGCGGAGAGGCAGAAATTTTGGATGGAATTTTTATTTTTGTAGAGATGCTGTGAGGAAAATTTTAAAGTATAGTTATTGCAAAGACATTTCAATCTGGAAGTATTTGCCACTTCCAAAATTTTTACATTCACTGCTTGGAATGTGTGAAGCCAAAATTATCTCGTTTGAGTTCTACCAGAGCTACGTGTAGGGTTAGAAAACATAGAAGAGATGGGGTTTTTGTCCATTGAACTTAATGTTAGATGATAATGATCATGTACATTTTATGGGAAGGCAGCTTTCTGGAAATGCAGGTCATACCCTTTGGTAATCATAGATTATTTTTTTTTCTAGTGAATTACAGCAAACTCAGCCTTTCTAAATAATGAATTTTAAGAAGGAGGAAAAGGTAGACATGAGATCCTAGAGGCTTTAAGGACAAAAGAAGGTTATGGGTTGTAAAGGAGAGTGAGAGGATAGGAAGTGCTTAGTTATGAAAATTGCATACAGAGCTGCTGGGAGCAGTTAATGAATATTTCCAAAACTGTGGCCTATAGGGTTATTATATGTGATCTAATGTTTTGCTGGAATCTAGGCCATGGTGAGAGAATGGCATTTTGATTGCTGCACTCATCATTTGATACAAGTCCTTCTGAGATCTGCTGCAGCTGGGGCAGATAAAAGCTGGCAGGTTAAATCATCTGGGGTGATTTTTCACAGTGTTTAAAAAAAAAAAAATAATTGATGACTCTTTGGACCCCTAAAGCAGTTTCCTCCTGGGAAGATCATTCCACTTTCACAGCAAGAGCACCTTTAACATAAGGTGTTGACCTAAGAACACAGATTCAAGTTGGACAGCTTGAATGGTTCCTCCCTGCAATTCACTTTCCCTTTGCTGTAGGTTTTTACTTTTATAGAAGAATATTTGAATTACACATTAGAAAGTTCTTGAACCACTGCAGTTTCCAGGTAGTACCTTATCAGTGAAGTAAAATGCATGCTAACTACATAGGTATGGGGGGTTTTGTCCCATAAGTTGGCAATTCTGGACTGCTTCACATGTGTTTCATCAGCCGCTCCTGCGGATGAGCAAGCTCTGGAAGAGGGATGGTGCACAAGGCTTGGTATGGTTACAGCTTTTGTTCTGTGACTCTTAATTTGTTTGTGTTGAAGAATATCATACAGTACAATGTATGCAGACCAATTTAAAATTTTGGTGAGCAGTATTCCTTAAACAGATGCATGTCTATTTTACAACTTGAAAAAACAATATTACAACTTCTTTCTAGTTAGGCTTCTTTGCCTCACAGTCCAAGGACAGCATGACTGTATGTCTCTAGAAGAAGAAGAAATGAAGGTTAATTATTTCCAACAAACGTTCTTTATAATCACTTCTGTCATTTCCAGATGCCGTCCACCTTCTTACTTGGACTCCTAATTTTGGCCTTGACAAAGTGAGATACGCAGGGAGAAGGGATGCCAGTTCGCATGTTGCGTCCATTCTCATATTCTTGCTTGTCTGTCCTTAAGGAAATAGGATATGTGAGCGTAGCATAAAGAATGTCACCTTTAGAACATTTTTATTTATGTAAGTTGTATGATTGGTGTGTTCCAAGACTAGATTTGAGGAAATAATGTGTAAATTAATGCCGGTTGAAAGTAAGTAACCTTCAGAATTTGTGTTAAAAGGCTAGCATAATCTTGACAAGTAGAAATAGATGAATAAGCTTTATTCAAGACTTTCCATTTGAGTCTGTAGAGAGACATTATTGTCGAGTCGATTTTTACATTGCTGAAAACTTAGATGTTAACTAGTGCTATTGCACTCACTTTTGTTGTATTTATGTTGCATTAGGCCTTTAGAATTGGTAGTAAAGGAAACAATTATCAGCAGACAACATTCAAGACTTTTGATCTGCCCTGCAGCGCTAACATAATATTTGCCTATTATGTAGCACAGGTAGATATGCCACCTCATTCATGGCTAAATACCAAATGTGTCTTTTTTTCTCTTCTTCAACAGATTCAGAGCATTCCTATTACAATTTAATCTTGAAGAAAGCAGGACAATTTTTATCCAATTTGCAGATCAATCTGTTGAAGTTTGCACTCTCCATACGGGCGTATTCTCCAACTGTTCAGATGTTTCAGCAGGTGATTGTATTATCTGATATATTTGGTACATGATGTTGTGGTATTTTGGCTGCAGAGTGAAGAATGTTCATTATTACAGTTCAGTAAAATATATCCTGACATTATTTAGACTCAAACATGATTCATTTATAAAGGTGATATTTTATGAGCTGGTTATATTGACAGGAACAAATATTCATGTTTAATTGTATGGATAGCATTTTTAGGGGAGAATTTTTTGAATTGTTCACTTTTAAAATTCAGGTTGCTTTAAATAAAACCTATGGGAATTCAGATATTCCCAACGTAGGAAATTTCCTGTAGATTCAAGTCATTTATATTTGTGGACTTCTCCTCTCTATCATTATATTAGTATTTGAAAAGTTGGAGGGATAGAATAGTCAAATACCTGCTTTGTTAATGAAAAAGCAGGTGGGCATATATTCACTGTGCCTCTAGCCTACAGCTGACTCTGCTCCTTTTAGCAATGCTACCTTCAAGGTTAAGTGAGAAATCCATGTTTCTGAAAGGTAATAAGCTGTAATAAAGTGAAGTTTTTTTGCAGGTATTCTCTGGAGGAATACCATCATCTCAGACTCATAAATTTTCATTTTTATCTTTCAGCTTGTGAATCCAGAGTCATTGATATGCAGTCATATGATTCCCACTTTACATGGGAATAGCTGAATAGAGTTTTTAAAAAAAAAAAGATGGGGGGGATGGGAAGGAGAAAGAAAGAACCAAAAATTGACATTAATTATTTGGGATTTAGTGGTTAGCAGTCAAATCTTTGTGCATTACCATGATTGCTGATAGTGACTAAAAAATAGCATACAGGCTGTGGTTTCAGCTTGAAATTTCTCAACCCTGTCTTAAAGAACATAATTGGACTTGCATTTTCTGGAGCATAACTGCATTTGATAGACTACATCTTACAGGGGTTATAAGGTCTTAATCTTCTAATATTTTCCATTACTTTTTTCACATGTACCCAGCTTTGAATGGGCTTAATTAGAAACATAACTCAATGGCAGCTGTTGAGTTATTTTAATCAAAGGGATGAGAGTTTAAGTTGAAGTGCAATCAAAGCATTCTGGTTGAGTATAATTGTTGAAATATTAGATTGCAGCTGATGAACCTCCACCAGAAGGCTGCAGTGCATTTGTGGTTATCCATGAGAAGCAGACCTGTAAGACTAATGAAATAAAAAAGCTGCTGAAGAAGGCTACTAAGAGGTAAATGTAATGATCTGTTTTAAGAGGAAAAATAGATTACTAAAGAGGAGAATGTATTATTGCAATACGCTTGTAGTATTTCGAAATGTTGTGTTCTACTTGGTAAGACCAAGCCCATAAATCTCTGTTTACTGGATATTGAATGACGATCATTTAAAGTATATGTTATTTTAAGTTACTTTGGGTATTTAAATATTTTAAACACTTTCTGCTGTAAGAATTCATCAATTATAAATCAAAGTAGGGATTTAAAATAAAATCATAGAGCTTTGCTCCTCAAAACACATGGACAATTTTGTAATTCTTCCCATTTTTTTGATATGGAATAGTCAAGTTTAAGTTACAGTGTACTTTCTATAGAAGCTTACCATTTAATGCATCTGAGGTAGTACTTCTGCTGACAGACCTTTCTACGTAGTCATTGCTGCTGCATTTGAGGTTTTCTTGATGGTAAGGGCTTGTCACAGGAGTGGAAGAGGAGTCTGCCTCAACTGATGCAATGTTTCCTCACCTTGTGCTAGACTTTGAACTATCAAGTCCATCCACAGGCTTTGTTCTGTGGAAACTAGCATTGGCCCAGAATGAATTTGGGCCATAAATAATGTAGAACCTATCAAAATAACAAATCATGGAATTGTTGGAGTTGAAAGGGACATTCTAGAGACCATCTAGTCCAACTCCCCTGCCAAGGCAGGATTGCCCAGAGCACGTTACTCAGGACTGCATCCAGGCGGGTCTTGAAAAT
>JAOXJM010000001.1:155666561-155679194 GCA_026413425.1 Tringa solitaria
AATTGGATTTGTTTTCATTTTAAGTACTAAAGAAGAAATTGATGGAAATGAAGATGCTGGAATAGCTCTTTGGAGAACTTTGAATTACATTGCAGAGGAATCTGACACCTCTCAAGCCTTTACCTCAATCATTAATGTTAGTTCTTTCACAAGAAACCACCTCTTTTTTTTTTCTTTTTTGTTTTTTTTAAACTTGTTACTTTTCCATATAGTTAGTATTTTGCTACCTTGTCACAACATGATACATTTGCATTTACTTTGCATGGAAACAAACTATTATAAACATGTATAGCATTAATATGCTACGGAATGAAGCTACTAGTGTTAGGAGCTGACACGCATGACTATTATCTATGACCAAATCATAAAATATCAATTCGCAACTTGCTTTTTTAAATGTTGTGTTTCTCTATTTGCTTTGTTTCATAATATAAAAAGGAGATGATAAATATAATTAAAAGATAACAAAAACAGAATCAGTGAAATACCGGTTTGAGATATTCAGCATTATAGAGACAAATTTACTGTTCCTTGTTTGAAAAGAAATGGATGGAATAATTTTCACTTCAGTTTTTTTTTATGTGTTTGATGGAAGTAATAAAAATCTTATGCTATGAAATAAAATAGCATTGGTAAGAAAAAATTACCACTGTAAGAAAAAGTGTCCCTGACTAATTCAGGCTTGGATTCATCCCATATAGATTCAGGTAACTTTGCATGGTTAGGTAGCTTATAGTAAGAATTTAGATTTGTTCTCTAATCAGTGGAGTGAAATAACCTTTCACGTTCAGCTCACATAAGTGAATTTAGTTTGCCACTTCAGATTTAGACTAAAGGCATAATAATAGATTAATCAAAACAGTGTTCTGATGAAAGATTGAGCATATTTGCAATGGTGATAATTACTAAAGCAATATAAAAACTGCAATATAGCAATAAAAGCAATATAAAAGTATACTGATATAAAAATTATTACAGCACTGTAAAAAGGTGAAATTTACTTTATTGTTTATTTATTTTATTAAATACGATTGGAAATGTATTATATTTTACTTATTTCTTTCTGTTATAATTTTTACAGATGTACCATGAAGTGAAAGATGGAAATGTTCTAACAGTAAAACATGTGAAAGATCTTCTTAGAAGAGAATACCCCCATGCTGATGCTCAGAGTATACTAGGTATTCATTCTGAATACGATGAAGGGAGGAAGGTATGTTGAGAGCAAAGTGGTAAGAAATATTGCAGTACACAATTAATTGCATTTACCAAGCTGAAAGATTGCAAGATGTTCAAGTACATAAATACAGTAGCTTTGAGTTAAATTTTTCTTCAGCTGCTATTCAGCAATTAGTGGAAATCTTGAAAGGATTTCTGCATTACTACTCTCATTATTAAAAGCCTCCTGCTTTCAGGAGCATGAGTGGTTTTTTTTCTAGTAAGCATGTCAAGGAGTCACTCTTGCACTGTAGGTGTTGTTTACCTGAGTCTTCTGGGTGAGGAGCTGAAGCTTGTCTTCTAGGCAAATTGATGTTTCCTTTAATTGTTCTTTCTGGTTATAATTTCATTTGGGAAAGATAGCTATGGATTTTGATTTAAAGGCTATAGAGAAGACATGTTTTTATCTGTAATTGATTACGTAGACCATTTTCTGCTAAAATATATGTATAAAAATAGGTTTCCTTCATTTGTCTTCAGCCATGCCATTTCTACAATCTTGTGTTTCTGACACATGCCATCCACTTTATTTATTTCCTTTTTAAATTTATATTATGAAGGGTATTGTGATCCTTTAAAAAAGTGCATCTGGGGAGCCAGAAAAAAAAGCTGCTGTTTGCCTTATGCTGCTTGTTCCTCACTGAGTTGCCCGGAGGCTTTGCGAAGAAGGGCAGTTTGCATCTGCCCTGGAAAAAGCTGGATACACTTAGGGGAGAAAAGCTTCCCACAGAAAATATTAAAGGAAGAAAAGTAGATGGAGGTGCAGCGGGAGGAAGCCCCCTGTAGGAGCTTCCTACAGGAGGGACACTGTGAGACTGCGGTGAAGATCAGGGAGGAAACAGTGGGGCGACAGGAAGATGGAAGCTTGGATGGTGCCATGGAGTTTGTAGCCATTCAGACAGTGACACTGAAAGAAAGCATGAAAGGATACAGAATAGGAAAGGGGAATTACTTAAAATACATTTTTGTCTCTATTTGTATCACTGAATTTTCTCTGGGAAAAATAAGCATGTTCTGCTTTCTTATCAAATAAGACTTGGCCTCTGAAGATAAAAGCATTTTGGGAATGCTGTCTTTGAGGAAAAAGGTCTAGGTGTGATACACCTCAAGCTGTGACTGCCTCAAGGTCCTTCTCCAATGTTATTTACTTAATTTTTTTTTGCTAAAAATATTGAGGAAAATAAAATAAGATTTCTCAACAAGATGATAAAGCAAAAGTTTAAAACCCCATAGATAGATCTGTAATTTCTTGTGTCATTGTATTTGAGAAATGAGTCCCGTGTGTCCTGTTTAGTTTCCAGACGTTTCTTCTTCTTTTCCTGCTACTCATGAGAAGATGTGACAGTGAATAGTGCTTGGAGATTAAATTTCATTGTCTCTTGATATTAGTTTCATATTTTGATACAGCCAGCCACAGTCTGTTTAATCCTGTGATATTTCTGATATGATCAGGCAGGAGCAACCTTTTATAAAAAGACTGGCCTGGGTCCATTGCCTCAAGCTCTGTTTAATGGCGTGCCCTTTAACAGAGAAGAGATGGATGCTGCAGAGCTAGAGACAGTTGTTCTTCAGAGGATTATTGATGCCACCGGGTTCTTCCAGAGGGCAGTGTTCATGGTATGTTTAACATTTCTGAATGAAATAAGATGAAATATTTGGCAGTGGATTGTTTGAGTCATGTTTATATATTAATTATCTTATAATGAGATGTCTTGAAATTAATAACATGACAACTGAAATTACATTTCATTAATTTGCAGTCATGGTTTTGAAACAGTATAGTTAGATTATACAAGGTTGAAGGATCAACTAAGCCTGGAGTAATCATATGGAATTTTTCAACCAGAAACTGAGAATATAATGCAGTTGTTCATTGAAAAATGTCCATCTGGTATTTTGAAATACTGTCTATGTGATATTTATACATTTTTCGATTGAAAGTGTCCATAACTTTATGTCTGTAAAAGCTTTAAGCTCAGTTGAAAGATTATACAAATACTTGGTCTTTGTTTGTCTTAAATTAAATCTGTACTTATGTAATTTCTTTTCTCTTACTACAGGGTTTGTTAAATGATCATATAAATGCAATGGATTTTCTTATGGATCAGCACAATGTAGTTTCCCGTATAAACCCTACTATTCTTGGAGCAGAAAGAAGATACGTACATTTCAGATCCACATCTGGTAACTACTTTTCTTGGATTGGCTGTTGTTACAATTTTTATTTTCTTAAGTCTAACATGTTGTGTTTTACATTTTGCAGTTCCATTTGATGTGGAAGACTTCTCTACTTTCTCCTTTTTGGATTCACAAGATAAAAGTGCTGTAATTTCAGACAACATGAAGTATTTAACAAAAAAGGGTAATTAATTTTTTGTATGGGTTATACGTATATATGGGTATTAAAAGTTGTTGAAATTTGCCAGTAAAATATCCCAAGTAAGTATCCCAAGGATGCCATGTAAATGTTCCAGTATCTTCTTTCAGGAGCCAGGTCGTAACCTAATATTATTATACTAACTATCCTGTTATTATACTTATTTATTTTAAATTTTGTAGTTTTGAAATGGGAGGGCTAGTTGTTTTTTGTTTTACAGACATGAAATTAAAAAGTAAGACTTTTGCTGCTTTGAAAACAGATTCAGTTTTCATAGTGACATAGTTTTACTTAAGAATATTGAAAAGAGTCTTTTCAGTTTTCAAGTGACTTATTTGCAGCATTATCAACTCAAGACTTTATAGTCTTTGCGGTGTCTATACTAAAAATTAGGCATTTCTGCAGTTTAATAGATAATAGATTTTTTTTTCTTATTTGTTAGCATTCAGTATCTCTTTATTATTTTTCCTCTAGTTGATTTTTTAATTTTGGTGTCTGAATCTTTGTCTTCCTGTAGAAAAGAAAAAAATACATATATTCTGATAGATTATCACTCATTTATATATTTTACTTACTAAATTGCACAGTTTTTTTGCACACTTAAAATATTTTTCATGTACAATATTTGCTTTGCATATGCAAGTACTTTCCCCCTGAGTTAGGAGAAATGCTAATTACAACAGTGGAGATGTAATACTGCATGGAATTTTGCATTAGTCTGTACCTTGTTAACATCTAGGAGCAGATAGTTAACAACTGCTCATTTGCATCAGTCCATCAAGGTACAGAATAATCCTCTTAGCAGAGTGCTATTCTTTCAGTAATTATTACTTGGTGTTAACATAGTTCTTACTTATTCCATTATCAGAAAGAAATGCTATATTCTTACATTTCTTTGGAATAAAACTACTTGACTGCATTTGATTCTCTGTCGACAACCACAGGGATGTCCCAGCTAGTTGCCAGATGATGACTGGCCTTCAATCTGCAGGCTCATTTCTAAGATTCAGATATCTTCTGTAAAACCCATAACCTTTAAGATGGAATCTACATTTCAAATCTCTGTCCCCAGTGTGTTTCTTTAGACAACACTCAGTCATAACCTCTTCCTAGAATCTCACCAGAACCTTGTAAAATTCACATCTATATGTGTTACCTTTTAGGGGATATTTGACAGACCTGAGTAGACTGATATTCTTCTACAGATAATTTTGCAGAATTTTTCATGTACCATTGCTGTTGTATAAAGAATAAAGAACAGGAAGCTATAGACCAGGAAAAAGGGAAATTTTCTGTGTGTACACCTATACTGTAGTTTACTTTCTTTGGGCTGTCTTTGGTATATTCCCATTTTTGTCTGGAAATTGTAAGTTTTGCCCTGCCTTTGGTTGAAGGACTCTCCCTTTGCTGCCGGGGAAAGTGAATGGCCTAACTCGGGCATTCTTGTAACTACTTAATTCTTTTCATTTCTGGCTGTATGGCCAGCCTTCATCAAATGAGCCTCCATCAAATGTTCACACGAAACCTCTGGTAAAGCAGGTCTTGTTAATTGGAGTTGGCTTATTATTTAGGGGCCTCTTGTTTCAGTGGTACAATAGATGGGCTATTCTAGTGACTCTCTAATATTAATGTGATAAAGTACCTCCTAATAATTTTATTTCAATTCAGAAGACAAAAGATTTTCACGTGGCGAAGATTAGTCTTACAAGTGAATACAGTCTTACAGTCAGACATACACATAAACTTCAAAATCTCAAACAGAATTAATTCATTATTCATTCCTCATGTGAAGATTCTCCAGAATGTAAAGCCGGATTGTCTTAAATTTTCAGATGAAGATGCGTTTTATGCTGTTACTATGTGGATTATTGCTGATTTCGATAAGCCAGCTGGGAGACGACTGCTTTCTAATGCCTTGAAACACCTGGTGAGTTTTTAGCAGTTTTAATTAAAATAATTATTAGGGATAGGTTCTTAACAACACTGTGCACATTCAAAAAATAGGCTCTTAAGTAAAGTTGTAACAATATCTTTTTGTGAGTCAGGTGCAGACACACGAGACGGGACTTTCATTTTGCCTCTATTCTGCTGCAGCACTGGCACCTTACAGGCCTGTAAATAATGACTTGATTCGTGGACTCCTGATCCTGTAGACAAACTAGGATATTTAAAGGGTTCATTTCTTCCCAATTGCAGACCTTCTCCCATGAGGTAACCTGGCACGTTACCTGGGCCAGGGAAGTTGGGATAATGCCTGTTCATGTGAACCATTACGCAGTGTTCTCGTGTCCTGTGGCATAACTGTGGCTATGAAGAGACCATTTTTCCATGTACTGTTTGTATGCTTCTGAGACAGATCACAGGCTTTTTTTTTTTTTTTTCGCATTTTAATATGCTAAGAGGATCATCTGCATTTGAGTTTTGCTTATTTTTAAGTTCTTCAGTAGTAATAATAGAATTTAAAGTACACAAATAAATGTCATGTGAATATAAATGACAAAAAAACCTCAGTGCTGGGGAGTTGAGAAGAGTGATTAGACTGAAACTGGGAAAACATCTTGGTTTAATAATCAAGAATGAAATAGGAACCATCCTAAGGGAATTATAAAATCAGAGTATTGCAGAGAGCACGTGATATCAAGTATGTCCTAAAAAAAGGCTTAAAAATTTGCAAGGAGCGATATGCAGTACAGGTCCTTGTTGCAGGAAAAACATTTCATTTATCTGACCGGTAGATCTGTGCCCCAAGCCTGACTGATACATTGCTGCTGTAGTTTCAGTATTTCCCCCCTTCAGTGAGGAAAATAATACCCTAGTTGCCAGCACTAGGAAGCAAGAACTGTCTGGGCAATTCCCCATATTGTTAGTGAGGAGAATCCAGGAAAAGCACTGGAAAAAGCTGTTCTAAACAAGGTTTGTTGGATCTTCTATGAAATAACAGTTGAATTGATTATGTTCATTCTAATTTATACATTTGGTTTAGTTAAACTTCATTTTCAGTTGTACTGCTCGGTCTGATGATTTCCAAAGTTTTGAGACCAACAAAAACACAGTATTTTTTAAAAGTCTACTGATTTGTATAGAGATTCCCTACTCCTTTCTCTAGTCCTTTTTGTCTGTTGGGTCAGGGTCTAGTAGAATTTCTGAAAAGTGCAGAACTGGCACAGAAACCTCTTGTTCCAGACAAGAGTCTGGGAGGGGAAGTGGGCGAAGGGAACTTGCTTTTAACTAGTCCAGCTAATATATTATATATTATCTTGAAAAGTACTAATATATTTTAATGTCATTTGGAAAAAATAGGGATGTCTTGACTAGACTTCTCGATGTCATCTAGTTCAGCCTCCCACTGAGATTGGGACTATTGCCATCATTAGATCATTGACCTAATGACCACCATGAGGTCAGCTGGAGCTTTGCCCAAAGGAGTCCCAAAAATTTCCAAGGAGGCAACTCCATCCCTTCCCTTGATAATTCGCTCTGGTGTTGCACCACCTTCATAGTGTAGCTTTTCCTGCAAAGTCTGTGGCCATTAGCCCTCGTTGCACTGTTCGCCACTGCCAAGAAGAGTTCACCTCTTTCTTGTTTTTCACTCTCAGTAGTTGTTGTTGGCTATTTAGGGTTCTCCATAGCCTCCTCTTTGTCAGAGTGAGCAAGCCCAGCTTCTTCAGTTCCTCCTTATAGGCCTCTGACCATCTTGGTTAGCCCTTTGCTGAAGCCTGTTCAGCATCTCATCTTTACTGCACTGGGGCACCAGTGCACAGCAGTCTGAGTGCAGCCTCACAAGTACTGGGTAGAGGAGAATAAGAACTTCACTTGACCGGCTTGACGTGCATCTCCTGATGTAGCCTCGTTTGCCCTTGTCTTCTTCCCAGTGAGAGCATGCTTATCAGAAATAATTTAAAGTACACATTTCCAAGCTTTTAAAATAAGTGTTTTAACAAAACTTTTCTCAGGGGCTTAAAGTTTGCTGTTTACCTATGATGAATATCAGTGATTTCATCCCTTATTTTTGTATTCTTTACTGCAGTGGAGTCCATCTACCTTTTCTTCAGTTAGTGACACTACTTGATCATCACATTCTCTAGTAAAATTTAAGTGTCATCCCTGATTTCAGCAAGTGAAAGATTTTCCTGCTGAATAAAAGTGATAAGTGGGTAAATTTTCTTGTATTTATTTTATGCTTAGTTTGATAGTCTTTGAAAAATAGAAAAATATCTACCAAACCAATTCTGAAGTCTGTAAACAAACACTTGTGTGTGTCCTTTGTTAAAAATGAACTTCTGCAGAATGCTCAAAGGCAATTGTTCTATTGAAAAAAATCTTGTATTTCAAGTATGTATTACAGAATAGGTAAATCCTTACTAATAACACTTTTACTCCTAGCTGAAGTTCTGAATTAGGCATTGATGTGTGTTTTCTAAAGACAAGTAGCTGCAAAAAATTAAATACTTAAGGGCATTTCACAGAGTTATAATAGATATGAATACATTAGGTAACAGCAGATGGAACTGTAAAATTGTGTATTATTCTGTATTTTTCTTTGCAGAAAACAAGCAGTCATACACGAGTTGGGATTTTGAACAATCCTTCATCAAAAATAAAGGAAGATAACACAGCCATTGCAAGAGGAATTTTGACGGCTTTTCTAACTCAAAACAACAGCAGTTTAAAAAGTTTCCTAAGTAAACTCACTAAGGAAGAGACAGCAAAATCCCTTGCTGCTGGAACTAAAATTGCTAAATTCCTCACCCAAGTGAGTGCAAACTGATTTAGACTACTTCCTTTTTTATTTTACATATATTTAATTGTAAGGAGATGTTGTTGAGAGTAACAGTGTTTGATCAAATGCTGTGAACTTTATAAGCCTTACGTAGTTTCTGCTCAAACAGATTTGGATTTTTGTCGATTCTTGTGTGATGAAGAATAGAGAATTTAAAGGAAGAAAGTACAAGAGTACTGAAAAATATAGAGTACAGACACTGGATTGAGATAAAAATAGTTTAGTTTTTAATTGTTTGGGGGTTTTTTTTAAAGCTCTCTCCATAAAAATTACAGTATTAATGTTTGTCAAGAATTAACACTTCAGAAGTAACTGGTTTTACCTTACTTTTGTTGTTGTGAGCAGTAATAGACACAGACTGAAGTGGTTCAGGTTAATGAGCATTGTATACTTCTGGCCAACATATTCTGGTGTGTTTCTATGAAAATTCCTTGGTTTAAAATACTAATCTTGCTTATTTCAAAGCTTGCATATAGAGTAGAGATGAGTTACCAAATAGCAGCTGCAAACTACAGTTTTTTATTTCAGAAAGAGATGTAAATTGTAGTATTTTTTTAATAGGAAGATTTGGAAGATTAAGAGAACTCTATGGCACCATATTGAAAAAATAAGAGCATGACCCAAATCAGCTAATTATTTCATTGTCCAATAGATTTTGAAAGACATAGAAGTAGCTAGTTAAGCAATGTATGCATGTTAGTAATTTATTTTTTTATATTAATTGTCTGAATTACACTATTTGCTTAGTCTGTATATTTCTAATGAAGAAATTTGTATCAGTAGAGTTCAACATAGCAGGATAATTTTAACAGATGGGGTATAATGCCATTGTAAACATGGCAAAGTTCCAGCATTTTTTCCCACCTTGAACATTATTTGTTACATGTCTTGGTGGATGACATTGGCTTCCCCAAAACATGTCTAAGCTGTGTCAAATGCCTGTGTTAAAATTACTGTTAGGTTTTCAGAATAATATTATTTTTTTTAATACACCTTTTTTCTAAAGGTGAGAATACGGTTCAGTTGTTAACAGAGTGCTATTTTTGTGGAAATTTGTGCTAGATCTTAGAAAAAGTGTTTAATCTCAGGCTCAGATTTCCTCCTGTGGTTATTCACAGTTGGGTAAAAGCTGCACACTAGCTATTTGGAAGGCCATGGCTCCCCACAAATTGTCATAGTACTTACACTGAAGCTGAGAGTGTTGATTTATTTTGATTTCTGGTTACCACATAACTTGAAGAAAAATCTTTGCTTACCTCTGCTGTTACAAAATGTATTTTTGCTTAATCATTCTACCATCTCATGCTTTACCTTTGCTTTAGGGAATGGACGATGATGCTTTTGAGAAGAAGTACAACACTTTAGGACTGGATATAATTAAAACCCACCAGATGTTCTGCCAGGAGGTTCTTAAGCTGCTCCCTGGGCAAATGGCTATTGTGAGCAATGGCAGGGTAAGAAAGAAATTTAGTTATCTCAGTCTTTTTATAGGGACTTTTTACTTCCTGGAACTTCAGTTTCAAGCTAAAGAAAATGCACTGTATTGTTTTTCCACTTATTCAGCCTGTTGTTAGAGAATGATATGGATGTTTGCCTTGGCTTTTATTTTGTTTTACTCCTAATTTATTCATTAGCTCCATTCCATTGAAGCTACTATATACTTATGTCATTCCCACAGCTTTTTAAGACTTAATCTGACAACAGTCTCTAAATACGTTAATAGTTGACACATTATTAATGATATTTAAGAATAAATTTTGATCCCAAAGTTACCTGTATTTTACACATGTGGGATAGGATAAACTACTGCATATATAATAAAAAATAAATTACATTGACTGGAGTAGTTATTTCAAGCTATAAAACCTCTTATTGTTTATATACATTTAATTGTTCAACAATCTTAATTCTTAATGTTCAGATAAAAGTATAGTAGTGGGGTTTTTTTCAAGTTCATGTGTTTATGTCCTGAAACCAATAGCCTTAATTACAGTTAAGTGTGGCTATAGATGAACTGTGACTAAAAAAAAATACAATATTGAGTTCAATATTTAGTACTTGTTAATGACAGTCCATACCTTATATTACAAATACAATTTATACAAACTGCTCTTTGAGTTAACCCTTTTGTATTTTCTATTTATTGCTCCACCATTAGGAAGAAATAGAGATACTACACTGGCATCTCATTATGGGAAAATGTCTTTAAATTATATTCTTAATTACTCTTGTGCATCCTAAATGGCGTCTGAGATACAACTGGAATACTACTAACAAACCCACAGAAAGCACTTTTGTTGATGAAGCACAAAAGAATTATGTTGGCTTTTTTGTATCAACCCCCCCAACTAAATATGCAGTGTTATTATAGAAACCATTATTCATGTTTTTGCCTAAAAAAGCTCGAATAATGTCATGTTTTGAGGAAATATGTTTCTTAAAAATACTTGGATAAATTTGATAATATGTATTCATCTATCTAAAAGTGTATTTTCACTTTAAAAGATTACTTTCAAAAAAACCCATGGGATTAATTTCTATCCTTGCTATTTCAGCACTGAAGGCTTGTTTTTATGAGCAAACATTTTAAATTTTTTTCTAATTATGACTTCTACAAAATTAGCATGATCACACTGTGGTTTTCTCTATCTTATGCATCATTAATATTAATGAAAAATTAAAAAGTGGAATTTTGTTAGATAACCTCTCATTTCTAGAAAGCAGTTGAATTTTGGGAGAGAGGCATTCAGCACCAAACTTAAATCATGACACTGAGAGCCCTCTAGGCTCTTGAGGTTGACTCTCAAAGTCAGTTTACTCTGGTAGACTTCTGAGTAGGAAATCCAAACAACATCCTCAAAGCTATTTTCTGGGACTTCAAGACACCTTCTTTTCCTTCAGACACCAAAAAAATGTAGTAGTTCTGGGTTTTGTTTCTGCATATCCAGCATTTTTTCCTCTTCTTCCCTTTTCTCCATTCTCCTTTATCTGAGAAACCTTGGGAAGTTAAGATTGTGTTCACAGAATTAAACAACTAAAGAGTGCGGTAGGCAGATAGTAATTTGAATTTCAGTTTGAAATTATGTTCTTAAGAGAGTTTTTTTTTAAACTTAGATCTGTTATTTCTAAACAGTGTACTCCTTTACATAGGTTTGTGTAATGAAAAATATCATAGATATTTCCATCACAGCTGTTCTTTGTGATTGATAATTAACTCTAATTACTATAAAAAGCTAATTCTGCATAATTACTGTATAGCTTAGTGCTATATAGTTAATAATATTGGTGTATATAGGACTAGGAGTTGCATATTGAATATTGTGCATTAATTTAAAAAAATAGTATGTTTTTGCTTACAAAAGAAACTGTTGGGACATTCTCTGCTTAGTAACATTTTTTTTTCTGTCTAAGGTACTGGGTCCTTTAGATGAAAATGAATTCTATGCAGAAGACTTTAATTTGTTGGAAAAAATAACATACAGTACCTCAGCAGAGAAGATTAAAGCTGTTGTCAAAGAGATGGGAAACAGTAGTAAGAGGTAAAATTCTTTTGTATTTTGAGGCTTTATGATCTACTGCCTCGTTTATTGCCTGTTACAAATTCATAATCATTTTACATGGGAAATATGAACAAAGGTTCAAATATATAGTCACAGTACTTTTCATACTATATACTCATATATATATATATACCCTACATGCACTTAAAGTGGTGTTGTTTGTATGCTTATAAATTTACTATCCTCTTACTTAGTATCTGAGTACTTCTACATAGACAGCTTTAACAGTTCCTCATTTCCTTTCTAGCATTTCCCTGACAGACTTAATACACAACCTACTCAAACGCTTGCCCTATTTTCTAGAAGAAACGGCACACCTGCTAAATTTTCCATCACCTTTATGCTTGGCTAATTATCCTATTTAACATCGTTTTCCACTGTATATACAAACTATGTATGTTGCGTTTCAACTGCACATGTGACTTACCTTGCTGCTGACAGACTCTTTGGTGCCTCATGACAGGCTGAGAGAGTTGGGGTTGTTCAGCCTGGAGAAGAGGATGCTCTGGGAAGACCTTAGAGCAGCCTTCCAGTACCTAAAGGGGGCCTTCAGGAGAGATGGGGAGGGACTCTTGATCAGAGAGTGCAGTGACAGGACAAAGGCTAATGGTTTTTAACTGCAAGAGGGGAGATTTAGATTAGGTATCAGGAAGAAATTCTTTACAGTGAGGGTGGTGAGACACTGGAACAGGTTGCCC
>JAOXJM010000001.1:155679906-155690602 GCA_026413425.1 Tringa solitaria
CTCCCCGGAGCCTTCTCTTCTCCAGGCTGAACAACCCCAGCTCTCTCAGCCTGTCATGGCTTTACTCAAAGCTACAATTCTCCATAATGATCACTTTACAGAATCCAGGTTTGGAATGTGGCGTTTTAAATGTCCCTAATGCAGACAGACATAAATTAAAATGGGAATGTTTTACTCCTTTTCTAATGAAAACCAAATTATATGTGCCTTATTTAATACAGTGGCAGTGATTTGATTATGAAAATAGATGCCCTGCTGTCATCTTTGCCTAAAACAGAGATGAGACAAGATGCTGAATTACTCAAAGACCAGCACAGGTAAGTTCTGTCTCTCATGATAACATACTTGCAGTACTTTCATGTTAAAATTAGAATATACTGATGACTACATAAGGTCTTTGGGAACTTGAGTAAGCATTCCAGTTTTAAAAGAAGTGGTTGATTCTAGGGTTGTATGAGCAACCTGTTCATCTTTTCCTCTTTCTTAATAAATGAATTAGTAATACCCAATGAATTTCCAGCCTTATCTTTTGCTGAAAAAAAGTGATTACAGTTGCTGTGAATAGAAGTGGTGATCTGGAATTAGAAAACTTGGAGTGCATACATTGACCGATATGTTAGAAGTAGTATCACAGATTAGAGCTAATAGAAGCCCCCACTAATTTTCATTGCTGTGGGAAACTGTAGCATAACATTTTTTGTTTGTGGATCTTGAGTGGTATTGTCAAGGCTTATAACAGTTTGTGGCTTAGCAGCATCCTTCTTGACCACAGCTAAATACACAGCTAATACACCTAAATTACATTCAAATGCGAGTTCATAGGGCTCATTGGCATCTAATTCTTTAAGAAAAACTGAACAGATCAGCTAAATATTTACATTTGGCCAGCTCATATTAGTGTCATTAATGTACTTGTATGTTGGCTCCTTGTGTTTCTGTTCCTAGATTTAGAAAGTGAATAGGCCCTAAACGTTGTCTTTTGTTGTCGTTGTTAATGAATGAGACCTAAAATACCAAGATGTGCATCTGTGAATCCTGTCCTCTTTGTAATGCGAAATTATGTCACCGCCGGCACTTGTTAAATCTAATGATTCTAGATACTGGCGAAGGAAACTGTAAACTAGTGGCAAAAGGCCATTTTAAAAATTTGGTGTGTGTTTTCCTTTTACTTTGTTATGGGGCGTGTATTTAATCAATAACCAGTATGGAACTTTGTAGAGTAATGCGAAGTTTTTCATTGCTGTTCATGTTTAGCTTTCCTAGTGATATCACAGGGAGCAATAATGATTACTACTTGAAATGAGGGAAACGTCTTCATGAGCAGTAAAATCTAAAGTGCCTCTGATATTACAAATTCATGCCTAAAAATGTTTGTTAATTCCAGAAATTCAGAGTGTTCATATCACTTACTAATTTTTTTTAACAGTGTAGTAAAAGTCGATCCCCAACAGAATGAACCATTCTATGATATTATTGCTATTGTGGATCCATTGACAAGAGAAGCACAGAAGATGGCTCATTTATTGATTGTAAGATGGTGGTAATTTCTTTTAATTTGCGTATTTAATTTTTATGAAACTTTTTCTAATTTCCATGTACAGTGTGGTAAAGGAGTAAACAAAATTCAGGTATTTTTAAAAATACGTATTTAGTTATTTAATTTCATATTAAAAAGTTGTGAATGATCTAATTCGTCATTGTAACTACCTAATTTGCAATTAAAATTCAGATATCCCATGAACCAGTCCTCTTAAAAGTGAGTCCATAAATGCTCTTTATAGTCAATAGAAGGAAAGAAGGAGATCATCTGCGTAATATAGAGGGAAAGGATCTCCCATCTCAAAAATCTTAAGAGGCACATGCTTCTTTCCATTAAACCAAATCACCTTATTTTTCCAAGGTACCTAAATGAAGTGGTCTAAATCTGACCCGTAATATCATCATAAGAAGATTAGGCTATAAACCTTTCAGCTCTTGGAAGGGTATTTCTCAGTTGATTAATGCTACCAAGTATATCTAGAAGTCTTCCATTGTGTGCAGCTATTGATCATCTAAAGAGAAACTGTCCTAAAAACGTAGCTCCTAAAATGATTTTCTTTTTTCACTAGCTGCGGGATATCACTCTACCTCAGGTTCCTTTATAGTTTCCCATAAAAATGTAAATTTTGTCTTCTCTTTATGTTCTGTTACAATTCTGAAGCCTGTAACTTGATTTTTGCTGCATCCTGTTTTATCTTTTTCTCTGCAGTAATTATAGAAGTTTCATAAATTCTTACCTTGCTTTTTTCCCTCCCACTTTCATACCCTTTTGTGCTTTTTGTATCAAATGTTGAAGCATCCACTTTCTCCTCATACATAATATTGAAGCAAAGTTTAAAAATTCATAAAAATTCTGGTATTTCAAGACTCTGAAGTTCTAGTTTTTCTGTAGAACCAGATCCTTCATTTCATCATTCTTAGTTAAAATGAAAGCTTGATATTACTAAATGAAAATCGTTTAGGTTTGGAATTGACTGGAAACTCTCCCCATTCAGCCAGAAGTTCATATTATGGCAAGTTGCATCGAGGACCCTGTAGCTCAGATTGGAAGCCTCCACCTCCTGGTTAGACAGAACATGCATACATAAACAGCAAGGCTCAAACTCAAACTTCCTAAATGGATGCCTTTCTGATTATCTTGCTATAAATAGGTGACTTAAATACTGTAAATTTTAAGTACCGGTATATGTTTATATTCAAAGGATCTTTTTTTGAATACCATAATTGGGATGGTAGCTATTAAAAATTTCTGTAGTAACTGCCACAGCAAAGCACAAACTCTTGCCCAAGTCCATGTTGAATATGTCCACATTGTGATTTATTTTTTTTTCCCCTAGTGAAAGCACGCTATTATATTCCGTTGTGTCACTTAATAGTCACTTCAAAGAAATCTTGTTTGTTTTTTTAAAAATATAAGTGAAAAGCTACTCATATTAAATGGAATTGAAATTGAGGAAGAGTAAACTTTACTGCTTAGTCTGAGAAAGTGGAAATTTAAGGACAGAGGCAAGTTATGAGTCAGAGCATGAATGAGAGCAGGGCCAGGGCCTTTAACTGTTTTAAAAATAAATACAGGCTTGTATCATAAGAACTGTTCTGTATCCTCTCTAGAAGGAGGCAGGTAGAACTTTCCATATAACTTATGTTTTCCCTTTTTGAAAAAGTTTTGTCATAAACTTCAGCATTGAATATTTCCAGACAAGACAACAGTCACTGTCTACTGTAGATCTTTAAATACTAGCCATAACTTGATCATGGTTGGACCATGTCAGTTCTCAGCCGAATACATGGAACAGCTAACTAGTCCTAAAGTTATGAAGGTGGTCCCTAATCTGATGTGAAAAAAAAAAAAAAGTAGAAATTCCTTCTTCTAAAAATGAGTACAAAATTGAAGAATGTTGGCTTTATTCTGATGGTTCACCAAAACCAGCTGAAAAAATACGTGGTGCCAGTGAACAAGCTGCATGCCCTCTAGCCTAACTACTTTATTCCAGAAATATGTAATTCTCAGGATCATCTACTTTCTTTTTCTTGTTCCAGTTACTGTCAGTGAACTCAAATGTGGAGAGAAAAATCAAACTTTTTATTTTTTCCTGGCAATTATGTTCTGCTTTTATTTCCTTGTTCATTCTGTCTTCAGGGACAAACTCTTATTCCATCCCTAAAGTGATAGGAATCTCTGAAGGAACCCCATTATTTTGATAATCCAGTCTGATTTCCTATAAAACATGGCTCATAGGACTTCTTTTTATCAATTAACATTTGAAGTAAAAATTATTATTTTTTTTAATCTCAAGCTAATTTAAGTCTTATCAAGTGTTTGAGATCACAGCTCCTACAGAGCTTTTCCAGTGGCTAATTAACCTGACTGTGAAACTCAGACGTGGAATTGCAGATTTTTATTTAGCTCCATGCTGTAAGCATTCGTTCTTCTCATCTTTTTTGGCAGTTCTGTTGAAGATTCTATTATAAGAGTTTGTTTTCAGTGAGGATGCTTCATGTTATGGTGATGTTCACAAACAGTTCCAGGTGATTGGTTGAATAATCATGGTTTAGTGAGTTAATGCTTTTCAGATAAGTTGTGGTAACTTACAGTAAGCGTTTTGCAAAGCGACTGCACGACCAAAATAACACTTGCTCTCAAATAATTTTCAGTCATGTAAAACTGAAATAATTAACCTGTTTTTTTATGGTATGAAATACTCCATGAACTAAATTTCTGTGCCCTTCTTTGGATTTTCTGATTTAAAGTAACTGAACTCTTCAAATACCCTACTATAAAAGAGGCTTCCCAGTCTTGTAACCATTTTCATGTGTTGACTTGGATGTCCTGACTCTTAGCGTCGTCATGAGCCCTAAATAACAGAACCAAATTCAGTATTACAGAAGTTGCATTGTTAGAATACACAGAGATAATGCAGTCTTGTTTTATTTATTATTTCCTATTTAAATCCCTTTGAAATGTTAATTTAAAAAGGCATTATTCCTTTGGCTACAATACTATACTGAATTTCATGGTCAGCCGATGAAATAAGATGATACCTTAGACTTTTTCAAGATAATTTCATTCTACACACAGCAACCTATCAACGCAGACTGCTGAAATATCCTTCTTAGTAATGGGATGAGGTTTTTGCCTTATTTGAAGATGAAGTCCAGTACAGGTTCACATCATTTTGGATGTGGTATCTTTAAAGAAAACAATTTTTCAAATAAGGTTAGAAATTCTAGTTTTAGTAGATAAGAATAGCTAGCACTCATTGCAAATGCTTTAGATTCTTGAGTGATTTTTGACCTGTATTCTGATTTTGGTGTTTTAGCCCATGTCACATAATACTTTCCTTTCTTATGCTTCCAGTGCTTCTGGGTTCTCATTTTCTGCTGCTTCACTTGTTCTCAGCCTTATGCCATTCCTGAGCCTTTATTCTTTGCTCCGTAGCTTTTCAGTGGTGATATTCAGGTGACACAAAGGATAAGAATGAGAAACGAGGAGCAGAACAGGTCCCTAGGACTATGTAAAGTTGCAGCACTATAGTAAAGAATATGTGTAGCTGCGGGTTGAACTGAGGAAAGAAAAAATGGTTATAGTAAGAGAGATTTAAGGGTGACCTTTGTTTTGCTTTGTTCCAAATTTACTTGCCGCTATAGTAATTTTAGATTTTAACTTTAGTGGTATCAGTATTTCAACTTAGCTTTAATATCTTCTTTGCTATTCTAATAATATCCATAAAGGTAGACACAGGTGCTTTATGCTTTCAAATAAGCACTTTGGATCAGAAAACACGGAAATGAAGATAATTTGGGAAAGGTTTTTAAGAGTGCTTTAAAGAAATGCGTAACTTTGTTAACTTTAAACAAAATAGATTGCTCACAAAAATAAGAAAAAAAATACTGTCCTAATATTATGTTTCCTATATAACAACATCCAAAAAATTAGTATTTTGGAAATGAATAGATGAAGGAACTGAGAAGTAGAAATATTTTAACTTACTGGAATGATTTGAAGTTGGTTGAATAGTTCAGCACATCATTAATCTATTGTTGACATTTAAAATTATTGAGTAATTAAGTATTAAAATTAAATTCTAATTTAAAATTAATATTAAAATCTCTGAGCTTTATTCAACAATTTACTGTATGGAACTGTTTTAGTAAGAGTGAAGGTCATCCTTTTGGAAGATTAGTTATTGAATGAAAGGCATGTGTTGTACTTAAGGACTTTCAAGTGCGTTGAAATCTTCTAGAAAACACAATAAAAGAAAGTTGATAATGTAATTTATTCAAGCATTAGAAAAGGAGGATAGCTGCTCTTTAAAAGAACTGCCTCACTAGGGGAAAACATTAACATTTTGACTGTCAAGAATATCATATGCTAACTCATGCAGTTTTAGAAAAGGTCAAATCTTTATTTGGAACATCTGACAACATCCCTTAATACACCGATAAATTTAGAACTTTAAAATGTTTAAGATTTCTACTGGAGATGGAGAAATGATGGGATGTCACGATGATAAGTTTGGCTTATTTTCAAAGTTTGGTGATTGCCAAGAACCATTTTTTAGAGGTGTGGTTTTTTTTTCTGTAGGTACTCAAAGACATTATCAATGTGAAACTCAGGTTGTTTTTGAACTGCAGATCTAGGCTGTCAGAAGCACCACTGAAGAGGTAAGTAGTTTATAGCTTTTCTTACAAGTATATGGTCTCGCTTGTTTTGGAAAAACAACCTTAACAGTGTATATTCCCTTAAAAAATAAGCAGTGGTTTATGTTTCTGAATTCTTTTTGTTGAATTAGTTTCATTGAATATTACCTAAGCAGTTTGTACTTGTCTAGAGAAAAACTCTAATTCTAAGGTGTCAAGCATGGGATCACAGGGAAGTGATCTAGTCCATCAAATGCACCTCTCATAAACAGTCCTTAGCAACATCAGTGGGGTCTTTCATGCCTATGAAAACTTGCAGAAGATTGTCTGCTTAAGTTGGTCACTTCTTACAGCCCACTGTCTATGTAATGAATTTTACAGATTAAGTACACTTAACTTCAAAGGGAAATTAATCTGAGTAAATGTTCGGTCTGCATTTGAGATCTCATTATAATTTGTTAAGAATATTATGCCCTGAAAGCACCTGCCTTAAATTGAAATTTCTTTTAACTGTCTGTAAAGACCAGGGTTCACTAATTCAGTTATAAACATTTACACTAAAGTGAATTCTCCAGAGAGGATTCCTTTTCCTCCAAGAGAAATATTTAAGTACTGCCATCCCTTCGGCAGCTATTTTACCTGTGGTCCTATTATGAGAGAGGCTGCTGGTAGTGCCTGCACTTTACTCACCAGAATAGAGAATTAATTGCTTTCCCACAAAATGTAAGTCCTTAGTTTCTGCTTGATTTGATTTTTGACACCTCTTATGCTGCAAGAGAGTGTCTTAATCGCCAGTCTTCTGAGTATCTTGGTTGTCATGATGGCTTTTAAAGCTAAGCATTTTGCAGGTGTTAGTGCCTGGTTCTTTCCCTGTGCTTGGGAGAGGTGAGAGGAAGAAGTGTTCTGGCATTTGCCCTGTGGAAAGGTTGTCTTTTTCTTGCAGCAATGGTTAATATGAAATGCATCCATATACCAGCCCAAATACTGTGTGGGGAAAATTGTATACTCCTGATGGGTACAGATATTCTTACCTTTCTTAGTAATTAAATGTCATAGAATCATAGAATTGTGCAGGTAGGAAAGGGACCTTTAAGATCATCTAGTCCAACCATCAACCGAACTCTGATAAAAACCATCACTAAATCATGCCACTAAGCACTATGTCAACCCATCTTTTACAAATCTCCAGGGATGGTGCCACAGCCACTTCCCTGGGCAGCCCATTCCAATGCTTAATAACCCTTACAGTGTAAAAAATTTTTCCTAATATCCAGCTTGAACCTCCCCTGGTACAACTTGAGGCTGTTTCCTCTTGTCCTGTCACCTGTGACTTGGGAGTAGACCAACCCCCACCTCGCTACACCCTCCTTCCAGGTAGTTGTAGAGAGCAATAAGGTCTCCCCTCAGCCTCCTTTTCTCCAGGAGAAAAGGAGAACAACCCCAGCTCCCTCAGCCTCTCCTCACAAGGCTTACTCTCCAGACCCCTCACCGGCTTTGATGCCCTTCTCTGGACCCTTTTTTTTTTTCCTTTATCTGTATGAAGCACTCATTGCTTGCTGCTTTGACTCTTTACCTTCAGTGCTCTTCTTTCTCTGTACTGATTCTTCTCATTTTGTTGAATATCAGTAGAGGAAGGAAGAAAATCATCATTATTTTTCTGTTGCAAGGAACTTTTACTTGTGGAATAAATGGGGTAAGAGCTAGAGAGGAACAGAGGGACCCCTCCTATCGTCTGCTCTCTGTCTTTGCTGCTGCTAGTGTCAGGAGCTGTTCCCAAAGGCTTTTCTTCCATCAGAGATTAGTCCTTCTGCTTAGTTTAATGATACAGTTTCTGAGAATTCAAGGCAGTTCACAGTCAAGGTGCTGAGATCCACCTCTTGGGTATTCATCTTCCTAACTGCTTAGAATGTTAATGGGAACTAGATACTTTCACAGCAAAAAATTATCAAAAGTGAATAGATCCATGTTTATCTACCAGCCCATTTGATATGCTACAGCATATCTAATTGTCTGACATATTCCAAAAGAATAAAGGTACTGTCTGACATATTCCAAAAGAATAAAGGTACTGTCTGATCTGACAGTATTCCAAAAGAATAGAGAGCTACTGTGCCTCCAAACATCATTAATTTGGTAAACATTTACTATATTTTGGTATTTTAGAAGAACTTCATGTTTGGAACTTCATGCTTCAGTAGATATATGGGTTTTTTAAACACTTCTTTTTCAACAGCTTCTATCGTTTTGTTCTGGAACCAGAATTAACTTACGGGATCAACAAGCACCTTCCTTCTGAACCTATGGCAAAATTCCTAGAATTGCCAGAATCACCCCTGTTAACTCTAAACATGATCACTCCTGAAAGCTGGTTGGTTGAAGCAGTAAACAGTTCCTGTGATCTCGATAACATTCATTTACAGGATGTAAGTAATAGTTTTTAAACATTATAAAACTTCTGTTGGACCATCTGCCTCAAGAAGGAAATGGAACTATTGTGAGATTTTTTTGTGTCTGTTTTCCAGAAATATTTTCTGTGGTAATTGGCTAATTAAGTCAGTATTTTACCATTTTTATTTTCATCATCTTTTTTTCACATTTTCTCTTAAAAAAACAAAACCACAAACCAGCACCCAAACAAAAAAAATCACAAAAAGCAAGTCTTAAAGCAGTGAAACAGAAAAAATCAGAATACAGAATTCAAGTAAAAGTAATTTATCTGCTATGTTGAGCTTTATAATGTTGAATATATGGTTGGTATTAATATATATTAAAATATATTTGACCTTTTTTTAGTTCATAATTTTTAAATTATTTTTAATCCCTCAGCTTCAAAGTCTCTAGATTTGTTTCAGTGACGAAGCTTATGCAAAATATTGACCATGTTTGATAGACCCAAGCTGTGTATTTGGAAGATGTATTGTGAAAATGAAGGTTGGGATTTACCTTACCAAAGCTGAGATGCTTCAGCTTCCTCAATGGTCAACGGAGAGAAGGTCCCTCCAGACAGTGATTCATACTCTTTCTCTTGGATGCCTATTTTTAAAATTGAGTAAATTTCCTTCTGGAAGGGCTTTTCTCTTTTGTTTGACAGTTGAATTTAGTTGAGGTAAATCCCACGCAACATGTTTGTCATTAATATGTTACTTTTCCCTCATCAATAAATTATGTCATTTAACTATGAAATGTTCCTTCCACAGATAAAAGGGACAGTGATAGCAGAATATGAACTAGAATACATATTGCTTGAAGGACATTGCTTTGATGTGACGACTGGACAACCTCCTCGAGGGTTACAGTTCACTCTGGGCACAAAGAATAATCCTGTCATGGTTGATACTATTGTGATGGCCAACCTGGTGAGTATTAAGTACAGAAATAGTCCTTACAATTGCACACTCTTCATGAGAATTCCTTACAAGCTTCTTGTTCTTTAAATCCATTTCTCTGTGTTGCAAACTTAGCAATGATAAAATTAACAAGAGTGTCCTGGAGTTATGACATCTACATCTACATTATGACATCTACAAAAGATGTGCATCTCTAATTTCCTGATCTTTCCCCTGCTCCTCTTCCGATCCAATAAAGTTTTGGATGTAGTCTAATTTTAAATTCTTATCTGAAATACCTTAACTGGGAGCCTAATTGCCATAAGTAGATGGTCGGAGGGAGTTATATTCAGATGGAGATTCCACTCACAAATGTAAGGTATGAATCACATTCTGATTAAAGTAACCATTTTTGGTACAGAGTGATCCACACGAAAGGCTCCTATTTTAGGTGCTTCTGTCAAATGCTTAAAGCGTATGTGTGACAAACCCACACCTGAGAATTCTTCTGGTTCATCCAAAGTAATTGTTTTTTGTTTTAGCAGTCCACAGAGCAGAAGATTTTGTGATTTCCAAAATAAAAGATTTATTTTCTATTGTTTAAGGTAATTTGATAAGGAAGGATTTTGATGAATAAGATCTGTTACCTATCTGCTATTCTCTGTTCTCTGTATCGCAAGGAATGAAATTCTTAATAAACTGTGAATCTTTGATTTTTGCAAAAGTACTGAATAAGGTCTCAATAGTAGATGTTCAACGTGATGAAATTTTTAATGGTTCTTCACATTCCAAAGCTTGCTTCATCTGGGTTTCACATAGCGATAGCTGTATTTAGAGTTCCTAAATGAGGAAGGAGCTCTGTTGACTTGGAAGGCTGTTCCTGACAAAAATTTTAAGTTTCAAAAGAATCTTAAAGTTTAGGAAACTTCAGTTAGGCTCAGTTGAATAATTTATTTATTTCTCACTCACTGCCTTGCTGCTCTAGGTGGAGATTTTGTATACAACTCAAATTCTGCTAAAACCAAATGGAACACTGAAAGGCATTAATATAGACATACAGGAAAGGTGATACTTGATTGCATCACTGCCATATTACTTTCAGGGCTGGTTTAGCAGAAGGTAATGGTTACTAACACTGGCTGCAGTACCAAATGTTGAATAATTGATGTTTGTAAGAGTACATGTTTGAT
>JAOXJM010000001.1:155693723-155704220 GCA_026413425.1 Tringa solitaria
TAAATCTCTTCTCTTCCAATTTAAAACCATTGCCCCTTGTCCTGTCACCACTCTTTTGTGGTGCTGTAGTATTTAGTAGTGCTGTCAGTATCTTTTGGACAAAACACAAAATCCCTATTGGTTTTCTTAAGGGAGTTTATTAATCACAATCCCAGTTCTTCCAGACCCCAGGACACACTGAAAACCTTATTCACATGGTCACTCATTTGAAATGTGCATCTGTTACATGCATAAAATTAAAACATGCTGAATGTCAGATGCACAGAGGGAGAGGACAAGAGGTCCTGTATAAGATTGAGCACGCTGATTTAAAATTAAGAGAACAGTATGGTTTTCTTTGAGAGATACCTACCTAAAAGCAAGTGAATATCCTAGTCTGTAAGTAGCCACTGAGCCCATAGTTGGGTGACTAGGAATTGAAATGAAGTACTCTGTCAGAAAAAGAAGTGTAACAGTAGGAAGTATACAAAGATGTGAATGGAGAAACAGATAAGTTGATCTCGAGACCAACGTTAAGCTTCCAGATAACTCTATTTTCAGTACGTTTTTCATACTGGAACAGAAATTCATCACAAAGAGTGCTGTGCCAAGCAAAACAATTGACACTCAGTAAAGATGGAGCCAACAGTGAGGGATCCACAGAAGGGATTTAGGGAGTCAAAGCAATATGATTAAATTTATGGCGAATTTAAATTTACCAAACACTTTGAGAATATTGTAAAGACTTTGGGAAATCACCTTCATCGGCAGAGCTGCAGAGCTAGGTACAGAATTCAGAACATACAGATTTTGAGATAACTGGGTGAAATACAGAAAATTTTGATTGTGTAAAAAACAAACAAAAACAAACAAACTGAGGGCAAAAATGGGAGCACTGTTCCAGCTGCTGCCGTTTCTGCTATCAGCAGTTGTGTTTGGCTCTAGTTTTACTACTTCAGAGCTTTTTAATGATACGCTTTATTTGAAATGGAGATCTGTGCCCTTTTATGCTGAGTACTGTACATCCCTGCGATAAAAAGACAGTCCTTGGCCAAGTGTTCATATATGCAATATTTTAGAAGTGTGAAAATGAAACTAAATCAGAGAGTAGGAAAGTCAAGATAACCCTGAACGTTGTTTTGAGCAAAAATCAGCCATCTCTGTGAAACTTAGCAATCATAGGCACTTTTTACAGAAGTGTATTAAATAGAAAATTCAGGTAAGTATATAAAATGCTGTAATTTTTAGATAAGTAGTATGAAACAGATTGAAACAAGATTTAAATATTTCTGTTTCATGAAAAAAGACCCCAAAAAAATCAAGCTTTTAAGGGTAGCAGATTACTTTCTTAAACCATGTTTTTGTACGTGTAGCCTTCACAAGAGGAAACCACATAGTGCTGTTAAAAGACAGAAAGGTTTGAGGGAAAAGTATGTGGGCTATTGAGGTATAAAAACTGTAAAATTTTGAGAATTATGTTATTACACTGCATCACAGAGTGACGGCAACATTTTTCATACTTGTTACTCAGTGGACTGCAGTACAGTTTTGAGATGCCTAAATGGCTTGAAGCTGATGTTCAGTAGGGCAGATGTTCATATGGTGCCTTGCATGGCCATGTCTTTAGTTACCAAAGGCAAGCAGCTGAGAGCCAATCTTTACTATCTCAGCACAGTGGTGAAGCTTTCCCTAGGCTTCTTAAAGAGGATTTCTTTTAAAAGTATATTTAATGCCGTCACACAGCAATTTCTAAGATGTTTTCCATATTTGAAAAATAAAATATACTTTAATATTTAAATGTAGTACTTACCTGTATAATACATAATTGCGTATTCAGCTCAAGGTTGCTGCATTTTTGTATTGGTTGATAAAATTTCCTGTGAAAATCCAAATTAAAAAGTGAGGGCTGTGGACAACGTCTAGTGATGAATAAAACTGAGAAGTTTCTGAAGTTAAGGTATAATTAGGTGCAAGTGAAGAAATTTTGTTCCTATAAATATCAGCAATCCTAAACCTTACAGTCTAATTAAACGCAAGAAATAATGCATGTTTTAATGAGCCACTACTTTTGCATATTTTTTTTTCTCCTCACAGCCATGAAGGAACAGATTCTGAAGCTGACCTGACAGATGTTATCGTGGTATTAAACAACTTCAGAAGCAAAATTATCAAAGTCCAAGTATGTAAAGATACCTTTTTTTTGTCTGCAGTATTTCCTTATATGAAATACGACTAATGCTTACATGTCTTAGACTATATTTAATTGGAAGATGTATACTGAAATATGTAATTTAGATTCTGTATAATTAAAGAGAAGGGTGTGCAAATTAATGTAGTTAATTTGATCCAATCAGGCTGTACTAATTGCATGGGAGACTGTTGAATAGCTGTTAAAATATTATATCCCTGTGTGTAACATAGTTAGGATTTATCTTATCTAGTTTAAAGTGTCTAAGAGCATAGTCTAGATGCCTTGAACTCCGTCTCTGCTTAGTAGAATGAGAAAGACAGTCCAAAGGACTGCTCATTCCATCTCATATATGTATTTAAACCAAGGGGATGACCGCCTCTTGAGACATCTAGTTCTCTCCTGTGGCTGGGGAGGGATTTTACATGAAGTCCATATACTGGAGTGGAAGTTAAAATTAGGTATGTCTACCCTAAGCTACCAAATTTGCGTAAATGTTACTTTCATTCTTGAAGATGTATCAAAAAAGAGATAATGAAACCAGAGTTATATTAAGGAGAAAAGAACCTCCTAGTATTACGTTTTCCACTTTTTTGTAAAGTAACATTTTGTGTAGGTGTCCTTGGTATCTTGTATCCTAATTTTGGGCTTTGAGAAGGAGAAAGAACGGTGTAAACACAAATGCAAAAGGAATTTTTAAAACCGCGTGTGTGATTCTCTTCCCCGGCCCTGTAACTGAAATTTTCCAGAACTTGGAGGAAATGTGTTAACTCTGGAGCATGATGGGTCTGCCATTAAACCACAGAGAAAGGAGGAAAGGGTACCATTTGGGTCAAAGTAGGAAAATTATTCCGTGTGAAAGGTGGTACCTATTAAGCTTATAACTAGAATGTGTAAACTCTCATTCAGTTGAACCGTAGAATCACTTCAGCAATACTTAGGATGTGGCTTCAGAAGCATTAGCTAAAAAGACACACGATGTGGTGTGAACAGAAATCTGTAAGCGTTAGCTTGACAGTATTAACATGTGAAATTAATATGGTTAGGATTGAATATGTTGAAACTCTTAGTGTTTTAAAAGCTATTTGGGTTTCACAAACAATTAGGTTTCCTTTATCAATGAAATTAAGGTCAGTAAACAAAATTAATTTGAAACCTTTATTAAGCATCTGGGTAAGAAAGCAGAAATTGCTTAAGTTGGGCAGAAGAGTGACAGATTTGTCGCCTTCTCCTTGTGAAGGACTTCTGAGAATCACAGTTTCCCTTCAGGTACATTGCATGAACATGGTGGGACACCCTGCTACCCTTCTCCCAGCTAGTGGCTGGATCACAAACTCGTGGGGGAAGAAGATGAGATAAGATTCCCTTCACTTTTAGTGTTTAGTTTGCATAAGGAAGTACAGAGGGCTTGAACGTGATGTTTGATTTATTAATCACCATTTAATTTTTCCTAAATGGTTACTTTTCATCTTATTACAGTAAATTCTTGTTGTGTTAAAGGGTAAAGGAATTTGGCAGAAAATAAACCCAATTGTATTCCAGCTTGTCCTGAGATATAGAATCATAGAATGGTTCGGGTTGGAAGGGATCTTAAAGATCATCTAGTTCCATCCCCCCCTGCCATGGGCAGGGACACCTCCCACTAGAGCAGGTTGCTCAAAGCCCCATCCAGCCTGGCCTTGAAGACTTAATCAGGTTTTCAAGACCGGAGGGGCTGGGGGCAGCTGGGCTTAGGTTCTGAGGGTTGCCCAATTTGGCACTGTAGGTCCGGTCACTTTCAATGTACTGAACTACAACAATTACAGGTGCACTTCTGGTCTAGTCACATCAGTAAACTCGCATGGCCAGATTGAAGGAGTTTGATCACATTCAGTGAGGACTCTGACAGACAGATTAATGAATAGAGCAGTTCATTGAAGCAACAGAATTGCAGATTCTTTTGGATTGCCGGTGATAATACACCGTCTGCAAAGCACGTGCAAGTAATTTAGCAGCATGAAACAACTCGAGTAATATAGTAGCATAAGAAGATTCTATGTAGAGATTTCTAAGTTTCCCGGGGAAGCACTCGGTGTAGCCAAGTGTTTGGATCTTGCCCAGTAGACATCCCTGTGGGTGGGGAGAGAGGCTCAGCCCATTGACTGATCCCAGAAGTCAGTGATGGTTCATGATGGTATCTTCCTGACATCCCCCCATTTTTAAGCCCTTTTTATACTGTTTTTTCCCTTTCAGGTGAAGCTTGAGTGACTCTAGTCATACATACCTTTGTTACGATTAGTGTAAAATTTCCTTGCTTCGTGTTTAAAGGTATAGAGTAGCAGAAATTCAAAGCTGAGACTCAGTGAGGGGTAGTTGCACCTTGGAGGCGGGTAGCTTTTAGGATGGAGGTATGCTTTGGTGTTATAATGACATTATAATGAGCAAAGTTCAACCGAAGGACATGATATTTTTACAGAAAATAAGAAACTGTTGGCTCAGATTAACAGCTATACAGCTCATCAGTGTTCATAGTACCATAAGTTCCCATTCCCTGCACTGATGCACAGAGTTTGGCTTTGGTATTTTTACCCCACCCCACTCTCTGTGCTGGTCTTTTCCCACCTTAGAATCTGCTGACTCTTAAGATCACAAGTTATGCAGCTACGGTGGAATACATTCCCTGAGTATCAGCTGCACTCCACCCTGGAAGTTTCTTCAATGTGAATATAGCTTTAGTTTCTAAGTCACCTCCAGCAATTATCCCACAGTTCTGTACATAGTTTAAAAGTATGAAATGACATTTTTTCTGTTCAGTTTAATGCAGTTCAGTAAGTATTTTACTGAAATAGAAATTGGTAAGGTGTTGGTCCAGTAAGTACACCCTAATTAGATATCATAACTGAAGTAATTATTATCGACTAACTTCCCAAATTACACAAATACATTTGTTTTAATGACTAGGTACAGAAAAAGCCTGATAAAGTGAATGAAGATCTCCTTACTGATGGGACAACAGGAAAAAAAGGAAATCAAGAATCAGTTACAAGGTAATGCATGATTTGCTTATACGTTTACCGTGCCAGAACATGTTTATTAATATTCATAGCAAGTAAATGTTTCTTACTTAATAGTCATACAAATACATAAAAAGGCTTCCCAAGGGATTTATAATGTAGATACTATTTTGTGGTCCCCTACAACAACTTTGTCTCTAAGATGGAGAGAGTGAGATTTGATGGGTGGATTGTGCAGTAGATGAGGAATTGGTTGGATGGTTGCACCCAGAGGGTAGTGGTCAACAGCTCAATGTCCAGGTGGAGATTGTGTGAAGGTGCAGCCTTCTGACATCTCAGCTTTGTATTAGTGGAATGATGTGAATCCCTTTAAATATGTTGGAGGTCTGAGGCTTGTCTCATTTGCTTTTAAAGATTATGAGGGATACTAATTTTTATACTTTTTAAAGTATACTTTTAAAAGGGCTCTAACCAGAAGAAAAAATTAATGGCAGTGACTCACAATCCAAGTGTGTGAGGAATGACTCATCTCAAAAAAGAAAAGAGAAAGATTATTGAGGTGAATCTCTAACAATATAAAACCATACTATAACCACTTTGGCTAAGGCAGCTTTTTCTGAGATCTGTGAAGGAGGGCTCTGGGGGAGACTGCAGCCACCATCTCCCAGCTCCGTGTGCTGGAAGGCAAACATGATTGAAAAAACCAGTCCTGGTGGACTTTGGTATTCAAAGCAAACAAAGAATGCTGTGCAGCAGAAACAGAAAACCTGTGGACAACGGACCTCAAAGATATAGGGTAGCTTGGCGGGAGAGTAAGTACATTAATTTAAGGAAGAATTTGGCAAGTATTATGAAAAATACTCAGGAAATCTCATCACCACAGACCATTAAATGTTATGAGAGTGTTCTGCGACAGGCTGCTACTCCTCAGCCTTGTCATTTGCTGGTTTTAAGGTACTGGGCTAAATACATGGTTTGGCTGGTGTGGCCAGCTTTATATTATGTTCAATCTGTATTTTAGAGTATATTTTCAACTCAGCCACCTATGGGGCTCTGCAGACATCATTTAGCTCAAGAATATGCATTGGTTCTTCTGATGCAGAATGCACATATATGAAGCTTGAAAAATAACTGTTGCCTGTTTTAAAAATTACCAGTTCTTAAGATATTCTGGCTCTGTGTATTGCTGATTATTTTGCTGTGTGGAATTCTTGCCAAATTTGGGTTCTTTTTGTTTGAAAATATTGGAGACTGCAGTTGTGCCATCATTTGTCCAGAGCGACTGGGTATGAGGTGTTGCTTCCAAAATATTTTGGTATCACAGGCACGTGCAATGGGAATAAAATGTATTTAGTTACTATAGGATGAGTGTTTCTTTTGTGTATATCCTTAGTTTTGATTCTTTTATGAACTTAATGGTAATGTCGTACTATTTTCTTTCTGCTGAATGTTTGCTTCATATAATAATTTGAGGGGATTTTTCTTCTTAGCTTTTCAGAAGACATTCCAACAGAGGAGAAGGAAAAGAAAAGTGATATTCTTAACATTTTTTCAGTCGCTTCAGGCCATTTATATGAACGTTTTTTAAGGTAAGAAAAGGTAAAAGGAAAACAAGAATTTCATAGCAATACTGCAAACTTTCATCCTGAAACTAAGCAGCTAAAAGAAACTTACTTTTTTAACAAGTAAATTGTCAAAGCACAGAAAAGTTGTATACAGTGAGGACTAAATTAATCTTTGTTTGAGAACAAAGTGATTCAACATATAGATGTTCAAAAATGCCATTATTCTTTGAAGAAAGAAAAATGTTCTCTGTGTCTTTCATGAGTGCATGTGTGAAGTGTGAACACAAAAGATGAAATTCAGCCTCTTTTTATAAAGACATGACAGAAGTGACTTCATTAGAGCCGTATCTATGTTTAGTTCAAACTATGGATACTCCTACATGCACATATGGCCTTACTTACCTCAGTGTTCATTCAATAAGCAGTGATTGCTTAGAAGGAAATCTTACAGTACTGCCTAATCTGGTCACAACCATCTCTGTTACTTTTCTGATTTGACTGCTTGTCTACAGGTGTCAGATGTAGTGATTTTCCTATCCTAAAATGGAATCTCACAATTTGTTCGTGCATATTTATGTGGAAAGTAGCGTTTTTGTATGTATTGATTTTTATTTCTTAGTAATCTCATGCAGTTTGAACATCAGCATTTCTTTCCTTCGATCTACAACAACCTCCATAAAAGGAAAGACTCATGTATTTTAAAGGAGAAAAAAAAAACAATATTAAAACATCCTACATACTTTTTTACCTTACTTTAAAGTTTACTACTTCTTGGTTTTTAAGTCAGATTTGACCTCACGTAAAGTTGTAAGGCGTTGCTTATCTGTCTGGCTACACCAAACAAATGCCATAATAGTGAAGAAAAAAATGAACCCAAAATAGTGATTCTTGCAGTTATTAAGGGTTTTCTGAAGAGGATCTTAACTTGATCTATGCTTTCTCTTTCTCACTGCTTTTCTTTTCAGCAACCTTACTAAACTCAATTTATTTTAGAACACATTGGTTATCTCAGTTGCCAAGTTAATATAAGTTATTAATTGTTATTCTAATTTTGTCAGGCACCTCTCAGAGTAAAACTTGTTAACAGATCCACTTTTGAAATTGTTCCATCTAATGTTGTTTAGCCAATCCGGATTGAATAAACCCATCTTGGACACATGCTCTTCAAAGCTTTATTAGAAATAGACAGAAATTTCTGCTTAAACTGGGTTAAAGAAAATTATACTTAGAAAGCTCTAGCACCTTTTAGGTGGAGTTGAAATTTAATGACCTGTGTGTATTTGTTTGTTTATTATAGACTTATATTTCCACAGAATCATGATGCTTTCTGTCCTACGTCATACAAAAACACCCGTTAAGTTTTGGTTTTTGAAAAACTATCTGTCTCCAACATTTAAGGTAGGAGAAATATCTTCCTTTATTTTTCTTAAAAATTTTAAGTAGGTTTTTTAAAAAAAAAATTACACTTGAGTAATTATATAATTCAAATTAAATTTTCACAGTTGGAAATGATCTCTGAATACATATTAAATACTAATGGTTTTGAAAGTCTCGTGAGGAGGTAGTTATTTTCTGGAGCCCAAAGCCCAGTGATATATTATAATAATTTATTCTCTTCTGATAGTCTCCCAGATCTTTAAATAAATGCTTTTATATTTGTGTAGTTGAGGATACTGCTATAACTTAAAAAAAAAATAATAATTTTAAAATACTAATTTATGTAGTTAGTAAGGCAAATGCAGCTGCAATTGTGTTGCAACATTCCTTTTTCCTTTTGAGTCCTTGTGTATTGCATACATGTGCAACTAATAGGATTTTTGTTTTTTTTCTAGGATGTTATTCCTCACATGGCTAAAAAGTATGGTTTCAAGTATGAGTTAGTACAGTATAAATGGCCCCGCTGGCTTTATCAACAGACAGAGAAACAAAGGATTATCTGGGGCTACAAAATTCTTTTTTTGGATGTTCTTTTCCCTTTGGCTGTGGATAAAATAATATTTGTCGATGCTGACCAGGTAAGAAAAAAATAATGCTGTATAAATTAGATTAGGAAGAAATTTTTTACTGTGAGGGTGGTAAGACACTGGAACAGGTTGCCCAGAGAAGTTGTGGATGCCCTGTCCCTGGAAGGGGCTTTGAGCAACCTGGTCTGGTGGGACGTGTCCGGGCCCATGGCAGGGGGGTTAGAAGTTGATGATATTTAAGGTCCCTTCCAACCAAAATCATTCTATGATTCTGTGAAATGTATGAGGAATTCATTTTGGCTTAAATTGATTCTGTTTCATTCTCTGTGGCCATTTTATTCAGATGTTGGTCTTGTAAGACTAATGCAGTTGTACGAGCAGAATCAGTGGTGTTGCAGAACATGTAATACAGTAATTTTACTTGTCCTTATTCATGTAGAAATTAAGAGCCTCACCACACCGAGCTGTCCTAAATTGCCTGTGGTGAGAGGCATTTCACCTAAGCCATATTTGAGTGATTGAATCTCTGGGCTGATTGTGAGAGGACTTCTCCAGTATGGAAGGAGTCTGATGTGATTAGTTTAGACCATCTGAACAATTTCTAGATGGCTGAAATTTTTCAATATTAATCCTTTCACTTTTTTTTCTTCAACTTGTATGCAGTCTTTCACTCAGAAATGAATATTGTATAATATACTGAAAGATAACATGCTGTCTCAAAGTGACAAGACATTGAAGAGTGCATCACATGATTATTGAAAACCTCAGAACAAATATTACATATTTCTGGTCCTTTTCCGAAGCTTGAGAATAAATTAAATTTGGATGTAGCAATGCAGACTGTAACTTTCTGCAGTTTCATCTGGCTACAGTAGAAATGCTGGTTGTCTGTCCTAACTACTTACTGTAAGGGTTTCTATGGACTCGGAAACAGATGAAACTTTTTTTACCACTGATAAATCAGATTAGTGGGATTTGATAGAAGAATGATTGATTAGTAAATAAAAGACATTTGTAAAATGTCCTCATAACCAATTTTTAAAAGTACTTTAGTACTAGATACAAAGATTTTTCAAATGACGCAATTTGATGCAAGTCACAGAAGGATTTTTTTAGAAGGGAGATGCTCAGTAGATTTTGAAAGTTACACTCTTGCATGAAGGAATTTAATACTGGGCAACCAGGAACACTGATCCATGAATTAAAAATACTTTGCTCCTTTTATTTAATTTACTTATTAAATGTGTTACACAGATGGCCACAGAATAACCACTTCTTTTTTCCTTGAACAATAATATGGTAAATACTATTCCAGTGGAAATCTTTATTTGTACTTCACTGTTGCAGTGTCTTAGTTATTTTTTTAAAATTAAAATTAAACTTTGGGAAGCTTGCTGCAATATCTACTCTCAAATACACACCTTAAAAATAGTATTAAGTTATAAAAATAAAGATATTTTTATTTAGATTGTGAGAAGTGACCTAAAAGAACTCAGAGATCTGGATCTAAATGGAGCTCCCTACGGATACACACCTTTCTGTGACAGCCGTAAAGAAATGGATGGGTACCGTTTCTGGAAATCGGGATACTGGGCATCGCATCTTGGGAAGAGGAAATACCATATTAGGTAGGATAAATCCTTACATGTTTTTGTGCAGTTTGTGAATTTGATTTAAATCTGGGTCTTGGTGTTAATCACTAAGGCATTCAAAAGCAATTGCTCTGTAGTAATTCTCAGTAAGAGAATCTCTCGCCTGGAGAAGAGAAGGCTCCAGGGAGACCTTATAACAGCCTATCAATACCTGAA
>JAOXJM010000001.1:155721457-155756862 GCA_026413425.1 Tringa solitaria
GTTCCAGTGCCTCACCACCCTCACAGTAAAGAATTTCTTCCTGATATCTAATCTAGATCTCCCCTCTTTCAGTTTAAAACCATTGCCCCTTGTACTGTCACTACACTCCCTGACAAAGAGTCCCTCCCCATCTCCCCTGTAGGCCCCCTTCAGGTACCGGAAGGCTGCTATAGAACTTTAGACAGCACAAGATACCCACATCCTTAGAGTGGGCATTCCCAGAGTTAATCAGTCCTGGAAATCTCTGCAAGATGATATTCTAAAAAGAGACCAACTTTTGAAACACTAATTTTTATTTGACTTTTGTTTAAAGTCACTGAAACACAATAAATAGTTCCAGGTGCACATCTGACCACACAACAGATTGGATGTGAGTATTAGTGCATTGCTCTCTCAAGATGAGTAAGGGCAGAAAGGGAAAAAGGGAAGCTCTACTGCTTGATATGACTCACATTTACTGATTTTTACATTACTGTAAAAAAGTAATTAAAAAAATGCAAGTCACTGCATAAGAACAATCCTTACCTGGATCAGTGAGGACTTCTTTAGCAGCTGCTATATCAATGAATTTTTTCTCCGCTTTCTTCTTTTCTTCCTCAGTCTGGAAATTATCAGGGTGCCACTGGGATGCCAGCTTTCTGTAAGCTTTTATGATTTCTTGCTTCCGAGCATTTCTGGATGGATAAAGTTACAGATTAACTTAAAATTTTCTAATTGTTCATATGCCATACTAGTGTATCTACAGGTTTATTTTAAACACTGAGACAGCAATTAAGAGCATCAGAAAAATTACGAGTTAGTTAACCTTCTGCAGGTGGCACTGAAGATTCTTCACACAAGAAACAGAGAAAGCAGGTTGCAACTTTAAACGAAGATTACTCACTCTTTCCTTCACCAGACATTTACTTTCTTTGGGAAGATGCTACTGCCAGCTGCTACACGGAATACAGTTCCCAGTCTGAAGAACTTACAATCGGGTGAGTAACAAAAAAGCACGAAGAGTAGAGATCAAATTAGTTCACAATTGGAAGGATGACCAATACTAGTTCAGAACTGGGCATTTTGTTCAGTCCTCATTGGAAAGAGAAGTCGTTAGTTTCTCAAGATTAATGGCAGAAGTATTTTAGATACTTTTCAATTAGTCCTTTCAAACTCCTCCATTCTAGCACACTATCTGCCACAATTTTTTTTTGTTGCTTTCAGCAGTTCTTTCCAGCCTTCGTTTCTTCCCCAATTCATTCAACTGACTCTTGATCATCTATACTAAGAATTTCTTGCCAAAGGATTTATTTCCTTCCTTCCCAATGTTGTTTTTTCCATTCTTTCTAAAAGGAATTGTAAACGAATGCTACTTAAAAGCCGAACAACGCTAAACTAGTACTGCAGGAAAGCAAAAGTAGCAAGATACAGGAACAAAAACTCAGCAGAATAAATTCAAGTGATCAGCCCTAGAGGTACTGTTTAATAACCAACTTTCACATCGTCATCTCAGATATTAATATCTCACCTTTTTACTCCTAAGATTTTATAGTAATCCCTCTTCTGTGATTGCTTCAGCATCCTCTGGGCACGTTCTAGCCCCTCCCGAATCTGCTGGTCGTTTTCACTATTGGCTTGAGCAGTCTCATAGTCTTTAATAGCTTTTATAAAAAAAAGCAAATAAAAAAAATAGATTACACGAATCTTTACAAACTTCAATTAAAAGAATTCAACCACTCACCAAAATTGAAGTTTTGCTACTACCACGTATAAACAGTAAAACTTTTATTTCAACTTCCCAGGTTTGTTTGTTTTGTGGTTTTTTTTTTTTTTTTTAAATTAGAAAACCTTAGAGCAGAGGTTCATTTTAACTTATGAATTCAGTAGTTTTCATTTTCACTTATGAATTCAGTAGTTTTCTTCCTTTAGATTCATGACACTTTTCAGAAAGGAAGAAGGAGGGAGGTTATTAGTGGCAGGTCAGAACGCTCTCTAGATGTTTACAAGAGTCTCACGGCTGAACAGAACGAGCGTGTAGGACTGGGATGAGGCAGAAACGAAGAGGCGACTCACATCTGAAGAGAAACTCACATGAGTTTCAGCGACTCACATCTGAAGAGCCCACTGCACCCACTGCACAGTGTTAGTCCCCACATGGCTCAAGTTCAAGTGAAGGATGCATTACACAGGTCTTTAATATTCCTTCTTCTCCCACAGTCTGTGCTCATCAACGCAACAGAAAACCTCTTCCTCTTTAATACCCGTCAAGACGGATTTCAGATTACCGGTAAGTTCATACCATTAGTGAAAGACAAACACTCACTTTTTATGGCTCTGCATAATATGCAAATAGTTATATGTTAAGTTTGGTTTCTTTCCAAAAGCATGCTCTTGCTTTTATTTCGAGAGTTGCATTTCTCAGGAATGAAAGCAAGCGGTGCTGTAACGTATTCATGAATTTGTAAGACATTTCAGGCCTCCACTTTTTTTTAAAAAGTAAACTATATTATTATTGTAAGTGGTAACTGAATGCTTAAGACACCGAGTTTAAATATTTTTTTATATCAAGATTTATCAGGAAAAGCAACTGTTGAAGTCTTTAATGAGACCACTCTTTTTTCACTGTTAAAATCCTCAAAGTCTCATTTGCAGATCCAAGTCTCCCAGGTTTCTCAAGCTAGACAAAGTGCTTGCATCAGATTATTTCCAAGCAGATGCTATTTCTCAGCAGGTGTTACATTTGTTTTTCACTGTTTCTGAGCAAGACAGCAGGAAGTGCTAATGAATTTATATTACCGAGACATCTGATACCACTGCAATCTTGTTTTGGCTATTCAGAAAAAATAATAATTCCAAAAAGTATTTCCAGTGCCCCAACAATTTCATATGCTATTACAAACAAAACAACATTTCTATTTATTTTCACATCGCTGGACACTGTCATTTGCTGCTTGAACAAAGCATTTGGGCTTCTGCTGGTATTTTTAATAATTCGTCCAGTCATTAAAAAAAAAAACCACAACAAATGGCAGCATACACTAATGCGCGTGCCAAATATATGCTGTCAAAACTGATAAAAACAATGAAAGTGGAGGGATTTCATTCTGCTGCTTTACCACTGCAATGATTTGAAGCGCCAGAGTACTTTACCTGCTTCATGTAATAATGGGAGGTCCCACCACAAGGTCCTGCCAAATGCCGACCCAATTGCTCAACTTCACTGAGCACCACGCACCACCTACAAGCACACACCCCAGCTGGAAACCAAGCTGCTCAGGGGCCAAGCACTCACCACGACAGTACTAGATTTCCCTTTTTTAAAGTTGACTCCCTTGTGTAAAGGCTGAAGGATTAAATCTCGTTAAGCTTTATGAAGTACTAAGCATATGGGAAGGTCTGTTTAGTGCTGCACAGCACAGAGGGAATGCGCCCAGCACACCTGAGGGCAAGTACATTTTGCACTTTCTCTCAGTTGGAAAATACTTCCATTTTGATGGTACTCTCCAGCAGAGGAAATTTCCTCTTTCATAGAGCTCATCTCTCTCCCCACCTGAGGGGTGAGGGTTGGATACAGGCGGAAGCAGGATGACAGCTTCTTGACCACAAGAAGTTTGCTATGAAACCAGGAGACTTATTAGTAATTCATGGTACGTCCAGTGAGTTATTTAATCAATTCTTCACTATTTCTAAAAGCACTAGTACCTCACAAACCAACACAAGAACCACTGCTGCTTCTTACTGGCCTGCTATTTCAAACAGCATCCTTTCTTCCTTCCATCCTGTCCCAAGACATGAAAGGAACGACCAGTTTCCAGTAATGCTTTTGATTGAAACATTTTAGTAAAATTTAGCTCTCTTCTTTCTGTACAAGAGTCTTCACAATCTCTGAGATAGTAATCGCATCGTATCTCTGGACACTTTAGCTGGCTTTCCTATCTTGCCTGAATCTTTAGAGCTGACTAAAATGAGCCATTATTCCATATGCAGAATTAATTTCCTGTCAAACACAAGTAACTGCAGACAATCTATGTCCATGCCAACTCTGTTACAGGAATAAATGAACCAGTTATGGTCTTGATGAAATACAGATTGTTTCCTCTACAGTAGTGAGGTTGGAAGGGAAAAAAAAAAAAAAGGAAAATAAAAGAAAAAGGATGTCCTGACCAATTTTGAAACAACAAAGTGGGTTATTTTTCTTTGACAAATCTTGTGCTGTATATGTTAGACAGACAGACTCCTGTACTTACGAGGTAAGCCAGAAAGGGAGTCATTACACATCTGCCTCCGTAGACACGCCCTAGATCCCATGTGATTATACAGTAAATTAAAACCATTTAATGGGAATCAGAACTCAGTTATACATAGTGAAGTGCATCTTGAAGGTTTAACGATTATCGCCTTCCAGTTCTGAATTGTAAGTACTTCAAAATTTCCTGTCCTTAAACAGGAAAATAGGTGCCTCCAGCTTGAAATTTTCTTGAGGGAAGACTGAGAATCAGTTTGCCCCTTCAAATACTAGACTGCAATTTTAATTGCTCTACTCTTCTCTACAGCAGAGAGGAATCAGCCATCATTTTACAGCAGTTAAATTTGCAGGATAAGTGAAGATACCTTCAGGCAGACTAACGTTAATGGACTATAATATTGCTTAAGAAGGCTCTGCTGGAAGGCAGAGTATAACTACAACCATCTCCCCACTGTCACGGGCAGGAGGAAGTCAGGGGATTTCATAAACAACAGGGACTTGGAGCATGGTTGTCCACTCAGAACCAGGCTGGGCCAAGCCCACCAGGCTCCAGCCCAGGAAATAAGCTCTCCCAGACCCCAGGCGTGTCCTCTCTGTGATCCCTTATATCCCATAATAGGAAAGCACTTGCTGCAACACAAGACCAAGCTGGCTCCGTGCACGACCTTGTTACAAAACCTTTTCTTTTTTTTCCCCCTCTAATTTGCAAGAGTTGTCAAATTCTTTCACCCTAGAGGAACCAGAAATAGATGAGAATTTAATAGAAGATAATGTTAGAAAAATCCAAATTGAGATTCATCATTTTCCACAAAATGAACAGATCAATTCTATCCACTGTTAAGCAGCAAAAAACAAATCTAAGAGGACTCACAGCAGGGGTCCTGAGGGGGAAAAAAAAAAAAAATCTTAAATTTTCTCTGGGTTCTCTTTTTGCTGATACTCCTTCCTCTTAAATCAAAAACATTTGTACAAGCTGTAGTCTATGTAGATTTGTATTCTGTACCTCTCATTATTTTAGGGAAGCATTTTGTTTTCTTTGGGGTTTTTGTTGTTTTTTTTTTTTCTTTTTTTTTTTTTCCAATTCCTTCATAAATCTACTTTCCCAAACACTGATTGAGCTTACTTCTACTGTACTTAAGTACAAAAGAAGATGGGGAAACGCCCAAAGGGGACCTCATCACTGTGAAATCTTCCTAAGCCTTTTAGGTTGACACCACAGTTATTAACAATCAAAAGATGGAAAAACATTACCCTAACACAATTTTTCCCCTCAGATTTAGGGGGTCTTTTTAACCAAGCCCTTTGTACAGGGATCTTCAGTTCTCCACAATGATTTATCTTCCACCTTTTTTCTTATAAGGAAGCCAGCCTCAGCAAAGAGGATCTAGGACTAGGTCACTTCAGAGGTGCAAAGTCCGCATGGCTGATGAAGAGGACTGCCTGAAACCACACCAGTCCTCTTTATACTGTGTTTTCATTTGAGTCAAGGAGGTGTTAAAAAAAAAAAAGAATAAAATAGGTATCTCATTTTTGAAGTGAGCTTCAGGAGGTGAGCAATATCAACTCTCAGTGATTAATTTCTCAAAAAGACAAAAAAAAATCTGAGCTTGCTATTAATGAGAACAGCTGCCTTCATGAATGTTTAAATAGAAAAGATTTTTTTTTGTTCAGCTGTAAAGCAAAAGATCCAGTACCAGAATACAGAAAAGGAAAATTATTCTACGAGTACTGAACTTCATGGAACTAGTTTTCTGCAGATTTAAAGCCTATAAGTCTTTTCCCTCATCACATTTGACTGAAACAGCCCAATACTTCAAAAACTGCTGCATGACTGAGCATGGGGGTTGGAACAGGCAGATTGTCCAAATGTCCTTCTTAAGCCTGGTTTCTTGTGAAAATGAGATTCACTAAATTAAAGTTTGAATTTATTTTTTTTTTATACCACATTAGTGCTTTGTAAAGAAGCTAGGTAACGACGTACTCAGAGACACCCATTAATCAGTCTCTACTTTCCCAGGCTGTAGATGGGACCATGTAACAGTATGCATTTTATGGAAACCATGTATGGAAAATGCAGCCTCAGGAGTAGATTCAGTTTATGTTCTTAGCAATGCTACAGAGACCCATGGAGGTGAAGCAATGGCTGTTATCTTCCTCTGCCCTCAGCACATAACAGGGAATAGAACAGTATTGTTTCATGCTGCCATCTAAAGACATTAAAATGGAGTTCTTAAAATGGATTTATATCCCCCTAACTATAATTACCTTTTATCTCTAAATGCAATTGTCTGGCACTGCTGATTATATAAAATGTGTTTAAGTATGTTGAGTGAGCTGTACAGTCTCATAAAACATCCTGAATGTAGCCCACTGTTGTAAAGACAACTCTGCTGTAGATAAAACAAGTACATTCCACTTATACTAATCAAGAGAAAATTACCAGCAGGTATTTTTGTCAATCTACAACTACCAGTGCTGATTAGGGATAACAACATAGTGTAGAATCAAAGAGCATATTAAAAAATTTTGAAACATTGACTGCATTTTAAGTGTCCACAAAAAAAAGTACGTGCAAGCTGCATACAATGGTACCTTCTTCATACAGGTCTTCCAGCAAATAAGCTTCTGCTCTGTCTTTCAGGGCATTCACATTGGTTGGTTCCAGTTGCAGAACTTCCGTACAAACTTTTATGGCTTCTGTAGCCTGCTGATTCTGGAGAGGAGAAAGTAAAACAAAATTCATGTAGTTGTGGGGGTTGTTTGTTTGTTTTAAGAAAATCTACAGAGGGAGACAGAAGCAGAATTACCTTTGATAAACAGTGGCAGATCCTTTCTTTGGCACGAGTAGCATAAACTGGGACTTCTGGCTCAGTTTTCATTACAGAATCGTATTTATTGATAGCATCCTCATATCTGTTTAAATCAAAGATAACCATAATATCATGAAATGTGGTAATTTTCAGGGTGTTGTGATTTACTTGAAAATTTTAAAATTCAAACATTTTCACAGCTTTCTAGCAATGTACCTTAACTTCTGTAGTCTTAAAGGTGTGGTTTGAGAAAACATCATGAAGAAAACTTTCAGCCACTTCAAGAATTACACCCCCATTCCCTTTTCTGTGCTATGAGACAAAAAAAGCAGGCACTATGCCTGGCAGGCTTTTGCAGAAGATAACAACTGCCATCCCTCAGTGTGCAGAGAGACAATGGTCTCTAGATCTGTCTCCTGTCCAACACACCACTCTGCACTCAGAAAAAAGCATCTCCCTCTCTGATATCTGAGATGGACTAAGTCTGGAGCCTTACTGTGAGCACTGTACTATTTGCATTCCTTGGTACAGAAAAGAAAAAAGTTCTTTATGATGGCTTGAATCAAGCAATTGTTTTCTCCCTTCTTCTCCACAAGTCACATAGTGAAATGTATTTGTGCTGTGAAGGTTTCAAAGATGCTCAAGTTCCATGGTTTGAGTAAAAATGGATTAGAACATTCACCTAAAAATGCAAGCACGTGATTGAACCCATGGGTTGCTACAAGCTAGGAGAAATTCAGGCTCTCAGAGGACTCCCAGAAAACATGCTGATACTGGAATAAACAGAAGACTAAAGTGAAAAGAGTCCAAACAGACTGCTGATTTAATAAAACTGTCTTTCATCATGCTGATTCACATCCCTGATGTACTTCCATTTAAAAAGCCACCTTGGCAATGTTTAAACACTTTTAGGGTTCCTTACAGTGGGATGTAGTGTCCTTGGGAACACGTAAAACTGAAACAAAGCAAGAAGCAGAAGAATACAGAGGCACTGTCTATCATTTAATGAGGTGCATAAAAGAAGCCCATCAGTCAGATCCACTTTTGCTATCAGGCTCTGCAGAGTTATTAGGTGGTTTTAGTCTAAAGACATGGTCTTCTAATCACATAATAGTTGAGGTTGGAAGGAACTTCTGGAGATCATCTGGTCCTCTGCTCAAGCAAGGCCACCTAGAGCCAGGTGCCCAAAGACTAGACAAATTTTGAATATCTCCAAAGGGGGGAGACTCCACAACCTCCCTGGGCAACCTGCACCAGTGGAAACAAGGGGGTAACAGGAAGCGTTTCCTTATATTCAAATGGCATTTCCTGTTTCGGTTTGTGCCCATTGCCCCGGTCCTGTCACTGGGCATCACTGAAAGGAGCCTGCCTCCACGCTCTTTACATCCTCTCTTCAGGTATTTATATACACTGATGAGATCACCCTGTAGCAGAGAAGGCTTCAGGGGAACAGTCCCAGCTATCTCAGCCTTTCCTCACAATTGAGGGATGCTCCAGTCTCTCCATCATCTTACCGGCACTTTGCTGGGCTTTCTCTCTCAGCAGCTTCATATCTCTTGTATTGGGGAGCCCAGCACTCCAGGTGTGGCCTCACCCGTGCTGAGTAATAATATACAAGAGCTGACAACATTATCCTTATCTTGGTCTTACTACCTGCTCCACAAATAAGTATGCAAAGAGAAGACTGGCATCAGAAGGAACCAGAACAAGATTGTCACTACGTGAGTCAATATTTATTTTGATTGTAATTTGAGAGCTGTGTTCAGTTACCTACTTCAACTGACAGATGCAAAAGCATCACTTAATCAGCCCCTCAACCAGTAAGTGTCTCCGTGATTTTTTTTTATTATTTTTTAATACAACAGCGAACACTTACCTGCCTTCTTTGATGAATTCCTCTGCTGACTCAATCTGCTTATTGAGTTTCTTTACTTGCTTATAGAGAGAGAAGCACTGCTTATGGTCTTGGTCCAATTTCAGACACTCCCGGACTTCACTTTTCACAGGGAGGTAAGAGGGAAATAATAATAATAAAAAAAAAAAAACAAACCACAAAACAAATCCAAAAGAGAAAGATATCACCACACATTATGAAATTTCACTTTGAAACACGATGCAACATCTATAGGCTGTCCAGAACAACAGTTGACTTTTTTTAAAACACAATCTCTCCATTCATCCAAAAATGAATCTAAAGTGAGACAAAAAAGTCTTCCAGAACATTCAGGAATGTTTGTCTGGTTTTGTTTTTAACTATTTTGTTTTACCAAATATGCAAAGATTGAAAAGTGCTACATTAATAACAGACTAAAGAGCAGAATAAAAATATACCCTGGGAAAGAAATTATATTCAGAAGTTATCAGATACAATGGCAATTTTCCTATAGATTTAACTCAGCTACCTTACAAAATACCTATGGAGAAATATATTTTACACTGCCCAAAACAGATAAAGCTCAGCTAAGACACAAACCTCCTCTTGATGGAACATCAGCCAAACCTGAGCCTGACTTTTGAAAGTGAAGACTGTTTAATCAGACTGATTGTGGCAGGTACCTCTTAAAATAGTAAAGCGTCTTTAAAAAACTCCAGAATACAACCCTATGAAGGAATAGAAATTGTGTCATACAGAGTCTTCATAGTACAACCAAGGTGTTATTTTCAGAAAGAGATCGCAAAAATCTTATTTTGTTCCTAAGCACAAACAGAAATATTATTTGAAAATCATTAAGCCTGTAAATGTAAGAGGAAAAAATTAAGGGAAGGACAAGATTAATCACCCAGCAAATCCAAGAGCTATAGAACTATTTCTTAGTGTGTCTCATAGTGAAAAAAAAAAGAATCAGGGAAAGAGAAGAAGAAAGAAAAGGCATATAATTTCATTCTGATACCATTCTGTTCTTCAACAACTCTCAATTGTACTTACAAAAATCTTACAATTTGGTTACAAACAACATCCATGCATGGATTTCAGAGAAAAAAAAACACCATCTGCTCTTGAAATCACTAGGCTAAGTGATGATCAGCTACTGAAAGTCACCACAAAAGTGATCTATGAGCTCCGGAAGTACACTCCAGAAAGGGGATCCCTAAAGTGAATCAATTAGTTATTCAGTGTTTACTTTTGCCCAGCTATAAAATGAATTTTTGCAGTTATAATCACACACAGGTTCCATCCACCAGCCTTTGTCATACACTGCCATGAAAAGAAACTCAGGCTTTTCTCAGTTCCCTTCAACTCTTATTGAACAGATTCTGTGGCAGAAACCATCTTAGAGGGAGGCTGGAGATGCAGGTAGTGCTTCCGAGATGAGCTGCACAGAAGCCTGTCGTATGCAAAAAGAAGGATACACCATCTCATGCAGCTGTGCACAAAGTATGAAGTTAACACTCCAGATTGGGCAAGGGCAGTTATCTGCAGGACTGACTAGGGACATATAGGAATAACACCTTAAACTTTACTGAATATGAATAAGAGGCTAGGACATTAACAAAAAAATTATCCAAAATACAGGACACTGCCTGCAAGAATGAAACACTGATAGCTCTGGATCCCCTTCTTCATACTGGGGTGCTCCTCTACTTTTTATTTATTCTTAAGCTTGTAACCTCTTGTTTCCACTCTTGAAAGTAAAAATCTAGCCTTAAGACTTAACGTACAGATTTTTTGTTTGCATTGTAAACTTAACTTAAACGGAAGTTCAAAGTTAAATAAAAGGCCTCACCAAACAAGTTTAGAGAAGCACTTTCTTCTAGAATGGAGAACTACAATAAAGACAGTAAATGTAAGCAATTCTGATGGACCTGCACTATGGCTTCTATTTAAGCAAACAAGATGCTAGGAACCATTGATGGCTCATCTGAAAAGACTAAACATGGAGTCTTCACTGCCAGTTCTTCACTTTTGGAAAGGAGCTTCCCTTTATCAGATCCAGACCAAGTTGCTACTCCATCCAAAACCAAGACAACAGATATTTCACCATTTATCATGACCTATATCATCCCATTTTCTGTCTCAATTGTAATGATTACAGCAAACAGTAAAATTACCTGAGTGATAATTCATGGTCCCCCAGCTGATAATATATTCTGCTGATTTTATAGAAGGCTTCAGTGTTATCATTCTTTAGTTTGGCAGCAGCTTTCAAGTCACTAATGGCTTTGCTTGGTTCCCCTTCCTTTATATAACACTCAGCTCGAAGTTCCCGTAGCTCTGCATCCCAAACACAAACCTTGAGAAATCAAAATTAAAGCTTGGTTTTGGTCCAGAACACTTCACTTCTTTTCCTCCCCAACAAAAGAAAAATCCCATTTAATTTTATTTTGCCAACTGCAATAGCATAAGGTTCAAGCTGCATGCAGAGCGCATGAAATTAGCATCTCTGCTTCCTGGTGGATGCTGTGATGCACCTGCCCAAAGAAAAAACAAAGGCCTGAAAAATTTGTAAATGATTCGATGAGCTCATGCAGGGAGATGAATTAAATCTACTGGCACTGCTTAAACTGGGGCAGTCTGTTGAGCCTCCAGGGAAGGATATCAGAATCATAAATTATTATATCTTCCCAAAAGAATAGGCGTAATGAACAGCAAGGACCAAGCTGTCAGTTGTCCTCTAGAAAGACGCCCGTGGGTAAGATTCAGCTATGCAAGACTTGACCTTGGTATCTGGATTTTAAAGATACATACAGAAGGAGCAACATGACAGTATGGCAGGAATAATTACTTAAAATGAATTGCCTATAACAATTTGTTTATAGGGGATTTACTCCAGGTCTTAAAATTTGTTTGTAAACCATCATTTTCAAGAACAAGGATCTTCTGCTTGTCCACATTCCCTCCCCGTAAACAAACCTCCACTTTGGCAGTTTCTTCACCAAAAGCTAGAATGTTGCAAATTCCAAGCCAACAGTGTTAATCTGTATGTGAAGACTCATAGCAGTTTACTATCTTTTAATATGTATTTCCATATGACACATAAAATGCCCATGATTGATTTATTTACCTTTACACTATCAGGCTACCTATACCAATTAAGATTCAAACAACGCAGATATCCAAGGAACAAGCTGAAAATGCAAACAGCTATGTACTTTTTAACTTTGTGATTTATTTTTTTTTATCTTTGTTACTTCATATTCTCAAGACAAAAATTGCCTGCATATAGACAATGAAAACTCTAGATAAGAAACTTACACCTCCTACATTTGGCAAAATTTCATTGTTTTGAGAATAACTTTTTTTTTCTCAGCTTCCCCAAGAACACTGAACTGTGGAAAAATGGGAAAGTATAATCATGAAACTTATCTGTAACAGAAGTTTGGCTGAAGTTGTATTTTTAACCTGAGCTACAAGCTATTATTTTTATTTTTTTTGGAGATAGTACTCAGCATTCTCCACTCTCCAACTTCATTACGGACTCACAGTGCTCAGCAAAACTGAGCCAACTACACAAACTTTTTTTTTACGTCAGAAGTTATTAAGAAGTTATTAAACAAAAATACACGGATGTCAGGAGCTGTTACTTCCCTTTCACAGTACCATTTTACTTAACACTTACTGCCAAGATTTCATCAAGAAGAGAAATAGCAGCTACGTAATCCTCTCGCTGGTAGGCAGATAATGCTTGTGAATGCAGGCGCTGTAGCTCATCAGATTTTGTCAGCTGAGTCTGGGCTTCTTTTTCCTCATTACTGCTAGGATTGGATTTGAGCTGCAAACATTAACAAGGAGACACACTGAAATGCTTGTTCAAGGATCTCTTTTTGTCCCATTAATAATCATATCATGGAGAACTGACTAAAGCTGCAAATAAAGCAAGATTAGTTGTAAAATTCCACTGAAAATGTTTCCAACTCTAAACTTCAGAAAAAAGGAAGATTTTTTTAGCTTCAATACAGGTTGTCCAAAGTCAGAGAAAACCAATTCCTCCCCTCACCATGCCTGATCATTCACTATCGGACACATCGTACACAACAGTTGTCCCGCCTGTCCTCAATTAACCGCTGAAGTCGTGGACCTCTGAATTGTAGCCTAGTTGATTTATCTATCTGCAGATAGTTACTAAACACTGAATTCCTCAGCATCAGTAGAAAGTATATCCCATGGCATAACCACAGTCCACTTTACGCACAATATGTATACATAAATTCATGACAGAAACAAATGCAACGTCACAGTATACTGTTAAGCTGTTTTCCTCAGAAAGAGTGGCTACAGCATCAAGTTAAGATGCTACAGATGAGGGGAAGGCTCAATTGGTACGAGCTGGGGATTTATGCATTTTGCTTCATCTGTAGTTTTAAACAAGTCTCAAGTTTTGTCTACAAAGACTCTCATTTCTCAAACCCCTCTCTCTGAGCACACAGAAAGGGTTACATTGTATTTGCCTTCATTTTTTCAGGCAGCTTTGAATTTTCAAAGAAAATAAAAAACTCAAAATCTCACAGGGAACTGCTACCACCCAGGAAGACAATACAGGCCAGGAAGAATCTCAGCCATTCCCTTCCAAAGCCAGGAAGCCATTTTTAAGATTAGTGTAGTCTGAACATGGCAGTGACTTCACACTTGTGGCTGATCAGAATGACTTCTGGAGTTTTAAAAGAAACACATCAGCAGGACTTGATTTTTTTTTTTTTATTATTTCATCTGTTTGCTTTAAAAATCAAAACTTGCACTACATTGTATTTTGTACACAGAATGGTGACTAGAGTTACCGAGTGCTTAAAGTCATCCAGTACTTTTTCTTTCTTCCTTTATCTTGAAGATGTCTCTTACCTTTTTGTCATCAGAAAGTTCTTCAAACGCTTGTATTTTGTGCTTAAGTCTATATATAATTCAACATCAGCCCTCAGAACTCCTATAACAAAACCTCCCTTGGTTCTAACACTTAAGTAAATGAAAGGAAAGAGCCTAAATGTAACATGAAAAGCATGCACAGGTCCCACCTATGTCTTAGATTCTTAAAATTAAGTCTTTTTGAACCTTGTGCAGTTGTTTCATTTTACTCTGGCAAAAATCAAGTTGTACTTAAACCTGAAAATTCTCCTTTGTCCTCTACACTGTCTTTCAGCAAGGGGAGAGTATGTGATCAAAGAGCTTTCTTCTTTGTACACTGATTCCTAATATGTCTCAAAAAGCTTTTCTTCTGGTTAGAACAGAAACTCTGCCTATAAACTCCTGATGCTGTGCAGCCTCTTTCTCCCCCAGATCTGGAGCTTGTATTAGAAGCAAATTTCTGCTCCTGTGATTTTAAAAGTTCCAAGACTATAAAACTCTCTGAAGTTCTGAACTCTGCAGTTCCAGCTGACTTGCTTAATGTTTCCCTCAATTTCTCAGCATTTTCCTCTCAAAAATTAAGAGCTTTTGCTATGGACAAGCTTTATGCTTCCATTTAAATTTATCTCATGATAACACTCCACTCCTCAGACACACAGTATGTTTCTTATGATTTACTTGGAGCTGAACTGAATTTTCATATTCAATGGAATAGGAAAAGCAACGCTACAATCATACAGACACGACTGATAGTAATAAAGACCAGTGGAGCGACGCTTACTAGATAATTTTACGTAGTACAAACTATCCAGATAACAAAGAAAGGGAAATTTTTCAAGCTATCGTTCAAACTAAAGCCATCAAGCGTTTGTGTGCTACAGTATGATGAAAATAATATACTCGGAAGCTTTCAGTAAGTAATTAGTGCATTGCTATGATGTTTTAATCAGTAATGTTAACTAAAGCAAAAAGAAGTTCAGCTTCTTGTCAGCTCTCAGAGAAAAAAAACCAACCTGGAAATATGATGCAGTTGTTTGATACTCTCATTTTGGTTTACTTCCCAATTACTATTTTTTCTGTCTTTTTGCCCTGTGATCAGACGGCTGTCACAACACTATCAATAACAAATCACATTTCAATTATTTCTCCTTTTCCTATGGAACAGAAGGCTTGGGGGGTGACAACTGAGAATAACTGCTTGCACAAAGTATGCTAGACTCCCAAGAAAGAAGCAAATATTAAAAAAACTTCTGAATTTAATAGAGATCCAAGGCAAACGTAACACTCCTCTACATGCTTCATCAGCAGCCCCAAGGCACAAAGTCAGAAGCTACGCTCTGCTCACTTCTGCTGGACGAGCACGCTGCTACTGGTGAACAAGTTCTCAGCACAGTACCCTCTGCTGTCTGCAGTTTACTACATTAAGATTAGAACACTAAATTAGTTGCAGTTTAAACTGCAGCAACAAAGGCTAGCCATCTGTTAACAGCAGCTTTCATTCACTACCAACCCCCCTGCCACACCTGCACTTAATTCCTTTACAGAAAACTAAGGCCATTACACAGGATGGCTTTGTTATCGTAAGTAATTCTTTATCACAGATATACTATAGGTGTTGCTTTATTGTATAGCCTAATCTCAGCATAGGGAAGAAATACACCCTAGAGTAAAGCAAACCCCCACTTCTTCCTCCGCTCCCTGCCCCCAAGTAAGCGAGATTAAATGGAACAAAATCATCATCCCCACTCAGTTTATCAGGTTGAGGTTTAAAAGCATTCACACACCTGAATCTTTCACCCCCTCACTCTCAGTGAGGAAACTGGCTTCTTCCAGAACATTACCTCAAGGACTTGACTCAAAACTTTGCAACATTTCCTTGCTCCACCCAAGACAGTGGGAAAAGGTATTAGTACATGCAGTCAAGCATCAAGTATTTGAAAGTCTTCTGATGGAAAAAGCATTTTAACAAGCTAAACAACTCTGGTTTTCAAGTTGTTCTCAAATGCCGGTTTTCAAGAAGCAAAGTGCCAAACACCCCCTACCTTCATTCTATTTCACAAGTCCACCAGCCTGACTTTTCTAACCATACGCAGAAGTTACACCAGCCACACACAAGACTACATGAAAAATACAATGCAGCACTACTTCAGAAAAATATTATTAATACAAGGCCATTGATACTGCCAAGCTGGTATACCATCCGTGACAAAACACTGAAGCGAGACTAATCATAGAATCATACAATTGCCTAGGTTGGAAGGGACCTTTAAGATCATCTGATGTTGAACTGCACAGGATCCATTCGCATTGTGCATTGGATGCTGCTATCCTGATGATGCCATGTGCCAATCTGAATTGATTAATATATTTCAACGTGAGGCATCTATGTGTATCTTACAACTATGCTTTCTGGACCAGCAACATGGTTCATTCCTGTGCAATGGCCCATAAACAATGCAGTAAAAAGTTGGGCATTTAGTACAAGAATTCTCATGAAGAATAGTTATAACCTTGAGGGAAAAAAATCCACCAACCAACAACTCAAAATCCATACTCTCAAAGAGAATAGATTAAAGATACAGGCAATTCATACATACTATGATATTGAAATGCTATAGATAATAAACAGACACCATCAACTTGAAAATCCCATAAATAGTCTTGTTTAAAAACCAAAACGTTACAGACATGCTGCTTCTATACCTTGCTTACAGTGGTCCAGCACCACTAATGTAGACATACCTCTATACATTCTAAAGCTGTTTTATTTTCTTGCTTTTCAAACTGGTAAATACACAGACAATGAAGAGAAATGGATTAGGCTTGTGAAAAACATTGAGGGGAACTGAAGGAACCTCTGTGGTTTGTCTTATCTAAGATCAAGACATCCTCACACTTGAGAATAGTACACAAAGGAAAGGTCTGCACTGGCAGAGCAATATATTAAGTAACACAGCCATAATTTTAGACCGATAAAAAAAAGCACTGAGATATTTCAATACCTTTTATTCTTTACCCAGGAAGCTACAGATGACCACAGTACCACAGAGGAATGTATCTGTAAACAACCTACTGTTACTATGATCTGCTTAAGAGAGTTTTAAATACCCAAGTCAAGCTTGCCTAGTAACTAACTCAAATCAGGTGAACTTACTGTGCTGTAAGATGGTCTCCTCCACCTACATCCAAAATAGTATTATTACACATACCAATCAGCCATGGAAAACTATCGGACAGTGTATTTTGCAACAGCCGAGGGCTTCTCTAGATCAGAAAATAAGAATTTGCAGATGTACAGTGCCCAGCCATGTGGTCTTGGCTGACATCTAGTGGAGCTGGAAGTAGTGCCTTCAGTTTCCAGCTTTTAAGTGTTTACGCTTCCAAGGGAGCTGGAATTGCGTATTTAGAATGCCTGAATTTACAGTATTTATTCCAACAAACTGCAACTGTGAACATTACATTCAGTCTAAAAAATGAAGAGAATTTAAAAGAAATATGACAACTTTCCAATACACTAGGCAGAAGTTCTGTTCTATTTTTGCATCTTCTACAGAATTCAGCGACTCATAATGCTTGACATTTTCTCTAGGACACAAGCAGGGCCCCAGACAATACTATGAGGCATACGCAAAGGGCTGCCAGGACTTGCATTGCTTTTGTCACCGTTTCAGAAGGCCTTCCACCAACCAAAGTATATCAACATTCTTTCTATTTTCACTAAAAATTACGTGCTTAAAGACAAAATATACATTCCAGGGCTTTCATAGATGGAGGCCTTCTGCATGAACATTGATATGCCCACAGATCTGTCCTGTTGACTTCTATTATTCAGAAACTAATAAACAAAACAGAAGGAATTTGACATTAAAGCACATGAACACTCAACCAAAGCTGGAGCAGAGAAATACATACTATTCATATACCGTGAGCAATGCTTTTCTGAAGTCACCTAAGGACTTTGACTTAATCCCTGTTCCATCCTGGGCACTCTGAACACAAGAATTAGACTCCTCTGCTGACACCTGTTGAAAGTCTTATTTATTACTCTCTAGGTTCTAGATTTCCAGACTGGTAGTTGCAAAGGAAGAAGCTAAAGAGCTTCTAAAGATTAATGAGTTGGCATTCTGTATCACTACAAAGAAAAAAATAAACAAACAAACAAACAACCCTGTCCCACGTAAGGAACTTCATCAGCTTGGTGCATCTGTTGACCACAAGGAGAGGTTTCTAGAAATGTAGTGTTGCTTAACTTGTCAAGGCATAAGTCAGAATCATACCTTTCAGCCAACACGGAAGTACAGAGGAGGAAAAAAAAAAAAAAAAAAAAGAAAAGGGCAATCTAAAAATAAGGCATGAAGGCTGGTGTCTCAAGAGGCTCTGATCCTGAAAGGAGTAATCCCTTCCTTTCCAGTCAGGAAGCCTCACTGCCTGTGTAGAAAGTGTAGAAAAAATTTAAGGGTATGATTTTTTTTTCTTTATACAATCATGTAATAGCAAAACTATCCTTTAGTGCATGTAAATGTACATTTACTCAGCTAAAGAGCTGAATCATAGATTACATGCTCTGGTCACATGTAAAACATGCAATTTTAAGTATCCAAGTCTACACTAAGTTCTAGTCTAAAAGCTACTGAGATCCCACTGGCATTTCTCTGGGCCGCATCTGTCCTAGTAGTAGAAGGAAGTTTTATTTAAAGGTACAACTTATTCCTCCTGGCTTCTTGTCACTTTTGGTAGCAAAGATAGAGTCTGGATGTAAAAGTCTTGAAATTATTTGGAAAGAGATCCAGTCCTTACAGCCTTCCTTCTCCTCTCCTCTCATATAGGAAAACACCCCAAAGAAACACAGAATGTTAATACATTTCACAGTGACTCTAACTTCCTCTCATCTTGAAACTAAATGCAATTTCATATTTAGATACAAACATACAGCCAGAGTAAACTAGGTACTTTAGACACACAGAGAACTGGTAGAATAACCAGACTGACTGCCTGAAAGATTCAGAAGAAAACAAGGGAAATTTCTCAAAATGTATGTATTCTACTTAAGTCACGGTATGTAGGATAACTTAATGCTCTCCCGCATATGAATAAATTAATCTATTACACAGGATTACTTTAATATTGGCTTACTTTGCTTGAATATACTTTACTTAATTGAAAATTGTGCTCTTCAAAAGAGACTTCCTGCCCTATTCTCTAAATACATAAACAATATTGTTCATGGAACCAAGGAAACTGGAAGTGAGATTTTAGGATCACTATGGTATCTTCACAAGTCAGCTTCTGAGAAGAACCTCTTTACTTCAGATTTAAAACTTGAGTGAAGATCGAAACAATTTGACTGACCAAAGGCAGCAATCTAAATTTTTGCAGCTGGTTTGGCAAAAAAGGCAAGCTACTTGACAGTTGACTGGAAAAGCACTTCTATATGCAGCATCAAACGATACTCCAAGAAACAGTAACCGCAAAGAGATGCACACACAAACTCATGATCAACACTGACATCACGTAATTGCTATTGCAGCAACTATGCCCTCAGTTAATCAGAGCTGAACGACGTTCTCCCACATTTGCAAACAGCAGGGCTGCACTACAGTCAGACATGCAACTGCACCGCCTGGTGCATTTCTACCTGCACAAGCCATTCCTCCCAACTGCCCTGCAGAGCACACAGTGTAACTCCTCTGTTTTTGTCGTACACACTCACTAGTAATATTTCCATTAAACATACGTCATCTGCAACACAGAAATGCTTTCTCCATCACACTCTAAGAAAACCAACAAGACAGCAGCAGTTGCACGCACAAATTCTATTTGTTTTGGCATAATGGACATGCAAGCTCTTCAAACTAGCAACTCTTGAAGAGTAAGCAAGAATAAGAATGTATCTTATTTAGTCTCATGCTTACAGAAATTTTTTGCAACATAGAGAAACAAGTTTCACATATTCTCTGAGGTTGCATCAGTTTATTTTTGCAGCATAAGGCCAATATATACAAAGTATCCATTGAAATTAAAAACAACACAAGTGAGTTTTAGGTGGGTAATACTGTATTTGTATGTAAACTCTGGGCACTTCCTGATCATGGAGATAAAGTACTGCCAATGCATTCATGAAAGATGGAGAACTCCTCTGCAGATGAGAAGACAGGCAGATGCATACCACTGAAATTCATTAACAGCTCAGTGACTTAAGAGCCCAGAATCTTTCTGCAACAGTGCAAGGAGACAGGAACCTTCAAAGGTTGACCCAGGAGGCCCCTAATGATTTCCTGGGGTGACCTGAATATACTGATGAAAAGCAGGGTGCAATTACATACTTATCACTTATCTTTCTTTCTGAATGAAGACTGCTCCCTAGTATAGGCATCATTAAGCAGAGATCATGAAGTTCCAGGCACACCAAAAAAATAGACTTTTCAAAGTACTATGCTACTTCATGCAACACCTTCTGATTTCATCTTCACTCACCACACTGCAACTTTATCAGTCATTTATTCATACAAAGTAGCTTAGCTACAATAACTTTTAAGAACAAGAAAGACAAACCCAGGTAGATATACCCACATGCTCTAGAGCATCAGAGTTGAGATGAGACCTTGGCTCAGAACCCAGCCTTAAATGCACTTAAAAGCAATTCAACTTAGGCTTCCAACTTACCACATTTTTGAAGTCATCCTCTGCTTCATCAAATTTTCCTTGCTTGAGCAGTAAGTGTCCTCTCTGTAATCTCGCCTGAAATGAAACATAACATAATTTATTTTGATTTACAAATTGGAATTCAGCAATGTATAAAAACAGGCTTCAGTTTCCTTTCACAGGAAAAGTAAAAAGTTTCATTTGACTACAGCTAACAAGCGGAAACAGTGATCACAACACCCATTCTTTGTCTTCTCAATTTGACAACGTTCTTATGAGGCCTCTTTGGTGGCAAAGGCTCACTCTGCACCAGAACAGAACAGAAAAAAGCAGCCACAGCTTTTATGAGCAGCTGCAACTCATGGAAAGAAGAACTCTTCTCATTTGAAGAGCTGCATAAAAGAAAGCGAATGTTTACCTTACATCGCACCACTGCAACTGCTTATAGATTTTAAGAAATTAGTAGAAATAATAAATAATAAAGAATCTGCACATTTAATTCATTTGCTATACCTTCAGAATAATAAAAGCTAGTAAAAAGACAACGTTAATGATTTAGAAGATTTTGATTTACGATAAGAGTATTTTCATACAGCAATGAATTTAACATCTGGTCCTTTATTGTAAGCTATACAGGACATGCCACTGCCCATGGAAAAGGGGGACCGGAGGATCAGATGGAGAGGACTCCAGCATCAGTCTCCAACTAATGAGGCAGTCTCCATATATGGTAAGCAGAAGTGAGCAAGGGCTAAGTAAATCGGAATTTGCAACAATCCCATAGGAAGACAGTGAGATTAGGCAAATCAAATGGCAATTAAGACAGAAGAAAAACAGGGGCATCTGTGCGCTCTCTTCCTCCCCTTCACTCTCAGAGGGCATAGCCTTGGTGACTGAGAGAATAAACCACAAGTGAGAGAAGGAAATTGTTTAGCACAAACCCATGAGGAACACCAACTTAATTAAATGACTATTAGTTGTTAGAATAACTGGCTAGACTTTACTCAGCATAGTTGCAGATTTAAGCACATACACCACTGCTATTACTTTATCCTATTTAAAGCCTTCTGAGTGATAATATATTTTCCATTTCTGTCTAGCAAAATTTGAAAAAACAACCTTCTTCAAAGCAGGTTTTTTTACGCTTGAACGATTTTCAATTCCGGTAATACTTACTGCTGTGAAGTCCTGCTTTAATTCAACCACTTTACTTAAATCACGAATTGCTGCTTTAGATTTGCCCATGGCTAAGTACACTGTGGCTCTTCTGTAATAAGCAATGTAGTTATCAGAGTCTCCCTCTGCAAGGGAATGAACAGTAATCAGAATACTATCTCAAATCAACTGAAACTTTGGGTACAGTGAAACTGTAATGACTAAAAATATATTACCCGAGTTTTAAGACCCTGGAAAAAATGGTATTTATCAAGAAAACATAACATTTGTAACATTATCAAAGTATTTTCTATGCAGTTTGATTATTTAACAATCCAGATTACAGAACACAGTAAATGCCAAATAATTAAGACTACCAAAGGTGAAATACATACATGCATTTCAGCTTTGTACAGCAAAAAAAGCCACTACATACTAACTCTTTATCTCCAACTGCAGGCCTACATTTGAAAGCATTTTAATGTGTCATTCTCCTTCCCAGTCCCTGTCCATCATACAGGATGCAAGCAAATAATCCCCAAATGACCAATATGTTAGTCCAATGTCATCACAGATGCATGAACTCTTTCCACCATCCACTGAAATAGCAGCAACTTCTTTAATATTCAAGTAGGCACCAACAACCCCTCTGAACAGCACACTAACACACTTGCATTATCAAAACCTGAAGGCTAACTTCAAGGCCCACACATCCGATGGTGTCTGCTGGTCAAACTTCCAAGATCCAGCAATTTCAACACTCTCTAGGCTAACACATATATATATACACCCTTACAGGAAACAAAAATAAGTCTCTGAAACAAAGAAGCATTTTCTTAATATTCTTTTCTAAACAGTATTTCACAGAAATAGGTGAAAGTTACTGTAGGTTCTCAAGGAAGGTAACTTAGACCAACCAACCAACCATATGCAGCAGAAGACAGTAAACATTTTACTGTGCTATTAAAAAAAACCAACAACAAACAAACCATCAATCCAGAATTTGTAGACAAGAACATCCATAGCTGAGGAACAGAATAAGTATTTCTCTTTTTCACCTCATTTGAGGTTGAAGTTGAACTTTAAAATAAATGAAACACATAGCATAGCCAAAAATCTTACAGTCAGTCACTTTCTGAAGATACGTACCTATAGCCGCATGGAAGTGAGACAAAGCATCTGCTAGCTGTCCAGCAGCCAATAACTTCTTCCCCATTTCAAGTTGTTTTTCTACTTCCGCATTTATTCCACATTCAGCTCCTTAAAGAAAAAAATCATAGTTTTCAATGACTGGCTTGATTATACCAGATGTACACAGTGATAATGCGATACTTCAAACAGTTATGGATATAGAAGCAGAAGTACCATCTTCCAGTACTAAAACAACCCGCAGCCTAATAAAACACAGAGTATGTCCTCTCTGCCCCCAAAAGGATGTCAAAGTTAACAGATAAACACTGTAAAGCACCACATTGTGAGAAGGCATCAAATATGCATTTTTATTCCTCTGTATACATTCAGTAACATTGCACATCAAGCTTTATATATCAACTATAAAAACAGTTTGACAGAAGACATTTCTATGTGGGCTTTCAATTTCAAAAAAAATCTGGAAAAACATTCATAATGCACAGATAGCAAGTATAAAAAGCTTTAAGTTTAATTTCATGACCCTAACGATAACTTAGGACTCAAGTGAGAACTGTTAACTACTGCAGAGACTGGGTTCTCATCTACTGCACTCGTATCATCTTCATAATTTCCAAGGCAAACCATTTCTAGAGCACAAGTTTTGGCATAAACAATTGAAATTCTTCCTCTCTTCTCATTTAACAAGTAGTATGAAAATTTTATTAAAGTAGTATGCTTTCAAAGTGCCAGTTTTAGTTTAAAGCTAATAAATTGCTGCTGCTCAACCAACAGGGAAAGACTATTGTTGAGAAGAAAGGAGCAGTGAAATGCAAATACATGCTGTACATACATAAATTCAGCCACAGAGGCTTGTCACTTATACTCCTTCCAGCATTCCTCAAATCAGGACAGAATGTCACTACAACTCACTAATTTAGGACCATTAAAACTTTCATGCTATAAACAGTTGTCTTTGACTAAAAGTATACACTATGCATAAATTTAAGCAAGATAATATATTAAAATCCTGAATAAATACATTACATTAGAAAACAATGACCTACAATTACTAGAAATCAATTTCTTTCACTCAAGTTTTGTATCCAGCTAATTCAGACAGGCACTTGAATTAATCTTAGATACGAAAATGCAGCAGCACTTTGAAGTAGTTTCTTAGAGACTGCATAAAAATGTTACACTACAGATTGAAGTATATCAAAACTTCTCACAGTGAAAGGTGATTAAACAATTTGTAATGAAAGGACAATAATTTCTGATCACTAAGCCATCAAGACTTTAGAACTAGGAGCTCTCAGCATCTAGGATCTTAATTTAATTTTCCTTTCCTACTCATTAATATAGTTCATAATTCTTTTCATTCCATGCTATAAGAAAATCATTGAGCTGTATATACTAAAACGAACAAAATTATCTCTGTATCCACTAGAAAAAGCTCTATCTGCTCAAATATTGATAATAATTCAGCAAAATGGATTCAAGGGCTTCAATTATTTGATTTAGAACAACAACAGCAAAAAAATCCTTTTTTTAATTAATGGAAATGCCTTTATAAAATAAGCCCCAAATTTCTAGTGAGTAATTGTTTTGGTTTAAATAGACAAAGTTAAAATATTAATTGCTTATCACATAGTTAATTTGGGAATCTTATTAAAAGATGAATTTTAAAATCCATTCTAGGTATGTATAGCTCTGAATAAAACAGAAATAACTCCACTGATAGTGGAGAAGTATTTCTTGAGAGAAATTTTTTTCACATACAGTATTCTGCTTCTAAGTAGCATTTATGTGAAGGTTCAATTTTCAGAAAAATGGACATTCTGCTTTGCCATTTTGCTGCTTCTCTAGCTTAAAGCTTTGATCACTGAGTAGTCCAATGTCTTCCAAAATGATAAACCAAACATTGGAGAGGAAAAAAAAAAAAATCTGAAGCAAACTCAACCACCCTCAACCCAATACTGGAAAAACACCCCACCATAAATTTCCCTGGCTTTGGAATTAATACTAGCAACAAATCAGATATCAAACCATAAACAGACCAAAGTAGTTAACGTAAGTTAAAACAAACAAGCAAAAAATTCTTAATCTTCATCCCTCCTATGTCTCCCCACATATGAATACCTGAAATCTTTCAAAACTTGTCAGTCTGGATTGGTATCCTAGAAGCGGGGTGTAAATTACTCTTTGATATACTCTTCCATCTACCTAAACACAGCATTCAATTTTTACAGAGCCTCAAGCATCTGAAGGAGTGTCCTTGTTTCGCATTTAGTCACATCAGGACAGTTCCAAGAATAGATTTTCCACAATTAAGATGTACCTATGCTATTCAGGATATTTCATATACATTACGTTCAGTACAGTTTTATAGTTATGTAATACTTAGGCAGGAGAGCCACCTTTTTCCTTGAAAATACTGAAGGTAATAAATAAAGGAAAGGAGAAAGGTGACCATTAATAGTAAACAGGTAAGAAAGAAAAGCAGAAACAACATGGATAGAGTAATAAGGCAAGGTGTAAAGGACTGTAGGTTCCCTGCAGAACAAGATTATACTAGACATACATTAAAACTTGGCTCTGCAAGTTGCTGGACATCGTAAATTGATGTGCGGGTCTCCAGCAGGTGCCTATACAGTCAGCGTAACCACGATGAAAAGTGACACCATAACTACCCAGGAACACTGTACATTCACCCGATAGCTTGGCTGGTTTTTCATATAAATATATTGCTTATTCATTTTCTGGCTGTAATCAAACAGTTCTCAATAAACCAACCCACAGTAGATATCTGAAAACATTTAACATAGGCACAGGACTCTAAGGACTCAAACTATGTAACCTATACGGACACCTATTTGCTCTCTGGCCTGGGAATGAACATAAGGATTCAGGTTCAACCTGAGGAAAAAACAAACCAACTCCACAGAGCTCTTTCCAACACATAGACAGGTATTAGTGAGCTCGATATTGCAGCTGAAGAAGCTTTGTATGCTCCAGCAGGAAACCAAATTTATGCCAGAAATATACAAGCATACCATTTATTTTTAAAGCTTTGAAGTATTTTAATCTGATTGTTATTTCTAAAGCCTGCCTAATTGTTATCTATTCAGCAAAGACCTCAGATAACCACACACAAGAGCTCCAGCTGTCAAATCAAGTCAGGTTTTTCAGATAAATTCAGAGTCTGTTGTTCTGGCACTTACGCTACAATGGCAGAGTAAAAAAACTCACCAAACTACTCCCAAATAAGAATTGGTCCCAGCCCTGACAACTCAAAGTCAGTCAGTCAGAAGGCACATGAAAGATAAGCAGGTGCAGCTAACCTGTTTTTCCAGTTAAATACGCTCACTTCAAATAAATTATACCTTCCTGGTAGGATTTTTGCTTTATTAGAATAACTGGCCCTAATATGCAGGTATCTGAGTACACCAACTTCAATTATATCCTTGTATGATTAGTCACATCCACAGTGTAAAAAGCTTAAGAAAGCCCTCCAACTTGAAAACAGTTTCAAGATTTCACGTTTGTCTACACACTCCTCTTTTTCCCTGTAGAATTTCCACCAATTTTTTTTTGTTTGTTTTTCACTCTTGTCCCCAAGCTGGGTAACAGGTCTATGAAAATAAACAGAATTAGTTCCAATGGCGTACCAAAACCAGAATTGCTTCAAAGACAAAGAAGAAACATGCATGTCACTCATCCTAATTACAATGATCTAAAATTTTTTATTTTTTTTTTTTTACACTTAAAAGGACTCGAAGATGATCTTGTCATATGAGTGGGAGATCCTGGTTTTGGGGTGTTTTTTAAATCAGAATGACTTCTGTGTTTAGCATAGTAAGTCTTAACTTTGCTTTTATTTTTAAACAGGTCAGGGCTTTGCTTTTATGTGTGCTGAATTCAAGGACAAGACTGAACAAAGTACAAAGTGGACAAGCAACTACAGTTTCAGAAATACAAAAAGGTTCACAGGAGCCTCAAAGGATCTAGTTGAGCCATGTGTAAACTTGCTCCCATCAAGTTTTAACTCCTTCTGTTTGCAACATAGCTAAAACTGACAAACCAAATAGCCACCCCTCACCCCCAAGTATCCTTGGTTATTTGGGGCAAGAAAGAAGCTTCCCAAATTCAGGACGGAAACATCCTGTTTCTGGGGAGTGGTCACAAAAACACTTAAGGTTAGTGGTCTGATAATAATGAACTGAGCTCTGTATACTTAAACCATGTTTTTTCTTCCCCTTATTACATTTCCTCTCTTTTAATGCTAGGGAGAAGAGGAACACTCCTCTGGCCTTCTCAGTCACCTCTTTTTGTTGCAATTAGTGTGGATAAACAGCCATGAAGGATGACTCTTCCTAAAAGGTGACTTATGCCAAATGGGAGCTTATTCAACACAAGTCAGGGTATTCAAAGAGCAGGAATTCAGGAAACACAACAGTGAGAGCTGAACTGCAACCCACCACATTACCAATCAACTCATTTACCAGCTAGTTATAAATTAGTATTCATAGATATCATATTCATAGATATGTGAGATACAAAGTTAATACAGACTGACTGTTGCACTGATTCATGAATCAGATGGCACAAGGCAGACTTCTATTACCAAGACAGCAAGATGCAAATTTAAATGTGAATGTGAACACTGTTGAGTTCAAATACCAGTAATATTGCAGAGGAAAAAATCCAGATAGTTAAATAATGTAAACCACCCAAATTCCCTAAATACGTACTCTGGAAAATGAACTCATGAACTAGGAGGTTAGTAAGTTCAGTAAATAAAATTCAGAACTATCACTTTTCATTCTATTACTGTACATCTTTATTAACTGAAGTTCAGAAAATACACCCCAAATCAGGAATTATGGCTTTGGCAAATCAGCATAGCCATTAAACCATATACTTGAAATAGCCTGGCAACTCCAAATAAAGAATCCTCAGCAGGGGCATCACTGCCACAATCTTAGGGGGAAAAAAGTAAACTTTGACCACAATTATTATTTTTCCTCTAACACTACTGGAATACACATCCAAAAAAGCAATTGAGCACCACAGTATGCAGTTTTATACTACAGAGTACTTTTGCCACAGTACGTTCCTGCTGCCACTTGGCCAGCTGAAGTATTTGTTAGTTTAGTACATCAACTGAACTTCTAATGTCAGCCCAGGTCAGTCTCAAGTTTGACAGATTCAGACTACTGACAGCTTCGTTTCCACTTCGATCTGCCATTGTCAGTTAAAAAAAAAAAAAACACCAAACAAAACATTCCTTAGGTGAAACTCTGCCCATGCGTACAATTGTATAACCAAGTTACATATTTAACAGGAGCCTGTGAATATAAGTTTGACCATACAGGTGTTGCTGACAGCATACTCTGAAAACAGACAGGCCACACAAATGCAGATTAACTTATCTGCCGAACTTCAAATATTAACGGTGAGAGGAAAAAAAAAAAAAAAACCACCAAGATCAAAAAGCCACAACAACAAAACAAAAACATAAACAAATGCAACACAACTGTCAAAAGCCTCAGTGGATTTGTAAGTCGGGCATCAATAACGTCTGTGGCTGAGAAGAACCACCGAAAAAGCCTCTGAACTTGGAAATTACGCAAAATTCACACCGGAGCGAGACATTCAAGGCCAGCACAGCACCAGCCAATGCTCTCCCACCGGTGCCCTCAAGGGACACCGCGACATTTTCCAGGCAGTTGGCATCCCCCCCAGCCGGCCGAGGGAAAGGAAGCACAGGCACCAAGCTCCCTTCAACAGTACCGCCGAGGAATTCAGATTGAAAAAAAAAAAAAACAACGAGCAGGTCGCAAAGCACCGACAGTGCCCTCCTTACACACCCTTCCCAACACCCTCGATGAGGTGGCACTTCTGCACCTCCTTCTTCCTCACGCCCTTTCCAGAAATGTTTTCCCCCCACACGCTCCGTTTCTCCCAGACGTCCCGGGGGGGGGGCTGCCCCGCCGCCATGGCGGTGGCCCCAGCCCCGGCTCAGGCCCGCCGGCCCCCTGCAAGCAGGCCGCAGCCCCGCCGAGTCGGCTCCGCTCTCCCCCGGCGCCTCGGCCCGGCTATACCGGCTGCCCCACAGCCCAGGCGGGCACCCCAACACGTTCAACCGGCATCGCGGCTGAGGAGAGCCCGGAAGGAAGGAAGGACGAGCAGCCCGCTGTAGGCCCGGCGGAAGCCTCCCCGGGCAGCCCCGTTCGCCAGCCCCACCACCCCGGCGGGCCGGGGAGGGAAGCGGCCGCCACACGAACACACGCACACATACACCCCGGCCGGGCCGCAGCTTCCCCCCCCACGCCCTCCTTCACACGCCCCCAACGCGCGGCCTCCACCCCGGGCCCTCACCCTGGTACTGCAGGTCGAAGAGCACCAGCAGGAAGGGCAGCGCGGAGCCCAGGCGGCCGGCGGAGGCCGCGGGACACACCATCGCCGCCGCCCGCCCCGACGCCCGCGGCGACACTGGCGGCCGCCCCCCCCACCTCCGCCACCGACGGCTCCAACTTCTCCGGGCTGGGTCGTGGGCGCCTCTGATTGGCCCCGCGGCGCGCGCTCGTCGAACGTGGAAGCGGCGCGGCGCCGGGCCACGCCCAAGCAGGGGGCTGGGGAAGGAAAGAGGGGGCGCGGCCCCGCGCCTGCGCGGTAGGGCGGGGGAGGGGGCTCTCTGAGTCTGCGCATGCGTAGGAAGGAGGAGCGACGCCGGCGCCCACAGCGGTTTGCCCGCACTAAAGATGGCGGCGCGGGCTGAGGGAGGCGGCGTCTGGATCGCCAGCGGAAAGCTAAACCCAGAGTCTCCTCATCTGCCTTTGTATTTTATTCCGTGTCGCTTTGGCCGCTCGCCTGGGCTGGGGAGGGCTTCGCTCCAGGCCCGGGTTTAGCCCCTCTGAGGGCGCTGGCGCGCCTGGAGGAGCGACGTGGGCCTGTTGCCCCTGGGGAGGCGGCTGGCGTCGGGGCTCATGGAGTTTAACACTGTCGATGTAAAGGGCCACCTTTTGAGATGTGATGGTTGTTGTTATCCTTTATTCTTCGAGGTCAGTATCTGTGGACCACTCAAATAGAAAAAAAAATAAATCGGGCAGTACGTTAGAAGTATATTGCTCCTCGTTCTTCATCTGTGTCGGACCTAGCCATGGAGGGGAGGAAGGCAAGGGCAATTTCAGACTCTGCTTGATTGTCCCTGGGACACAGTCCTGTTTTCCACTGACTGCAAAGCCAAGACAGCGCGGCCGATGACTGTACGCTGACCTACAGGCATGTCAAAAAAATGTATTGGGGAATTTACCAGACTGCAGAAAAATTGCTGATAAAACTTGGTAGATCCCAGTAGTTTCATGCTAAAAGTTCATATTGGATTTGTAAACTGAAAGCCTGCAATCTAACATGTATTTTTGCGGACCTCTTTTCCTTGTTTTTTCATAATGAAAATACAATCTATTTTTAGCTACCACAGAAAAACTAATCGTGTATATCCCTAATTGTTTATAATTTAAAATTATTTCCCTAGTGTTGTTGGATAGACATATTAGGGGCAGATTATATATTATAAACCCGTCAATATATTAAAAAATATAAATACTGTTCTCTGGGGAAATCTGCCAAGAAAGTGAAAAACTCAAGGCTTGAAGTCTGATTTGGCCACCACAGAAAATTCTTACTTCATTTTGCAGGTACAGTCACATTACCTTTCTCACCCCAGATGATATAATTTAAAAGCTTTCTTGAAAGATCAGACTGAAAAAAAGAAAAGTTATCCCTGCTCAACGTTTCATTTGGAAGATAATGCTTCAAAGGTATCGCCTTGAAATTTGACCTGCAGAATATATTCAGAAATAAGAACTCAAAATAATATAAGAAGTGATAGATGTGAAATGAATAATTGATGACATTCTAAAGACGTCAGCATGAAGAGGAACATGACAACTGTATAGCACTATGGATAGGGTGAAATACAAAAGTTGAGAACTGAACTGAGCAGAATGCAATTGCTGCTACAGTAAATGAATTCCTTTGATTTTACCTGAAGAAAAAAGTATAAGACCAAAGACATAATATGAATATGAAAGGGAATTTAAGGCTCCAACCCTCTAAGATAACTGAAAATAATAGTAAGGATGATGATACACTTAATGGAATCTTAATAACAAGATTAGGAGAAGACAATGTGTAGAAAACTCAAGTGTAAATGTTCAAGCATCAGATCCCTTAAAGCAAGATGAAAGTAGTATGATCAAAGTGTCAAGTAGCATTTTGAGTAGATGCTTGACAAGCCCTTGGTTCTTGCCCTTGGTCCTTGCCCTTGGCCCTGAAATACTGAGCCAAGGTCAATATTTCAGGCTGACAAAGTAAAGTAAGGAACAGTGTGTAATGCCAGCACTACAAAATGATCTGCTCAAAGAGGAAACATTAATCATTGCCACTCTGTGCTAGAAATGCTACCAGCTACACAGAACTACACAGTAATTTTTGAAAGAGACCATAAACCATGAAGGACCATTCTTGATTGTCATAGATCCCCAAACATATGTAATTTAGATATTAAGTATAGACCTGTGAGAAAAAAGGCTCTTTAACACATATTCCTGCGTGCAATTTCAGAAGCACACAACACAGAAGAGGAGAAAGACCTGAAAGAAGAAATGTGTTTGACTCTATGATCTTAAGGGTCTTTCCCAACCTAAGTGGTTCCATGATTCTATGTGACATGCCAACATTTTACTTTGGAATTCAAAAAACAGCAAAGCAATACAGCTGTAATGCAAAAAGTCTTTCAAAGGGATTAATCAGAATTAGATTGGTATCAGAAAAGTTTCTTCAGCAGTCTCGAGTTTTGGAGTGAGAGAGCAGATGGCAAAGGCTGCAGTAACATTCGAAGTGGTCAAAAGGCAAGAAAGCCAAGGAATTGTCTCCTAGTTACTGCTGGTAATATATATAGTAACAGCAGAGGGCGGCAATTAGCAAAGAATGGCTCTTGAAGAGCCATTCTTTCTAATAGGGATTGCGAATGAATGTGGTGTCATATGGTGGAGATAGTTAAATTTGTAGTTTCTGTTTATTACCCAAGAAAACTACTGGATATAACACCATACAGTAAGAAGTCTGGATTGGACGCGACAACACAGAAGGCAATGGAAGGACATGTTCATTACCTGTGAACCAGTGTGCTTGGCAATAAGCTTTAATTAATAATCTTGTTTCTAAAACCACCCAAATAAATCAGTTTCCTGATACAGGAAAAGAAGCAGTACAGCAGGCTGTTGTGTTGCAGCTCAGCCTAGTATAAAATAAAGCAGGAGCTGAGATAGGATCATAACACAGAGATACTACTCTCAGGGCTGCTTCTTATGAGAGGTCTTTCACACCTTACAGCTGTTTTAATTCTTATCTCTGTACATCCCTATCAGAAACTTAGATGTGTTGGAACTAAATGAAATGGTAGCATATATCTGGTTAACATGAGATTGTTGTTTATGTAGCCACATCTTTTGGTCATTTCATATTTACATTGGTATTTATAAGAGAGAGCTTCAGGGAATTTTATTTTTCTGGGCTCCTTTTGCAGTAAATGGAAGTAGAAAGGCTCCTGCAAACTGCAGTTCAGCACAAGAACTTAATTTACATGCTCCAAACTTGCACTTGGAAAAGTTTATCTTTGTGCATGGACTTAAAAGGAAGCGTGAGGGACCAGGCTACATTAGGGCAAGGCTAGCCTCTGTTAACACTTTCCCCTCCCTATTATCCTGACAAAATCCCTCATATATGTCTTCATCATACCTGTAATGGGAGAAGCATGTTTCTGGTGTGGAACTATTTAGCTCTCTGTGCTATGATGCTATATAGTTCTCTGTGTTTAGATGCTATGTAAATATACTAGCTATCACCTGCTACTTATACTGCTATAAATAAGCTTTATGTAGACCATTTGGTCTCATTTATGTTTTAATACAGGCCCTTCAGTCTGCTTTATTCACTATGCTGTATCACTAGTTAATTTATCAACAGGGCTGCGTTATATGTAGGACAGAACTTGGAAAAGGGAAATTAGACATCAGTGTTTCCTTACACTTAAATTTATTTTACATTTATTTTAATGGGGAAAATTATGTCTGCAGCTTTTCTCATCGGCAACAAACTTCAAACATCTCAAAATACATCCACTTTCTCCTGCATAACTTGAACTTCTGGTGTAATGAAGTGTCAAACAGGAAGGAGGATATTAGGAACCCCATTTTATGCCTTACACTGGTATTATAGCCTCTCAATTAGAGATAGACAAGAAGCAGCTACGTTGGGGTTTTTATCTGAACTGGAAAAAATTGAGGAACAGTTCAAATTCAAATCTAACTTAAATTTTAAACAATTCAATCCAAACAGCATTTTTTTTCAAATATTTTGATTTAAAAGAGAAACCCCGATTTTTTAAGATGAGGAAGTAAAAGTAAAATATTACATTTATTACGAAAGCATACTTCTTTTAAAATATTTATTTTCATTTTTTAAGGCATAAAACATTTTAAATTAAAAATGCTACTCAAAATACTTTGCTTCAAAACTTAAAATATTTTGGTATTTCTGAAAGGAAGCTCTCTGTTTTGAAAATATATGGAAAATGCTCACATTAATGAACTCTCCTCTTTTATTCTTTTTTTTTTTTTAATTGAAGCAATTTATGAAATTCAGCCTACTTTCATAACAAGTTTTGATTTCCCTGAAACTGGTTATGGATTACCTATCATTTCTAACAAATACTTTTCTCAGCTCAGTTCCAAGTTTCAAACCTACATGCTAACTCCAAGCTGTTTGTTTCTCTCAAGCATCTCTTTGATTTAAAAAAAAATATGTGAAAAATATCATTGACAAAGTATTGTGCCATCACTGAAGGTCTTCATTCCTATCTTATGTTCTGCCGAAACACCAAGGTCAGCAAATTTCCCACTTCCAAGAATTTTGACTATGAAGTGGAAGTGTGTATGTGTGCAACCTTACCTCTGTCTGCTCTAGCAGTCACCTCCATGCTCTTCTGTCCTAAGTGGGAATTTCCTGTGTCTCTCAAGCAATTACTCAAGACCCTTGGCAAAGGAATACCCCTCATGCACATTTTTACAAGCATGTAAGCCGTAGCCATGTGATACCATCTAGCATCCTCTTTTACGCACCCACCTTCGAATTAACAGACTTTGTTTATCCTCTAACTGCTAACAGTCCAAAATGGCAACAAAATTCACCTTGCTGGTGCAGCAATGATAGCCTGAGGAAATGAGGCATCCTGTATCTCTCTGGTGACCACATATCCAGAGGCCAAGCAGAGATGACCTATATATACACACATTGCTGCTCTTCACACTCACAGATTTGCTCCAGCTAATTCTTTTTGCCATCCCATATAGCAATCGGCAGACAAGTGCAATCCAAGGAAGACAACAAAGAGCTTGTGTACATCCTGCAGAGTGTCCAGTATGTTGATTAACTCTTCGTTTCCCTGTTTTCACAAATTCAGAGGTTTTCTGAATCCAGGGCTCTGAAAAATCCTGAAGGGGCATGAAGTCCTAAGGATGCCTTAAATTTTGAGTATTAGGATTGACAACGTTTGGGGAGCGGGGGGAAGTGTTAGGGTTTGAGAAACCCATAACAATTTTATTGTCATTTAGACAATTATTCTATCACCCAATGACCCCTCCCCACCTAGGAAGGGGAATCGGGGAAAGCAAGGAAACACGAGGGTTGAAATATAAATAGATTTAACAAGCTAAGACTAAATAATTAACAATAACACTAAAGAACCAGTATTGATCCTGAAACTAATATAAAATATACAAGGACTATACTCAGCCAGTGCTATCAGCAGGAAGCTGTGTGCTCCCAGCAGGGACAGCAAATGTCGGAGACTGTGAGCTCCGCGGCTTTGCAAGGAAGGAAAGTGCCCAGGGGTCCAGCACTGGGGCAAGAAGTTCTTAGGATTGCAGCCATCAAGGGAGAGAGAGAGAACTCCTCAGCAAACTTTCTAGTTTATTTTGAATGTGACATTCATAGTATGAAATGATCCTGTTGGCAGCTTGGGCCGAGTGCCCAGGTTCTTGCTGCTCCTTATCCCTGCACCTGTCAAGGCTCAAAAACATTGAAACTTTGAACCCCACATAGCCTAGCTGGCTATAAATAAGTATTTTCACAAATTCAGAACACTAGAGGCTGCTAAAAATGCAGTTTTCCCAAGCATTAGAAGATAAATTAGTCCTGTGTCACTCAAACCAGGTCATAAAGGAAAGGGGAAACAGATTGCCCTTGTATGCTTTGTGACAGGTTCTGAGAGCTGGTGATTCATTTCCCTTTTTCATACAGTTTATTTCTTGCCCACAAAAATTATTGCATTCCAGTGTAAAACTACAGTGTAGTTCCTAGAGAAAGAACAAATATCTAATGCATGCTATTTAAAATTCAACTAGAGATTGCTGTTAAAGATTAAGTCCTTGTTTTGCTTTCAGTGATCAGTGACCATCCTATTGCTCCAATTATACCAACAGTTTCTAAATACCAAAGAGTTAAATACCATGTGTCAGACAACAGGATGTTATTACAGAATCACAAAACGATATGGGGTTGGAAGGGACCTCTGGAGATCATCTAGTCCAACCCCCCTGCC
>JAOXJM010000001.1:155774891-155809173 GCA_026413425.1 Tringa solitaria
TTGCTGGCTCATGGTCATCCTGTTGTCCACCAGGACTCCCAGGTCTTTTTCCTCAGAGCGTGTGCCTTCCATACGTAATGGCCTTGCTGAGGATGTAATTTGTAGATGTGAGTACCGTCAGTACCGTGAACGAGTACGGTACGAAGACGGTGAAGGATGTATCGACGGGTACAAGCGTCCGGAGGCAGGAGGAGCACCGGCACCCGCGGGAGCGGCGCTAAGGAGCGCGGCGGTGCCCGGCCAACGCGGGGGCAGCGGGGTGGGGGTGCGGGAGGAGCAGCTGCCGGGCGGGTCCCCGCCGTGGTGCTGCCGCCTGTCCCGGGGTGCTCTCCCCGGCCGGGCGGGCGGGGGGCGGCGCGGCCGGGCCTCACTCCTGCCTCCTCCCCGCTTAGGCCGCCGCTGCCATAGCGACGCGGAAGACGCCGGCACCCGGCGGAGCCCGAGGAACTGAGCCCGCGGGACGGAGCCCCGGCATGGTGAGCGCCGGGGAAGGAGGGAGGGAGGGCTGGGTGCCGGCCCGGGCTGACCCGTTGTTTCCCTCCCGCAGCCCTTCACGGAGCGCGCCTACTACCCGCCGGCGGCGGGGGGAGCCGGGGCCGGAGCGGAGCCGGCGCCGTTTCCCGCCTTCCAGTTCCGCGGCCGCCATGAGAGCCCCGACTGGCGGCGGCTGAGCGCCGTGGACGTGGGCCGGGTGTCGCGGGAGGGGGACGTGGGCGTCCTGCAGGAGCACCTGGAGCACGTCACCTTCTGCAGCGCCGAGCGGGAGCGCTGCCCCCACTGCCAGGGCCCCGCCGACCCGCTGCTGCTCAAGCTGCTGCGCCTGGCCCAGCTCTGCACCGAGTACCTGCTGCACTCCCAGGAGTACCTCAGCGCCCAGCTCGGCAGCCTGGAGGAGGCCCTGCGGGCGGCCCAGGCCCAGCGCGACCAGCTGGGCAAGGAGGTGGCCCAGCGCTTGCAGGAGATCAAAGGGCTCAAGGAGGAGTGCCGCAGGAGGAAGAAGATGATCAGCACGCAGCAGATGATGCTGGAAGCCCGAACCAGCTACCACCAGGTGAGAGGAGAGGTCCTGGCGGCCTGGTCGCCCACACCTTGCCAGCTCCAGACCATCAGGTCCTGCTTTGCTGGGGTTCAGTCGCCTGCTGGGTGAGAGGCTGGAGCTGCGGGGACTAGTGACCTTACAAAAGGAATGTATGGCGTGCTTCCCTTCCTATCTGCGTTTCACAGGCGCTTGGGAGAGTGTTACATCATCTTTAGCAAATCTTCTTTTTGCTGACAAGTGCTCTGTATTCTTGGACTCGCTTTTGACGCATCTGAAGTGTCAGACACCCACACACATACAGAACCTGTGATAAACGTGTTACTACTTTCTCTTGCTGTCTTTCCTTGTGTATCAGCTACGCGGTCAGAAAGCACAGAGGGCAAGTGCATCAGAACTGGTACTAAGCAGTAACCTCCCTGTCTGCGAATTGTCACTTCCCTGCAGTAACGTTCTCCAGGCATGAAGTTTCTACTTCTGTGTGTGACTCAGAAGTGACTCACGCATGATGTTAAAGAGCCTCAGTGAGGTAGCTCATCCCTAACTCCACAACAATCTGTTCCGTAAAGGTCTTCCCTAAGAGCCTTAGGACATTGCTGTTCTGACTCTCTGCATCATGGCACTGATTGTTTTTTTTTAGAGGGGTTTGTGTGTTCTGAGTGTAATAGTTAGATTTAAATATTTTTCAGCTTCAACATTTTTCAACAGGTGTCAGCAATGCAGACTGCAGCTTCAAATGTAGTCTGAAGTCTAGAGAGTACATTGGACATGACTTGACATGATCTCAGGCTAGCTCTTTGTGTCTGTATGTTTAAAGTTATAGTTTTATTCCTTTTAAAAAAAAATTCTTGGTATACTAGCAGTCCTGATTGTTGAAATTCTAATTAATCATGGAATCATTGCAGTACAGAACCAACCTTTCTTATAGCAGGTACAGTCTTATCCACCAATATAATACCAGTTTCAGCAGGCTGGTTGATTAAGTTTAGTTGTTTAATTTCTTTTAAGACATCAGCTAAGTTGGCTCAAGTGCTTCTCTAAGGGAAAAGATACCCTATGCCCGATAAGCTATATATATGGTAGACTTCATGGGAACCTTGTCTCAATTCATTCGAGTGTTAGTCTTAAGGACAAGCTGCTGATGCTGAATTATTTTAAAAGCCTTTATGCAACTTACAGAGCTGTTTGTCTGTCCTGTGTTGCAAAAGAAAACTGATTGCATGCATAATTTTATGTGTAAAGTTAAGTAATTCTCATACTGTGATTGCCAGTTAAATATTACCAAATTTTCCTGAAATATTTGTAGGATACAATGTGTCTCAGTGGAAGCTGAAGAACATGGTAGTGATCTTGGCTCATCACTAATCTTTTATTCAGTGGCATTTACAATAAAGCAGAGATGGAAAGCAATTTCTTATTTCTAGTTTAATTTCATATAAAGTAAATATCTGCCTTCCCCCTTTTTTCCCTCTCTCTTAGTAAATACTTGTCTCTACAAGTTATTTAGGTTCACATGGGCAAAATGAGCTCAGGGTTTTTAAGAAGGGTTTTGCTGGTGTTCCGAAGAGGCTAGTTCAGGTTTCATCCATTTAAAGTCATGACTGTTTAGCAAATAAGCCTGTAAGCCTGTAAGCTTGTTTGCCTTTTTTAGTGGAGGCACATTTTATATCTAATGTACCCATGCTTTGGAATTCAGATTTAATGCCTTTAACCCACCACCAATGTAAGTTCAACCATGAAATACTACTATAAAATGTTACTGGTATCTACAAGTCCTAAATTTAAGATTTGTTGGTCAACACCTTCATCTGAGTAAAAAAATTTAATTTTAAATAATAATTTTTAATCTTATATTCTCACGCACAATTTAAGGCATAAAGTGCACATTGTGTCTAACACTGTGAAAAGTGGTTGCAAGAATAATGTTGCATAATTCAAAACCTAAGTGTTCCCTGTGTTAATCCTGTCTCCTGCAGTAAGAGCTTTCTTTTACTACCAGTGAGTCAAACTGACATGGAGTTTGTGCTTGAATGGATAACATTATTTCACAGCCAATTTCATTCCATAAATCATGTGTGATCTGTTACACTGTGAGCTCCCTCTTGGTTGGCAGCAACGCTTTGGTTTTATGTTGGCACATTTTTGCATTTGTCCAACAAAATTTGTCTTAATAATTCATGGCTTTAGCGTTTGCTGAAAGATACCTGTATTTAATAGCCTACCTACCTATTAGTGGCAGTATTATAAATATGAGATGAAATCTGGGAATCTGATTATGGTGAAAAGGTCTTGAATCTGTTGAGCCAGTCTCTTACTGTCGTATCACATTGATGACGAAAAAGGACTCACCTCAGTATTTGTGGTTTGTTAAAATATATTTATAAAAGGACTCGCCTCAGTATTTGTGGTTTGTTAGAATATATTTATTTGAAAAAAAAAAAGTATTTATTTGAAAGAAAGGGGTAACAAGCAGCTCTACCTAAAGCAATTAGGGGCTTTGATTCACAGTCTTACCAGTACAGTGCAAAAACTGTAGGTATAGCTTCTGTCCGTGTACTACTCTTCTGTTTTTACTATTCTGAACATTAGTGGAGTGTACTTTGAAGGTGAACCAAAAAAACTTTTAAAATGGGTGGGATCCAAATTTCACTTAAAGTATTGCTTAAAATTCAAATTAAAAAATAGTAAGTAAATTATAGGAACAGTAATTTAAACAGCTTACACTTCAGAAGGATGCTAGGTAGCGTACTCACGTGTGCATGTACCCTTTCTTACAAAATGGTGCACTGTTACCTTATTTTGGTTGAAATGTCTGACCCTTTTACATATCTATGGTCCTTCTTGTATTGTCATCTTATAACTCACTGATGTATACTCAAACCCATCTTTAGTGTTTTTTTTTCCTGAATGTATGGTGCTGTTTTTTGCTGTGCTACAAGAGTCTTAAAATACCTGAGCTGCTGGTTGGCTGGAGTGGGTGTGTATTTTGCTGAATAGTTTTGTCTTATTTTTTCCTTATACTTCTCTACCTGTGTTCATCTCTTATCTGTGCTTTATATCTGAATTTAAACTTATTTTGTCAGAGACTTTTTTGTCTCTGCCTAGCACAATGGGATTCTTGCCTATGTCCATTACTGAGAGACATTAAATAGCACAAGTGTATTATTAATTTTACAGAAATCTGGCACTGTGAGAATTGTAATCATTACTCTTGAGAAATGGAATTTATTAAGGTTACCTACTTTTGACATCTGGACAAAATATAATAAGCTGTTAAAAACCTTAACTGCTGTGTTTATCAAACAGATGCTACTAATAATAACTAAATGTTTTTATCTGTTTTTTTAGTGTCAGTTTTGTGAAAAGGCTTTTATGAATTATTCCTTTTTACAAAGTCACATGCAAAGGCGTCATCCGGAAGAATCGCAGATGGGTATGTACTTTAATGTTATCCAAAAAATTGAGATAGTTTAGAAAAGCGTAAAGATAGTGGGGATGTGCAGTCCCTGATTTTGTGTAACTGGGAGGAATGATGTTCATATTCCATTTTTAGGTGGCAGATACAGATTTGTGAATGCAAGCAACACTGACTGATAAAATGTATTGGGCAACATATGTTTCAGTCTCTGAAAAACAATGAACAAAAAATTGAAAATGCCATATTTACAGTACCTTTTTCAAACTAACATTCCCACTGAATATTCAGTAGCAGAGTTCAGAGCACAGTTTCTCTTCAGGTATGTGTGTTACAAAGGTGTGGGTTAAATGAACAAGTTGCATAGGGATTATCAGAACAGAAATAATTCAGCTCACCTGAAATCCATTGAATAGGATCAGTATCACCTGAACTAAACCGACTGTAAAATATAGTGAGAAAAAGAAACTGTCAAGAATTATCTAACTGCCTATGTGCACGATAATCTTGGTTACTATACCGTTGACTTAAGTACTTTTTGAAAAACATTGCTCTCAATGGTTGTTTCTTTCATCTCTAAATTATCTCCTTCCTGTTAGGCAGCATGCTTATTATTTATTGCTAAAGACTAACAAGTATTTATAAATGGCAGTGATTAGAAATGAGTTAGGAAAAAAGGGTGTTTGAGAGGAGAAAGAGTGGGAAGAATCTAATGAAGACTGAACTGTGGCTAGGAAGGCAAATAAAACAGCAGGAAAAGTAAGAGGGGCCTGGGTAGGTGTCTGAGGATGCATTAATGTATTGGAAGAAGAAAGAAGCTCTTCTCCACTTTGTACTTGATAAAAATGATAGTGGAAGGAGCTGCAGAACCAGTTGAACTAATTATCCTATCAACAGTCTGAAATGACTGCGTGAGGGAAATAGTATTCTGCATTATGCTCGGAGTCCTAAATGATGGAAAGCCTAGTAAGTCCTGGGTAAATTGATAAGTTTCAAGATTAAAAATGGTTATAATTTTTGCATATTTGTAAAATGTTGTTTACAGTGACATTCCTCCTGACTTATTCCAGATAAATAATAGGTTGTATTCCAAAGGGACCCCTTACTAAAGTTACTTAGAAGAAATTAAACCTAACAGAATTGAATCATTAAGGTTCACTTTGTCCTTCATATGTCCTTTTTTGAACCTGTGTTGCTTAGATTCCTTTGAAGTTAGATTATATAATACTTTTTCTTGTAAATATTTTATGAACTATTTCACATGTCAGTAATATTGATATTTTTCAGTCTTTGAGGGCGTTAGTGGTCCAGAGAACATATGTATTTAAAAGCATCTTTGGGGACTCATAGTAGGAAGGGAAGTGGTCTATGTGAATCACGCTTCACGAGATGTTATTGGAACACTATAGAAATGCACTTGCAGTAAGTATCACGTTTCCAGAAATTACAACCGACTTACTTAAACTCTGTGTTTCTTTCAAACAGAGCAGAAGAGGAAAGCGAAGACAGACAAGTTGCAGGATGAGATTGATAAACTGAAGGAGCAGTTGCAGCTCACCAAGTCCCAGTTAGAGGCTGAACAACAGGCTAATGTGGTCAGGTTTTCTAAGGTAATATGTAGTAAGTAGCGTGAACCTTTCAAAAGAATTAGTACTTTGGTCTGTGTTCATTAATTTTGTAACTGGAACAGAACAAAAATATATCTACAGCTTGCCTCTCTACTTGGGCATTAAAGCATAGCCCTTCCTTGCCTCCTGCAGTTTTGAACACCCACTTTCTCCTTACTTTCATTTTAGGCATATTTTAAATGGATACTTGAGACAAGACTTCTGTTAGCACTTGTCAATTTGTAAGATGTGTGGCTTGTTACTGAAGCAGATAAAATTGCCTTGCTGTGGTGAAATACAAGCTATTTTTGACATTATGGTATTTTGTGTTAATTAAGCATTCCTTAGCTATGACTGTGATTTTACATGGGATTTTATAAACTGAGCAGGATTTATTCTTTGCTGTGGAGAACTTTACTGTCTAACAGAGGTGTAAAGCAGTTCAAGGAAGAGAGACTGAGGAGAAGCAAAGTAATCTAGAACTTGTGTGTTGGCTTTAGCAGGGGAGTTGGACTAGATGATCTCTAGAGGTCCCTTCAAACTCTGTCAAATCCGTGTGTCTTTAAATCCTTAGGATTTGGCTGACCAGAGAGTCAAAGCAGAAAGAAGTGTTAGCTGCTACTGTGTGAATAAAAAGACCTGAAACCAGAATGATTTAAAAGTAGCAATTATCTGTTTGTAATTACATGCAAGGCTTTGCATAGATTGATACTGAATCTTGTAAGTATGTTTACTGGCTCATAAAGAGAAAAAAGAATCTCTGAGTTACCTACCTGTTTAATTTTTTTTTTTTAAAGCTTGATATTTTCAAATCATCTCAGAGTTTTCATTTCTGTTTAAGTAAATACAATCAGAACATTTGCTATTTAAATAGGGATGAAATAGGGGAGGGGCTTTGCACTTCAATTTGAGGAGCAAATTCTTGGCATTAGAGACAAAACACTTCTAATGATTGAGTGAAACACTGATCTTTGTTTTGCAGTTTGCCCTGTACCATGTTCAAAAGCAGTGTTTTGTGGTTCTTCACGTAACCTTTTAGAACCTTCTCCCAGTCTTCACAACTTCTAAATGGCTTTCCTAGTGGAGTTTGAGGACCTTCAAATATAAACCCAACCATTACATTTGGAAACAAGCACTACATTGTGAATTTAAAGGAGATAAACAAAACTTGTCTATCATTAATTATTTTCTTCCTTGTTTTCAGAGGAATACCTGATCTTCTGTAAAACACCCAATGTATCTTTCCTTGAACACAGCTTTGGAGTCTCCTTCCTTTTGTCCTCTTGTTTCCCTTTTCTTGGGACCATTCAGCTTCCTGTATTTTTTTTCCATTTTCAAAAGTACTGCATGAGCAAATGAAGAGCGTGTGTAGAGTTCCACTTAGGAGCACAAGCACTGTCAGAATAATGGACCTTGGCCCCTTGTGGACACCTGCTAGGTTTCCTACTCATTCATTCTGTGCCTTGTTTTTGAGAGGTACATCTATAACATACTTTTCCTGCCCCTGAAGCATTGCTTTTCTTATGAGATGGAACTTGGAGCATTCGTAACAGTGCAGGATAGATTTTTTGGTGCCTTAGGGGCCTATTTTGAAGTCACTTGTCTTAGCTGAGACTCCTAACTAGAAGGGACTGCCTGAAATGTCCTGAAGCTAGAGCCTGCAGTGTTACACAAAAAGAAGCTTTCAAAGCTTTTGTGTTTTTCTAGGATGTCATGGAAGATTGTCCCGCTGTACTTGGCAGTGGTGAGGTCCCACCTCAAAGACTATTTTGGGCCCCTCACTACAAGGAAGACATTGAGGTGCTGGAGTGTGTTCAGAGAAGAGCAACGAAGCCGTTAAGGGATCTGGAGACCAAGCCTTTTGAGGAGCAGCTGAGGGACCCGAGGTTGTTTAAGCCCAGAGAACAGAAGGCTGAGGGGAGACCTCATTGCTCTCTACAGCTACCTGAAAGGAGGTTGTAGTGAGGTGGGGATTGGTCTCTTCTCCCAAGTTACAGGCGATAGGACAAGAGGAAACAGCCTCAAGTTCCACCAGGGGAGGTTTAGAAATTTTTAGAAATTTTTACAGTGAAAGGGTTGCCAAGCATTGGAAGAGGCTGCCCAGGGAAGTGGTTGAGTCACCATCCCTGGAGGTATTTAAAATGCAGGTAGACATAGTGCTTAGAGATGTTAGTTTAGTGATGGTTTCTGTCAGTGTTCAGTTAATGGTTGGACTGGATGGCAAGGTCCCTTCCAACCTAGGCAATTCTATGATTCTAAGATAGAAATGTGAAGTGTGAGTGGTTGCAGTTTGTGTGCCATGACTGACACCCACTGTCAATTTAGGTATCAATATGTTGTTGTCTTTTGATTGAAAGAGCAGAAGATTTTTCCCTTGTGGTTTTTTTAGGAGAACCGCTATTGGAGGGAATTTGGATAAAAACTCTCATGCTTCCAATTCTTGGTCCCTTCTACTCCTTTGAGGTGAAAGGGGATACAGAAGATACCGTTCTTTATAATTGTACAATGTTAGTCAGGGAACAAATTCAGAGTGAATGCTGTGATGGAAAGATGTAAGGCTTCCCTAAAAAGTATATATTCAGTGAAAGTATATATACAGTGAAATGCAGGAGTTTGAACAAATTGAGGACTATACAAAAATTAGTGAGTAGGTAAAGGAATGGCAAAAGTAATTTAACAGATAAAGTGGAATAAATGTGTACGAGGAAAAAATAATTCTAACTTCATCTTCAAAATGATGGGTTCTGAGTTGAGTGTTATTACTGAAGGGCAACATCTTAACATTGTGATACATAGTTCTGGGGAAATGTCAGCCTGGTGGTTAGTAGCAGCTAGAAAAGAAAATTAAATATTACAAATTATTTTGAAAAATTGCTGTGCAAGCCACAGCCTAAATACTGTGTGTAGGTCTAGTCCCTTCATCTAGTCCCTTCATCATTGTAGAGTAGGGTAGATGGTTGGACTCAATGATCCCAAGGGTCTCTTCCAACCTAAATAATTCTATGATTCTATGATCTCAAAACCGATATGATAGAATTTAATATCCTGGAGGTATTCAAAAGACAAGCAGACGTGGCACTTAAGGGCATGGTTTAGTGGTGGACTTGGCAGTGTTAACTTTATGATTGGACTTGATGATCTTAAAGATCTTCACAGACATCAATAGTTCACCATCCATCCCTACCAAGCTGCTGTCTCTTTTTCAGACTGATGATTCATAACTTGCTCAGCCGTTCTACAGACTGCAAAGTCATAAGTTACATAAAGTGAAGAGGTGTCAATCCTTCACTGTATTTTCCAGTTCAGGACCTAGCATCCATCCATTAAATGAACCCAGCAGGAGCCAGATTCAAACACACCCCCATCCCCTCCCAAAAAAAGTACTTGACTCTTCATGCAACTTGTAGTAGACCTGTGGAGCTCACTAGCAAAAGATGCTCCACTTGCTAAAAGCTGATGCAGCCACAAGGGAGGACTGCAGAAGTGTATGAGGAGAAACGTATCCAAGGTTACCAAGTTTACAAAACTGTATCAGGTTGAGGAAGTCCTCTGAGCTGAAAACAGCCAGAGGCGATTAAGGAGAAGGTGCGTGTTTGCTTGCCCTGTTACTATCCTTTCCTACCTATACATTTACGGTCCCTATGAGAAACAGGATGCTTGAACTAGGTGGATCTTTGGTATGACCAAGTAAGGTCATTCATGTATTATTCAATGAAAAATAATAAAAGCTACCAAACCTTTTTGAAGCTTGCTTGGTTTGCTAGCAAAATGTATAGCTTGCTACTCCAGAATTCTTCAGAAACTGGCGGTTTTTTCATGTTTTTTGATGGCACAATGTTGCCCATTGAAAGCGACTGCTCCCCACATGAAGTTTGGGTGCTTGAATTAGTATTGCATGTGGGGAAAAATAACAAATAATGTTTTTAAAATAATTTCAGGAATGTGAACAACAAAAGTCAAAAGAAGAAGAAATTCTACAATCATTTCATAAATGGAAAGAGGAGGAAAAAGAGAAATTGGCTGATGAAATAGAAAAAGTGAAAGAGATGTTTATGAAAGAGCTTAAGGAGTTATCTTTGAGAAATTCAACATTAGAAAATGTAAGTGATTTAAATTTTCCAACATTTTAAGGCATGAATCCCTTCCAGTAGGTGATAGTGAACTTCACATATTTGAAATGCAATGTAGTCATCTTAAAGGTCTTCTTCCAAAACTTTAAGAATAATGGTTGGATGATAGCCATAATTGTATCTTTGTATACCGGTACTTTTTAAACGTAATTTCAGTTCTTTTTTTAATAGCATTGGTTTTGGATGAATGAATTATATCTTTAGCAACTATGGCAGTTTTTTCTTACTTCTCAACTTTTGAGTGCCTGTTTACATATTAGTAGATATTGTTCTTATTGCTGTCTGTTAGGTATATTAATATTCTTATGACTGGCTTGGAGGGAACTAACCTCTGCATTATAGTCCAGACAGTATAACTGTGTGTGTTTTCAGTACATGACCAGGAAATGCTTTCTGGAGTTTTGACTAGAAAGAGAATTGTAAAAGTATAAGTGGGTCAGAAAACAACTACCTGTGGCATTAGTAGAGCAATTTTGTAGCTGCTAGTTCATGTGTATACTTGCAAGGTATATTTCTGGCAGATGTATGTATTAATTATTATATGAAATTTGATAAATGCTGAACTTGTAAGAAATGTGAGAAGCATCTAATGCAATCTCTCTGTAGTTATGTTTAAAGTAAATTTGGTATTAAATGACAGTTTTATAAAACAAAAAGTGGATACATATTCGATCTTCATTTTTCCCCCCTGCTTTTTAGCAACTGTTAGAATTACAAAGGTCCAATATGCGACAAAAATCCAATTTAGGGACACTGAAAGACAGCCAAGAATTTACAGAAGAGAAACCTCGAAGTCCTCAGGATTATCACAATGTGGTTAAACTTCTTGAAAAACAGGTAACACTGTAACTTAATGTTTTGCTTTTGACAGACTACTTATGTTTTCTTAATTTTTTTTACCTTTCCGAGTAGGATTTGAAATCTGTAAGTAAAATTCTCATCCCTTTCAATGTCTAAAGTAGATGTTTTTAAAGATTAACTGCTATTTAGTACAATCTCTGTAATGGAAACCAAGGAATTATTTCCCTTATCCTTAATAAATAAACACATTGATATTTATTTATTGTTATCCAGTTATTCTTTGTTATTAAATCTAGTAAGCTTTACCAAGTAAGATTGCAGTTCAGTTCCAGAAGGCTCTAATAAACCATTTACGTCTGCTGATCTGTGAGACCACTTATGGAAAAATTGGAATTTTCCAAGAGAAAAATGTTAAAGACACTTCCTGGCAGGATTTGTCAGCCCTTGGCTTTTGAGTCATATGAAGCGTTTGAGCTTGTCAGGTGTAACGTCTGTACCAGGACTTTATCATCTGACCAGCACAGATACTGGTACTAGTGCAAAGCTGTTGGACAATCCAAGTCTCACCTACAGGAAAGACTGAGTGAGGAAGTAGCCACTGAGGCCAAGATTGCTGCATTGCTCTGAGTCTCACCTGCATGTCCAGGCTGATCCTATAAAAAAATGAGTTGTGAAGCTGTTCAAAAAGCCCACAAACCTTTCTACTCTTTTGTTTGGTTTTTTTAGACGCTTTGAGATGTGTGTTATATATTTTATGGTTCTTGGGATGTGAAGATCTTTATATAGCACTGGTATCATCCAGAATTTTGGACACTTGTGCTCAAAGATTTGGTAAACTTAGTGAGTTTTACTTTGTGTTTTTTACTTAATCAAAAAAAATTCAGTTCACTCTGAAACTTGTGTGTTAATACTGCTTTATGATCATTGCGCAAAATACATTGTTAATGAGTGCCTGAAATGACATTATTTTTGGGGAAAAAAACCCCTGCTCTTACTACTCATATTGTTAATACACAGAGATGTATCAAAATACTTGTATTTCTCTCTTACGGTTACTATATATACGAATCAAGGAACAAATACATAGTTTCTAGAGTGATTGGTACAAAAACCACACTGGGATGTACAAAACATACTGATGACTGTTTTAGGTCTTAAATATGGGGTTACTTATGTTCCGTATCATCAGTAATCTTTTCAGTATTTGTGCTTCATTTAGAAAAATAAAGCTGCATATATTGAACTAAGGGGTAATGTGTTATTAACAAGAAATAAAGCTGCGTATGTCAAACTAAATGATAATGGGTTATTAACAGGAACTGATACTGATTTCTTCTATGCAGGAAAGTAAGTGGACATCTAGAATACAAGCCCTTCATCATGACCATGAGACAGAAAAGTCCCTGGTAAGTGGCATGGCAAACCACTTAAACTAAAAGGAGACTTTTTTCTTATTTTCTTACCCTTTCAGTAGTTCTTCGTATGCTATAATACATCTGCTGGATTGGTAAGCCTAGATCTCCAAAGTTTCTAAGAGTGTGTCCTCTTACATGCATTTATTATCTCTGTATTTCTGTTATGCAGGGATCTTGACATTTCAGTTAAGGCCAGGGTTGAAACAATATATCATTTAAGAATCTGACAGACACTTGAAACTGTATCTCTCTTTTGAAGAGCTTACAACTAACTCTGTGAGCACTGTATTATACAGTGTTTTCTGTTATTTAGGTGTGCTGGATAGTTGAGATATAATTTGCCAACACGTAGCTTTCATCTGCCCTGTACCTTCTGCTACCATGGACCGATGGCATATGTCTCAATCTTTTTTTTTTTTCTCTTTTCTATCACTTCTCTGCTGCTTTTTCTGTTGTAGCTTCCTAACGCAGAATCTGTTCGGCTTTTCCAGGAAAAAACACCATGGCATTTAATTTTGCATCAGTCTATATGTTTTACTATACAAAGCTTTATTCCTCAGATATTTTTTTTATGTCTGCATTTCCTTTTAATCTCTTTCCTGCTTTGTTTCTCTTGCTTCTTTTCCTTTCATTTTCCTTTCATCTGCGTGACCATGTAAGAACTGAGCAGATCATAGTGGTCTGACCAATACTTCTCCTCCTCTGGCAAGGAAGCAGTGGGGAGGAACAATGGAACATTCTCCAAAAAGGATGTAGTTAATGATACACCCACATGCAATTCAAGAATAGAATAAGGGAGGAGTAATGTAAGTATTACTTTTGGGATGGTACACCTAAAATATTGTTACCTTTCTTCTATATTCAGAGCTAATATATTAGGTTTATCATGCAAATTCACATCTCATCACCTTAAAATACTCATATTTGACACTATTTATAACCAAAACACTTTTATAGAGTTGTATGCTTTCTTTTCCCTGCAATCTTATTTATAGGCAACCTCAGCAACGTGTGTGTACGTCCCTTTTTTTGTTTTGCAATTTAGGTAGTCTTCCCTGTGTACATAAAAAGTGATCCAGACAACTGTTTTGTAATACATGCAAGTCTCAGTGAAATCACAGGAGACATTATGTTTTTGCTGAAAAAAGTGTTAAAAATATTTAAGCATGACACTTGCTTGTTTAAACTCTATAGCATTAAAATATTTTATATAATATTGCTAACAAGTTCCTTTTCTTCTGATTGCTTTCTAGCTTCTGTCACAGATTGAGAAACTTAAATCATCAGTGAGAGAAGACCTGAATAAAAATAACACCTTTTACAAGAGGAGGATAGAAGAATTGGGGCAGAGGCTTCAGGAGCAGAATGATCTGATTATTACTCAAAAGAAGCAGGTCTGTTTGGTGAAGCACCCGACGTTTCAGAGAATATAGGACATAGAGAAACATTTTACTAACATTTGGTCTTTGATATGTATCTGGTTGCATAGCTAATATTCCCAATTTGTAGTAGTATTGCTGTAGTAGTATTTTGATTAAACTTTGTAAATTATGTTCATAAATAAGAATAGATCTGGAAAAAAGACAGGAATGTGAACCAGGAATTAAAATACAATTTAGAAGGAGAGGATTAATAGACCAAATGTTTTTAATAAGTTCAAAACCAAGTGAGAAGATTACTAGGTCACAGTCACCAAAGACCTGTGCAGATGAAAAATTTCTGATAGTGAACAGGATTTAATCTGCCATAAAATAATCATAATGAAGGCTAGTATTCGAAGTCTGAAAATACATGACTTCTCACGCTAAAAACAAAGTATTGTTTTTATCACTGTGAGAATAATTAACTAAATTATTACCATATGAAATTTAACAAGAGCAAGTGCCGGATTATACACTTGGGACTGTGTAATCCTGATGATACTTACAAACTGGGGGACAACAGGCTGGAGAGCAGCCCTGTAGAAAGAGATCTGGGTTGATGGCAAGTTGAATATGAGTCAACAGTGTGCCCTGGCAGCCAAAAGGACCAACCGTATCCTGGGGTGCATCAAGCACAGCATTGCTACCTGGTCGAGGGAGGACATTGTCCCACTCTGCACTGCACTGATGTGGCCCCAACTTGAGTACCCTGTGTAGTTTTGGGTGCCTCAATACAAGAAGGGCATCAAACTATTAGAGTGTGTCCAGAAGAGGGCAACCAAGATGGTGAAAGGTCTCAAGGGCAAGACTTCAGAGGAGCAGCTGAGGTCACTTGGTTTGTTCAGCTTAGAGAAGAAAAGGCTGAGGTTCGACCTCACTGCAGACTACAACTTCCTCAAGTGGGCAGCAGAAGGGGAGGTGGTGGTCTCATCTCTCTGATGACCAGCAACAGGACATGAGGAAATGGAATGAAACTGTGTCGAGGAAGTTCAGGCCGGACATTAGGAAAAGGTTCTTCACAGAGAGGGTGGTTGGTCGCTGAAACAGACTCCCCAAGGAAGTGGTCAGAGCACCAAGCCTATCACAGTTTGAGGAGCGTCTCGTCAACACTCTTAGTCATATGGTTTAGTTTTAGATAGTCCTGCGAGGAGCAGGGAGTTGGGCATTTCTAGATATTAATCATTTACATTTGTAACTATTCATGTATCTGTCTTTTCTCTTTTAGATAAAAGAATTGTCCACAAGATCAGTTGCAAACATTAAACCATATGATGGTAAGTACAAACTGTAAGAAAAAGCAGACTTTGTTTCTGATTTCAGCAGCTTGGCCGAAACAAATGTTACAATTCATTAAAAAATATACACATCAACTTTACTAGCTAAATATTGAAATCAAGTCACTGGCAAATGACTTGAGATCAAGTACTGGCAATTTATTTGTGTTTCGCAGGGTGCCTACCTGTTTCTATGCCATGATTTTCAAAGTTCGTATTTCCCAGCTGTAAGGACTTCTAATGTACAAAGCTGATTGCTTGAGTAGTGAAGAAATGTGAAATATGGCAACTCTATTTTGTATTATGTAAACAACTTTTGGGTTTGCTTTATGAAGTGTAATTTTAATTGTTTTTTTCGCGCTTGACTGTCCTTAGGCTGCACAATTCACAAAAGGGAAAATATTGAGAGAGCAGACAAAATTGATTGATTTATGAGTTAAGATACAGATGTTCAAAGAAGTTTAAGAATTCTGGTAGTTTTTTCTGTGCAATGCTTTAGCATCTGAAGGCCATTACAAATAGCTAAACCTGACAGTAGTGTTTGGGGATTCAGTCCTGCACCGCAAATACCCGTATAGTTGATGCTGCAGTTGCAGTGACTCCTCGAAATAAATTTATTGCAATAGATGATGACAGCTGGATTAATTCTAATTCCAGTTTTGAAACCGTCTTGCTTTATTAGCAGAAACATTGGCTTGAACTGAATCTAAAAGCAGAGAGTAAGTTAGTTCGAGGAGAACATAGTAATAGTATGGCCGTATGGCTTCTCAACTGGATCTGGTCATGTGAATTTGCTCCTAGGCCCCAAGCTGATGCGAGGAATGTAGAATTGAAGTGATAATTCACTCCAAGGCTATGCTATGCATGTTATATATAGGGTTTGCATTAATTGATATGAAGCGTGGATACAGCAGATACTCTTCGGGGAATACAAGTGTTGATCAAAACTAGACATGACTAAGTAGCTTTTGCTAAGCCCATGGCTTCTTCCCTGGGCCACAAACACAACGTACAGACATGACCAAAGAGATGATCTGACTAGTGCAGGTCCACATTCTCGTTCAGTGGCAATGTAATTACTAGTTTCTTTTCCTGGTTCTGGAAGTATTAAAAATGTTAACCATATCTAGAGATGTACTTTTATGTTGTGAAGGGCCAATTTTTACTTTGTAAACTATTTGTTTACAGTAATACACCAAAAATGGCATAATTTATAATTATGATCAAATATTGCAACATTTATGAATCTGTACTATAATACATTTACTTTATTTTTTACTTCTGTGCTATTTTAGTGAACACTACTGTAGAGCATCTTGAAGAACCTAAACCAAGTCTGCCAGTGATGCACGGTAAGTTTTTTTGATAGATCTGGATACAGTGCTTTCAGACCTAACACACTGCTTTCTCAAATGTGTTCCTTGTCAAATCATAGTTGTAAGAGTAGTTAAAATTAAAGATTATTAATCTTTAATTATTAAAGATAATTTGACTTGCTTTGCTGTATGTCAGCATTGAGAATTCCCATGAAGCAACTGCAAAGATGCACTATTGAAAAGAATAAATGAAAACCAAAATAAAATAATTCGAGAATATTTCTTAGCACATGTATAGTAGGGGAGAACTTTAAGGTAAATGAAACTAATTGAGGAAGTAAAATTATGTTTCCTTCTATAGAATATGCTTATTTTCTGGTATATGCCTATACTGGATGGAATCATAGAGTTGTTTTGGTTGGAAAAGACCTTTAAGATCATCAGTTCCAGCTGTTAACCTAGCGCTGCCAAGTTACCACTAAACCATGTCCCTCATATGTATATGCATATAATGGAATTTGTATAGTGAAAAATTTGGAGATTTTTTTTTTTAAGTCTAGAAATTCTCATTTTCATGTGACCTCAAATATCGAGGAAAAATACAGAAGACATAATCAAAATAGACAGTCATCTCATCTAGATAGTTCTTCCAGAGGATCACTGTAGTTACATATAGATCATTATTTAGTTATTTTTAACTTGTGGAATTGTGATATAATTTTGTGATATAATTTAGTAGTGGGAAGCGATAAACCCTCACATATTGTTTGGTGCTTTGTAAAAATAGGTTTCACTTTTTTCTCGGTCTGCAAAGTAATGGAGAGTGTTGTTGCCATACCAATATTCTGTGATCAAATAATTCTTTACTTTCATTTCAAGTAGGAAAGTAATAGGAAAAATTTACTTTAAGTAAAATGTTTAAATATTAAAACCATCTTAGAAATTATTTGAGTTATTGAACTATAATTAAATAACGAATTTTATTATTATTTCCCTTAGTTTAAAAATCTGCCAAGGGGAGAGGAAATGGAACTTGTCTAAGAAAAATGTACAGAATTTTTCCACAAATTCAGAAAATTCTGAAAAGGCATATGGGGAGAAGGAGCAGTGTGTAACAGAAGCTTTAGATAACTTGATGAGGAATGAAAGACTGATAAATATCAAGTGTTGATTTCAAAATATTTGTTGTGTCAGGAATTACTAAACCAAGGAAAAGATATTTTTATTATATGATAAAAATATTTTAATAAAACAGAGATTTCTTACTTCTGCTGTTCCTTGCTAGAAGCTTTTTAAGTGAAACTATATAGATGAAATGATGTTATGTGGAGACAATTAATAATATATTAAATAAAGATTATCAATGGTAGTATTTTAAATACTCCAATTATTTTTCATTCGAACCAGATTTGTTGCACCAACACGGTAGTGGCGGTTCTAGCTAAGAGATCTCACAGCAAGTAGCTTAGCTATTGCCTTGAATTTAAGAAATGAGTTTTGTGAGGAATATTGCTGCTAAAGGCTTACACACCAAGCTTGTCAAGCATTGCTTTCTTACTGCATTTACTTTCATTTGGACTGAGGAGGAAAACAGTTCCATGAACATCAGTACTTTCTGCACGCTGACAATTTATATCAGCTTATTCGTATCTTTCCTGATTTCTTGTTGCTCCAAATATAAAGTCTGTGATGCATTATGAAATTTCTTGATAATAGTAAAGGCTGTTCCTGCCATTGATATACAAAAGATTCACTATCAGTTTAATATGAAACCTCAAAGAAGATGTTTCCTTCAGATTCCTTTGCTGATGATTATTTTATTTATCTCTGCAGGTCTCTCTGTCTGTCCCCTTTCTTCCCTTCTGGATTTTTTTTAAACTTACCCCACCTAATTTCTGGATATAAAGGTCAGCAGAAATTGTAGTGTCTTTCCCAAAATTTTCATGGCTTCTCAAGGGATTGACTTACATACTGAATTAAGACATCATGGCTGCATCTTGTGCCATTATGAAAATGAAAGCACTTGCTGGTAACTTCTGTAGACATTTATTTAGCACAGAGCATCTCTGAAATCACAAGAGCTCTAGTTTTCCTACCAAGCAATTGCCTGCATATGGAATATCTACCTTTTCTTTCCTTTTTTTTTCCATTTGCAAGAAAATTAATTCTGGAAAAGTTCTCTTATGTGAACTTAAGCACGCTTTTCAAAGTTACCTGGAAGCTTTTGCATCCTAAGATTAATTCTGCACATCTTAAATCTGCACTGCGAAAAGATACCCAAATTACAAATGGGGTATCGTAGGTATAAAGTAGTGGGATAACTGTTTTAGCCTGGTGCTTTTGTGTCCATGTTCCTGATTTCTTGAGAGAGCTCACAGTCTGCCTTGAATGCCATCCTGGCTGACCATTCTTCTCTCAGTTTCTGAGCTAGCTATAGGGTTTTGTGTAGATACAACTGTCTTATCTTTGAAGATTACTTATGTCTCACAAAAAGGCAATGGATTAATTATGATTTTCTGAAATCATGTTTTAAAATCAGACTTTGGCTCCTATATTACTCTTGAAATGTTGATACTTGGTCAATATTCAATCTTTGCTAGGTCAAGAACACTAGGTGGAACTGAAGACAGTAGTTAAAAAGGAAAGATATTAATTAAATTGTCCATTAAAACCTATGACTTAGTCTTCAAACATGGTGTGGACTAAGGCCCAGCTATCATTAGGGACATAACTGAAGCATCTGAGGAAAATTTAATCAAAGTGGTCTTCCTAGCCAGTTAACAAAGAAAAGGGACACCTTAGAGTTTGGTTCAGCCAAACTTACATCTGAATTGCTCTTTGAAGTTGTCTGTGTCTCTTCGTTGAATGTAGAAGGAGTCTGAGATGACTAGGCTCCTAACTTAGAGGCCTCAGGTAAGTGTCAAAAATTTACCATATTTAAGAATATTGGTTTAAAAATAATATTTATACTGCTTTTGTGCAGTATATGGCTTCCCATTGATTAGTTAAGGAGAAAAATGTATGAAGTGCATGGATTCAAAGATGACAGTCAAAATTACAGGTATTACAGGTTAAGTATGGCAGGTCTTTGGATGCGAAATGTGATTATAAATTAAAGGAGTAGATAATAACTATAACCATGGCTTATATTCCTTACGTCTTGAAGAAGTGCAGCAATTTAGATCAAACAAGTTTTACATTTCATCCTTGGTTTTCATATTGCAAGTGCAAAGTGCTTATAGTAGGCGCATCTGTAGTACCCGCTACAGATAATTGTAGCAGTTCTGTTCAGGCAAAAAGTACTTTAGCATTTCATATTTCAGAGTAAATAGACAGGATTTATCCTTTAAATATTGGCCAGAAGGCTACTTTTCCAATAGTGCTGTCAGAATATTGGGTTTTTCTTAAACTAGCAGATAAGAACAGACAATATATTATATGCTTGAAATATACACAGTGTGAATTCTTCATTATTGTTAGACATATTTTCCTATTCCACCTGCATAGAAATTCTCTTATTTAAAACTGGTATTTTGTGACTTTTCAAAGTATGCACACACATAATTTTTAAGTAGTGTAATTATCCACCGGAGATGAAATGTATCAAAAGTAGAGGAAGCCTTAATTTCTATCTCTCCACACATAGTACCAGTCAAAAAAGGTGTTCTGGAAGATGTGGAGGTCATCTTAAGGTCGCTGGCCTTAATGATGGCTAGTATTAATATGGCTGGATAAGGCCAGTGAGATATGAATGTGACCAGCCTGCATTAAGACTGGTGTTGGACGCCTCCATTTAGCCAGGTTCAAGCCTGAGGCTGACAGGAACTGTTCTTCTGAGGATAATGGTAGGGTTAGGTTTGGAACTGAGGCTGGCTGATGACATGCAGTGAGGATGTGTCCAGAATTTGCCACTGGACTAGGTGTAGGATTTAGCCATGGTACTGTTTGGTTAAGGTCAGGTGTGGGACTGTTGGGGAGGACAGAATGAATTAGGTTTGGAGTCAAGGTGTTTCATGCCAGCAGCAGAAGTTGATTTATGGCAGGGCCCACAAAGGTGTCACCCAGAGGCGTGGTTATTGCCAAGTTTTACAGGGATCACTGAGCTTGGGTTAGGGTTAGGATTAGTCTTAGGCAAACGGGAGTTATGGTTAAGAAGGATCAATTAAGCAAGATAGAAGCAGCAGAGCCTGTCTGAATAGCTTTAAGTATGAAGTTGAAATTTATCTCTACTTCATAGCCAAAAAAAGGGTGGAGATGAGAGCCAGGGTTCAAGTTGTGTCAATGAACGAAGTATAATTGAGGTTCCATCTGAACCATCAAGACTGATGTAATCACCAGTTCTACCAGTACTCTGGTAGTCCAAAGCAGGTGATCTGCTGAAGCCCAACGTGCCCACTGCCTTGCTTCAGCCTGCTGGGATCCACTTCCAGTCAGGCAACAACACAGTTTGGATATTCATCAGGAATGGGGAACAGAGAAGTGACTAATAGCAAGTAATTTATATCTAGGTGTGAGTCCAAAAGGGAAGATAGCAGTCTGTCTAGGTTCAACACTCGGGCTACAATGAAAGCTAGGAGTAGAAGATGTTGATACAGAGCAGTGTCCACTCAGGGTCAGCTGAACTAGCTTTAGGGCTGATAGTTGAGAGGAAGATAGCTGGCTCTGCTTAAGTCAGAAGCTGCAGTGATTACTCTAGAACAACTAGAGAAGGTTACAATATTTCAGAGTCATTGGGATTTCAGTCTGCATCAGCAGCATTGTTTTAGATTTGAAGTTAGCAAAAACTGGTTTGTACAGATTTGGCGTCTAGTTGGGTAGTCAGATTTAAATGATTCCTAAAAATAAGCTTGGTAGTATTTAGATGCTGATGATTTCAAGGATGTGCACAAAGGTAAGAACTGAGAGGTCTGATCAGACAACTAGAAGAACAACATGTCTGGTAAATATAAGTAGAGGGCTCCTTAAGGGGGGGACATCTCCATAGCTGTCTATAAACCAGAGGAGTGGTGAACCATGCCGTTTTTTCTTACATTTGATTCCAATGTGATGTTCAATAAATTTCTCTTAGAATATGTATAAGATAAAGAGAAAGTAAAGAGAAGCTGGTCTTCCCAGGTGTTGCACTCCCCTGTGTCTTAGCATTTGATTTCCTTTGTTGTCATGAAGTGAACAACAATATTAGACATAAAAGTAATAAATTTTGGGTTTGCTGTTGCAACTGTTCTTTTGCTGATTTTAACTTCCTCTGTTTCTAGTATACTGAGGAAGAGAAGCATGTACCTTTATGCCGGATGAGCAGACTATTTTCAGGTCTGAGTTCTGGGGACTCGGCTTTTCCTGTTAAACTAAGTCACTGGACAAGGGCTTGTGTAGAGATGAGTCAGCTCCTTTAAGCAGCTTGCATTTGAGTAAAGTACAGGTAAAACAAGTATAGATTAAATCCAATTACACATCAACTGGCTTACTGTCCAGTAGGTCCAGCCAAGAAACTCAGAGGCCTCAACGCCCGTGCAGCTAAATTAAATCCCCCAGGAACATCTCATCTGTGCTTTAAGCTCTGTTCCTCCAAAATCAGGCTCACTGCAGGCTGTTGGGAATGATCCCAAACTGTGCCTGAATGTTGTTTTGGAGAATGTAAGTTGGTGCAGGGTAACAGTGTGCCAGGAGCAATAGCGTGGAGGATCATGTTCCAGTGCTTGGGAATACTCTGGCCACTGTTAATTTTTACAGCCTCAGAGACTGAAAGACCAGAAGCCTGTTTGTCAGTCAGACTCTCATAGTTTTGCCTTTGAGTATTTCCATAAAATATATTGACATTTGCATCTTGTTAGCATCTTGTGATAGTGTAAGAAGTGGTTTTTAGAACTTATTTAGTGTAAATTCTATGGGAGCAAAATATTCAGTCTTGTAATCTGCTTGGAAAAGCAGGTGATGGGCCAAATAGAATGGCAAGTATGGAAAGAATGGAGAGAGCAGCAGCCATACCCAAGCATTTACAATATGTTTTAGTCTCCTTCACGTTGGGAATATTTGGAGATGTGACAGTAACTGTCACTTAGCTCCAACTGCTCATTTAATTGTGATTACCCGTCACAGTGCATCCTTGTTTGTACCTAATTGTGTGAGAAGTGCTGAAGGGCAGGCATCTTTACTGCAATGTCACTTCCTCCCCTTCTACCCATGCAGCGTAACAAGATTTATAGTGCCAAAACTTACTGTGAAGGCTGGGGCAAATATGTATTGGCCCAAAATATTGACCAATAAATTGTTTTATCTTGCACTGCCAGTAGTTGAATGTTGAAAATACAGTTTGCACATTTCTAACGAGCAAAAATTCTAGTTTTCATTGAAATAAAATTATTTATGGAAATTGAATATTAACATTTTAAAAATCTGAATTTTCATTAGTCCACATATAAGCATTTTCATGTATCTCTCATATCTGAAGTCTATAAAGTTGTAAATAAACTGTACTCTGGCTTCATTTATATAAAGCAAATTATACCTGACAGCCTACATAATGATAATTTCAATATGTTTAGGAAGCTGTTTTCAGCAGAGGATATTTCAAGATTTCTTAAAAGCACACAATAATACTGTATCTCACTATATTGGAGTGATTGAAGATTTTTAAAATTGGTTTTATTGGAAATATCATATATATATATGTAAAATTTCTCTGTGTCTTGCATGTATGTACTCAATACTCAATAATTTTCTGGAATAATGAGTTAACATACTATTTCAATATATTTTTGAGGATTTCTATGTCTGTCCATTTTACTTGCCTTTTGTAAACTTTTAGTATCAGTGGCACACAAACAATATTTTTAAATACATTTAAAAATTGAAAAGTTTCTTATGAGAAATGAATGATGGTATTCATTTAATTAATCCTAGGTGGCTTTGTTATTGTAGATGCTTAAAAACATCCCACCTGGCCTCTGGGTGCCATTCCAGAAGGGCAGGGGTTTCTCTCTAGTTGTGTGACGTGTCAGCCAGACCTCCGCTGATGGCTTAAAACCCTGATGTATCTGAGATGACACTAGACACCCCTGTTTGGGCAATTGATTAGCTCCTGAAGTCATTGTTGTATTAGGGTGTCCTCTACAAAAATCACTGTATCACCAAAGAAGTGACAAGTCACGTTGCATTGGGTTTGTGATTGGTAAGCAGGTTGTCAGCAATCGGGAAGATTGACGTGGGTGGTTTTTTGCTTAATTTTCCCACTCTGGACTTTGACCTTCTTCTGTCCTGTTTGTCTGGTATTCCTGTTCTTCCTTGTTATTAGAGCAGGCACCCTTGGTGCATATGCTGGAGCCCATAGAGGAGCTTTCAGAAGAGGAAAAAGGTAATGGTTGATTTGGCTCAAACTGTAGTGGCATGCGTTTTTTGAAAATAAAAATGTAAATATTATTTGATACCTACAGTATTTTTTCATTGTATTTGAGTCTGCTTATGTGATTTGGGTGGGAACATTCCTTGTTTGTGTCAGTCTCCTGTTTGCTGTTGGTGCTTGTAAATATTATGCTTTCCTTATCCAAATTCAGTGCTTTTATGGAAAGCTGGCTAGCTTTTTAAAGCAGGCATATTCCATATGTCTAAAGGCACCTGAGCTAAGTTTGATGGGGAATATCTGCTCACCAGGAAATTTTTGGTGCTGACAGTATTGCAGTGTAAGCTCATTTCTTATTCAAACTGCCTAAGAGGATAAAGAGCTCAGATAGAATAAAGAAGTCAGTGGTGGAGGTTGAAGCTGCCTACTTTCATAGATGCACCAAAGATACTTTTGCAAGAAATCTAAGTTACGCCTACCTCTCAGCAGCCACAGCTCCAGCCAGGGTTGTGCAATTCTGAATGAAATTACATAGCCCAGTGTTGGCAGCTGTTCTTCTGCCTCACCCGGGGAGAACTTGGAGAAGGCCACGTTTACACTGACGGAAGAGAAAGCACTGGTTCATCCTGCATGGTATTCTCCTGAAGAAGGCATACTCTACTTTAGATGAAACACCAAATAGCTGAATATCGTAATAATCCGTACTGTGTACAAAAATCAAAAGCGGTTTTGAACCTTATAGCCAATGAGTTTAAATTTTGAAGGAATGATGCTGTTTTGAAAACGAAATTTTTGTCTGAATACATCTGTGCCTTAAGTGAGAGGTTTCCCCAGGGAAAATCTGCTGACTCTGAGCGATCTGAAGTAAAGACTGGTTGCATTTTTGCCGTTCTTTCTGCTATTTCTCTTGCTAGCCACCTTCTTTCTTGATGGATTGTCTTTGATTCTTCTGCTGTGCCTAAAGGCATGGCCTGCAGTAGGAGAGAGAAAGAAAGAATGCAGTCTGAAACGACAGACCAAGATTTTTTTGTTTTCAGTGACAGCCATTTGTAAGGGAGAGTGTGAAAATTCTTGACTTGACAGATTATTTCAGAGGATTAGGTAGGAGCTGCAACAGTGGACCAGACTTCAGGTCCCTTGTCTCCAAAGCTGTCAAATCAAGTGTTCAGGGTTGTTTTTTTGAAAAAAAACCCAGAAATGAATAAGAGCACAGTTCCTTAAATAGTTGGCTCCAGCAAAGAGGATTTGGCTTGTATTAATTAGCAAGAATTAATATTGTCATTAATTAGGATAATGCTGCATAGTCTTGTTACCCATATTAGCATGTATTAATTATGAATTTAAAAACTATTTTAGATGGATCTGTTTTATTGTAAGGATTAACATCTGAAAGGGACAGGCTTCCTGGAGTCTTTCACTTTAAAAACGTCTCATATCTGGATTTCTGAGGATTCCATACAAGATAATGCACCTTTTCCTGCCAGAGGATTGTCTGATTTCCCTATGTTTCTGCACTGACCAGTAGTTGGCCTCTTCTACGACTCGGCTCTGCAGCCAAATCACTTTTAATCCTACTTCTGTCAGGGACTGAGTTGTCCACACAGTTTCCAAAGCCAGTTAAGATTTCAGCCAGATTCTGTTCTTTTCAGCACAGATCTCTTAGTATGGTAGCTGGGCTCTTTTTCTTTTTTCATTACCTAGACTTCTTTCCAGGATCCATTGAAAGCCACTTCCTCAAAACAACCTAAATATCATTTGTGTATCTTGAGGCAAAAAAGCCTCAGGGTCCTCTTCAGGATGCTTATCTTTCCCTTAAAGGAAAAATGAAAACTAAATGGAACTGCTTTTTAAGCAATCATTGTTTAAAAATAGGAGAAGTGGCCTTTTTTTTTTTTTTTATAGTTAAAGAAAACATTTGAAAGTCACAATTTGGAATTACTCCTTCGTTTGTACCCTCATCCGTGGGCTGGCAAATGACTCTGCTGCTCCATAACTCATACTGGAGAGAGGCAAACTCCTGCCCAAGCTTTACCTTTTATTTCAGGGGGTGAAGTTGGGAGTGTGGTTTACAGCCTGCTTCCTTGGGATGTATGTTTTGCTGACCACTGCTGGGCAGCAGGAGCTACCATGGTCCCACAGATTATTGGTTCGCTTGGCCCAAGTGGCATTTGGTAAAACTTTGTCTTGCCAGAGACATTTCATAGGCAGGTTCCAAACGGTTTTGCTTCTTTACTCCCTTGTATGACCCTGTAATACCTGGGCCTAACTTGAATGTCAATCTTTAATTTAGATGGAAGAATCTTTCGAGATGATTCTTTATTTCTTGCATAAGAGTTCATGTCATTAGGGCCACGTAATGTAAGGGAAAGAGGTAGAAACTTCTTTGTCTGCTTTTAAGTATGTATGATGTCATAGACCTGCATAGAAGAAAACACGACACTGAACTTTTGTCCTTGAAAGAGTATTGAAGGTAAGTATTATTCATCATGCATATTCTGGGAAACAGTCTGCTTCAGACTAGGGTTTTGTCTTTACCAAGACTTTTGAAAGTGCTACAACTTCCCAAATATTTGATTTCAGCAGTGGTTTGTTTTTTTTTTTATCAGAGAACATTATGTTGCTTGAAGCTTTCCTTGAGAACAATTCTGTCATATTCCTGTTTTAATTCCTGCTAGAATTCAGCTTTGATTTGAAATACCACTTGTATAGAACTTAAGTATCAGAAGATAGTATTTCTTTATCAGAAGCTTTCAAGTACAGTTCTAAAAGTAAAGATCTTTGTTGCTAAATATTCAGGCATGTATCTTTATAGTGATTCTGTAACAAGAAAAATAAAAGATACTTCTGATGGTGACTACAGTGTGCTGAGCTATAAATTCAAGTGAGTTCACCTTTGTAAGCTAGCCCTAGATTTTCAAAAGAATACAACTCCACGTAGACAAAAAGTGCATATGTATGTCTATGGTGTTTCTAAAAAATGCATGCTTCAATGCAGTTTTTAATTGTCTCATGTACTGTGGATTTTTCGAATGTCTCTAAAATGCATTTTTCCATTCTTATTTCAGAAATTGAGAAAGGTGATCCTAAAATAGGTAGAAGTAACCACTATTTAATAAATGCTTTGAAGACTGATCCCTCTTTAACTAAAGAATTACGAGTTGTTTTGGAGCAAGCCCTGGAGGAGAAGCTGGAATCCTTGGGAATTAAAGCAGTAAGATTATTCTGAGTTATTTAAAAAAGGGGTAATCTTTGTCTCACTTTTTTGCTATTCTCTTTCACTCCTGTACCTCAAGCCTCAGCCTATAAAATCCAAAGCTAAGTTTCCACATGTTATAAATAAGTTTAATTCATTAACCTGAGGGCGCGTCCATCAAATTAGAGCTGTGCAGGATGTGGCTACACCTGTGAGCAATATTACCAACTTCTGTGATTTTTCTACAAGCTTTGTGATGTTTAAAAGCATGTATATAATAGTAGGATATAAATCCCAGAAATAATGGCCCTTGTGTTTACAATACAATTTGTTTCCTTAGGGTGTTCGCGGTATCCCAAACGATCGCTTAAATAAAATTTTGCGTGCTATTGAATCTGCTCGAGACTGCAAACAGAAGCAAGAGCCTGGCATTCAGAGAATTCGAGAGCATCTTGAACGCCAAGTTAGCTTTAGGGTTGAAGAGAAATCATCATCTTGTAACAGAACTGTTTCCTGTCCTCAGCTTCCTTCAGAAGGTTAAAAAACCTTTTTTTTTTTTCATTTTATAACTGGTACTTAAGGTTTTATTTAGAAGCATTTCTGTTTAACTGCTTTTGTAATTTTTCACATAAATATTCTATGTAGTTACGGGCAACTAAACAGTTTCCTTTAAAGGGTTCTTGATACTATGCTTAACTGCAAAAATCTTAGCTCCTATATTGGTGATATACATGGTAACTCTGAACTGCTTTGAAGAAAAAAAATTACTTTTTTTCTTCTTTTTTGTAAAACTATAATCTTTAGCAGAGACATCTTTACTTTTGGGAACAAAATATGAAAAACACCAGACATTGTTTCTGATAATGAGATAGATAACTTCTTTTGTAGATAAACAGAAGTTCAATCCATCGGGAATTTCCTCATTTGCCACACCACGAAAACCAGTGAAACGGTCTTCAACAGCTGTCCGCCCAGCTGAACAAAGAACAGCAGTGGCTGAGAATACATCTACACCAAAGTAAGAGATGCTCTTCTCATAGTACTCATACCTCAGGTAACAATCACATGGGTTTGGGGTTTTTTATGACTGATGTGAACTTTTCCTCCTAATATCGTAAGCAAAGAATTCATACTACTTCGGTATAAACTTTATGCTTACTTGGTTGGCTGTCAGTCTTGAAATAACTTGTCTTGTTCTTTTTAGGTCCATGAAGCTTTTTGGAAATGGAGTACCCAGAAAGACATCTAGTATCACGTATGTTTTATTCCTTTGTATTTTTGAAAAAACATATTTGGTGACTGAATATTCACATGCTTGCCATGCAAAAGCTATGATTAAGCTGAAATTACAAACATCTTCTGGACTCCATATTTAATATTTTGTTTTAAAGTATTATTCCATTTGAATTTATTATTATAACCCCTGAAAAATAGCATGTTCTCCTTTCAGTAGATGTATTCTTTTTTGTGAACCAGAGATGGACATTCAGTGAAATCGGGTAGTGTCACTTCCTTTAGTTTCATTCTCAGATGCTTTTTCTGAGCCAGTTAAAAGCATTTATAGATTTTCATGACCTGATTTTTTCCGGTTTCTTGACATTTTCTTACTATGACCAAAATTAAACACAATATTCCAGATTCCACTCACAACAAGCACGTTACTTTTTAATTTTCTGCACTGAAAAATTCCTAAATTATTTTCCTCTAACAGAATAGCAGAACAGACTTTCTGTGCTGCAGATTCTTCGACTCTGAATTTTTCTCTCCCTGCTGATCCATGAAAGCTTGTCTCTGTTTGCCTGGCAAGGCTTCTTATATATTGATATGTTGTTTTGTAAAGATAGACATAATTATTTCCATCTATGCAACTATATAAGAGATCTTTTTGTGATAACTTTCCGTGTTTACCTTAGTAGCATGACTTCTTTTAAATAGTTTTATGGATACTTAGAATTTATGGGAGCACCTGGTTTTTTCACATAAAAACCCAGTAACTCCTGGGGTTGTATGTGTTTTTGTTTAGAACTCCACCGTTCAGTTCAGAGGAAGAAGCAGATGAAGACGATATCAAGCAGCATTACGTATCACCAGAATTATTGCAAAAGCAGTCAAAAACATCAAGCAGCAAAGTCAGTGCTTTTCAGAAGGCTTCTGGCAAAAGCGATATGGGTGGCACGGACGAAAGTGAAACTGAAGAAACTGGAACACCTGCCAAAACTTCCAAAGGTTTTTTCACTACTTTTGTATATGCATGTTGTAACAGCTGTACATGGTTTTGCATTTCCTGACAATATTACTGTGTTAGAAAACATAATGAAAGCAGACTGTCTAGTCTTGACTGTGTGTATATTTCTGTGCACTTCATGTTTTTGTTAATGTGTTTATATTAATATAGTGCCTAGAAATGTCACTTCAGATTAGATGTGTGTCGTGCTGATGTATATAAATGCAGAAAAAGAGACAATCTGTCTGACAGAGACTTCTGTCTATAAAGTTTTTCTCAATCTTTCACTTATTTTTACTTTGTGGAAGGTTTCTAGAGGGTTTACAGTAAAGTCCCTTACTTGTGAATTGAAACTGTCTATATTTTTTTTATCAACTTCAGGAACAGTAATTCAAAAACTGACTGAACAAGTTGGAAAGAGTCTTTCTAACCATGGAAATAAGAACAAACCAGCTGGAGGGATTAACGTTGCGCAGGCATTTATTAAGAAGGAAGAGGTTCAAGAACTGAAGGTATCACTTTTAATAGTCAATATTATTTCATTAACTAATCAAACTAGATACGTATCTGTTACTTTTTTTTCATGCTGAAAGCATCTTGAAGCAGTGAAGAGCTGAATTCTCAAAGGCACTATTGGAATTACAGCTAAGTAGTCTTTTCAGGTACATCTACAGAAAAGGGCTAGTGAGTGAGCTGTGGCAAGTTACCTCTTCATCTCTGCTACATATTAGCTTATGCCATGACTGATTTGGATCACTACAGCTAGCCCAAAGTTTGGGCACAGTTGGTATCATTTCTATTTCTCTAGCAGCACAGAGAGCACCCTTCTTTACCTGCTTTCCTAATATCTTGTTTTGATGGAGGAAAAAACGAATTTGCCTGTGTATTATTTTAAAATATTTTATTTCTAGAGTTTTATCTGATATGGAACTTCTAAATAGATTTTAATGAACGGACAAATTCCGTTTCCAAGTATGGTCTTTGCTCTGCTGCATCTATTTACAGTCATATACTGTTTTCAAACTACATCAGATCTATCATTCATGTCTGTCCATTGAGTACACCTTTTGTTCACAATCAGAATACTGACACAAGTCATTCTTTACCCCTCAAGCTCGTAAGGTCCTAGTCTTCCCCTCAGTTTAGAGTTTTATAATTGGTAAGCCACTTTAGTGCAAATTGACCTTTGCCTGAGTAATTTTTTAAAAAGAACAAAAGGGGTAATGGTTTTAAACTGAAAGAAGGGAGAATTAGATTAGATATCAGAAAGAAATTCTTTACTGTGAGGGTGGTGAGAGACACTGGAACAAGTTGCCCAGAGAAGTTGTGGATGCCCCATCCCTGGAAGTGTTCAAGGCCAGATTAAATCACATTTAATCTGTGTGCTTTTCATTGCCACTGGTGGCAACTTGTCCATTGACTCCGGGAGCTGGAAATCACACCAGGCTCAAAATTATCAACTCAGACATCACTACATCACTATTACAGTTTAATTTTCTGTCCACGTGTTACTTTCAAATTCTCTGCAGTGTCAGATGATATAAGACTGTAAAATGTTCACAGCTAAATTTAGGGGGTGTTACATTTTGTAAAGATCTGTAGACCGCTGGCCACTGTGTTAAGGAATTTTGTGCTTACCTGAAGCTGTATTACCTGAGTTCCCTTGTACCTCACATTGTCTGCATTATGGTGTTTCATTGGTACAAGTCTTGGAGTTAATAAGACTGCATGATTGGAGCTGTGTATTTTACACTTGATCAAAAATGAATTTTGTTTGAAGTTGACATTTTTTCTCTCTATTTTGTACTTTAAAAATCAGTTGGGACTTCGTGACTGTTTGAGGAAACTCTTCCTCCAGCATTTCTCAGTAATATGTGACTCTGACTTTCCCATTACCACGCCTTCCACATGCAGATAATTTAAAAGAGCAAAATGTTGAATCCTGGTATGTTAATAATACAGCACACTGAGCAGATCTGTCAGTTTTTGAAAAACAGTTTGCAATGTTAAAATTGAATTATGTTGCAAGATAGAGCATCACTGCAAGTCTCTTGCCTTCTTTCGAGACACATGACACGTTCATATTTGTTGATTTTTCTCTAGTATGTACATACCTGACATTGTTTTCTAACAGCATCTGACTCTTCCTTCTCTGCAAGAGAAGTGCATTCTGTATCTTACTGTAATGTTGAGAAACTCCTGTGAAATAAGGTTTCAGCTTTGTGAGAAACCATCTTCAACTTTCCACTGTTAAGCTCTCTAAGAATGGCTCGATTCCATTGAACCCCATCTGATTGACAAACAGGGAAATGCTGTAGCTCTCCTATCAAAAGCTGAATGAAGATATTTAGTTCTCAGGCCAATGAGATAAGACAGACCACGGACTCGCTGCCTTCAGGTTCATCTGTTTGACTTGACTCTCATTTTTGGGAACTCGTTATGCAAATCCACCACTGAATTGAAAATATACTTGTACATGCTGACAGTGAGTCTTAAGAGGAATACATCTTTTAACTTTGAGCACCATGTGATTGTTTTAACTTTCATTATTTAATTGTCTCTTTAAATAAATTAGTTTTACATTGAAAAGGCTTTTATTGCAATATTAAATTTTTCTAGTGTGAATGCAGGATGCTTATATAGCTAACTAAACTGCTAATGTCATATCTTTATTTTCATGTAAGTAACCTACTTTCTGATGCCTGAAGGACTTTCCATCTAATTGGAATAGCTAATATCCCAGAAAAGATGATCCTTTTTTTAAGTTAGACGTGTAATGCCTGAAAACATAGGTTTCTAACAATTATGAAACTGGCAGAGCTTTGAACTTTTGCAGTTCCCGAGTCAAAGAAACCCAACACTTTTAGCTTAGGAACTATAATAGTGAATTAATATAATGCAGGTAATTGAATTATGTGGATTTTAAAACTGTGCTGACAGATGTCATACAGGCCACATGTCAGTGCATTTTTCTTTAGCAGTTTGGCATTGTTGAGTTTATGGAAGATCTTGGCACAGCTTGAACGGACAGAAGAAAAATGCGTGGTTTTTTTCTTCTCCCTGTTTAGTTCACAGAAGTTGATGAAGATGATTGGGATATATCATCAGTAGAAGACTTTTTATTGATGAAAGATGACAGAGGTCAGAAGCCATTGACAGTTCCGAAAAATGAGTCGAATGCAGCATCTGTGGTACAGGCATGGGGTCTCCCGAAGAGGAGTGTGCCAAAGGAGGAAGGTAACATATTCATTCTTCACCTAGAGGAGAACTTAAGTATAGTGTATTACACATTGCGATTCACTATATGCTATTCTGTAAGAAAAGAGCAAGTAAGAAAAAGCGTGTGCTTGGTTTTATGTCATATAAATATCATATATGATACTTATGATACATACTTATATGTAAACGACACACACAGAGAGATGCCAAGAAACTTAAATTTGAGATTTTAAAACACTATCAGGCTTCAACCTCATCTTAAAAACTAATCATCCGGGATTTTTCTAAAACCCTCCCCAAATTTAAGGGATGAAGGAAACTTTCCTACTTTAGCTTGAGAAGAATAATAAAATTTCAGGTTTGTTCAAGATATCTAAGTGACTTACCAGGCTGAGATAAATATTTGAATTACTGGTAAAGTAATAACTTCAATCTGACATAAAACTTCTATTGTAGTTTCTAGCCCTAACGTTTCAGTATACTTAAAGCAGTGTCAGTTATACAAAGATACTGCAGGTTATTTTTAAAGGGAAAGTAATATAGGCGCTGAGTTGCATTCTATGACAGAAACAGCCTTTGTATTAAAAACACTTGTAATCTCCTCACCGGTGGAAATTCTGGACTTCCTGAAGCCCACAGGTCTTTACTCACACAGCACGTAATTTTATCTTGTAGATAAATCCAAAGTAAAGATACCCCCCAAATATCATTAATAATTTAATATTTTGGTATTGTTGTTATTTTAGCAGGCCTTCATGAAGCTGATAATACAAGCACATTAAAAAGCAGCTTAGTCACGGTAACAGACTGGAGTGATTCTTCAGATATCTAACAGCTGCCTTCCTGATGGGAGGCACCGCCGTCGCCTTCTCTGGGGGTTCAAAATGTCCTTTCTCCTATTGGCCGTGTAATAACAAGGAAGGGCATTTACAGAGCTGTTGTGTCTTTCAATCCTCAATCTGAAACAAGAATATTCACGTACACGTTACTGGCCATGTCTGTTTGGAAACTGAGAGTTAATTCTTCTTTCTCGTGAACTCAAAATGTTGAAATTTCATCCCTTTGGTTTCACTGAGGTGAAGATTTTGCCTCCAATGTTTACATTAAAGATTTAAACTGGTCTTACAGGAAAGCCTGTTGACCAATGAGCAGAATTCACTCCAGAGTATTACTTTATAATAATTTTTAAATGCACATTTTCTTGTTTTTTATCATAAACTTTATATAAAATTGTCAACATTTTAAAGAAAATATTTCCATGTATCAAAATGTTATGTTTCTAACATGGTTTACAATAAGCACCAAATTAAAAGAAAAAAAAAAGCCTCAGCTATGAAACTAGTCATTATTAAATACCTCCTATTTTGGAAAGTTGGGGTTTTTTTTTAATTAAAGTCGCATCTCAGTTAACATAAAAAATTGGAAAAAGAATTCAAATTGGAAAAAGAATTCAAACATCAAGCAAAGGTGAGGAAAGCACTGCCCTGCCCTTGTGCAAGTACAAGTTTCTGTTCTGTCCATATTGGCTGCCGCCTTAAACCAACACAGTGGTGCTTTGACTTAAATAAGGTGAAATGAAAAGAACCTGGAATGGCTTTGTAGTTCTGATGTATTTTAGCAGGTATCAGATAAAAAACCTTTTCTATTGTACTGTGCCTATTAAAAAATAGGACTGTCTAGTTTTTATATTTACATCTTTGTCCCAAAATAACCAATGTATTGGAGCTCCAAGGGTCCATCGGTTCAAACCTCAAGACAGACCTGAGTTTGTGTCTGATTTTCGGGTCTCAGTCTAGTAAGTGTTTTGTGGTTATTCATAATCTCTAATCTCATTTATTGAATCATTAGACAAGTATTCCCTCCAAAGCCATCCTATTTCTATGGATGCTCCCCTC